>CAXKWD010000008.1:23576281-24776281 GCA_964059195.1 Ectobius pallidus
TTATTTCAACCTTCTGTTTTTTTTTAATAACATTCTACTCCTTCTTCTTAAAAAATGGACAACAAAATGCATGTTCTTTTTCTCCTATTCAAGAGCAATGGGCTCTTTCAACCTACAAGCTTCCTAGCATCACAAAACAATGCTAAATTCGGGCGAAAAGCCTTTTATCTTCAACTTTATTGTGGATTAAGTGATTCAACTAACTTCAAGATCGCATTCAACGCAATTTAAGGATCTTAAGGATTCCTTTCGAAGTTTAATAGTGCTTCACCAATTCTCTGGACATTGGTAATTTCAAAGGGAAATCATTCAATCCGTGAGTAATATCATAAACCACATACAAAAGGTACGTTCCAAGGACCATGGATTAGTTTGACTTCGATGAGACTGGCAATCCTAAGGAATGTATGTAACGGCAATTTATAACTAAATATAGACATTTTATCGTTTAGAAGGCAAGGTGTGAATCATTTATTTTAAACCATTGCTTTGAACTTCTTGTGTTGTGAATACAATTTTTTCCTAGCTGTTGATGTGACATTTCAGCAAGTTCATATTTATTTCTGGTCCTCCGATTGAATACAGTCTGCCAATACATTTAAATGTGTATCTGGATAGAGCAATAACTTCAAGATTCACGAAGAACATTTTCATCTCAAATCGCATGTTTATGGTAACCAAGCAGCATTATCACTCTATGTGCATATAAACAAACTGTTATACTTTTCTTTGTGGTTGGAAAAGCAATAGAATTTGTGTTTCGAACTGCAAATCATTCATTCCAATTTATTCTCGACATGTTATCGCCGGGAATCGCACCCTAAATTATTCCAAGGTCCGCTATTCGCACCAGAGGCCGGGTCGCCTGGCGGTAACATGTTCTTGGTCCTCCGGGCCGTTGATATTACTAACATGTTTAGATATTACTGGCTGCTCCGAACCTGAATTATAATCAGTGCATTTGCTTGATTATCATAAATAATTCATCTTATACTATATAATACATTAAGTCTCTCCAGGCATTCGCAAGCCTGTTTGAATTCATGCAAAGTATTGCATTTAGCAACAATATAAGTGTTGTTTCATAAACATTAGCATCACTATTATTATCAAGTTTTAATAATATCAAGCATATCTCCGTGTCCTCAACACGTTTGAGATCTAGGTACGGAGCTACCTGACTATCATATTGTAATACTTGTCAATTTGTAAAATATTGTACAATTTCACAGACAACAATACAAACACCTGATACAGATTCTACACAATTTCAAGTGTATTTAACTGTTTTGTCTGTTTATCTCAATCATGACCATTGTAAACGTTTATGCCTAATTCCCGAAACGCGGGCAATTGATTTAGCACTGAACAATTATTGATTGTAAAATACTTTGCAAATCTCATCAAATATGACTAATCCGGGTCCTGAATTCACGGCCCTTAAGGCTAAACGAACCCCTGTTAAGAGTCGTATTACCCGCCAAGCCAATATAATAGCTGATATCGCTAGCTCTAGTGAAATTTCTATTCAAGACCTGCTTAGGCGCAAAGATACCATGACAAAACTTAGTAATGATTTTCAAGACATACAATCTCAGATCGAGGAGTTAGAATTTTCTGATGCCGAAATGGCTTATAGGGAGGAAGTCGAAGAAACCGTTTTCCAAGCCCTCTCTCACCTAGACAATTTAATTTTCCAAAGGCAAGCTCAGCAGGAAGCTGAGGCTAAGTCAATTGCAGCCCAAGACGAGGCTCAGGCTAGATTAGCCGCAGCTGAGGCTAGTATCGATTTTATAAAGACACGATTCCTCAATTATGTTCAGGCAATCCAAGCCCTTGTCATAGAAGATAGAGAATCTTATTGCAAGGCTCTGAGTCTGCGCACATCCTTTGAGAAAATATTCAGTGAATACGAGACTGAATATTCACGTATTGATGTACTAGAACTCAAGGAATCTATCAAACTTCAAAGGCTTCAAGTCTAGTCTGCCTTTCATGAAACCATTGCTATTCTTCGAAGTTCAATTAATGAAACCAAGCATCATTATGAGCCCAACCAAGCTATCCTTGCTAATCAATCATCGCCTCAATTTGTCCCCTCTCTTCCTAAACTTCCAGAAATTCGGCTTCCTCATTTCAGTGGCGACCCAGCAACCTGGATTGAGTTTAGGGACACTTTCAATTCACTAATCATAGAGCATAAACACATATCTAACATGGACAAATTTCAATATTTGAAGTCCTGTCTAGCACCAGAAGTTATGACAGTGATTCAAAACATTCCTGTCTCTGCTGCTACGTTTGATGTAGCATGGAGCACGCTGTCGGCTAGGTTTGATAATGACCGACTTATCGCTAATACCCACTTAGAGAAGTTATTTTCACCTCCTGTCTTAGAAAGGAATTCCGCTGAATCTCTTCAGAAGTTCGTTGACCATTTTATAAGCACTGTTCATGCTTTGAACTCGCTTAATGTTGATGTAGAACTGTCTGACTTTATTATAGCAAAGATTGTACTCGACAAGCTTCCCCCATTCTTGATAAAGGAATGGGAATCCTCTCTCGCTCCAGGTAAAATGCCTAGTCTCAAAGACTTATTCACATTTTTAGAATCCAGGATATGGGTTTTTCAGATGACTGACTCAGCTTTAAGGAGTCAGCCAGTAAAGCCTATTGTATCTAATACAACCATTCCTAAAGGCAAGGTTGCCTCCTCCAAGCCTAAATGCCTCTGTTGTAACAATGGATTCCATGAGCTGCAACATTGTGAAGTTTTCAAAGCCATGGATTTCTCTAATAGAGACAATTTTGTCAAAACACAACGATTATGTCAAGTGTGCTATTACTCTAAGGGTCACGCCCCCTATTGTAGCACTTATACTTGCAAGATTTGTAAGGGTAAACATGGCACTTACCTTCATAATCCAGCACATATTAACGGTAACCAAGCTGCCAATACTGCTGGGGTAATGTCAGTCTTCCAACCTCAACCAAGCTGTTTGCTCCCTACCGCCACTGTTTTAGTCATGCACAGGGATGGCCATTCTGTTGAAGCCACCGCATAGCTTGACAGTGGTTCTGATTGTAACCTCATGCCTAATAGGTTATTCAACCACTTAAAATTATCGCCTCATCACCAGCGCACTACTTTAGCTGGTATATTGTCATCTAAGGCAGACAGTCTTAAGATGACGTCGATTTCAATTAAGTCTGTCACTACTTCATGGCATTGCAACACCAACGTCATAATCGTACCGGAAATTTCAACCTCGAAATTTCCACGCAAGCCTGTCAATACTACAAATTGGAATATTCCACCAAATCTTTCATTGGCTGACGCCAGTTTCAAGATGTAGATGTAGATGTAGATGTAGATGTCTCGTTCTGTAGATCCTGTGTTGAGCAGGGCTCAAGGATATAGAACACGTCAGATAAAAACATACATGCATGTTATAAAAAAAAAAAATAATAAAAAATAAAAAAAAATAAAAAAAAAAAAAACATGATACAAGAATTGTTATGTCACACTTACTCAAGCTGAAAAGAAATCATCCATATTGTAGAAGGTGTGAGTTACTAAATATTGCTTCAGAGCTCTTTTGAAAGATTTGCATTTGCTTTTAATACATAGTGATTTAATCTCTTTTGGAAGGTTATTGTATATTTGTATTGCGGAATAATAAGCACCTTTCTGAAAAAGTTTTAATGAGTTAGCTGGTCTATGTAAATCATTCATGTTTCTAGTAGTACGCCCGTGTATACTGTGATTACTTTGAAATTTATCAATATTATCTACCATGTAACACATAACAGAGTATATATACTCTCCGGTGAGAGTGAGGACTTTTAATTTTTCAAACAGCGGTTTACAAGATTCTCGTTTTTTCTTTCCACATATTATTCTTATTGCTCGCTTCTGTAATCTAAATATTTTTTCCCTATGTGCCGAGTTACCCCAAAAAATGATTCCGTACCTCATAACAGAGTGAAAATATGCAAAATATACCGTGAGTAATGCGTCCTGTTGTAATATATCATTCAAAGTTCGTAGCGCAAAACATGCTGAACTTAGCTTAGAACTTATCATTACAATGTGTTTCTTCCAGTCAAGATTTTGGTCAATTTGTAGTCCTAAGAATTTTATGTTGCTAATTTCCTCTATGATTTGTGTTTGATAATTGATTACAATGTTTGAGATATATCTATTTTTTGTTCTAAATTGAATAAAGTGGGTCTTATCAATATTAAGTGACATTTTATTAGCTTGAAACCAAGTATTTAATTCGTGAAAAGTCTTTGTAGCTAGTCTTGCTAAATCTTCTTGTGACTTTCCTGTTACGAGTACACTAGTATCATCTGCAAAAAGCAATGCCTTTGATTCGTCACTTAAGTTATCTGGTAAGTCATTGATGAAAATTAAAAAGAGCAAAGGTCCCAGTATCGATCCCTGAGGTACTCCATTTTTAACAGTCCCTAATTTTGATTCATTTCCATTTATTATTACCTTTTGAGTTCTATCAGACAGGTATGATTTGAACCACTTTAGTGTTATATTATCCAACCTATAGTGTTTCAGTTTTTGAAGTAGAATTTCATGATTTATACAGTCAAACGCCTTAGCTAGGTCACAAAAAATTCCTAGGGCATGTTTCTTTTTATCTAACGCTTCCAATATTTCTGTAGTGAGTTGAAATGTAGCATTATCAGTGGACATGCCACTTCTAAATCCAAACTGAGATGGTGTAAGAATGTTATTGAAATTAAGATAGTGTATTAAGCGGTTGTACATAACTTTTTCAAAAACTTTTGAAAATGAGGTTAGGAGTGATATAGGTCTATAATTTGATGGAACATTTTTGTCACCTTTCTTAAAGAGGGGCTTAACAATAGCATGCTTTAGTCTTATTGGAAATATTCCACTTTTTAACGAACAATTACAAATATGACTAAGAGGTTTACTAATTTCAGATGAGCAGCTTTTTAACAACTTTTTAACAATATTCCTAAGTACGTAGACTTGTTATTAGGTGTTGAAATATATTCACAGATTGTCTGTGCAGGTCAGATATCTGCTCCTGATATGCCTGTAATTCAGAACTCGCATTTGGGTTGGTATTTTGCTGGTAAATTACCACAACCCGCCAGGTCTGAACATAACATGACTTTGCAAAATATGCACAACCGCCAACCTAATTCAAGGCCTTCTAATAGGGTTTCTAAGGAACCCGACCATTCTAGCGGGTCTCCCACACATTATTCTGCCTTCCTCACTGCTGATCAAGACATTAGCAGGCAACTTTCTCAGTTTTGGGAATTAGAAAAAATTTCTAACTCTGATTCCTTGCTCGACGACTCTATTTGCGAAAAGCATTTCGTAGATAATACTCAACGAGACTCAGAAGGAAGATATGTGGTAAAACTTCCTTTCTTGTCTGATCCTCAGACCCTGGGCAGTACAAAACTCCAGGCTTATAAAAGATTCTCCTCATTGGAGAAACGCCTCAATTCTAATCCCACTCTTACTGAAGATTATCATAAGTTCATGGACGAATATATCGCTCTAGGCCATATGGAGCCTTTAGAGCAATCCTCAAACGATAACTTCGACTATATCATTCCTCACCATCCTGTATTAAAACCGTCGAGCATCACCACGAAACTTCGTGTGGTATTCGATGCTTCGGCTAAATCTTCCAACGGCAAGTCACTCAATGAAATACTTGCCGTAGGGCCAACTGTTCAGCCGGATTTGTTCTCTATCCTTCTCCGTTTTAGATTCAAGCCTATAGCATTCACTGCAGACATCGCAAAGATGTATAGGCAGGTCAAGGTAAATCATGATCATCAAGTGTACCAGAAAATCCTTTGGAGAAGTTCATTGAATGAACCTATACAGACTTTCAAGCTCAAAACAGTCACTTACGGCACTTCTTCAGCTGCATTTCTTTCCACCAGAGCTCTCAATCAACTTACAATAGACGAGGGAGCACGGTTTCCTTTAGCTAGCACTATCATCAACAATTCTACCTACGTTGATGATATTGTGGCTACCGCTGATAGCCTATGTGAGGCTAAGGCAGCTGTTGCTGAATTGCGTACCTTACTCCCTTTAGGTGGTTTCAACCCCCGTAAGTGGAGTTCTAACTCTCCTGAGTTACTTACGGAAATTCCCCCTGAACTTCAGGAACCCCTTGATTGCCGTTCTTTTGGCGAATCTCAAGCAGACTTTCTGAAGGCGCTGGGTCTAATATGGCAGCCTTCAAATGACATTCTTAGAATTGAAACCGCAATTGACTTCACGAAACCTTTTAAGACATGTTCTAGGAGGACTTTACTTTCTTGTATCGCCTCCATCTTCGATCCTCTGGGTTTAATTTCCCCTATAGTCGTCTATTGCAAGATTATATTTCAATCTTTGTGGAAGATTACGACTTCATGGGATGATCCCATTCCTTCTCCAGTAATTGATAAATGGCTAAAGATTCATAATCAATTAAATAAGATTTCATGTATAGCTATTCCTCGACTGGCATTATTAGAAAATGCTAATGAAATTCAAATTCATGGCTTCTGTGACGCCAGTGAAGTCGCTTATGGAGCTTGCTTATATCTACGCTCCTCAGATCATTCTGGGAATGTTATGAGCTCTCTACTTTGTGCTAAATCTAGAGTTGCTCCCATCAAAGCTACTACCATTCCTAGGCTAGAGCTTCTAGCCGCCCATCTGCTTGCTAATCTTATTCATAAGATTTTACCTGCGCTCCAATTAAATATCAGAGCGATTTATCTGTGGAGTGATTCCACTATAGTTCTGAGCTGGTTAATTCGTCCACTTCATTCTTTGAATACATTCGTCAGAAACAGAATTGCTGATATCTTAGATCACACTTCACCTAATCAGTGGCATCATGTTTCGTCTCAAGACAATCCTGCAGATATCATCTCCAGAGGAAACACTCCTCACGACTTAATCCATAACACATTGTGGTGGTCAGGACCTAATTGGCTCAAAGACCATAATTCTCACTGGCCAATCAGTGATTCTTTTGTGGAGCCTGACTTGCTTCCAGAAACTAGAGTAGTGTCCCTAATGGAGGCCACTACCTCTAACCTAACTTCTTATTTTTTTAAATTTGAATATTTGAAAACTATTCGTGTTATGTCTTACGTATTGAGATTCATGAATAACTCTCGTAAGATTCATAACTCTATAAAAGGCCCCTTAATGCCTTCTGAACTCAACAAGGCCCTTCAATGCTGTGTTAGGCTAATACAGCAAGAGGTTTATGCTTCAGAAATCCGTGGTTTATTGTCAAATCATGACGTCACTTCTTCAAGCAAATTGAAGCAACTAGACCCGTTTCTTGACAAGGATTCTGTAATTCGGGTAGGCGGACGTCTTGAACGATCCAGCATACCTTTCGAAGCCAAACATCAGATGTTGTTACCAGCTGATCATGCCTTCACTAAGCAGCTTATACATTTCAATCATATCAAGTTGAATCATGCTGGATCCCAACTTGTTATTTCTCACTTAAGAGAAAGATTTTGGATACCATCTATTAGGCAGGTGGTACGTAGTGTTCTAAGAAAATGCACTACATGTTTTCGTTTCAATATTCAAACCTTTCAGCAAAAAATGGCTGATTTACCTGTTTATAGAGTAAATCCCATTTCTCCTTTCACCAACGTAAGCATAGATTATGCGGGTCCTTATCCAATCAAATTTGGAGGTCCTCGCTCCAAGATCACTGTCAAAGCTTACCTCGCCATATTCGTATGCATGTCCACTAAGGCTATTCATATTGAATTGGTCACCAACCTCACATCTCGTGCTTTCCTTGCCGCATTCTCACGATTCACAGGACGTAGAGGCCTTCCAAGTTCAGTGACCTCAGACAATGGCACTAACTTCGTTGGCGCTCAGACTGACCTCAAGCAGTTAGCTTTGCTATTGCAGTCTCCTGAGCATCATTCTGTGGTTCAAGATGCCACATCCCATTTGAATATACATTGACATTTCCTTCCTCCAAATGCCCCCCACATGGGAGGTCTTCACGAGGCCGCAGTCAAATCGGTCAAGTTTCATCTAAAAAGGATGCTGCCCTCTTTTAACTTTACCTTTGAAGAGATGCTTACTATGCTGATTCAAGTGGAAGCCATCTTAAACTCACGTCCCCTCATTCCATTGAATGAGGACGTTAACGACATTAGCTATCTTTCACCTGGTCATTTCCTGATTGGGAAAGCCATCATTTCATTACCAAGCCCTGACTTGTCTGGTGGTTACACCACACGTTCTCGTTGGAATACTCTCCAACAACTTACAAATAATTTATGGAAGAAATGGTCTACTGACTATCTCCACACACTACAAAGACGTTCAAAGTGGACCAAAGTCCTTTCTGACATTCCTTTGGGTATGCCAGTCTTAATCATTGAGGACAATCTCCCTCCTCAAAGGTGGTCCCTAGGGATTGTTCATCGTACTCATCCTGGCCCTGACGGTCTTATTCGTGTTGTTACTGTGCGTACTGCCACAGGCTTATTCAAGAGGCCCATTGTAAAACTGGCTCCTTTTCCCAATTCTGAGGCTAATGACTAACCCTATCATGTCTTTGGTGTTGTTGCCTTTTTGGTTAGCAACCCTCAATTCATTTCTTAGTTTTTAAGTTTATTTTTCTTATTCTACTTATTCCCTTTTCTCATATAATTTTCTTTAGGTATCACATGACTTCACATCACTTTAGATTATTTCACAAATGAAATAATCGCGGGCAATATGTTACGTCATGTAATACCTACTCAATGCTGGCTATGAATTTAGTTCAGTTGGCTTTGGTTTTTCATGTCATTTTTAAAGCCTCATAGTTTTAATTATTCTAAGTATGTCTTGATAATTGTTGCTTTTAACCTCAATACCAAAACTATTTCATTTTATTTCTAAATACTTGCACATTTTAATATTTCTTTGTTTATTTTTTATTTTCTCTTGCAATTACATATTTAGTATAGTGTTTTTTCATGTATTGATTGATTATCTTAATATTAGGATCAAGTTATTGTCTTGGGTTGGAGATTTTTTAATTATTTCAACCTTCTGTTTTTTTTAATAACATTCTACTCCTTCTTAAAAAATGGACAACAAAATGCATGTTCTTTTTCTCCTATTCAAGAGCAATGGGCTCTTTCAACCTACAAGCTTCCTAGCATCACAAAACAATGCTAAATTCGGGCGAAAAGCCTTTTATCTTCAACTTTATTGTGGATTAAGTGATTCAACTAACTTCAAGATCGCATTCAACGCAATTTAAGGATCTTAAGGATTCCTTTCGAAGTTTAATAGTGCTTCACCAATTCTCTGGACATTGGTAATTTCAAAGGGAAATCATTCAATCCGTGAGTAATATCATAAACCACATACAAAAGGTACGTTCCAAGGACCATGGATTAGTTTGACTTCGATGAGACTGGCAATCCTAAGGAATGTATGTAACGGCAATTTATAACTAAATATAGACATTTTATCGTTTAGAAGGCAAGGTGTGAATCATTTATTTTAAACCATTGCTTTGAACTTCTTGTGTTGTGAATACAATTTTTTCCTAGCTGTTGATGTGACATTTCAGCAAGTTCATATTTATTTCTGGTCCTCCGATTGAATACAGTCTGCCAATACATTTAAATGTGTATCTGGATAGAGCAATAACTTCAAGATTCAC
Source organism: Ectobius pallidus (assembly GCA_964059195.1). NCBI lineage: Eukaryota > Metazoa > Arthropoda > Insecta > Blattodea > Ectobiidae > Ectobius > Ectobius pallidus. The sequence goes on from CAXKWD010000008.1 coordinate 23,586,004, forward strand.
GAAGAACATTTTCATCTCAAATCGCATGTTTATGGTAACCAAGCAGCATTATCACTCTATGTGCATATAAACAAACTGTTATACTTTTCTTTGTGGTTGGAAAAGCAATAGAATTTGTGTTTCGAACTGCAAATCATTCATTCCAATTTATTCTCGACATGTTATCGCCGGGAATCGCACCCTAAATTATTCCAAGGTCCGCTATTCGCACCAGAGGCCGGGTCGCCTGGCGGTAACACTGTTTACCCTTAATAAACAACAATATAATCCAGCAGACTGCACAAGGCAATGCCGATGTTTGACTTACCGAGTGGGGATGAGGAAAACGAGAGAACTATACCAGGAGCAACCCTGGGGGTAGAGCCACTTAGTACATAAGGCTGACAACCTTACCACCCTTCACATGCCAAACGTCTTAAATTCTGGGAACCTTAATCTCTGTGAACTATAAATGCCTCCATGGCCTTATAGAGATCGCTTGACTTATTTTTACTTTACTTTTTTCTAATTCTTTTCACAAAAGCTGGAATAAATCTTCTCTACGGTTTTTCAATAAATTGATAGGTTTGGGCAAATTAAATACAAAGATTATTATGTGGACCACAAATTACAATAAATCAGATAACATCAAGATAAAGGTTTTCCTCTTGTAGTGTGTTTGTTAGTTCGTATCTTGGATTTATGTAATTTTTGTGGCGAAGTATTATGTAGGCCTATGTCAGTAGCAGTGAAAAGGTTAAAATAAACAGTAAAGATTACGGTATATTTTTTTTTGTTTTTCGGGTTTGAAAATATGTAATTTTAAAATCACTTAGTCTACTTAGTTGTGCTTCAAGTATAAAATGGAAGTGTAACCTCTGCAGTATACGGTACTTTACAGTTCCTAGTTGTTTCCTTTTCCTTTCTTTCTTTGTCTTATAATTTCATAGAATTTAAACTTAAATCTTGGATTTTATGAAGTGTTCTTGTGCATCTAGGTAACTTACCTCTTTTCCCTAACACAGCGTTTCTCAACCTTTTTGAACCCGAGGACCTCTAAAATGTCTAAACAATTTTACGGACCCCTAATTTTACATCCCATTTTTAAAAGAAGGCCTATATTCTTAATATTTGGGGTATTAATTATAGGTCATTATAACGAAATATGTGAAAAAATTTTACTTCTTTACTTTCCACTTCTTTTATGATATTTTTTAATTATGTCTGCGGACCATCTGCACCATCTGCGGACCTTGGGTTGAGAAACGCTGCCCTAACAGAATATCTCTGACAGTCTATATATCAATTGGAATATTGAACTACTTCAGAGACAGAAATGGTAGCCTATGCTTGGTTTATATATTGATTGTTTTTCTAAATTCACTTCCTGTGCTTTTTTAAAACTCTTTCAAGTCTAGTAACAGAGTCTGAGTGATTGCAGTAGGCCTATAGCTCTTCCATGGAAACAAAGTTAACTTCCTCATGTAATTCTCATCCACAGTGTTGCGGGATTTGAGAAATAGATGCTGTAAGTCTATTGTGATAATAATAGCCTACACTATGTCTCAGTACTCCAGCAGAATCCCAGCATATGACTAACTGTTGCTGTTTCATTATAATCAAATTGGCAGCTATGGATTATGCTAATTTAAAAAAAAAATTATAGACAAATGGGCATTAAAATATTTCCTGTATTCTTTGAAATTAATTTATTTGTACTATGAAAGTTGTGACACACAAACATATAATTACATACATACATATAAAATCTCTACAGTATAAGCTATGTCTAAAACATGTTTAAAGAACACAATTTACATAAAATTATTTCTTAATCAGTGCTGAAGTTGGGCTGGAATGGTGCTCCAGCAAAGTAAATTCTAATCTAAAGTATGCCTACATATGAAATCGGTGTATATTTTGGCCACACTGTTTTAATAAAGAACCATTAATAGGATCATGATGTCCTGTTTTGTTCAACACTCGACAGTTGCCTTGGCTGCATGGTTGCCATAGATTCAATGCATACATGATGAAGTTGGTTGCCATGGTTGTTATTGTAATGTGATTTCTATGAGGTTAATTAAAAAAAGGTAATTTGACTATAACGTTCAATATCATAACATGAAAAATAAATGCCTGCATACAGTGCTTTTTTTCTAACTAAAAAGGTGGCGGTACTCGCAGAAACTTTCAACTGAATCTCACGGGAGCACTCACACTTCTCCCAGTCGTTATATTTCTAAGTTAATGTCCAACAATCAGGCCTATCATGGCCAGAAATGTTTCTCCAGTGAATTGCAGTAAAATTACCGGTACTTGCGACGTACTCTTCAGATTCAGTTGATTCACATTTGGCAGGTTTATGAGATACTTCAAAAACATTGTCATGCTTTCTTTGAGAACGCACCGGTACAAAATGATTACTTATTTTCCTCATTTAACTTCTCTACTTGTGAACAACTAGCACCTCTTGTTCCTACAACCGTACTAAACAATTATGAATTCACTTGTCTGTGCAACACAAACCAAGGGTTTTCTTTTTAAATTATATGTAAGTAACGAATGCAGTTAAATTTAAACATGTACTAACTCCTGATTAACTATGGTAGTTAGCTACTTACTACTTGTTTGTTACTACGTTAGCATTAACAACACTTATATCGTTAGAATGGCCTTGACCACAGGAGCTGTTTGCTGAGGCCTGGAAAACCCACCCCAACCCTCTTGCAGTCCAGTAGCCACGGCAATTTACAGAAACTATCATGTGCTCGTATGTATGCAGAAATCTAACAAAACCAACAAACAAGCTTGATTTTAAATAAAACATAATTTTATGGGAATTGTGATAGAAATATTCTGAGTAATATCCAAATTTTATTTTTAAAAAAGGTGCCAGTACTGCATACCATTGTGTACCATCACAAAAAAAGCACTGCTTGCATATAAACGTATGGGTTCTCCATAGAAAACATTTCCAACTTCGGCACTTTTTAATTCGGCACTAACTACACTCTTAATTTATGATTGAAGATTCTAAACACAAAGTAGTTTTGCAATATCAAAAAATGTTTACAGTTTGCTGAGCATGCCACATTAAGAATTTAATTCTTCACCTTGAAAGCAAGCTGAAAAGTCTCAGCTGTATTATCTGTTCATTATGTATAGGCCTATGTATAACATATTATCTTACTCTTATTTTTGCATGGCATGAAATTTATAAACCCTGTAATAATGTATAAATGTTTAAAGTAGGATGCCAAACCCTTGAAGATAAGATGTAATACACCTGTAGAATCTGTTTTACTTTGATCTAGATCCAGCCACAATGCAATTTGCTGCCCAAATAACTACAGTACAAGAATCATTGGAATATGACTTCTGGCAATTTCTGTTTCTCATGGTTCCAAGTTGGCATGATATAAAACAAACACACCACGACAGCCACTTAGGCACATTATATGTGCCCAAACTAGGGATTTCATTCACATGCAAGTTTCTTACCATGACTAAATCTGCTGACTTTCATAAGCAAAGTTTAGGGCCTACCTACTTTGCGAAGATTCACACATATTCAATATGGGAATCCAATGTCACATGGCATAGCAGTAGCATGGCGATGAGTTCAGACAATGCCTGACTTCATTGTGTTAATGGGGTGGCACCCTATCTTGTTGGAACAGGCAGTTGACAACAATATGTGCTATCTCCTGGGCCCTATTTCATAAAAGTTAAAATTTTACAGGTGACAGGTGTTATATGAGGGGTCTATTATCAAGCCCGGCAACCTCCATTTTGAGAAAAGATAGAGATGTTAACTTGTAATGAAAGTTTAATGCATTTCCCCCCTGAATATTTGGTGTATGTTTTACAAATCCGACTTCTCATATAAGGCAGGGAGTCAGATTTGCAACACAAACAGTAAATATGTAGCAAAAAATGCATTAAACTTTCATTAGAATTTAGCATCTCTATCTTTTATAAAAATGGAGATTGCCGGATTTGCTAATACACCCCTCATATTGTCTTACAAGTTATCATTTTGACAACTGTGTAGTTCATAAATGCTGACAACTCTACAAAAATAGTCGTGACATTTTTGTAGATTTGTGTGACAATTTTCTAGCTGTTGTTTCTCCAAACTTAGGCATTACCAGATAGGCCTATAAATCTGACAAATCTGTCAAATCTTAGGATACATAACGTTTATAAAACATTTTTTGTTGACATATTTACAAATTTATAATAAATGTAGAATTGTCATTTTAGAAGTGACAGGCAATCTTTCATTTGCAGGCCTAGTGAGTCGATTATGTAAATGTGTACATAGGTTAGCAAATTGCGTTTGTAAATATTAGACTTCTGTAACCTAAACTTTCTTGTTCATAACGAACACTATTAGTACCTTTTGTGACACGAAGTTTACATGGCTTCGTCAATTTTCACTAATCTTAATCTATCGATAGTGATGTTAGCAGTGATCTTATCAAAGTTACTTGACATTCTGTTGAATTTGTTGCATAGGTAAGTAGAATGTGTAAAAAGCTGCCAGATTTATTTTCTACAGGGTGTTAACGAATAACACCGAAATATTTTACCTGTGTATAGAGGGGACTCAGATAAGCAACATTTATTAGGAGATTTTTGCTCTATGGATTCAATTTTTCCTGTTGCAGCATAAAATCTCCCAGGGCATGGCCTGACTTCTAGCATTATAAAAAAAAATGCAAAACAAAGGAACTTCGTTGTTAACACTGTAGTCAGTAGTTATGAATAAAAAAAAGACTAATGCAGTGGTGGCCTGTCATGTGATTAGTCTGTAAATTTTGCAGATTATGAAAACTCTAATTATGATATAGCTGTGGATGAATGATTATGAATCAGGTTTTTATTGATCACTAGAAAGGCATGAAGTAATTTAATGAAAATTTTAAACCTATTTCGCGTAATTATTGACTTATGAGCACCAAATTATAATGACTTTAATGCCCTGTAGCATACACATTTTACATCATAGAGCAAAATTCCCCTAGTAAAAGTTGCTTGTCTATGTCCCCTCTATATACAGGTAAAATATTTCGATGTTATACATTAACATCCTGTACTATTTTCAATAGCATTCTAGTGTTGAGATCGATTTTCACACACGTATATGGGAGCCATCTGCAGTGTAATAAAGTGAAGTTTAGGTTTACCATAAAATTGTTGCATTTATGAAAAGTGTTCTTCTTAGTCTGGCAATTTACATTAAGTTGTATGTAATGTAAGGAGAATTTGTAGTATTTATGAAATATATAAATGTGACAAATTTGTCAGACTTGACATAATTGTTGTATTTGTAACATCTTGAGAGTTTTATGAAATAGGGCCCAGTAGAGTTTTATTAAATAGGTCCCTGGTTGTTCAACATTTTTTATGTTTTTGCAGCAATAGCGCCCCTAACCAAGCGTAAGAACACACAATAATTATGATTATTACTGATGTAATTTTCTAGAGTTCTCTATCCACTGTTGCCTCACACGTTTTCCTGTCATAAATAATGTGCACTCTAGTTTCATTCATTTACACTTAGGCCTACTCTCTACTTTTGCAGCCTGATTAATAGACTGCTGTTGCAAATATTGCAAATAATATTTACACACCACAAACAAATAGAGTATCTTGTACTTGAATCAAAATAAACCATCTGGACCTTCTAGGTAAAGCACTTCATATTCCTAAAAATACAGCATTCAGTTTATAATATAGACTTTCTGTACAGGTGTAGTGCCCCTAAAATGAGTGAAACTCCTAACATGAAATGGTTGTAAAAGAATTTTAAATCAAGAAAATTCAAATGTCAATATTCCGTCTAGTGAAATTTACCCGATTTTGTCATTCTAATATTAATTTATTTTGCAAATGCATGTACGGTACAGTCAGTACTTAATGAGTTAGTGAAAAAAGAAATTGGTTTCCAGTGCTCATATTAAATATAGTAGTTTTGTCAATTATATGAAATTGTAGTTTAAAAAAACTCAAACTCTATTTATTTCGAGGATGCCATCCCCATGTGCTATCCAACTAAAGCACTGTGCTTATGCATGTATGAGGGCCATTCAATAAGTAATGCAACACATTTTTTTCTCGGCCAATTTTGGTTGAAAAAATTGGAATTTTGCTTGGGGCATCTTTAAAATATTCCCGCTTCATCTCATATGGTTTCATTAATTTCCGATTGGTGGCAGCGCTATAACTAGCCTTCAAAATGGCGTCTGTAACGGAGGTGCGTTTCAAATAGAGATCAGTTATTGAGTTTCTTTTGGTTGAAAACCAGAGCATCACAGATATTCATAGGTGCTTGCAGAATGTCTACAGAGACCTGGCAGTGGACAAAAGCACAATTAGTCATTGGGCGAGGCATATGTCATCATCACAACAAGGTCAAGCAAACTTGTCTGATCTCCCGCACACAGCTGTGACTCCTGCAATGTTGGAACGTGTGGACACTCTTATTCGAGGTGATTGACGGATCACAATCAAACACCTCGCTGCTCATCTTGACATTTCTGTTGGTAGTGCTGACACACTTGACCACCAGTTGGGGTACTCAAAGTTTTGTTCCCGCTGGGTTTCTCGACGCCTAACTGAAGGCCAAAGAGATCAAAGAAGGACTATCTGTGTGGAATTGCTTGCTCGTTATGAGGCTGATGGTGAGAATTTTTTGTCAAACATTGTCACAGGCAATGAAACATGGGTTCATCACTTAGAACCAGAAACAAAACGGCAATCCATAGAGTGGCACCACAACAACTCTCCTTCGAAGAAAAAGTTCAAAGCCATACCCCCTCAGCTGGTAAAGTTATGGCTACGGTCTTCTGGGACTCTGAAGGGGTTATTCTGTCTGATGTCCACCCTCATGGTGGAACGATCAACTCTGAAGTGTATTGTGCTGCTCTCAGAAAATTGAAGAAACGACTTCAATGTGTTCTCCACCATAAAAATGTAAACGAACTTTTCATTCTCCATGATAACGCAAGGCCTAACACAAGTCTGCATACCCGAGAGGAGCTCACAAAACTTTAGTGGACTGTTCTTCCTCATCCACCCTACAGCCCAGATCTCGCACCTTCTGACTTCCATCTGTTTGGTCTGATGAAGGATGCACTCCATGGGAAGCACTTCGTGGATGATGGGATGTTTTATTGATGCAGCAAGATATTAACATAGACCAGTAGAATGGTACTATGCAGGCATACAGGCCCTCCCATTATGGCGGCATAAGGTTGTAGCATTGAATGGAGATTATGTTGAAAAATAGGGTTTTGTAGTCAAAAAGATTTAGGAACAATATATTGTATTTGAATCCTGAATAAAACCAACCTGCTTTAAGAGAAAAAAAATGTGTTGCATTACTTATTGAACAGCCCTCGTATATGTGCTTATACCACTTGGAAAACCAGAGCTAATTATTATCATCAAAAGTTTTTTTTTTTTTTTTTTTTTTTTTTTTTTTTTTTTTTTTTTTTTTTTTTTTTTTTTTTTTTTTTTGCTGCAGTTCTTACAGTACAGAGTACAGAGTTTCATTGTGGTCTAAGTTAAATGTATTAACTTGGAGATAAGCTTTAATACTTGCAATTCCAGTCAGAACGGCCCAAGAACTTGCAGATTTTGGTTACGTTTAGAATAACTCTATGTTAAATTCCTCAGCAGGTATACCTTGGTGCAGTTGGTTGAGGCACTATGCTACCAACAGATGAGGTTGTTAGGATTTTTCATTTAGTGTAATACTTCTAGCGGCACTATGGCCCTGGGGCTGACTCAGTCTCTAACATAAATGAGTAGGCCAACCAGGAGCAATGCTGGGAGTAAAGGCAGCCAGTGAGTAAGGGGACAACTTTGCCACCATCATGTGCCGAATGTCTACAAATCTAGGAGCCCAACCTCCATAAACTCTAAGGGCCTTCACAGCCTGTAGAGGGCTGACTTTACTTTTTTAAATCTCATAGATAGCCACAATCATACGTTACCTACTATGAATACCAGTAATAACCATTGTTTTTCTTAGTTACATAATAATTGTATAGACTCATAGCATCTAATCAGAAATATTGTCACATGCTCCATGACTACAAGACTATTTTGAATACTATTATTCGATAATCTAACAAAAGTATATTAAGTAGGGCCTACATATTTTCCTAGGTATCAAATGGCCAGAGGATATGTTTAAGTTTTTTGTACAAACTTTGACAGTGTAAAGTAGTTTTTTGCTCACAGGTTTCCCATGTTCTTATGGTAAAATTAATTTTCCTGTTAAATCACACTGCTTTAAATTCTAATCATTTTGTCATATACAGAGTTTAAACATGTAGTCTATGGCATGCTATGACGACAAATGAAAAGAAGCAGTTCTTGTGTAACAGTAGGATCACTTTTAATGCATTTCTGAGGTTTATATTAATAATACTACTTCATGTCTTACCCAGTTCACGTTGAATTTGGATAAGTGATTTGCCTTTTGTTTCAGGTACAGCAGCTGCCACAAAAATGGTACCTACAATGCAGATGACAGCAAAAGCAACAAATGTTAAACATGTGCCCAGTTCTGTCATCATTGTGGGGAAAACTTTGGTTACTGTAAACACCAAGCTCCAGTTAAGACAGACGGCAAGTGCACTTGCCCATCCTTTTGCCTCTGCTGGAACTAATTCAGCCATCATAAACCAAGGTAAGGGTCCTAATCCTATTGAAAATAATATTATGTACATTGCTAAGGATACCAAGGGTAGCCAGCCCAGTCCTGACATATCAGTATTTTGCTCTAAATAGTAGAAATATATAGAGAGTAATAAGAGGCAGATAGACATTCCTCCATCCGAGGCCAACAGAAGCACTCTCCTACCTAAGCGATCAACAAGAAGAGTGGACACGTATGTTGCGATCACTTGTACAGCACCCACTACTATTGTGGCTGTAGTGGGCTCCAGAAAGCTATTTCGATCTTCAAATATCTTTCCTGTATAAAAAATAACTGCATTAATGCCACTTAGTTGTTGAAAGATCATCAATCCGAATACTATCTCTACTGCTTTGGCAGTTGGAGAAGTTAAAGACAGATCAAGAATAAATTGTCCAATAATATATTTAAGAGACCTTCGTATAGATGTTACATTTTGTGACACTGCTCTAGACTCCCTGATAGATTTCTGAAGACGTATTATTTCAGCATCAACATCGTAGTCTTGAAGTCTTCTTTCTTGAACTCCTCTTAGCCATTTGACAGACTTCTCTGCATCATCAATGCGTCCCTTAGATAGAAGATAGATTGGGGATTCAGGCATCCAGGCAAAGAAAATACAGAAGGCTATAGGAATGGCTATACACGCAATTGGAAGTCCAAAATCATAATCCACAAGTGCTCCAAATATATAAACCCATAAAATTCCAATGGTGATCATGAGTTGGAGGTATGAGCCAAGAGCCCCTCGGATACTGTCTTCAGCAATTTCACTATTGTACAGAGGTACCACAACTGTAACAGAACCCACAGCTAGTCCAAGAATGAACCTCGCTGCATAGAGTATTGGCACCTGTAAAAAAAAAAAAAATAGATTCACAGTTAGTTTCATGTGGATTTTTTATAGACTATACCTTAACCTAGGACTTCAGTATGTGGGGATAGCAAGTATACAACATTTCATGCCTATTCATGTTTATAGTTTCTAATAACTTGCAGTGTTCAAGTAATTTTAATAATGTAGCCTATTGGATGTTTTAATTTTAGGCATTTATGGGCAGATAACATAAGAGTATCAACATTCAGTTCTTTGTAGTTTCTTTCCCGGTTATAAAAGTTGAGAGCAAATAAAGATGATTTGAGATATTATCAGGGACAGCTCCCAAAGGAGGACTGTGTATCTGCAGCCCCCCCCCCCCAGACATTGTCATGGCTTAGATTTGGAATATAATTACCAGAAATATCTCTATCTGCTTCTCTCAATTTAAAAACCCTGCTCTCATCTGCATGCATACACTTGGAACAGAGCGCTCACAAAGAGAAGTCATTTCCTCCCCTGAGATTCCAGTCTTTCAAGGCACATGTCCATTTCCTCCCCTGGAATTGCCAGTCTCTGGGGGGGGGGGGGATCCTTACCCACAACACATTCATTGCCACCTTTCTTCATAGTTTTAACTTTTCAAAAATGTGTTCAGTTTTTGTAAGTTTAACAAGTGCGGTAATTCTATTCTATATTTACATTTCAGTAAGTTATCAATTAAGAGAAAACGTGACATTGGGTGTTGTGCAACGAGCAGTCATAAACATATATGAGGCAAAAACAAATTGGTTGGCCTAAACATACCACCAAAATTACATATGAACCACAGTATTTATAATTATACGGATGACAAAAATAGACAAAAGACACACTACTAACAGAAATTACAAGTCACATGTAATAGATATACACATTGCACAGCTGACACCAGTATTACTAACAGAAAATATACATGAATTACAAAACTCTAATAAATTATAAACACTAATAACAGTACCACAGTAATAAAAAATAAAAAGAGCAGAGTTATTAGACATTAAAAAATGGTTTAACGCTGTAGAAATTGTGACTGTGAAGTAAAAGTATTATAACATAATTCAATACTTCATAAAAAATAAACAAAAAACTGATGTGAAACTCATATAACTTCCTCTGCACAAATAAAAGATTGCCTCTTAGTGTAATATATTAAGTATGACATTCTCTTCATGCAAATTGGTTGTAAAGATGAAGAGAATGTCTTTACCACAATGTAACTCCTCCCGAAGGATACATAACCCAAATTAAATCTGATTAATGCATTCACGTAACTTTCTTTACTTTAAGCATGGCCAATTCATCTTTCTCACTTCACATTCTGATATCCAAATGTTGATAAAATAGAGCCATACTGGCTTGTCTTTGAATCTAAAGTGAGCTAACTCCATCTTGTCACATATGAAAGTTTTAGAATATTAAAAATCAAATAGGCTATATTTCGACCAACTTGTGGACATCCTAAGTGATAAAATTTAAAAAGTTAAAATCATTGCCACATCAAACACACTGTGCAATATATGGCTGTGTTGACCAGCTCTGAACTTCTGTCACTGAGGATGACCATAAGTTGGTCAAAATATATTTTATATTAATATTTTAAAACTTTTATATTGACAAGCAGAGTTACCGCATTTTAGATTCAAACATTCTGATATAGAATAAGAGGCCATATTGCAAAGTGCGCAGATTCAGTTGTTTGAACCTGTTGCAACGTTCACCAGGCAAGACTGAGTTTCTGCAAACAATGAGTTACTTATTAATTTTTGTAAAATTAGAATGAATGAAGAATTGCATGCGATGAATCGGACCTCCAGTGGAAATGAGAGGAAATACTTTGTAGAAACCGGTGAACTAATGGCCAGTTCCTGTAGAGATATATTATAATAGGCTGCATTTACAGACATTGAGGTCATCTCTGATTAATAAGTGTGCATATTTTCTTTTATATAAACCCCAATCAATTCACTTTGTCACGAAGAGAACATTTCTTATATTAATATTAAACGTATTGTTTCCTGTAGGTAGGCATGATGACGGGCTTTTGTATAAATATTAAAGTTGCATGTTTAAAAGAAGAGGCCATATTGCAAACAATGCCTATTCAGAGTGGGCGGCCTTATAACTACCCTTCAGAGAATTTTTGGAAAAATTGTTAAGTATGAAAGCTTTAGTTTTTGGTATAAGCACTCCATGTACAAAATTTAAAGAACAACATTAGAGCCCTTTTTGAGAAAATCACGAAAAACAAAATTTTCTTCATGTAAAGTCCCCTTCAAAATAAAGAGAAAGTTGTCGCCAATCATTGTGTCACATCATCAGAAGATACCTAACTCAAATGCAACATTTTGTTTTCATAGAATTTTCCATTCTGGAGATAAGATGTTCACAGACATACAGACACACACACAGACATGTTTCCGAAAATAATATAGTATAAAGTATTTATGTTGAAAACTCAATTTCGAGTTTGGGGGTTGAAAACAATACTTCCTCTACCTATAGTACCTATGGTATGGACAGAGGAAGTAATAAACCATCCCAATTCAAGATTTCCAGTTCATCTGACGAACTACTTTTCCCTGCAATAAGCTCAATCTGAATTTGATAAAAAAATGTTTAAAAAAGTCAAGAAGCATTGTACAGTTGGCCACGGTAATGCAGAGGTAGCAAGGTCATGGACCTGGTAGTAAAGAGTTTTTCAGGACACAAAATCCTGAGTATAAAGTCCTCTCAGAGGGACTACCATACAATCCTTATTGGAGCCACTGGATCAATTTCCCGGCTTTTCCATTTCTAAGTAATGCCTTAGTTTTGTATAGATAGTCGTCATTAAAGCAATAGGCTTGCCTCCGTACAAGCAAAATCAAGTTTTCATTTTCTTATGTAAAACTGTTTTGTAACTAGTCATTGATAAATTCGGTACAGGTATATTTTATTAAATCTATATTTTGGAATTTTATTCCTACAATAATATACGAGAGATGATATTGTAACCATGTGCTTTTGATTTTAATTACTGACACAAAATATTTAGTTGGAGCAGAACAAATTTGGTCAGCCTATTTTAGGGGATACAAAAATTTACAGGATGTGAGGTTTAGTAGCAACAACAATAGCAATGACATCAGCAATAGCATGAGTAGGAGCAACAAGAATAAATAAAATAAAAAAGTAATAATAACAATAATAATAATAATGCAATAATAAAAATAGTAACAATAATATATAACCAAGCAAGGTGGCCGAGATGGCAACGGCTTAGACTTGTATTTGGCTGGTACTAGGTTCAAATTCCATAGTTTATTCATGGTCTCCCCGATCGTGAAGGCAAATGCTGAATTGGATATTTACTTACCATCTTCTCTATTTCATTGAAATTAGTATCAGTTAAAATTTACCAGCGCCATAAACACATCAACAGTAGAAAACAGTTCCACGTCAGTAGTTGCATAGGCTACTGGTATACGCAAGAAATATCTATAGTGTATATAATAAATAGATACCAGTAATTAGGCATTCAAATCCTACTTGCCTTCAAGGAAAATTTAAAAAATCAGTACCTTAGATCTAAGCAGTCGCAACTAATTTAAACAAAGAGGCTTACCTGATGGACATGATGGCCTATAAATATGAGAACCCAGCCAATAATGAAAGGAATGCCCAGTGATAAGAGGAAAGAGCGCCGACCAAACTTGTCTGCTAAATATCCAGCAGGTAAGGCACCAAGCAAGGCTCCCACTGCAAGCAGAGATCCAATCCAGGAAGCCTCCTCATCTGTTACAACACTGTCTGCAGTTATGTTGATTAAGTTGGATATCGTCAGGTTGGACAATTTGCCTTGCAATTGAGGCAAAGCAGGTGAAGTCCAGCCCAAAATTGACCCCGTTGCCATAGCTGCAAGTGTAGCTGCAATAAATTGTAAGCAGAAGTTTATTAATTGTTGGTAATTTTGAATAAAACAAGCGTATTCTGTAGTAGCGTCCTTTGGTTTTATTAAGCATCACTGCGTAGAGCACATGGCATTACTAGACCCTTTTAAGACTGAACAAAGAACAAGATAGATACCGCTAGGTTACAAGTCTTACCGTGTGGCGGCGTTAGTGTCACAAATTAAAAACAGAACAGTAGTCAAACAGACACACATCGCAGGGCGAACAAAAACACAACATAGTTATTAAATAGTAAAAATATGCTTATTACATCAACACTCACCCTTATTTAATAACTTGCAAACTCCCATATCATTGCACAATTTTTGAAAACGAATTGAAAACAATGGTTTCGTTAAGATATCCGCGAGCTGATTTTCAGTATCAACTTTTGAAATGTTAATTTCTCCAGCTATGACCAATTCGCGAACAAAGAAGTGTCTGATTCGAATGTGTTTTGTTCTTCGATGAAACTCAGGATTTTGTGCCAACCGGATGGCTGCTTCATTGTCAACTTGTAGACTTGGTGTTGACTTCAACTGGTCCAGTTCGATCAGAAGCCTCTTGATCCAGATGACCTCTCTTGCAGCCTCACTAGCAGCCACAATTTCAGCTTCAGTTGTGAATATGGCAACAGAGGCTTGCCTCTGGCTCATCCACGAGATAGGCGCTCCAGAGTATAGGCACAGCACCCCTGTGGTTGAGCGTCCTGTACTAGAGTCACCACCATGATCTGCATCACTGAAGCAGTCAAAACCTCCCCTTCTCAGGTTGGCTTTATAGACCAGTCCATGATCCGTCGTGCCTCTCAAGTATCGCAGGATCCTCTTTACTCTGAGTACGTCTCGTTCTGTTGGTTTCTCAAGGTTCCTGGAAGCCACGCTGACTGCATACGCGATGTCTGGTCGTGTACCACACATGAGGAACATGAGTGCTCCAACAGCTTGTCTGTAAGGAAATACAGAATTCAGAGGACTTTCTTCTGCATCATTGTCTTTGGTGATTGGAGTAGTCACAGCCTTGCAACTGCTCATGTTGAATCTCTCCAGTATGGCTTCTGTGTAGTGACTCTGGCTTACACGAATAGAACCATCTCCTCCTTGGTTGATCTCCAATCCTAGGAAGTACAATGCCTGCTTCGAGGTGATTTTGAACTCTCGTCTCAGATCGTCGATAAATTTCTGAAGTTCCTGTTCATCCTCAGCTGCGATTAGTCCATCGTCAACATAGAGAACAAAGAACATCTTTCTTTGTCCTTTCTGTCTCACAAAAAGACAGGGATCTGCTTCACTCCGTTGAAATCCTAGGTTGATTATGTAATTGCTGAACTTCTCATTCCAGCATCGAGGAGCTTGCTTCAATCCATACAGGCTTTTCTTCAGGAGACATACCTTGGCAGATCCATCACCATGTCCTTCAGGCTGTTGCATGTATATGGTTTCCTGAAGTTCGCCATAGAGGAACGCAGTAGACACATCGATCTGAGCTAACTTCATTTTCTCATTTGCAGCAACACTGAGTAACGTTCGAATGGTTAATGTCCTGGCCACTGGACTGAAGGTTTGATTGTAGTCTATTCCTTTTCGCTGTGAATAGCCTTTGATTACCAATCTGACCTTGTATTTATCGACCGATCCATCAGGGTTTGTTTTGACTCGGTAGACCCATTTGTTTGAAATGGCCCTTTCTCCTGGAGGCATATCAACTAGCTCCCAAGTTTTGTTCTCTTGAAGAGCTTTCATCTCACGACTCATGGCTTCCTTCCAGTGGTCCTGCTGAACTGATCTCATTGCTTCACTGTAGGATTCAGGTTCTTGATGAGGACTTGAGAGATACATTACAAAGTCTTGAAATTTCGATGGAGTTTTAAGAGACCTACGCTCACGGAGGCGTTGACTTATGCTTTCATCTGGGCGTTGAGTATTTTCATGATCTAGTTGATCCTCACCGTCTTCGGAGCTCAGATCCCAGAATTTATCTTCAACTTCGGTTTGCATTTCGTCATCCATTTGATGTTTCTCAGGAGTTGATTCTTCAGGTTGAACAGAGGAGTCGAGACTTCCTGGAAGATTTGCATCCCTCTTGTGCTCCAACACTTTCTCCTCGAAAATGACATCTCTTGATCGAATCAGTTTGCCTTCCTCTTCACAGAAGACCCTGTAGCCGTCGTCATGGTCATATCCTATGAGGATTCCTTTGGTAGCCTTTGGATCCATTTTCTTCCTTTGTTGCTTGGGAATATGCACATAGCAAGTAGATCCGATCACCCGAAGATGTTTCAAACCTGGTTTCTTGCCGTACCATAGCTCATAGGGAGATATTCCCTCGACATGGGAAGGTCCTGTTCTGTTGAGAACGTAGGCTGCTGTGCGGATCATCTCGGCCCAAAGTGATTGTGGAATTTTTCCATGAGCATGCATCATTGCTCGAGCGGCTTCAACAACAGTGCGGTTTTCTCTTTCGCTAGATCCGTTTTGTTCTGGAGTGTATGGCATCGTGAGGCGTTGAACTATTCCTTCTTTCTGCAAGATTTTCCTGACATCTTTGTTGTCGAATTCTTTTCCATTATCACTCAGCACCTCCCTGATTTTGTGTCCGAGAGTCTTTACTTCTGAAACAAATTGAGACAGCTTCTCTACAACTTCAGACTTTTCTCTCAGGAAGTAGATAGTCCTGAACTTTGTGTGATCATCCTTAAACAGGACGAAATACTTGTATCCTGACATTGACTCATGCTGGAATGGACCACAGACATCTGTGTGAATCCGCTCTCCCGGTTCTGTTGTCCCAGGCCTCGTTCCGAAAGGCAGACGATGGGCCTTGCCATAGACGCAGCCTTCACATAGTTCACTGTCCACTTGAACTTGAATTCCCAGCTCTTTGTTCAGAAGGGATTTCACGTGTCGCTTGTTCTGATGTCCGAATCGTTCATGGTAAAGTTGAAGAAGGTTGTCTTTTCCTATTGCGTTGACTTCCTTGAGTGAAATGTTGTTCACGCTCCTCACGTTCAGCTTGTAGAGTCCACCGAACTGCTCACGAACTCCGACTAACTTCACTTCGTCGTTCACTTTGAAATTGCATATCTCTGGAGATGAGATGAACCTGCTGTCCTTGTTTTTGTCTTGGGCAGCAAGGACCGAGAATAGATTTCTCTGGATCCCAGGAACACACCATACATCAGCCAACGTGAGCTTGTGCCACTTGCCGTCGACCACTGCTTCGATGTCAATTTCACCTTTTCCAATAGCCACAACCTTTGTACCGTTTGCTGTGGTTACTGTGTGATCCGTAGAAAATGGTTCAAATGTTCTAAAAATATTCCTGTTATTAGAGACGTGGCTCGTTGCTCCATTGTCTACAAACCAATCATCAGAGTTGCACTCTGAGCTCATCACAGTCGAGGTTACAGTAACCAAAATCATGTTTGCACCCTTGTTTGGTTTTTCTAAGTTGCTGGGCTTGTCTGGTTTTCCATCGGCGATCCATTTCCTACATACTTTGATAGTATGATTAGGCTTCTTGCAGTAAGGACAGAACAGTTTCCTTTTACTGCTCTTTTGGAGATTGTGTTGCGAGGAGTTGGTCTGCTTGGCTAGCTGCTTCGATGAATCTGAGAAGAGTGCTTCTTGTTGAGGTGAGTTTTCTTTGCCTCTGAGAGCTCTCTCGTACGAACATAGCTGATTGGTCAAATTGTCGACGGTCCTGTCAGTTTTTGACATCAACATCCAGCTGGACTTGAATGAGAAATATTCTTCTGGCAATGTGCCTAAAATTTTACAGATCATTAACACATCTGGCAGGTCTGAATTAATTTCAGTGTCTCTAGACATTTCCTGTTTTAACTCGCTCCACAGAGTCTTTAATTTAGAAACATGTGTTGCGATGTCATCTTCATCTGCCATTTTGTAGCTGAAGAATTGTAGGCATAAGTTGTAAACTTTATCTTCAGAGACGCCATCAAAGAGTTTGTGGAGTTCTAACCACACTTCCCGGGCGGATGTGAGTCGCATGATCTTTTGTAACGTATCTTCCGACATGTTAGTGGTTAACACAATCAATGTGTGGCTATCAGCCTTATTAAATGCCTCAAGTTCAATCTGATACTTAGCCAATGTTGCGGAGGTTGCGTCATCAGAAGGTGCACTTGGCTTCACTAACTTGCCTTCAATAATGTTCATTGCTCCGGGGATCCCTCGTAGACAGATGCTCATTTTGTATCTCCACGTGTTCCAGTTTGCTTTTCCTTCCAGAAGGCCAATGTTAATTTTTCTGGTTGAATCCATGGTGAATAGAAGCACACGTGGCCCTAACCTTAAACACAGCTCTTCGGAATTTTTCGTCAAACAGATCGTACTAAACACTTTGTTTTATTTCATCCAATTACGCACTTTATTTCAACGCGCACCTGGGCCCATAACCTGTTGGTAATTTTGAATAAAACAAGCGTATTCTGTAGTAGCGTCCTTTGGTTTTATTAAGCATCACTGCGTAGAGCACATGGCATTACTAGACCCTTTTAAGACTGAACAAAGAACAAGATGGATACCGCTAGGTTACAAGTCTTACCGTGTGGCGGCGTTAGTGTCACAAATTAAAAACAGAACAGTAGTCAAACAGACACACATCGCAGGGCGAACAAAAACACAACATAGTTATTAAATAGTAAAAATATGCTTATTACATCAACATTAATGTTGCTGAAGATGGCTGCTTATGCAGTTGAAAGACTCCAACAAGGAAATTCATATTACCAAAACACAGTCGAGAATGTTGACAAAGTTAGAAAGTTCAACGAAGTGAAATGAACAAAAATGAAATCGTAGGAATGTTCACATAGTAATTAAAAATCTTTCCTTGAGGTATATTTAAAATTGATTGTTTTTATTTATTATACAAAAATGTAAAAAGCTAACACTACTTCTTTACTCTTGTACAAGATTTATAAGACGTGTTCAAAATGTATTAGATTTTATTTCTTCCATCTATTTCTGAAAGGTAGATAATAGTATAAAATTGAAATGTACTTATTCTAAAAGGAATAGATAAAGCAGTTTGTTTTCCGCAATCGTACCAGTTATATTACTGAAAGAGGAAGAAGTATATTCGACCTGGAAATTCAACAACAGTCCAAAAAATTCAGTTTTCAGAAAAGGGGCTTGTCATTGTGTGTGATGTCTGTCTGCATCTCTGTACAAGCAGCTACAATAAACAGAGAAATTTGTCTTAAAACAGCATTTTGTATCTAATTAATAAATATTCTGACAACTTGAAATATGCCATATATTTCTCTTACTCTCATTACCAGTTTTTTTATTTTATTTTCTTCGAGTTTCTCGAAAAAAAACTATGATTTTTTTTAAATTTTTACTTAACTGAAGCCTACAATTTTGTTGAAATATTTTTCTGTAAAAGTTATCTGAAGGGTAACATTATAGGAAAGTAATCTCTTCCATCAAAAATCATTTTCTTCAGTGAGATGGAGAGCAGGGAATGCTTACTCCTAAAAAGGAGATAATATACTCCGTATCGGAATATGTAGTGGAAAATTTTCAAGTTCCATGTTTAGAGCAGAGATAGTCATGGGTGCTTAACATCGCAATTTGAAATTATTGTCTCCTAGATGCCCTTGCGAAAAGTAATGTGAAATGTCCCGTTATCTGTAACGAAGGGAAGGAGGCAAACTGACGTCATGTAACAAGAGATAGATAGCAGTTGGTTCATTCGTTTATCATGATCAGACTTTACCTACACGGAAAGCACACAGCACTACCTATTTTCCTGTCAATTTTTTCCCCAGAGCTGACCAAAGCATACAGAAAAAATTCTTCATCCGTTAAAAACAAACAGACTTCTACTGTTACAGAACTCACCCTCAAACTGAAAGCACGGACAACGTCACAGACAGACCCGGCGGGAATTCAAATGCAAGCGAACTGTGCTGAGATGAAAACATTGACGGTATCACGCTAGTAATCACGTGGTTAACCAAAGCGCGTGGATCCGTGGACTATATTTTCAAGGTGGACTCGAGCACTCCCAAGGAGGAAAGACTCCGTGAGCACTCCACGCATGCGCACTGCCAACGACATGTTCAAATGTTAACGGTTGCGAAGCTTTCAGATTCCAGGCGAGCTTTGTACGTAGTTTGAGATTATATTCAACATATATTTCTCTGCAACCATCTTCTATCAGGAAATACCCAGAAACAACGCCGGGAAAGCTTCAATTAATCATATTTATTGTTGCTGTAGTCTGATAACTAATATGCCTATTACAACTTCTGGCAGGTTTTCATTCAATGTGAAGACAACATTGTTGCCAGAGCAACCGTTTGGCTATAGCCGTTAAAACGGAACCATCTAAGTTGCCACCATCTTGAAACTGAATAAAAGCTTCAAATCCTTACAAATACGTCGTTTTTAATAACTTCAAGGAATATTCATTCAAAATTGAAAGAAAATCAAAGAAAGCGTTTGGTCGCTAAGCTTGGTCAAGTATTACTAGTAATTCGAGTATTATTAGTAGCCAAAGTAGGCTTCCTTCTAGTTAATTTCATTGTGTTGACATCTTGTTAGCGTGAAGAGTAAAATCATTTCATTCAAGTAATCGTTCAGTAATTAAATATAGCACTAGTGTTAACTATTCACCATTAGCTAAATGTACAAAGTTTACTGTGCAGAACTATATATAAAGACTTGAAGGTACATCAACAACTCGCTTGTCTATTGAATCGCCATCCACAGGTGAACATGTCACGAGACTTGGCACACCATAATGTAAATAATTAGTAATTCTGTCTTCGTTCATTCATGGAGTACTTCAGGTTTATGTACTTTTGTGTACATTCAATTTTTTCTCAGTCTTTATCAGGAGGCCAGAATAAGCCGTGAATGAGAAGGGGTCAGTCAATCCATTAGAAATGAACCCAATTGAATAAAATTTGTTGCTCAACATTTTTTATTTTCCTAATTTTTTACCAGTTACTCCCCAATATTAGGTGAGTTCAAAACTATGGTAAAAAACTTTTTAGGCTCATACTTTTTTCTTGGTGGCCATTTTAAGTTTGCTTTGTAACAGTTTTTCGGCCGGAAACTTGTTTTGCAGAAATGTATGTAACTCTGTTAATTTTATAGATAACAAGACAAAATAAAAACGAAAGTTATCAGAATGAAATGTCCTAGATTTTTGTTCTAACATAATATTAACCTAAGTAGTGAGGAAAGTGAAGAAAAAACTCACAACTACAAATTGAAAATTAACTTAAAACGGGAGTTTTAGTGCCACAAAATTATGAAAAAGAAGAAAGACTCACCCTTAATTTTTTTTCTTGCATAGACCTACTATAGGACTACATGCTATAGAAGTATCTAGCTTGAGAACTTTGCTATTTTTTTATACAATTTTTCAAAAATGCCCAAAAGCGTATTTTGGCAATATTTGAAATAGAATGTCTCAAAAGGGCCTGAGTGAAAAATTATGAAATGTATACAAATAATACCTCTTTATGATATAAAGACGTGATAAAAATTTGGTGACTGAGACTGAACTGGCTCCAGAGTTACAGTTGGCCACCGAAATTTCAACGATCTTCAACGCTTTGAGGAAATTATAAATTTGTCATGCTAACTGATGAAATGTAGGCTACATATACAACTCTTTTGTGTAACATATTTAGGTCCACTAAAATTTTGTATTTAAAATTACAATGTGGATTTTTACTATTAAATTACCGTTAAATTTCGTGTGCTTATAACGCAATTTTTGGCCAAATTCGATGCACTGTAACTCTGGAACCAGTTGAGTTTGTCACCAAATTTTTATCACGTCTTTATATCATAAAGAGGTGTTATCTATATAAATGTTATGATTTTTCACTCAGGCCCTTTTGAGATATTCTACTTCAAATATTGCCAAAATACGCTTTTGGCCATTTTTTAAAAACTGTATTAAAAAAAGAGCAAAGTTCTCAAGCTTGAAACTTCTAGAGCAAGTAGTCCTATAGTAGGTCTATACAAGAAAAAAATTAAGGATGAGTCTTTCTTCCTTTTCATAATTTTGTGGCACTAAAACTCCCGTTTCAAGTTAATTTTCAATTTATAGTTGTGAGCTTTTTTCTTCACTTTCCTCACTACTTACGTTAATAGTTAGGGGGTATGGAATACCCCCAAGAAAGAGTGATATTGAGGCCACCCCCAGAAAAGTTTTAAATAATGAACTAATGAAAATCACATTTTATGTTAAAACAAAAATCTAGAGCATTTCAGTCTGATAATTTTGGTCTTTATTTTGTCTTGTTATCTATAACATTAAAAGAGTTACATACATTTCTGCAAAACAAGTTTCCGGCCAAAAAACTGTTACAAAGCAAACTTAAAATGGCCGCCAAGAAAAAAGTATGAGCCTAAAATTTTTTTACCATAGTTTTGAACTCACCTAATATTGGGGAGTAACTGGTAAAAACATTAGGAAAATCAAAAATGTTGAGCAACAAATTTTATTCAATTGGGTTCATTTCTAATGGATTGACCCGAAGCAAAGAATAGAGTTAGAAAGTAAAATTAAATTACCGAGCTTGAATTTCGAAAAATAGGTCCTTCGTTCGCCATTAAACCTTTAGGGTTGGCTTACGTGAAAAAAAAAAAAAAAAAAAAAAAAAAAAATGCAATGGAACAAATTTGTAGAAAATTTTACACTCGAGACTACAAGTAGTCTTCGGATTTTTGTAATATGAACCGTTTTTCTAGATTTGTTTATAGAAGCTGAATCACATAAAACGGAACCGTCAGTGGCGTAACCAGAAAATAATTTCGGGGAGGGTAGAAAATTCTGGGGAGTTTGGGGGTATGGAATACCCCAAGAAAGAGTGATATGAAGGCCAAACCCAGAAAATTTTTAAATATTGAACTAATGAAAATCACATTTTATGCTATTTTAGCAGTGAAAAACTAGTTAGCAAATTTGTTTACTATAAGACATGCCAACTTTGTAAGAAATATAAAATAATACATAGAACAGTAGAAATAATAGACCTACATTTATAAGTACATTATTTTATTATTAAATAAAATAATTGACAACATATAGCTTAAATAACATAAATAGAAGTTTAGGTTTTCGGGAGGGGTACGTACCCCCTGGACCTCCCCTTCCCTTCGCCACTGGGAACCGTTAAAACAGCCACCATCTTGGATCGGAATAAAAAATGTAGACATACATCGTTTTTAATTACTTCAACGAACATTCATGCAAAATTAGAAGAAAATTGAACATCGCATTTGATCCTAACCAAACAAATTTACAAACAGACGAAATGCTGAACGCTCGAGTTTAGACAGGACCTCGCTACACTCGGCCAACTAGTAGGCTTGTTAGGCCTCGTGTTAAAAACCCCTCGATCTTCATCTGGAAAACGGCCACCATCTTCAACTGGTCCGTAGCCTAAATTAGAGATCAAGGTGGGAAAAGTTTTCCTAATTACGGGCTAGAGTTAAGTAATGGAATAAGCTAATATTGAACTTTGGGGAATCAATTGTCCGATTGGCAGTAAAAATTTATTATCAGCGGTTATCAGTATGCCGGCGGATTCGAAATCCACTAAAATTGCGAAATTGCAGGAAATAATTATTGGGTAATAAATAGTGATGGGAAAAGCACAAGAAAAAGTAATTGGGTTGAATTACAATGACCTGAAAGACATTTTACTTAATTACAAGTACAAATAACTTTTTTTTAAAGTAATCAGTAAAATTACAATTACAATTACTATGGCAGTTTCTAAATATTCCTTTTGTTTTGGGCACAAGGCCTCAAGGTTATTCAGCAGTAAAGCAGTGCTTGGGACGTTCCCAAGATTCAAAAATTATTAATGAACAAACAAAAAACACAGGAATACAGTCAATATTTCCGGACACATTGAGTATCTTTTCTTAATATTACCTCTATTATTTGCAAAAAGAGCAATGATGACGATATAGCAAGCGAGAATGATAGCAGGTTTCAAATACTTTAAGAAATGTTCCTATTGAAAACATTTAACCGAAAACAGTTTTAAATGGAAAGAAATAGATATACCCACGACACACAATATTATGCATAAACTTTGAACATATAATAATAAAAATGCACATTGCTATTCCAATACCATTTTAAAAGTGATACCTGATGTTATTGTATCAACATACAAGATTGCCAAATTTTCAGTTCAATACATGTCGATTACTACAATGTAACAATTACTAAAATGTAATGATTACATTTTTATTTCTAGAAGTAAATTGCAAATAAAAATTACATTTTCAAGAAGTAATGATTACAATGAAATGGGACAAAAAAACGGAATCGTTAAATTAATTAGATTACTTTTACTCATTTACTTCCCTTCACTGGTAATAAAGCATTAATTAATGGTACCGCATATCACATCTACTTTAACAAGCCCTGCAATTGCTGTCCCTCCTGCATTATATTATTGCAGCTTTGAAAGATCGTATGCAAAATTAGGTCAGAACACAATGTCTGCCAAGTCAGTATTTTTTTTATTAAAATAGCTTCCTTGTTTATTTTGACCATTAATCGTTCTTTATAGCGAAATCGAAGCCCATTGATACATCACGTTCCTCATTCTAGCCTCTATGTCTTATATCCGCGTAGGCCTACTGTATATTCTTACACTGTACCGGTAACCTAGTTGTGTGAAAAGCAAGAAAATCAACCTAAAAACGCCAGTATTGCAAATCCTAACACGTGTATAAGAGAAAGTTTGTGTAATATGATTTGCACCCTTTATTTTTTTAAAAGATTAACTTTGTTACAAGCATTACCGAGAAGAAAGTTTGAGGGTGGGCAGCGTATGAACTCAGGTTCTCAGGGTGGGCTGTGGCTACTGGCCTGATCTACAAGCGGAATAAAAAAATATTAATCCTTACACTTGGTTGTTTTTAATGACTTAAGGAACATCCATGCTCAATTGAAAGAAAATCCAAAGACGCGTTTGGTCGTGACTGCGTGACAAACAAATTTACAAACAGACGAAATGCTGAACGGTCGAGTTAAACAGGACATCGCTTCGCTCAGTCAAATTATTATTATTATTATTATTATTATTATTATTATTATTATTATATCGCATTGGTAAATATTGTATTAACAAAACAAAAATAATCAGCCAAAGTAGGCTACTTTCTAGTTAATTTCATTGTGTTAACATCTTGTTAGCGTGAAGAGTAAAATCATTTCATTCCAGTAGTCGTTCAGTAATTAAATATAGCACTAGTATTAACTATTCACCATTGCCAGTAGATAAATGTACAAAGTTTACTGTGCAGAACTATATATAAAGACTTGAAGGTACATCAACAACTCGCTTGCCAATTGAATCTTCAGCCATCCACAGGGGAACAACACGTCACGAGACTTGGCACACCATAATGTAAATAATTTGTAATTCTGTCTTCGTTCATTCATTGGAGTATTTCCGGTTTCTTGCTTTTGTATACATTCTATTTTTTTTCTCAGTCTTTATCAGGAGGCCAGAACGATCACCAGTACAATAAGCAGTGAATGAGTAGCAAAGAATAGGGTCAGAAGTTAGAATAAAATGACTGAGATTGCATTTCGCAGGGTCTTCCCGTCTTTTGTCCTTTTGTCTTGTGATTGCATTTATTTGTTTGGGGAATTTATTTGTTTAGAACCTTGGTTTAAGAGTACGTGTTTGCTTTAATTACAATTTACTGTTCGCACATATTCTATAGGCCTAGAATTAATTGGCAGTCACACGATTTTAGCTTATGCAGAAGACGTTTGTCTGTTGGGCGATGACATAAATACAATCGAGAGAAATGCAGAAAGTCTTTTCGATGGCTGCAGAAATGTTGGTTCAAATCTAGAAGAAATAAAGAATAAATGAATAAATAAATTATTAAATAAACAAATAGGAAGAGAGGGAGTGAAAGAGATAAAGAAAGGAAAAAAATAGAGGTAGAGAGAAAGAGAGAAGTGGAAATAAGTACTTCATGGGCCCCCGGGGTACAACATTACTTCTGATTTCGATACTGCAGCTACAACATTATTCATACCAATAATTGCTGCCAAGTATTGTGGCCACTTTTCACCCTCTTGCGTCCGAGCTTTCTCTTCGCATTCTGCTCGCTGCAAGCTGACCAACTCCTCCTCTGATGCCATCACTTTCGTCATGGTTACTGCATCTTCTAGAGCACTCCATTCCATTCTGTAACAAAAGTGTGAAGAAATGAGTTCACTTGAGTAGTGGAAAATAAACTTAGAATTGTCAATCCTCGTATTTAAATCCTTTTATGAGTATTTATCCGGAAAACGAACCTGAAATCTCGTGATCATTTCATAGCTACTTAGATCCTATTGTAGCCTAACTTTTACTGTTTCCGAAAGTAATCCAGTTTTTGTTCTTATATATTCTTATTATTTCTCATTAAGTCCACTGCTGTGGCTCAAGGGATGCATTCGCTGTCGCTCCTCTCAAACAGCCCTGGGTTCAAATCCTGGTCGAAACAAATTATCTAGGTTGAGTTTTTTCCGGGGTTTTACCTCACCTGTGAGACGAATGTCGAGTGATTTTAGGACCATATGGTACCCGGATATCATTTGGCTGTCATTATCATCTTCATCCCATCCGCGCCTTGTTCGGAATGAGTGTGTTTGCGACTGGGGTGTATCATCTTACGTGTTCGTGTTGTCTCGGAGGTGGCCCCAGCATTGGGTTGATCACTCATCTGGGGATTCCTCCATGTCCTTGTCTGGTGAGAAAGTATGTATGTCATCCATAGAAAAACGCCCCCGCGACAGGTCGCGGTCTTATAAGGCCCGGGCGGCGTGGGTCGAATAAACGTCGCATAAACATAAGGAAAACTCAGATAAAAGGGAATAAGAATTCTCATTAATTATCAGTAAAATTGGTAAAAATTTGTAAACGAACATTAGTTGCATGTATTAATATTAATTAATATATTAACAGTTTTGTGTTGAAGTTTAGTAATTTACTTCCAATTACTTCCATTTTGACTGACAGTTAGGCCTACTATATATACATCCTTGTGCATATAAGTTTCACCTCGATTTGAAAGTTTGGCTTATGTAACTAAATGGAGCATAGTACCGATGTTGGAATAATCTATTACTCTGAAACTACAGTAATTATAATTTCTTTATAACGGGCCGTGCCGCAATTCTTACTTGGGTATAAAAACAACGTGGCCGCAATTCATCTTATGACACTGATAAATAATTCGAGCGACCGCAACTGAACTGTAGCCGAATTTCCGAACAACTTTCGCCGTCATCAACTTCCGTTTGCATGAGTCTATATGAACTGTTTAGTTCCTTCTGTCTGTAGGTGAGTTAGAATGTTCATTGGTGTAAAACTTGAAGAATCTATTGTCTTGACCTGCATAATGTACTCTAGTCTTACGGCGAGTTTAATAGGTTTTTTTTTTTTTTTTTTTGTTTAGTTACATTACAACCCGTGTTTCACCAACTGGTATATCACGGGATATTTACAGAATTATACATAATTACTATAACATATTATAACATGAAAACAGTTTATGTGATGGAGCGGAAGACGTGATTGATAAAGGTGGTTATCTGTATCGTAATGGTGTGAGTGGCTACTTCGGAGTTTACGTAAGTAGCATTCCAAAGTTCGATATAATGGTCTTTGAGGAGCTGTTTGCCCCTGCACAGGGGAATTGCACTGTAGTCAATCGTGGTTTTGTAACTGGCCGCCGTCTTGGCTAGATAGTCAGCTCTTCCGTTGCCCCTGAGACCCGCGTGACCTTTGACCCAATGAAGAGTGACCGGTGTGGTCTTCTTTAGGTTGATTATTATTTTCCTGATTTCCAGGGCGATGGGGTGAGTTGTGTGCTTATTAGCTACCGCAAATAAGGCAGCTTTGGAGTCCACGTGTATGGCTATACCAAGGCTATTTATCTTTCGGATGCTGGATGTGGCTAATACCTGGTATCGTACCACCTGGTGACTACTTAGCAGCTTGACTATCCGTCACAGTCCTCCTTAAGAAACTGCATTTTTTAAATAGTACAAAGCCTTTGTTTGGCCGTAGTATCATATTGTATTGTTGAACTGCTTGCAAGGGATTAATCAAAGCCTTCATTTCGAAATATACCTTGAAAAGTAGATGACAGAACGATTTTGTTGCACAAGGCCACGTGCAAATGGTTCGACAGCCCTTCGGTAGAGACCATTGGTCCGTATACACAGTGTCCCAAAAGTACGGTGACACTTTTCTTAATTTATTACACAAAAACTACAAATGATACATTTTTCTTGTAGGCCTGTCTGTCAGAGGAACTCAAGTGGGTTTGTTTTGGTTTGACAATGACTCGATGTCGGAACCACATGTAACTCGGCACATGAAACTCTTGCCATACTCTTAGAAAATATCCTCAATTACACTGTGGCAACTTCATGAATCCCATGAATCAGTTCTTCTAGATTATGTGGTAAAGGTGGTACATACACATGATCTTTGATGTATCCTCCATAGGAAGAAATCACAGCAGTACAAAATCGAAAAGCCAAATGCGCTTACGAATATGGTTGATTAAGCTCTGGTATCAGTCAAGAGTTTGCAGACTGCTCTTGCCTACTACATACTCGTACTATTGGTACAGGATAAAATTTCGGCTCTTAAGAAAAACTAGCTTCATGATAACATAAATCAGTATAGGAAACACGTCTTCCTGTGCATTGTTGGATGCTTTCTTAAGTAAAAATGAAATTCCTCTTCGTTATATGAATAGTAAAGAGCAACTTAGGTGTCTCCTCAGAATCCAATGCATACTTCCTTGAAAATCTGCATTCAGAAATTTGGATTAGAGACAAATTTTCTATTGCATTCACCTTATCAGGAACTTAACTCATTCCGAGAAAGACGAATTGATCGACGAAAGTCTCAGGCAAATGTTCCAGAAAATGGATTTACTTTTTGCTGGCAAGAAAAAACCATTATCAGATGTCAGTAAAAGCTTTAAAATTATTGCTGATGTTTGAGGTTATTAACTTTTTGAATATTGATTTTCTTCTTTAATTTATATAAAGAAACAAGTATAGGAATAAGTTGAATGCTGGTCCCTACTTCAGATTAAACTGTAGTCACTTGAAAGCAGACATTAAAGAACTGTGTTTAGCCAAAGAATAATTACAACCTTCGCACTGAAACAAAAGTAGGAGACAGAAATTAGTTGAATTGTTTTTATTCATAACTCTTGAGTATTGGAGTACCAGTATCAGGAATATACGTTTGTCGCAGTTTATATATTCGTTCACTATATTGCTACCCAAACAACATTTATTTTTAAGACATTTCACAGCACAATCCACCGAAATAGATTGAACAGTTTTTCTCCAATATATGAATCACTGGCATTGTTATAAATGTAGAGAAATGCTTAATTTGACACTTCGACCACGAAATAACGTATTTCCATTGTCAAATTCGCTTACTGGTAACTTACATCTGATATACTGCCTTGAATATAACGATAGGTCACTGGAGAAGGTTGAGAACCCCTGGTCTATCACATTTTAAATTCTAATAGCTTTACTTTCTCTGTTCTATTTTTTTGTATTTTTATATTGTTTTCTGTTGTTCTCTCTCTTTGTCTCTCTCTTTCTCACTTCCTCTCTCTTTTTCTCTGTCTCTTTCTGTATTCACTCTCTCAATCTCTCTTTTTCTCTCTGTTTTCGCTCTAGTTCTTCCTCCCGCTTTCTCTCTTTCACCCTTTTTCTCACTTTCTCTCGCTTTCGCTCTCGCTCTCTCTCCTCTCTCTCTCTCTCTCTCTCTCTCTCTCTCTCTCTCTCTCTCTCTCTCTCTCTCTCTCTCTGAATTTTCATGAAACAAGTACCGGTACATAGTACATATTGAGTGCCATGCTTCCTTCACAATCCGAGGGCGGGTCTATCAAAAAAGGCGAGCCTATCAAAACAGAGGGCGGGTCATACAAAATAATAAGCCTAATTTCTCAGAGAGTCCAGGCGGCCTACTGATATGAAACTTGCGTGAACGGATAGACGTCGACCAAAATGAATACTCTCACGGTCTTTCATGATACGGTATATAGGTTAAAAAAGGTTTGGATAAAACCCCCGTTTAAAACAGTATGGACAAAGCCCCCGTTTAAATCAATTTGGACAGAGCCACCTTTGGTGCAGGGAAATGAAATGTCTTTTATTTTTTCATTTGTTCTGTAAACTATAGTTCTGTGTTTAGTTTGAGAGTGAATGAAGTCATCTCCTGATATTTAGTGAAAATTTATAATTAATACTTGTAGATTATTGCAATCATAAAGAAAATAAACTTTTACGGACTCTTAGGCCTATCATAGAATGAAAGGACTTCGTTTCGGTTAGTGTCTACGTCTCTGAGTAAAACAGAAAATTGGTGAGTACCAGCTTACATTTTTGCCCTATTATACAAAATATTCGATTAATACTATCTATTTGAGCCCTTTTAATCTTAAAATCAGATACTGTGCTATTAATTTTTGGTGTTTAATTTGACCAAGAGAAATAAAATACCTGAAAATTAATATAAGTAGGCCTACATGGCACTATAAATATATGTCCTGTTCACAAAATATAATTTCCTTATCACTGGCAACAAAATGGCTATCGTTGGCTACAGTGGCTTATATTACTTCCTCTGCCCGTACCATAGGTACTACAGGTAGAGGAAGTATTGACAATCTTGATTTAAAATGTCTGCCAACGTTACGACTTTATTAGAGGGTCAGATATTAGAGCGAGTATTGTTTTCGACCCCCAAATTCCAAGTCTTGTATTTAACGTAAATACTTTACACGTTTTGAGGCGACCTGAATCCAAAAATACTATTTCCGGAAACATGTGTGTGTGTGTGTGTGTGTGTGTCTGTGTCTCTGTCTGTGTATCTGTAAACAACCTGCTCCAGGTACCTTCTGGGGACTTTCCCTTTTTCTTATTTGTAAGGGGACATGTGAAGAAAATTTCATTTTTTGGGGATTTCCTCGAAAACTGCTCTAAAGACTTTTTTATGGTGTTTAAACCAAAAGCTAAAACTTTTGTTTGAAATATTTTTTCGAGAAAAATCTTTGAAGGATAATTTAAGTCACCCACCTAAATATGCGCGCTTTGCAATACGGCCTCTTGTAAGGAAAATCGTACGAAAACAAAATGTTGTATTTTGATTAGGAACCTTGTGGGGATGACACAAATATGACTACTTCTTTTACTTTTAAGGGGACTTTACATGAGGGTCATTCCACCTCAATTCATCCAGAAAAAAAGTGAAATGTAACCCTCCGGTCTCAGATTTTGATGAAAATTTGTAGTGTGGTTCCCATATGCATGAGAAACAAAGATCTGAATTTTTAGCTTCCTGTCTGTTATAGATTCGGAGATACACTTCTTTGAAAACATCGTGTTTTAGGAAGAATAGAGTCGGGACAGGAGTAGGTTTTGTGTGCCAACTGTTACATTTTTGCTTGTACCATGCCTGTGAATGTTAGCAGAACCATAACACATGATCATTCCAATGCAAAAATGACTGCTGAGTTCAAATCTGGTGTCAGAATTTGTCTAACACTTACAGAAATGTTATGGGCATGTAAACTTAAAAATTGAAACTATAAAAAGGCAATCGCGCCTCCTCATAAAAGCCATGATATCTCAAAAAGTAAACTAGATACAGCTGAATGCTTTGCACCATTGGAACTAGCAGGAAATTTCCATCTAGATCAAATAAAAAAACTTGTGGGACTTTGTTAGGTGAATTTTTTTTCTGCACACATGTAAAAATAGAATATTTGAGTATGGATTACATACTTATGTTGAACAGAGTTTCCAGATAATTATGGAGCTACAGTCTTACAAGCCAAAGTAATTCAGTGTTATAATCAGTTCTTACCATTATGTGCACAGAAAGCTATTACCACAATTATAACACTTTTACACGGTAAGTTAAACATAATATTTTTGCAGCAGACCTGTTACATTACATTAATTTGTTAACAGCTGGATACCCAAATTATTAAGTGTACTGCCAATCCAAATATAAAAATAGACCACAGATGTCATTTTATTTAGGCCTATAGATGTGCTATAAATCAAGTACTGATTATAAAATATATTTATGAGTGGTGATAAGTAAATATTCACAATTAATAGATATAATAACATGCCTATTACATTTGTAAGGACAATTTAAATTGGAGCTAACAGATTGTTGCACTGATTTATAATGATCTGTTACTCTATAAGAGTTAGGCTACTTTGTCTTCATGAAGTAGTAGGCCTACGCATCACATTTAGTAGTACAAATTGGGGATGCTACACTGATGTTCCAACTGAGGGTCGGGAAGGAATTTGTTACATAGAAGTCCTTCCAATTTTTCTATTTTTCCTGAATTTCAGCAGTACATTTATCAGATATGTGGTACTGCTACCTGCTGCAGTATCTGGAATGGGTGCATGTAGTAAGACGTGACTGAATGGAACCCAGCACTTATCTTCTTTCTCTGGCCAATGATATGATGTAGATGGGCCATTAGGATGCATGAATATTACACTTGCATCTCCTTCATCTGTATCTACTTCATTAACTAAACCAATATACCATTTTTTGTCGTATACACAACAAACAAAACTGTTTAGTTTTACAGTTTCATGTAGTTTAAGTTCTGCATCTGTAAACTGGAAGACTAAAGACAAATGATCATCTGTGCTCAGACGTTTCACTCCCAAAATGTTACAAGATAGAGGTATGAAATGATGAAAACTTTGTGTTCCTGCAACCCTACTTGCTGCTTTGGATTTTTCACTCTGCAGTTTGTGAACATTTTCCACTTCTGCTGCAGATATAAATTGAAATTTAATTTTTGAGAACTGCTGGCTACAGAACTCAAACATCTGCTTTGGCTCCAATATTTGTTTTTGTACGGCCGTTGCATTCTAGCCTTGGTGGCAGTTATCTTGACAGCATCTTTAACAGACTTGCCGTAAATGTACTGCTGAAATTCAGGAAAAATGGAACAAATATATTGCAAAGACTTCTATGTAACAAATTTCTTCCTGGCCCTCAGTTGGAACATCAGTGTAGCACCCCCAGTTCGTACTACTAAAATGTGATGCTTAGGCCTACTACTTCATGAAGACGAAGTAGCCTAACTCTTATAGAGTAACAGATCATTATAAATCAGTGCAACAATCTGTTAGCTCCAATTTAAATTGTCCTTACAAATGTAATAAGCATGTTATTACATCTATTAACTGTGAATATTTACTTATCACCACTCATATATATCTTTTATAATCAATACATGATGTATAGCAAATCTATAGGCCTATCTAAAATGACATCTGTGGTCTATTTTTATATAAGGTGTTGCAAAATTCCATACACAAACTGCTATGGATTGTAGAGGTGACCAAAACAAAGTTGTTTTGTTACATAACCATAGGCCAGAAACCAATAGTTACACCAGTAGTCACCTTCGAATGGAAACATGCTGACACACAATGAAGGTATGGTGACCATTTGAGCTGGTTGTGGTGAGGTTTATTTACAGATATTGTTCACATGTGCGGCCTCCTGCTTCAATACACGATCTGCAATGACACAATACTGCTTCTCTCATATGGTGGAATACTCCAGGGGTATGTTGTAATTGGTTGGCAGCTACAAGAATCCGTGCAACAAGATCCTCCTCTGACACAGCTGGTGTTTTATACACTAAACTCATTAAATGTGGTAAGGTCAGGAGAACGAGCAGGCCATGCAATGGGTAGGCCTACACCCTGGCCAATCCAATTTTCACCAAATGTGTCACGTAGATGCCCTCGAACTTGAAACAGAAAGAAATGTGCGAGGATATTGTAAACGCTGACCAGGATATCGCTCAGCATAGAGACATTGTGCAGCTGTGGAATTGCCATTGCATGCACCATAAACTAGGTGGATATTCGCGAGTTCAACAAAACTGTAATCTTCCATCGTCCTTACTCAATGCCTAAGAACAAGCAGAATGAATAAAAGCAAACAGCTACCTAAACTGTATACAATCTGCAACATGTCACGTGTTTGTCATGCACAGGGATGTTTGTTTCTACTCAACGATGTCTGTCTTCGAAGGTGACTATTGGTTTCCGACCTATGGTTATTTAACAAAAAAGTTTGTTTTGGTCTCCTCTACAATCCATAGCAGTTTGTGTATGGAATTTTGCAACATTCATGTATTTGGATTGGCAGCACACTTAATAATTTGGGCACTGAGCTGTTAACAAATTAATATAATGTCATGTATCAGGACTGCTCCAAAAATATTATGTTTAACTTACCGTGTAAAAACGTTATAATTGTGGTAATGGATTTCTGTGCACTTAATGGTAAGAACTGATTATAACACTGAATTACTTTGACTTGTAAGACTGTAGCTCCATAATTATCTGGAAACTCTGTTCAACATATGTATGTAATCCATACTCAAATATTCTATTTTCACATATGTGCAGAAAAAAAAATTCACCTAACAAAGTCCCACAAGTTTTTTTATTTGATCTAGATGGAAATTTCCTGCTCGTTCCAATGGTGCAAAGCATTCAGCTGTATCTAGTTTACTTTTTGAGATATCATGGTTTTTATGAGGAGGCGCAATTGCCTTTTTATAGTTTCAATTTCTAAGTTTACATGCCCATAACAACATTTCTGTAGGTGTTAGACAAATTCTGACACCAGATTTGAACTCAGCAGTCATTTTTGCATTGGAATGATCATGTGTTATGGTTCTGCTAACATTCACAGGCATGGTACAAGCAAAACTGTAACAGTCTGCACACAAAACCTACCTCTGTCCCGACTCTATTCTTCCTAAAACACGATGTTTTCAAAGAAGTGTATCTCCGAATCTATAACAGACAGGAAGCTAAAAATTCAGATCTTTGTTTCTCATGCTTATGGGAACCACACTACAAATTTTCATCAAAATCTGAGACCGGAGGGTTACATGCGCTGGATGAATTGAGGTGGAATGACCCATGAAGAGAATTTCGTTTGTCATGATTTTCTTGAAAACAACTCTAACGATTTTGTGTAGCCGATTTTTTTTTACTTTAGGCCTACTTGGGGTGATTATACTAAGAGTTAAAAGTTTTACTTGAAACATTTTTTTCGAAAACATTCTCTGAAGGGTAGTTACGAGGCGCATCCATAAAGTAAGTTTCCCTGGGGTCGTTTACAGAAACAAAGCACAATTTCGTGGACATATGCGAGGTCTGTCCAGAAAGTAACAGACGTGGGCAGTGGGCGGGGCTAGCGCCGCCATTTTAGCGTCAGAGCGTTCCTACACTCAGTACGCATCCAGCTGTGTTAGCGTGAGCATCGTGCCTTTCGTACTTTGTGTGCAGTGGAGTGTGAAAAAGGGCACTGTAATTGAAAATCCCACCAGTTGTGAAGTGCGGTCTGTGATAAGGTTTTTGTTGGCAAAAAATCACAAACCAATTGAAATTTATCGCCAGATTTGTGATGTGTATGGCAAAGGAATAATGAGTGAAAGCAGAGTAAGCCAGTGGTGTGTTGATTTTAAAAATGGCCCACCTCCCAGCCGAACTTCTGCAGGAGACTTGCTAGGAGGTTTTTAAAGATCCACCCTACAGCCCGGACTTCGCTCTCAATGATTTCCATATTTTCCTACGCCTCAAGAAATGACAGGGAATGACAGAGATTGATAGAGAGGAGGAGTTATTTGTCACACAGTGGTTCAAATCCTTGGCGTCAGACTTATACGACAAAGGTATTCAAAAATTGGTACCACGGTATGACAAATGTCTCAATTCCGGTTGCATAATAGCTGAATACTTGCTGTTTCTATTGGAAAAAAAAATATATATATACCTAGGTATGTATCTGTATCTGGTACCCTATGATCCCCAGGTGGGGCGAAGGGGCCTCCAATGGAGGTTTCATTACCTATGCTAATTTGGATATGCTTATTTTCCGAAAGAAGGTAGAGGGACAGGTGGTAAGCCCAACATCTCGCAACCCCCCTCTGGAAACTAAGTATTTCTTGGACGTGAAAGGGCCGAGAAATTTTGTCCAGAGGCTCTAGTTTAGGCTTGGAGTTCTTTTAGGTGCCGTAAATCTACGACACGGGACCCCCAGCTTAAAGCCCCTCCCAGAGGACTCCGTGCCCAGGATTTTTACGTCCTGAAAAATCCATCGACCGCGGCCGGGTTTGATCCCGCGCCCTGCGGATCTAGAGGCGGGCACGCTAACTCTAGGCCACCGCGGCCGACATATATATATACATCTCCACGAAATTGTGTTTTGTTTCTGTAAACGGTCCCAAGGAAACTTACTTTATGGACGCGCCTCGTATGAGCCACCCAATCAGGATACTCGCTCTTTGCAATATGGACTCTTGTTCTGTATCAGAATGTGAAGTGAGGAAAATGTTTTGGCCATGCTTAAAGTAAAGAAAGTTACGAGGTTGCATTAAACAGATTTTATTTGGGTTATGATTCTTCAGGGATGCGATGTGATGTGGTAACAACATTTCAGTTTTGTAACCAATTTACGAAGAAAATGTCATACATAATATATTATAGTAAGAGGCTAACTTTTAATTGGACAGAGTGAGTTTCACATCATTTAAAAAAAATGTTTTACCGTTTAGGCTACGATCGTAGAGGTAAGTAACTGTTTACTTTTCCTTTCCGCAGAGCCGTGTCTTAATTTAGAAATTGAACCTCATTATCAATATCCATTATTATTATTATTATTATTATTATTATTATTATTATTATTATTATTACTGTTACGATTGTTGTTGTTATTTATTTTCATTATTAATTGTTGTTAATATTCTGTCCACCGCTGTATCGCAGAGAAATGCATTCGCTCCCCTCAAGCAGCAAACCCAGGTTCGATTCCCGGTCGGGACAAGTTACCTAGGTGGGTTTTCCTCACCAGTGAGACGAATGTCAGGTGAATTTAGAACCTTGTGTTCTTCGTACATCATCTGGCCGTCATTCATTATCTCCACCCCATCCGCCCCTTGTTCGGAATGTCTCGTCGTATGTGCTCATGTTATCTCGGAGGTGGCCCCGTCATTGGGCTGATCACCCATCTGAGGTGGCCCTCCATGTCCTTGTATGGTCAAAAAAATGTGTATATGATCAAAAGGTAATTCTTCTTCCGATAGGTCGCGGTCCTGTAAGGCCCGATCAGCGTGCGCCGCATAAACGACCCTATAACGGGAAAGAGTAAACTAAAAGAAGGAAGAAGTTAACCTTTTAAATGTTATTAACGTATAAATACGTCACATTAAAACTGTATAAAAGTAAAGATACAAGACAAATAATATACTGTTTTTTTTTTTTTTTTTTGTTTTTTTTTAAATTTATGGAAGGATCTTTATTCACAGCTTCGGCTTGACATTCGTAGAAACCACATAGGCCTATTTTTCTAAAAATCTCCACATTGATTTCAAGCTTTAGGGACCAATTATGATTTCAGTTCATAGTTGCTTGTTATCTATTTACGCATTCATGGCTATTGTTGTTTGTTTTAAGGATAATATACAGGTTTGAGAGGTTTTTTTAAAGGAAGTTATATATAGCCTATATGTATATATGTAGGCCTATATATATATATACTAGAAATTAATTTATTCCGAGTTACGACCATAAATGTATAAGCGCATGCCACATTACTATGTTTAATGTTCGTTTCCGGTAACTTTTTTTTAATTTTTAGAACTGCTTTAATGATTACTCGATATTACAGTGAAAACTTGCACGCAACTGTCTTTCATATGGTACGGTATGACTTCTGTTTACATGACATTCAAGAATCATTTTTTAAAAATATTTTAAAATATATTTATGGCAATTATCTCAGAATACAAATCAGTGCAAAGAAACAATATGATTTCTTGATATTACCAGATAGTGGAACCAGAGTAGAGTTCTCACTACTTGTGCCAAATCAGAAGGTGACACCTGCGTGGTCTGGACATGTTCCCGTCCCCCACACAATCTCATAAAGTATCACTTTGGCACTTAATAACACTACCCACATAATATTCCTTCACATATCAAACTAGACCTTTGTTCTTCTGTAAGCTCTGCTTAATGAATCGATCTGGAGCATAACTCGGAAATCGATTACAAAAATAACTTATTTTCTGCATGTCATAATTGCAGTTATCACTGGTTCAACAAAAGCTTCATGGCACTTTGTTACATCAGTTTACCTGGTTTTATTAAGTGCCAGAATGGCACTTTATGAGACTGAGACTGTGTGGTGGACGGGAAATATCGGTCCGTCCGTGTGTCTGTACACGGGATAAATCAAATACGAGTTACCGGAATTTCATGAAACTTGATACACGCATTTCTGTTGTTCATGGGGCGAAGCCTGTTGATATTGGACCAAATTGGTTGACTGGTGCCGGAGTAATGTTCAATTTAGTGCCTATTTTATGGTAATATATTAGACAGAATTTATCAAATGCATATCGGTTTTCATGACAACATTGTTTTACAGTGTTTATGTAGCCTGCAATACAGTTAGCTTTGACAAATAACACTACCCATATATTCCTTCACATATGCTTATCAAACTTTAGACCATTGTACTTCCGTGAGCCCTGCTTAATGAATCGATCTGGAGATTGACTCGAAAAATCGATTACAAAAATAACTTATTTCCTGCATATCATATTCGCAATTATCACTGATTAAACAAAAGCATTCTGACACTTTGTTACATCAATTTACCTGGTTTTATTAAGTGCCAGATGGTACTTTTGATACTGTGTGGTGGACGGGAAATGTCCGTCCGTCCGTCCGATAACTCGAATACGCGTTATAGGATTTTCATGAAACTTTATGAGATTGCGTGGTGGACGGGAAATTGTCTGTCTGTCTGTCTGTCTGTCCGTCCGTCCGTCCGTCGTCGGTACTCGTGATAACTAAAATACCGGTACGCTTCATCAGATGTTCATGAAACTTTGTATACGGATTTATAACGTCCATGGGAAGAAGCCTACTGTATTTGGACCAAATCGGTTGACCGGTACCGAAATAATGACTAATTAACGGTCACATCTCTTATAGTAGCCTATAATCCGCGTTATCCCAAGACCCGAAGCATTTTTATTGGCTCGCGGGCAGCCTATCAGCGGCCGAGCTCTCACAAACATTAGTTTCGGTAACTAGGAGATACAAAAATGGTTCAGATGTATCAGTTTCTCTAAGCAGAAATTAGGTGAAATTACTTATGAAAGAGCATGCTTTCATTTGCAGAAGTCTGTCTAACTGGTATTTTAAATAATCCTTATTATTTGACAGCATACAAACACTATTGACTTTGTAATGAGTATAAAAATGCTACAATAATATTGCATGGCCCACAATATATTAAACATAACGTATCAAATTGTCATTGCTTAAAGTTAGTTTACACGACGAAATTAGGTTTCGTAACCAAGTTTCGCAACTGTTTTTTGCTTGAATGCGCAAGCGCGAGATGTAGGTCTACTGGCGACAATGAGTTACGACACTATGCAGTTTCGGCTGATTCCAACTTTCCACGAAACTATAATTGTAATTTTGATATTTTAAGCATATTTATCTTGTTCACGTTTTGTAAAATGAATTGGGGAGGTGAGGAAATTGTGAAATTCCTGGATTCATACGTTTTTCAAACGTTCAACAACTTGAATTTCAGAAATAAGATAAAACGTGCTAAGTTTTCAATAAAAGGCTAGTTTACACGTTGACACTAGGTTTCGTATATACTTTCATGAAAGTGATTTCTTCAAAACATACAAACAAACATGTCAGCGAATCGTAAACCTACACTTTTATCAGTAATATTATTGCCAGTGCATTTTGTGAAATGTTGAAATATTTTAAGAATTTCTTAAATCATCGTATACGAGTATGAATAAATTAAGGTCAAGCTTCACTTATTAGACCTTTCTTCTTCCGCAAGCCCTGCTTCATGAATCGACCTGGAACTTAAGGGGAGACATACAGCTTTCGATGCTGGAAAATAGGTGTAGTTCCATTATTTTGTTTCTCAGCAATGAATTGCTCTGTAGCCTTTCAATATGACATGCTCTGTAATGACTAGTTCAACAATTGCACAGTATTTTCATAATTAATTTAACTATTACAGTTAATGGGTAGTTATCATTACAAAATGACACCCAAGTATTGTGCACTGAAGTGCCGTTTCCCTGATAACTCAAACATTTATTAACATATTGCAGTGACATTTTGCATGGAAGTATATTTGATATTAGTGAACAACAGTATCTAAAATATTTGATGTAACTTTAATAGTTTTTTTTTTTAATATTTCTGATGTAACAATTTCTAAAAAATAAATAATAATAATAATAATAATAATAATAATAATAATAATAATAAGTGATTAATTATTATTTTTTAAATATTTATACTGTGAACTATGATGTGAAGGTTATCTCTCACATAAAATGAAATAGTGTTAATTAAAAGCTTATTTTACAAACTCAAAAGTACTTAGAAACTGCTCTTTTTATGTTACGGTCGTGGATAAAGATGTGCAGATAGCTTGTTTTTTTATAACCATGAAAACATTTTGGTGGAGAAATTTCTGGTAATTGCATACCAGCGATAGAAATATAGGCCTACATTAGAAGCCGGTTTCAGTTTTATGTCTTTGCATCCTTCTCCATTCCAGTTGAAAACAAACTAAATTAAATAAAACTAATAAATATATTGTG
The DNA here is from genome assembly GCA_964059195.1 of Ectobius pallidus. NCBI lineage: Eukaryota > Metazoa > Arthropoda > Insecta > Blattodea > Ectobiidae > Ectobius > Ectobius pallidus. The sequence goes on from CAXKWD010000008.1 coordinate 23,626,294, forward strand.
TTGTAATGTATTTATTGTATCATGATGGCATAAAAGCAAATACAGGACCACCAAAAATTATGTAAAAATGTATTATGTAAAAGTTTTAAACTTTGAAGCTAAATGTAAAATGTAGATCTCTATATATATTAGAGGCTTTGTCCTGACTTAATTACTGATTGATTGACTCGCTGACAGAGAATCAACATAGAGCCTAAACTATAATAGAATTTTGGAATTTTGAAAGTACTTTCGTTTCATAATGTAAGTGCTCACTAAGAAAGGATTTAAAAAAAAATATTTTAAATGCCAAAAATCAAATGTTTTGAGGATACTTAATACCTTTTTACACAGAATTATCAAATCCAAATCAAATTGCATGTGCAGTTCTCATGTCAACAGTGTAGCCTATTGTTGGCAGTGTTCACAGGTGTCTTTGGAAATAAATGACACGGGACTTTGACAAAATTAGAGAAGCTGTCGATAGAATTCACTGGTGTAAATAAATATTGAAAAATGAAATCTACGAAAATAATGCACAATATGCTGCAGTCACACAACTTTCTCTGCCCTGAACATGGAGAATACCATTTTCTCACTACATATTTTGATGTAAAATAAGAGGTCGTTTTGGAGGACAGCTTAATCCAGCTGCCACAGTCTGAGAGTGTGTCAACGAGTAAGTTGTGCCATATCAGAAGTCGGTAAAAAATTCTATCCACTGATACGTTATTCACAGCTGTAGGCTTTGTATTTTTAGTTGAGAAACATGGATGTTTGTCATAGGTCCTAAGCATGTAAAAGGAGACAAAATAGGATAGAAAATGTTTAGTCCTATGCGCGCAGTAGGCTATATTATTACGTCCCAGGTTTTGGGGAGGAAAGTTTGAAAGTGGTATTGAATTTCTTTATGATTTCAGCCCGGAAATGGTTGTATGGTAACATGAGAGTGAGAAATGAAATATTCCGTAAAGACAATACAATTTCGTGTTACCGGAAATTCCGTTTTTTTCTTTTTTGAACCCCTACCAGGCATGGTGTATAGAAGCAATGAGGTGCAAAGTTGTAAGTCTTCTATGAGCCATAAAAAGCTGTATCAAGCGTTTTCTGAGGGAGTGTGATAAGTCATTCTTCCTCATTTCATATTCTATATACTTAAAGGATCTAGAGTTTGAAAATCGAAAGTCCTTCATAAGTTAATTTACAATTACAAAATACAAAACCCGGGCGACGCCGAGACTTTTAAGTTAGTAGTTATAACTTATATCGGAATAACCCTGGATGGTGATAAACTTGAATGGTCGAAAATATGCAAGTTGAGCGATAAGCCTAAAGGTATTGATTTTATTTGTATCCATTGTAACGCTATTTTAACACTAATGATCATTTAATAGATCACGATAAACAAATTTATTTGGTTTAAAGCAAAACATATTTACTGCCAATAGAAAGTAGAACTCCTCGCACTAGATGTTACTTTGAATCCAATTTTAAATTTTTTAATGGTGTTGATGTACTACAATCTAATACAAACGACAAAAATACTCGTAATATTCATTTTGTTGTGTATAAAAATGAACGTAAAAACATGTAAAAAATCGTAAAAATCTGCATTTGAATACACAGTGACATTACACAAATGGCATGAAATTAGTCCAAACATGTTATTTTCTGATGCCTACCTTATGGTGTTGTAAATGTGGTGCCACAGTGGAACACAATCGCTTGGCAACTACAAACCTTCTCGACTCATCAAGGCGCTGTGTCTGGCGCCTAGTCGTTATACTACCCAACACACACATTGAGACCCATGGTCATGGCTTCAGCTACTGCCAAACTTCAAAATCCATGCGTTGTGCCGGAAGAAACATTCTATTCATAGTTTATTTGTACACTCTATAGGGGAAGTATAAATATACATTAAATGTTTTTAAACGCTTCGTGATCTATACCGCTATAAGATTTTACGCCTACAAGTTTTGCTAGTCTGATTTAGAACGTTTATTCCATAATATTGATGGTAATATAGATAAGAAAAGTTTATTTACATCAATAAAAGCAACAATAATAACAATATTAACACACTCATAATTAATAATGTTCTGCTGTCTATTATTATTATTATTATTATTATTATTATTATTATTATTATTATTATTGTTATTATCATCATTATTTATATCGTTATTACTATTTTTACAGTTAATGTTGAGAATCCTGACCTTTATGCTATAGGAGTTTTAGAAAAATAATCTATAAAATTCACAAAAATTATTTTTAAATAACCCCGAAGTTATTGTAAGTGATTTGACAGAAGTGATTCGTACTATAATGGTGTAAGACGAAACTACATTAGCCTTCTCCAATAACTACACTACTGGATGTTATATCATCTTCTATTCTTACCCCGTGTTTCCTTCTTACACACGGAAATGCTTTGAAAAACTGTACCAAAAAAAAAAAAAAATCGTTCGAGGAAGCACTCATTAATCTCTTTGCGTAAAGAAAAGTCTAACCACAATCATTAAAAAAAAGTACAAAATATAAAATGCATAATTGTTTAAAATCGCATCGAATCATTAAAACATTAGGAACTGTGGAAATATCGAGAAAATGCAATTTGATTACCTGTAAAAATATCTATAAACAATATCTAACTACGTTGCATTTAATTACCACCGTTTATCTTCTTCGACTCATAATAGTTATTTATTACACAAGGGCTAAAAGAAGGATTTTATTTTGCGAGTACGTATGTTGACGAGTAAACTAAAATCATTTTACCACGTATCTATTATATAAAGTCGAATGTGTGTTTGTGGGTATGTTTGTTCCTTATACAAATCTACATTTCTTTACCAATTTACACGGAATTTTGCACACATACCCAGTTAAGCCCGGAAAGTATAGCGGTCAACATTAAAATTCAAACAAAATACTCCTTCCCTTGAAAATTATATAATTTCTGAGAATATTATACTGAAAACAATGAAATGCTGTTCAGTTTGCATGACAACAGTGAATTGTTTACTGTGATTACTTAGGGCCTTGGCAACTATATAGCCTAATGCTGGACTTTAACGAATTATGATTCCATGTAATATATTGGCGAAAATAATTACTGAAAAATGAATTACACGAAAATAAAGCACAGTGTGATGCAGTCACATAACTTTCTCTACCCTCGACATAAGAAATATTTTCTCACTTCACATTTTGATGTAGAATAAGAGGTCGTATTGCAGGAGCAACTTAAGTGTGTGAGTATGCCATACCAGAAGTCGGTAAATAGTCAGTTATCCATAGCTGTAGGCTTCGTATTAGTTGAGATTTATCATAGGCTCTAAGCATGGGATGGAACATTTTGAGTCCTATACTCGCAGTATATTATGTCCCGGGTTTTAGGGGAGGAAAGTATGAAAGTGATACTGCATTTCTATTTTATTTCAGGCCCGAAACGGTTTAACATGAGAATGAGAAATAAAATTTTCCGTCAAGTCAATACAATCTTATGTAATTAATGTTTCTTCTTATTTCAACCCCTCCCAGGCATGATGAGTAGAAGCAACGGAATGCAGCATTCGACATCCTCTATGAACCATAAAAAGCTATATCTAGCGTTTTAGCTTTCTGAGGGAATAGTATGAGTGCCATATGTTGTTCTTCCTCATTTCGAATTCTACATACATTATTATATCAGGACCTAGAGTTTCAACATCGAAAGTCCTCCATAAGTTAATTTCAAATTAAAAAATACAAAGCCCGGGCGACGCCGGGCCTTTTCAGCTAGTATAATATAATATTTTATAGACAACCGTTAACATTTGTGAAAAATAATAAATATTACTGTAGTGAATTACGCACCGTAGAGCCAGCCATGTTGCAGCGCACATACTGCTGACAGCTGTTATTGATTTTCTCGCACACTGCTGCCAATATGAAAACGCTTTTCATCCACCAAATATAACGACTTTTGCAATCACCGTGAGATATTTCACATATAAAGAGGCGTAGTGAATTTTAAAATTGTCAATTTTTATCAGACTGAGTCTATTCAATAATCATATGCAAGTATTTTTAACTAAATGAGAGTTTTCCATGTGACGGATACCAAAGTTGGACCAAGAGACTTATAGCTATTTATGTATCAAGTACGCAAAATAACGCTTTAGCGAACGAATCTAGTATAGCGGCCGAGGCTGAAATACTGGATGAGTCCCTTGAAGTTTTTGCGTACGTGGTGCATGCAACATTTTAAAGTAAAAGTTCTCTGAATTAAATGAAATGAAACAAAAATACCTTATAAATAATTATAATGAAAGGTAGTCAGCAATTTGTTAAAGTCATATTCCCACAGCCACCTAAATCGCAAAACAACAATGAACCGTAACTTACATACCAATACGAAATGCCACTGCCTTCTTCATTTCTTACAAGCCGTGCTGCTTGAAATCGGGCAACGCAGGAAGTAGTCCTATCTTTGGCGGTCTGTGGGAAGCATTGGAATACGTTTTTAATGCAGATAATTTTCTTCTTCACAAATTCTGACTTTATTTAGGCCAAATCAGTAGGACTATATTACATAGTCTATATTTGCGATCTGCATAATAACGTAACGTGCGGTGATTCCCACATATCTGAAGGATTTCGTAATTTTCAGTGTCTCCTCATTGTACGTTATGATGTCTCGTTTTTTCTTATTTTATTGGTAATAACCTCACTTATCCTGGGCGAAATCCAAAAACAGGTCGCCCCCTTAAGCTCCGCCCACTCGATATTCACATTCGCATGGACTGGGTGATGTATTTTGTTTCTTATTGAAGCAGGGTGACCAATTGTCCTTGTAATACTGTCGCAAGTGCCTTGTACCCACTGACCTTGTATACTGTCGCAAGTGCCTTGTACCCACCTCATTTGGTGGTATAAATAAGACCAAGCCGCGGCTCAAAACTCACTAATTCATAGCAGCTGCTTGGTTTGGTATAAATAAAACGCGGCTTCCTCAACCACCTGCCTAGCCGTTGCTCAACGACCTTGACAGCTCAGCCGCTGCTTAGGATTTGGTATAAATAAAACTAAGCCGCGGCTCTCTGTTGGTAGCAGCGGCTTGCTTTTTTCTGAGGTACCTCATTTGCGGACTCAGCTTGCTCAAGTGAAGTTTTTAACCGTATTGGCGGGGTTCATGGGGGTGATTTTTTAACCAATATGAGTAATTTATAAGGAACGTATGGATTATGATGTGCACAGATGTAAAGAACCGGTTGTACAATAAAATTGTAAAACATGTGTAACTTAACTTTGTTACTTTTCTTTATTATTATAATAATAATAATCATGAAATAATACATCATTATAAGTCTAACACATTCTCATATTTTACTGTTATCAATATGAACTAAAATATTTCAAACGTGAATAATTATTTCAACACTATTTCAAATTGTAATGCTGTAAACTAAATAACTTCAAATCTATTATGTAGCAAGTAGATTCAAAACGAACGTATTTTATGAATTAATTATGGAAAATAATTAAATATTAATAAAAGAACTACATATATATATATGTAGACCTACCTTCTTTACTAATAGCAAAACATATTGAAATAAAAATGGAAACTCCATCCTCTTACAAATCTATTTAATGTGGGACAAAATAAGCTGATCTGAACAAATCTCACACCCTTAAAAGCTTATCCGGGTTTGTTTGTCTTGCTATCAATTTGAGTATGCCCCCTCTTCAAACAAACATAAATACTTGGAGGGAATGAAAGAAACGGGGTAGAGCACCAGCTTTTAGACTCTTCAGTGGTACAGTCTGCACAAGAGCAAACTATTAAAACTGCTAAGATTATAAAATATCCTAATTATTTACCTAATAGGTACTAAGTATACTTGTGATTTTAGGACAATTGCCTACTCTGTTAAGTATTATTTAAAATGTTAAACTATAATACGTTTCTATGACGGTACAAGTAAGCAAAATATCGAAATGTGCTTATTAGTATAAAATGTTAACTTTTGTTTATTAAAATTAAGTAAAATTATATCTGTCTACTGTTTTAGTTAAATGCTTAATTCATTAATTTACAAGCCTAAACATAATTTTTAGTGCCCTAAAATCAAGGTTTTCTAATAAAACATGAATACTAGAGAATACTGTAGGATAAAAATTCCTCTGACACTGGGGCTTGAACCCAGGACCTTTTAATACTAGGCCTAGAGATGTAACAACTACGAGGACATGTTCTCACTCTCTTGTCTCTTTCCTTTCTCCCAAAGTAGCTTTTCTTTCTTTAAATTCAATACTTTTATACATTATATACTGAAATTTAAATTTTAAATCGGTCACAGACAGTCAAGTGGCATGTTTGTTTACACACTGCCATGTGCCGGGCGGTATGGGATGCAGGTGTTCAAGCACTTGCTACCAGTAGCCTGAGCCGCGGCTTCGCAGGGAGGGGAAGTTTTTATTTATTTCAAACAGCCAGCCGTTGCTATATTCTCAACCTTCTCATAAGCAACGGCTAGGTAGCAGTGGCTTTGTTTTATTTATACAACCAATTATATCTCCCGCGAGGTTTGTCAGTCGGTCACCGATCGTCTAGTGGTATGACGTCACACCTCCAACGTCCAATCACGAGTTTCTTCATAATACGAGGACAAGAATTCGCTAGATCGTGGTATAAAAGAAAGTGCACCATCTTGGGTAGGTGTGTTGGGCGGGATAGCACCATCCGAAGGTGCGGCCTGGTTTTTATTTTCCCGAGCTCTGTTATTTGACGAACAACAGAATCATCTGGTCACTGGGTCATCTTGTACCACCACTAAGCTAGTTGTCCCAGGTTTCATATAACCTAGAACACTGATATCTCTCTTCTTATCACTTGCACTTTGTGGATGACTACGCCCATGACTGTCTGAAAAGAATAACTTTCCCTAATTCGTTGGGAACACTCAGCTTTCCGTTATTTGCTGTCTAAAAGTCATTCATTCGTTCATTCTTGGCTCCGGTGGTGAAATGTGTTGATTCGCCAGCACTTTTGAGGTTAAGGTTTGAATCCCCTTCATTACCTTCACCAAACTGTAGGAAAACGCTGAATCGATTTTCTAGTAGTAATATTGGGAGGATAAGAGATTGTAATACGATTTGGCGTCTGCCAGATTGAGATGAATTAGGCCTACTGTGAGCAGCTTCATAAAAGTTCATACCAGTAAAAGTGACTCTATTTCTCTTCAATTCTTCTTTAATACCAGTCAATTCTTCCGGAAGGACACTATTTTTTTTTATTATTATTATCATCTTTATTAAACAACATGCTCCATTGCAACACTAATATTATACCGTACCTCTCTCTTGTACTCGTTTGTAGATGGTAATGGCTGATGAACACTTAAATCTTCTATGAAAAACTGTTCTCTGCTGTATCAATTAGAGGTGACTGTGTATAAAAATCTCTCTTTATGTACACGGTTTTTACCTTCTCTATGCTCTCCAGTTCCTCTTCAGGTGTGTCCAGATATTCTCTAAACCATAGGTGATGACTGGGATTACTTTAAGCTGAAATATTCTTAACTAGCTTAAAAGACCCGGCGTCACCCGGGTTTTGTATTTTGTAATTGGAAATTAGCTTATGAAGGATTTTCAATTTTAAATTCTAGGTCCTTATATAGGCATTTATAATCTGAAATAGGAAGAACGACTTATTACACTAAAACTATTCCGTCAGAAAACGCTTGATATAGTTTTTTTATGGCTCATAGAGGATCTAGAATTTTGCATCCCATCGCTTGTACAGTGCACAGCAAGCCTGGTAGAGGTTTAAATAAGAAGAAACAGAAATTCCTGTAACATAAAATTGTAATATCGAGGCGGGAAATTTCCCACTCTTATGTTACCATAAAGCCGTTTTAGAGATGAAATTAAACAGAAAGCATTATCACTTTCATACTTTTCTCTCCAAAAACCTGCGATATAATATAATAATATACATATTACCATACCTCATTTTGTTTTCTCTATGTCCAGGGTAGAGAAAGGTATGTGATTCCATTATTTTAGTGGATTTCATTCTGTAATATTTATTTATAACATGAATTATTTTGATAACTTCTCTTATTTGTCAAAAGTGCATTTCATGTGTTTTTTCCAAGCCCACCTGATACCATTTGGCAACAATATATTCTGTGATTTGGAATGGATAATTCTATGTAAAAAGGGATTAAGTATTTTCAAAAACATTTAATTTTTGGCATTTAGAATCAGAATTTTTCAAAATCCTTTCTTAGTGAGCACCTACATTATGAAACGAAGGTACTGTCAAAATTCCAAGTCTCTACCTGTTATAGTTTAGGCTGTACGTTGATTCCTGTCATTCATTCAATCAGTCAGTCAGTCATTCATTCAGTCAGTCAGGACAAAGCCTTTTATATATATAGAGATTTGCGGTGATTCTGATGGAGTTCATTGCTTTATTTACGGCATGTTGATAGCCGATAGGACTACCGATGCGATGTTGGCAGATTTAACAGCATGGCTTATAAGAAATAAAGAAGGCAAAGAAGGCAGTGCTATAATGCATTCAAGACTTAAATCAGCTGAGTTTTTTTCGGAATTGGTAGTATTAATCTATTTCATGTACCAGTATTTATTAAAATATTAATGACTTAAATAATAAAACCTCTCTGACTTTGTCTCCAAAATCTACCTTTAAAGTTTTGGATTGTTCATTTTGATGGAAGACACATTATGATTTAATGAAAAAAAAAGTAATATCTTTTAAACGTCATTAAGAATGTCTGGAGAGATGAAAAATTTGAATTAATAATACAAAAATATTTAAAAAAACATATTAAGTCATAATAAAATATTTCCCTCCAGATTACTAAAATATGTAATTTAAAAGAGGTACTAAAGTTTTCGTAGTATGTCAGTAACTCAGCAAATATCATTGACATAACTTGTGAATGTTATAATTGCAATTTACTTGAAATTTAAGAGATGCCATCGATTTTCATTCAAAGTATTACAAATTTCCATTGTGAAGCGACAGAAGAATCGTTGTATGGAACTCACGTGTGGAGCTCTGTGATGAGAACCAAAATGTTTTTCCTGGCTAGTATTCGTACTTGACAACTCTGTTCGTGCGTCTGAGTTAATTGAGTGACCTTGACGCTCTCTGGCGGACCTCCATACAAATATCGTTCTGCCACAAATAGAACTGCAGTTTGAATAACACATTGGGCCTGGGACAATTATTGCCGTTTGATAAATATACCGCTATATTATAGAAACGTTTTACATTCTTTTAGCAAACTTTATTCTGAATATTGAACCAAACGTATCATAGTTGCCCTTTATGGGTAAAATGAGAGATTCTTGAATAAAGAAACGTAAGGAAAGAACGGTATAATGTAATAATAATAATAATAATTATTATTATTATTATTATTATTATTATTATTATTATTATTATTATTATTATTATTATTATTATTATTATTAAAAGGAGAGAAACAGTCCAGTCGCCTAAGCCTGGGATTCTTATTGAGGATATCGTTTCTTCAAACCCCTGACAGGTATATATGACTGAATTTCTGTTCAAAACACCTCCCAGCAACTTACACAGCTATGATATAAAATTGTGCCCTACACAATATGAACTATGTGAATAATCTTGACAATGTCACATCACGTTTACCTTAGCCGTTAAAACGATGTTAAATAAACAAAATCTTAACAGATCATACGGAAGAAAAAAATCGGTGCATCAAAAATGCTATTTTTTTTATTTACAAAATTTGTCTTAAATGAAGAGTAATTATAGGGTTTTTCATGTTAGAAAAAAAACATGTTAGCATACTCATTGTTACATAAAATTTAAACGCATTATTGACTATCAATCATTCAACCACTTTCCGGTATGAAGTATCCGTTATCTTGGGGAAGGTGTCACTATCAAAGACGAATCGAGTAACGCTTATTTTCATGTTGTGGAGCAGAGTAAGGTGATCAGCCCATCAACTCGACAGCTGCCTAGGGGGAAACTAAGTTTATTATAGCATGAAAGGATCGTGAAACTTTGTGTAAAGGCTCCAAATCCGTAAATATACGACATGAGACTCGCGGTTAATAGCCCTGATCTTAACCGGGTATAAACCCGCAAACATCGGGCCCAGAGTCGGGCACCACCGACATCAGCGACATTATTAGCCTACATTAGCGTTTCTCAACCTATGGTCCGCGAAGATGGTGCAGATGGTCCGAGGACATAATTTAAAAAAATATCATAAAGAAAGTAAAGAAGTAAAAATTTTTCATATAAAATGGACACTAGATGTCAAAGTTTTTAAAATCTTCGAAAATACAGGTCCTATTGCAAGTTTCCTTACTTTTGCAATTACGAACCACAGTTTGAAACCCCTAATGAACTGACGTCTATGGTTTCCTCTTTCATTCAAAACCTTTAAAAATAATACTTTGTCGGAATTTGTTATTAGAGGCGCTCTCTTAATAAGGGTTTTATTGTTGTAGGTGCCCGAGTGTCTGATACCGGTAAACCTGTGTTATAATTCCTAATTATATTATCAAATTGGTAATAAACATTAATATCTGTTCAAAATATAATTTTACTGTTAGAAGAAGAAATCATTTATTATTAATTATCATTTCAATTCAATAACTGTGTTTCCGTCGAATTTTAAAAAATGTATTCAGAATAATTTCGTTATAATTACCTATAATTAATACCCTAAATATTACGAATATAGGCCTACATATAGCCTACTTTTAAAAATGGGATGTAAAATTAGGGGTCCGTAAAAAAAAAAATTAGACATTTTAGAGGTCCTCGGCTTCAAAAAGGTTGAGAAACGCTGGCCTACATTATTTCAATTTGTATTTTCCTGACTTGTAAAAGCAGATTAAACACTCAACAGATGGAATGGATTCTTGCCATCAATTGAGCTACTTTAAGTTACAAAAAATAAGACATGAATGAGGTATCAATTTTGAAATCGAACGTTTTGTTTGATGGCCAGTTCGAATAAAGAAAATCTTAGTTGAAAGCGGCAAGAATTAAAAAATCATTAACTTTTTTAACCATTTAAATTTTATAGCTTCATTTAATTGACGTCCTGGTTTAACTCTACCGTTCCGCATTCCATCTATTTGTCTGCAAAGTTGTTTATTACGCAGTCCAGCTATTTCATAATTATGGGTTTGACATTCTAGCAAATTATGAAAACAATTATGAACACTCTTTAGAGGGTTAAAAATCATGCTAAAAATTAGGGATGGGTCCTCAATAGTTTCGATACCTCGATACTTTCGATACCTCGATACTCTCGATACTTGCATGGTATCGGCATCGAACGATACTTCAGAAAACTAGCTCGATACTTTTTCGATACTTTTATAATTCTGCAATTCTGCAATTAAGTGAGAATGCTAGTATTTTTTAACGAAAGCTTGTAAGTGGATTGTTTAAAAAAATTATTTTAGTTTTAATGTAGAGTTTAAAAATAATTATAAGCTACTGATGATATTAAATTTTGTCTCATTAAATATGCAGACTTAATTAATATAGTTGGCACTTATTACACAGTTCTCACAAATATTAATTTTTAATGTTCCTATTTATTGAAACTGGAAATGTTGAAGGTATCGAGTATCGAGGAAAAAATCATGTATCGGTATCTAGTATCGAGTTTCGAGAAAATCGGGTATCGACCCATCCCTACTAAAAATAGAATGCAATAAATAAGTAATCGGCAGATTTTACACATGAAACAACTTCAAATAGGCCTAGGCTACACTTAATTCCTTAACATCCAGTGAATTTGAGATTTTTAACTGACATATGACCACCCAATTACACTAGTTTTATAAAATCTCTCTTTGAGGGAAAATTCCCATATTTTATGAAATGGCTGAGTCACGACCAAACGTAATGTTCGATTTTCTTCCAATTTTGCATAAATGCTCCTTGAAGTAATTAAAAACGGAAATGTGTGTAAGGATGTTTATTTTTATTCCATTTCAATATAGGGTCATTTTAATGGTTCCGTTTCATTTAATGTCCAGTTTCTTTCAACGATTCTATCCAAACGGTTCCCCTGGAAACAATGTTTTGCCTACAATTAATGGCAATATTGACTAAAACTTTAAATACTTCGATGAAGAGCAGATTCTAAACCTGAGTTATCTGTTCACAGAGCAACTAATTTAATTGGCCGAGGGAAGCGAGGTTATATTTTAATCCAACCTTTCGTCATTTCGTCAGTGTTCTTTTTTTCGCTGTGGTTCGATTGTCTTCTAATTTTGCATGAATGTTCTTTGAAGGCGTTAAAAACGACAGGTTTAAGGATTTTAATTTTCCTTTTCAAGACGAAGAGCACGCACACACATTCATTCAACTATTCACATAATCTTTCAAACGCTTACATGTACGAGCACGGTCACAGATTATAATAATTCTAAGTGCGCAAGGCTGGTGTGGTTCAACTATCTATACCGATAAAACTGGAAGCTTATCTTGGGAGTGGTTACAAGATATGATCAAACTCTTCGTAATCAGTGTGCTAACAATTCTTACCTGTCGACAGTTATTGCATGTATTCTTAAATTACGTCAAAATGTGTTCTCTGTGAGTATGTGTTGACCTTTAAATGGAGTCATACAATTCGTTCATTGTAAACAAACTGCGCTAAGAAAAGGGGCGCATTTTAAACCATTCATGTCCATTGTAGTCTTTTGCCAAAATATCTTGTTACAGAAATTTATCGACTTTCACGTGGAATGTATACCGTACCCAACGCTAGTAATATACTAGCCTTGTACCGTACCCATAAAGCTCTAGTACCACTAGCTGTTATGATCTGAGGATTCTCGTGAGAGCAAGATTTGTTCCTAAAGCCATGTCATGTACTGTCACGTACTGTCTAGTACCACGACGCATGCGCACGTTGTCAGTTTCGCAGCGCGACGAATGCGCACGTCATTTTTAAGCGAACTGACAATGTGAGCACGCGTCGTGGTACTTGGCAGTGCATGACATGGCTGCAGAAACAAGCCTATAGTTTCTATAGTTTTGTACTTTTTGTGTTGAAGATGAGGTACTATTGGTAGAGAAGAGCTTTACTCCAAGAAAAATGTTATTTAATTTCTCGAAAACCGCCCAATGATTTTGTTTAAATTTTGTACACGAGGTGGTTTACTACGGGTTAAAACTTTTATGTGAAACATTTTTCACAAAAATATCTGAAGATATTGTTTGTACAAATTCAGGCTTTCAAATCTTCGTGACGAATAATATATATATGCATGTGACTGAAACAAAATTGACTAGGCCTACGCATTTCTTGCAATATAGCCTCTTATTCTGTAACATAATGATAAAGTAGTATTACCTACGACAGAAAGTTATGTGAGTGTATCACATCAGTTTTTTTTTTTAATCTAATCTTGCCGAACTTAGTATTTTCTATTCGAAGATACTATAAATATTTCCTCTGTCTACGTTTCTTCTACTAGAGCTATAGTCGGAAAATTTTGCTTTTATAAAAGACAATTATTAATTTTAGAACTGATCTCGGTGTACTGTGAATATAATATACCTGATTTGAAGTGCCCCTTCTGCTGATGTAGTTTGTGTACGATTGTTTTGTTTTCCCAACAAGGTATCTAGATATCGGGGTGGGTTATGAGAATGACGTACCAAAAGGCAAGAGGTACAGTCAGTATCGGAAAGAATTCACTGCACTTAAGGAGTGACAAAAGGTTGATTTAGCCATTTTGGTAGAAACATTTGATTTTGGATTTTAGTGCCAAAAATCATGTATAATGGTACCATAAAGTATAACTGTGAAAAATTTATGCAGTTTGGACGCACGGAAAAGATACTGCTGACATCAATTTTAAACCTCAGCGGGCTTTCAATTGACAGTGCAGACAAACTTTAATCGATTATTTTTTCGGTTTCAGTTTCCATGTTACTTTGCCACATTCAAAATCTATCTTCTCCAACAAATTAAGAGGTACAGCTGTGAAATTTTTTTCAGTGTATTTTACAATGTAAGTAATAAAGTACCTCATCATATTTCCTGTATAGATATTACATATTTTTAAAAAAATATGTTTAGTATAATCATAGGCCAGTTTTCAAAACTTTTCATTTTCAAAACTTCATCAAAACTTCATGAAGTTTTCAAAACTTCATCCATCAAGGATAGCGTAAATTTTTTAAGAAAGCGTCAAAGAATCTCACTTAAGGAAATCAGATTCATACTTTACTGGAGATAGATTTCAATTTTTATTTAAAAAATCTGTTAAATTGATTAATATCTCACAAATAACTATACAAATGAGGTATTTAAATTAAACTCTAAACATTAATGTTTGTTTACATTTTGATTAGGTGTGCATGATTTCAAGTTTCTAGGACAAATAGTTCAGAAATCCAGAAATCAGCGTTAAGTACACTATAGGCCTATACAATTTTAAACTACCTTACAGCAACTATAACTGGAAATATATAACTCTACTACACAACATAAGATTGGAAGAGTGTGGCTTTGCAGATTCAAGAGGGCAGTAGATCGCGTTAAAATAAATGTAAAACTTCTGGGTTTAGTGATTAAAGGCAATTAGGTTCGAAGGTTCCGCAGAATAATTGGAATAGAGCACCGTCAGATAGCTTATTTCGCGATGGCCTCTTTCACGCTTATAAAAACAACTCGCGTTGTTTTATGGGGAGGATTTAAAGTGGTCCACATAATAATCATTGTAAATTTTTTGTTTGTACGAAAACTGCCAACTTTATTGGAAAATGCGAAGGGAAAAATTATTCCTTATTCTTTCCTCTGCTGTTGTGAAAAGAACAGCATGGAACTAAAAGCTCGGTTAAAGTTTAGTGATGCAAAAAATTTAAAAAAATACTTACTTGGGATAAAAGTGGTATTTGAATTTGTTTGTGTCTTTCTACCGAAGAAATAAGCTGTTGAAATCTGCAACTGAAACTGGAACGACATGCGGATACGAAAACATGATCGTGTTATACATATTACTACCCGCGCGCGATTTCTTGAGCGCTCGGCTCCCTAGTCCTCATTCGGTAGGTTTCGTTCAACTTCGTAGGTTAAGCTGACAACATTGAAACACGAAGTACGCTATACACCCTGACATCTAGTGGCTTCAATACTAAGCTTTCATTCTGTCTCAGGATTCTTATTTATTTATTGACATTATCTTTTCTGACGCATCGAGTTATGGAGAAAAATACAATCTTTCGAACTGCTGATTTCACAAACACTTCATTGTACATCCAACACTTTCCTCACCTCTTTAAGAATTCCGTATGTGCTAATTTCTGACGATCCTGTGAACTCTGATGTCAATTTCATGGACTGAAAGTTGAGCGAACTTTTCACAATTTGTATTAAATACGTTTAAAATTAGGCCTATAGCTTTCTCCACTTTTAGATGCCTTACCTCTCTTACGTTTTAAAACACGAAATGGTGAAGCATGTTCTGCTAAGACTCTTCTTTATGCTTAAAATTAGTCATCCAGTGTAAAAATATTGAGCCTATATTATGCATAATATTCTTATTTGATGACTTATTTGATAACCAAAGGCTTATGACGTGTAATTAATTGTTACGCAATACCGTCACCACGTTATATTATTGGACTGCATTAAAATCGTTGTGTATTAAAGTCACTACATAAAATACAATACGCGCGATTCTGCTGAAACGCTATTTCTTTAGTTGACAACACTGCAGAAAGACTGGCGGAATAGCTATGTTTTGTTCCCCCCGACCCTCACTTCCCCGTAAATCCAGCGCTCAAGATATGGCGCGCGGGTAGTAGTTACATTGTTTGTTGTAACATCTACCTTAAATTGACTAACGGTTATCACATCTACGTATAAATTGATTTGTGGTCATCATAACCAAATATCTTCATAATGAAAAAGTATACGTACAGTAAATGGAAAAAAGTAATAAACACATGTAACCTTTTAAATGAATAATTTTATATTTTAATTGCAGGTGGGCCAGTGTTTGAATTATTGTTAAGGAATAATCACTTAAATCATGAATATGTCAGTTGAAAAAGGAAAAAATAATCAACGACCGATTGCATTTAGTGGTAAGTAAAAATTTAATTTTGCTAACATAAGTCATTCAATTCTACATTCTACATTCAGGATCGTTCTCACAAATTGAATATGATATATAGAGCTGTCTTTCAGGTTTATATTGCCCATTTGAGGATATATTGACAGAAGTAGTTTATATTCGAACATTTCCACCCATTCCGTTGTGTCTTTGTAAGGACTAGGAAGATCGGGGCTGCTCTAAAATTTATTAATTTTTTCACCTTATTGGCACGCAGGTTTTTTGTCCACATACTTTTTGTGTCGATTTTTTTAGTTTATTCTTGTTAATACGATAATGTCATTGAAACGTCCGACTGGGCGGGCCATGAATTAGGCACTTGTTTCCTGATCCCAAGTTCATGAGTTCGATCATGGCCCAGGTTGATGTCGTTTAATGTGTGTAAATGCCACGGTCCCATGTTTTTAGATTTAAAGACACGTAAAAGAACTCCTGCGAAACAAAATTCCGCACATCGTCGACGGTTACAGCCTGAAGTAATAGTACACAACCATCGATAGTTACCCATGAAAAACAAACATAATTGAAGGTATTTTCGTAGGTCTGTACATCATATATTCGAAACCTGACAAATACAGGAAAATTAACCAGAAAATACATCCGCATCAACAACAACAAAAAAAGGCATTGAATCCTTAAGGACAGAGTCATTTGAAGATGTGATAAACACAACTTTCCCGAGATTTCAGAATAAACATGATAGAAGAGGACATAATTGAAGATTTTTATAGGCCTATACGTCATCTATTCAAAACCTGTCAAAGATAGAAAGATATTTTCTTGATCTAAGGTATTGCCTAAAGACTCCGGGGTTATAGTGGCAAGGAAAAGCTCATGTAATGTCGCTGGCGAGATGCAAACAAGCGGGTTACTTAAGATAACTCCAGCTGATAGCAATACGGCCAGTTTATTTCAGTCCGACTTGTGTTTTAACTTAACATTGGGCATGCACTTTGGGATAACCGTACTAGTTTCTTCGTACAGCACTTAGCTGTTATCTTCACTCCTCTGTTTTGAATTCTAGTGGAGAAAGCACTCAGCAATAGGCGACTCTGACCCACCACATCTCTTCATGTTTTCTCCTGCGTTGTAATCTGAATCTACAGTAATGTGACCTCTGACATCCCAATTTGTCCGGGACGATTCCGATTTTGGAATCTAGTCTCCTTATCCCATTCGGTACTGCCGGGGCACCTATATGTTCCGATTTTTATAAATAAAATTGAATTCCCGGCCATTTGAAGTTTCGACATATAATTTTTATTTTCCTAGCAATATCAGTCATGAATTCATTTCAACTGTTCAAAACTCTTAACCTGTTATGAAATGCCTACCTGATGATCCGAGATGTGTTTAAGTTCTAGATCTTTAATAATATGTGCACTGAAGTTGGTTTTAATGTTCTCGATTTGCTTCAAAAATTTTAAGCCTTAGATACAAATGACTATCGCTTCACATCCAAACAGTTAAGAAAATATTTATAGGATTGTGGAATATTTGTTGTTTTCCCGGTACGAGTATGGCAGTCGAGCGTGTTTTTTTCTTAGATGAATAAGGCATTGAACCTGAGATACTCAAATGAAGGTAAACACTTTGAAAGCAATACTGATCGGGAAAGTTTATTTGAAATTCAGTTATTCAGAATTCTATGATTTCTTGAACATCTTCTGAATCAAATTAATTCAACACTATGTGTATGGGCCTGTGTAGTAACCGTTAAGTTTATTGGACAGTAACTACGAATATGTCTTACTTACTTACTTATTCAACGGCAATAGACAAGTCCTAAGCAAGGTAAATATTATCTATTATATGGAACCCGGAGATTCATTGCTGCCCTTACCTGAGCCCGCCATTCAAACCTATTCTGTGCTAACTCCTTCCAACCATCCCTCGCAAATCTTACTTCCCTTAAATCTATCTTAATATTGTCCTCCCTCCTACGTCTAGGTCTTCCAAGTGGTCTTTTCGCTTTGCATCTCCCAGTCAAGATTTTTTAGATTCATCCTACGTGATTTAATTACCCTTACTATTTCCGGTTAAGAATACAGGTTATGAAGCTCGTCGTTTTGCAGTTTTCTCCAGTCTCAATTTTCATCTCGCTTAGGCCCAAATATTTTCCTAAGCACCCTGTTTTCCAACACTCTCAGATTATGTTCATGTTGTGTTATCATTTAGTGTCTTTCACTCAGTTCATCGTAATATGTAATAATATAGAGTAATTACTGCGCATTATTGCATTCCGGGTTGAGGATAGTTACTCAATTGGTCCCAACTTCCACTCCCAGAAATATGGTCTTCTTCACCATATGCACGATGGGTCAAATCTGACAAACTAAAATTTGAAATTCTTGTAAAATACAAGGATTGATTGTTAATAGTGGCAACACGTCTGTAGAAGCTCACTGAACCCGAGGATTTTTATGCTACTTTCATCTGAAACTGACTGAATATTCAGCATATCTCAAGGCAACATGGATTTTCTGCATCGCGACACATGTCTTTAACAATAATAAAAATTGGATGAGCAAGTCTATCTTTGCCGGTATAAAATTGCTTGTTAAAATTTCAAATAAGGATGAATGATACATACAAATTCAAATGGATGAAGATGACAGTTGGTCTGAGAAATCTGCACTACCTTAAAAAGAGATAATTAAATTAAATTAATGGAAAATTCTCTCAACTGTAGTTTAATAGTCCCATTTAGGTTATTATTCATTACATTTACTTATGCTCACAGCGTCGTAGATTCCTTAGAAATCTTTGTACGTCAACTATCCTCTTGTGCAATCTGAGTATTTCCCAAAATGTTCCAAATTTATCCAAAATTTTAAAACTCTATTTGGATCGGTAAGCAATGATTGTCCCTTGATTATTGTTGAGGCACAGGTCATGAATCTTGATAGGGAAAGTTAGAGAAAATTAATTTTCCCTGAGATATGTTGAATATCAAGCCAATGTGTAGGTGCAAGTGGCGCAGCAAAAACTTCCTCCATTTCAATGAAGATTCTACAGATGTGTTGCCACTGTTAAAAATCAAAATAAGTCTGGATTTTCCTCTTACCAAAAACTTCAAGATTAGATTTTTATTCCCTTCAGGTTTATTCGCAGCGATGGGAGTGCATATCCCATTATTGAACTTCAGTATTGTTGTGGATTCATTCATGTTGTGATCTACTCTGAATTATTACATATGTGTAACGTGTACACAACATTCAAAAATAAGTAATTGAATTTACGCTAAATTAAAATAATGCAAATTGTGGCAAATGTAGTTCAATAAAAACTATTTATTACTCAATGAAAAGTATTTATTACAGCTAGAGTTAATTCTGCTTTTGCTTCAATATACCACGATTAAAGATAGGTCAACAAGAACAATTCATTGTAATATGTTGATCGTTACTCTAAATGAAAGAGTGTTATTTTATGGTATAAATCGTATAAAAAATAGCCGAGATATTTTAAGATTTCTGACAAATAATTTATGCGAAAATTGACTGACATTTTTACAGTAACTTATTGGGATATTTGTAAAGGGTTGCATGCCTAGAATCTTCTGCTTCTTGTTGTACTTTAAACATGTGGAGACAGTATTTTATTTTCCAGTTATCATATTCACTACATTTGACTATAACACCAGAATTCAAAATATCTCAATTCTTTCAGACTTTCACTATATGTAATATAACGACAGAAGTGAAAAAGCAAAAGTGAAAAGTGATAAGATGCATTAATTAACATTAACTTTTAATTATTGTTCTTGCATTTCAGGTGGTAGGTACTAATCTAACTATGGATTTGGTTGACCATTTCTACTGTATCATAGCAGTGTTGGTTGAAAATGTGCAAAAAAAAAAAATTGACTTAGTTCACTTTAGCTTTCAATCTTCCGTATAAGTTATCTTTCGTTTCGATATCTCTACCCAAAGCCCCATAGGCGATTCATTCAATAAAGAGTTCTTAAAAACGAAACAATTGAAAAAATGTTAGCGATTATGGTCAGCTTTGAAGCTGAGATTAATGTTAAAATACCTCAACTATCGATTAAACCCACTCATTCGTATATTTTCCAAATTTGCAGCCATGCTGGGCGCCATGATGACTGGTTCAACGTTGACTTGGGAACAGAACAGATTTTCTCTAACTTCGACATCTGTAACCCAGACTCTCTTCATCAGCGCCATCTTTGGATCATTAATCGGTGGAATTGTGGCTAACACAATGGGACGCAGAAGAACAATGATCTTGACGTCTGTGCTTTTTTTGTATAGTTGGGTTATCCTCATTTTCACCGTTGATAGTACCATGTTCTTTGTGGCCAGATACATATCAGGGCTAGCTATTGGCTTAACGTCAGTTGTGTCACGTATTTATGTGGCCGAAATCGCTGAAGATTCTATTAGGGGTGATTTGCTTTCATTGTATTACCCTATGCTGTATCTCGGGTCTTTTCTCATGTACGTATCTCAGAATTATTTGGTGTACTGTATGCGTACTGAGGTTATGTTTGCTTTGCTTACATTCGTTTCAGTATTAGTTCTCTCACGCATCCCTGAATCTCCCACGTATCTAATCAAACGAAACCCGTTTAAAGCAAAGAAAGTTCTGCAGGGTCTGAGAAGATGTGACACAACAGAAGAGCTGAAAGTTATTTCAACGAATTCTGGGAATTCATCTACAGTGTTGAATCAAATCAACTATTTGACAATACCGCATACTGAAAGAAAAACATTGGTAACAGTTCTGTTACTATTGACAACCCAATCGTTCAGTGGCCAACTTACAATGAAACACGTTAGTTACAATGGACTAGTTTATCAAGGAACTGTTCCGCAGTACAACGTTCTTTATAGTGTTCTGCTATTGGTTCAGGCTATTATGTCTTACCTTTACTGTGCGTATATTCCAAATAATATAAGGAAGTTGTTTTATTTGGTAAGTTCAGGTTTGATGATAGTATGCCTAATTATAGTTGGTGTACACTTTAAATTCAAGATGCATTTTATATTAGGAACTTGGCCAATTCAATTGCCTGTTATAGGTTATATCCTGTTGTTTAATTTAGGTATTAGGCCTTTTCTGTGGATATTTATGTTTGAAGCATTTCCGAAGAACATTCGAACAATGGTATGTTGTATGAGTGCAGCATTATATTGGACCTTTATTTATTCAGAAAATGAAATAGTAACATATTACTTGTATGAGCTGGGAGTGCATACATTCTGCTTGATTTCAATTGTCTTTGCTTCATTATCTCATTTTTGTGTATTAAGCGTTTCCTGGAAGGATTAATAGAACTGGAATCTTTAAATTTAGAATACACTTGGTTGGACTGTTGCATTTGAAGGTTGTGTGGTGTTTTGCGCATTTATAATACCAAATAAGATAACAATGACATCAGAACCGATAACATGTGAAACATCCTGGATAGATTTCATCCAAAACTATAGTAAATAAATTTCATACTTCTTTGTAGTGACCGATGAAATGTTCTTTATGCACTTTTCGTTTACAGTGCCCAAATGGAATGGAGTATGTTAGGGGAGTGTTTTCGAACAACAACGAAAACAGGAAGAGTTCTGCCATAGGTGATGGTTTCCATGAAGAGGAGCGAAACATTGTAATTGGAAGGACTGGGTAAACAGTTTATCTAAGAGATTATATTATACACCACCGCTTAACACTATTTTGCTTAAAAAATAAGCTATGTATTATGTTAAATTGTTTCAAGGATGAAGTTAATACTTTTTAAATTGCCTTTCGTTGGAGATCCCAGAATAGGCCTATATTTTAAGGTGATTTCGAGCCAAACCATTTCGTCACTCTAAAATTCCCACCCTTTCCCGATAAAGCCCCATAACACATTTTCATTACAGTATTGTCTTAATGTGCCTTGTACAGAGAGGCCCAATGAATTATGAACCGGCTGCGCAGTGTTCTTCCGCTTCGCGATGGCGACGCTCGTTGCCGTCAGGACGTGCTGAAACTGGCCACCGTCGTCCATACATTTTTGGCACCTCTTAAAATACATCCATCTCTCGCCGTAGTTCACGTAGCGAAATGCTGTTAATTTCCTGGCGGATATTTTGTTTTAATTCTTCCAGAATGTGTGGGTTTGTCTTGCATACTTTGTTTTAATTTACCCTAGAGATAAAAGTCGCAGATGGTTAGGTCGGAGGACCGATGGGACCAAAAATCTCTGCTAAAACTTCTGTCCTCCACAAAACACTTTCCTTAGTTTTCATCGAAATATTGGCTGCATTGTGCTATGGCCGAGTCTTGTTGAAAAATTGCAAAGGCACGGTCCCTGTCTGCTACCTGTAGCTTGAACTTTCCGAGTGTAAGTCAATAAGTATCTGCACTTTTTGTTTAATCTTTTGTAGATTAGCTGGATCGCTTTGTGCTCGCGCACGTCGACAAGTTGTTCATTTGTCTCCGCTTGTGGAATATTTTACCATTATGACTCCACTGGGTGTTGCTTTGTTGCACATTATACATGGCTGCACCGCTCAGTGTTTGCACTAAAGATGAACACCGTGCAGTGATCCGATTTTTGTCGTCTGAAGGTGTCCAAGAGCCGAAATCCATGAGACTTTCCGCACAATATGGGGGCAATGTTTTACCACGGCGAAGCGTGTACGAATGGATTGAAAAGTTCAAAAATCGTTGGACAATTGTAAAGGACGAGGAAAGAACAGGACGCCATCCACATCCAATAGTGACGCCAACAATGAGCAAGTGCATATCATGATTCAGACAAACCGAAGAGTGATTGTCGATGAAGTGGCCGTCGATTTTCAACAGATCAGGAACTGAAGGAAGCTGTGGAAACGTAGCTTGCTACTTAGCCGGAAATAAAAACTGAGGGCGTCAGAAAGCTTGTGCAACGATGGATCAAGTGCATTGAGAAGCATGGGGACTGTGTTCAAAATGAGGTAATGAGAGTTTTGTATTGTAGCTGCAATCAATTTGAAAAAGAAAGTGCGGATTCTTATTAACTTACCCTCTGGTTGACTGTATGATCTGGAGCCTTTACACCCGGGAATCGTTCTGCAAAACGTATTTCCACTTGACGAGCTGACTGCGTTAAACATACGAATCATACATATATACACGCTTTGTAATAGTAAACATATACTGATCCATAATTGTGACTGTATACGGGACACAATAAATAACTTGTGACAACTATACTACATCGAATCAGACTGAACTGCATCGCATCAAGATCAACGGAATGCTGCAGAGCAGAGCAAACCAGCATCAGTAGCGTGACCTCCATTGCAGCAGCGGCGAGAAACACCTGTCCACACGCCCAGTGAAAAACTCTGCGCAGCTGGTTCATAGTTCGTTGGGTTTTGCTTGTACTTAATTATAAATTTGTTTTGACACCATTAACTCTCTCTTTTTAATGATTTTACCACCCCGTTGTAGAAACGTTTACATTTATCACGATCAATTCATTGTAAGTGAGCCATTTAATTCCTTTTCTTTATATTTGGTAGCTTAGGGGCCAGATTTTTAGGTTCTTGTAGCTTAGAATGTAAAAACTATAACTATGTGTTGACAATCTTCTTTTGCCTCAAGAAATATCCATGGATGAACTTCGGGTTAGTTTATAACTTCACCTGTCCAACAATGAGTCCATTTCCTCAAAGAATCAAACGTAAACACTGTAGAACGTTACTCGCATGACTTGTATGACTATGACAGACATACTGGTTTTTGTTTACTTTTGGTAATAAAATGGTCTTAGACTGAATGGAATGTTAGTTAGGTGTTGTTTATGTACAGGTGTTAATAACACCAAAATATTTTACCTGTGTATAGATCGGACATAAACAAACAACTTTTATTAGGAGATTTTTGCTCTGTGAAGTAAAATATGTAAGTTATGCTACAGGGCATTAAAGTAATTACAATTTGGTGCTCATAAGTCAATAATAAAAAGAATTAGGGTTAAAATTGTCATTAAATGGACTTAATGTCTTCTTAGTGATTGACAAAAACCTGTTTCTTAATCATTAATCAACAGCTAAAGGCCTATCATAATTTAGTGTTTATCTTAATCAGCAAAATTTACACCCTAATCACATGACTGGCCGCCACTGCATTAGTTTATTATTCAACCATAACTTCAGTGTTAACAACGAAGTTCCTTTGTTTTGTACTTTTTTCAAATGTTAGAAGTCAGTGGCGGTCTTGCCCTGGGAGATTTTATGCTGTAACAGGAAAAATTGAATTCGTAGAGCAAAAAATCTCGTAATAAAAGTTGCTTGTCTATGTCTCCTCTGTACACAGGCAAAGTATTTCGGTATAATTCATTAACACCCTGTATAGGCAATTGAGAACCTAAAGTCCGATCCCTTCTTATCCGTGTTGGGGTGTTCTTCATCATAAAATTATAGCATTTTACCATATTAAAGAGGTGTTTTAAATGTAAATAACGCACACACATATATATACACATATATATTATATGTATGTATATATAAGATCTGTACTATTTATTATCAAATGTGTAGTGAGAGTATTAATACAAACTATCCGTTTAGTTTTAATTTGCTTAAATTCAAACCTAACATTTATTAAATGTAGTGAGAGTATTATTAATACAAACTATCCGTCTAGTTTAAATTCAAATATAACGTGAAAATTAATTGATGAATTTTGATATTTAATTAATATTGCTTGTCCGACAAGTCGCATAAATTTATGAAAATAACGCAATTAAAGAAATTTATGTAATAATTCTTTAAAATAATTAATAACATTATCGAATTATTAATTAAATTAATCTTTTGAAACACTGTTAATTTCAAAACACTATTAACATTGTTTTTAACACTATGTTTAATTTATTCAGAAATATATGGGTGTAACATTCACGCGGGATTTTATTGTTACTTTTAACATGAACAAGTTTTGATTTGTTCTTTACCGAATTGACTTAAACGTTATGCCAGTTTGGAAAGATTTCAAGTGAAGGCGGAAAGAACAGGCGGGTTTCTCAAAACAACTCTATCTACCGAACACCTCTCTCTCCGTTCTCCTTAAAAGTACTTGAGGCTGCGTATCAATGAACTGTCACTCGTACAGTTGCTTATAGTGGCGCTATGTTACAGTGAAAACAAGCGAAATCTATAACACACAGTCAAACCTGTAGAAAAACAAAATAAAAACAAAAATATTTACATTATTGATTTACCTTTCTGAATAAATTTAAAATATAAAATATTCATTGTTCACCAAAATATCCATTCCATCCAGTATTAAAAACACAATGTTAATAGTGTTTTGAAATTTAACAGTGTTTCAAAAGATTAATTTAATGAATAAATTAATAATTCGATATTGTTATTAATTATTTTAAAGAATTATTACATAAATTTCTTTAATTGCGTTATTTTCATAAATTTATGCGATTTGTTGGACAAGCAATATTAATTAAATTTCAGAATTCATCAATTAAATTTCACTTGTTATTTTTGGATTTAAACAAATTAAAACTAGACGGATAGTTTGTATTAATAATACTCTCATTACACATAGTAAATGTTATGTTTGAATTTAAGCATACAGGTAGTTTGTATTAATACTCTCACTACACATTTAGTAATAAATTGTAGTATAGATGTTATTTTTATTTACTTTAAAACTACTTTACAGTAAATTGTAAAACAAAATATAAATGGTTCATTATGTCAGACTGTTACAGATTTGTGTACATCATATCAAACACATTTTCCCATCTCCTGTGAGTATCCCCGTCAGAATTATGTTACTACAACTATCAAAATTTATCACGACTCTTGCAATAATGTCGTTTCTGCCTATCTGCTTTGTGAAGTCTTCTTCCTGTTTTAATAATACTGTTCGTGCCATTTTAAGAAGACCTCGTCCCAAACCATCGTCCCTAATCCGAAAATCTGCCCAGACACCGACACCGACAAAGAACAGGGTGCTCTTGTTGACGCGCCTCATATGACATGGGGTATAGCCACCGGCCCAGGAAGGGGAGATTAAATAAATGGGCAAATAAATAAAAATATATGCTACCTAGTTTTCGCGCGTCAAAAAGTAAGTTTCCCTGGAGCCGATTACAGAAAAAAACACAATTTCAAGGAAATATTTATTACAACAGATACAGCAAGTGTTCAGCTATTTTTCAACATATTCGCCACCGAAATTGAGACATTTGTCATGCCGTGGGACCAACTGCTGAACACTTCTGTGTATGAACAGTTAACATTCAAGATAGATATATAAGCATTCATCTGGCGCTGTGAATTGAACTCCGGCTTAGCTCAGTTGGTACAGCATTGGCGCGAATAGCCAAAGGTCCCAGTGTCGGAGGAATTTTTCTCCTATAATATTTTCATGTAATGTCCAACAGACACAATAATTTGTGGCTCATGAATGCTTATATATCTAAATAAATCATAGTTTGGATTTCCATTAGGTCTACGGCACACTGGCAAGACCTGGTATCATGATAATGGTATAATATACTATAGATCGAAGTTACTACCACCTCAGTGCTTATGGAAGGAATTGGCTGTTCCATTTATTGCAATGATTACTAGTTTTTTAGTCGCGAAAACTAAAGGGTGACCGACGGGAACCGGACTTTTTTAAATGAACAGTACTCGCTTGTACCAAGCTTGTACCAAGAAGCTATTTTATTACACAATAATATTTGGAATTACATGCCATTTGATATGCATCTTATGAATGGAAGATAAATGTCAGAGAGGCGGTGTCCACTTGCTTGAATGCAGGATTCAATCCTTTGCAGAAAAGCCGTGTGTGAGTGGTCCAACATTTCGCGATTAGTTGCTGCCACTTTCTGCCTGATTGCCTCCTTCAGATCGGCCAAGATGCGTGGTCTATGAGAATAGACACGTGATTTCAGAAATCCCCCCCCCAAAAAAAAATCGCAAGTGCTTAAATCAGGGGACCTCGGAGGCCACAGGATATCGCCGAAACATGAAATAACCCTTCCAGGAAGCATGCGACGAACCAAGTCCATTGAAGCACGTGCAGTATGCGGGGTGGCACCATCTTCCTGAAAAAACACATTTTCATTGTTGTGTAGACGTCGTCTTGACGTGAATCCTGCATTTAAGCAAGTGGACACCACCTGTCTGACATTATCTTCCATTCGTAAGATGCATTTCAAATGGCATGTAATTCCGAATATTATTGTGTAATAAAATAGCTTCTTGATCCAAAAACAAGCGAGTACTATTCATTTAAAAAACGTCCGGTTCCCGTCGGTCACCCTTTACTATATAATAGAAATACACCTATTCTAACAGTTACTAAAAACCCAATTATATAACTTTTTATATCAGTATAGTATGTCATATATTATGTTAAAAGACGAGCACAAATTGGGGCAACTTTACTTTTAAATAGAGGGATGGTTTCACGCAAATTAAAAGTGCATACGACTTTAGATGTTTTATTAATTTTGAATTATCTTTATACTTGTGATCAAGTTTTGAATAGAACAAAACGGTACCGGAAGTTTAATACCGAAGCAAAACTTTGTTGTAGACTATGTGTATTTTTCTATGGCAGTCTTAGCGTGAAGGTTGCGAGGGAGAGAGAAAAACACATAGGCACCATCTAACCTAAGCTAAAGAACAGGTGAGCGAATGCAGAATTCTCGCATTCATAACAGATTAATTTCTACTCTCTATCTCTTTTCTCATCAAAGTAACAACAGAAAACAGGTGCAAAACTAATAAAAATTAATAGTTGCCTCAGAATGGCTTTCGTTTTTAAAATTTTCATTCCGGTCCCGTTTTGTTCTCATCTGACAAGGGAAGCACCCCAGCTCGAACGCCTACAACGGGGAACAAATAAGATTAAAATGCTGTCTGATGAGACAAGGAAACTGTTTCACAATTTTTAGCCATCTTATTATCTCCAAATGAAGATGCCATTTTTACAACACACCTCTTAATGAGCTCACCATCCCTAAAAGATTTTTACTTTTAGTTAGCTCTAAACATACCTCATAAGATGCTTTTAAACCAGAAGTGTTTGATGGTTGCTGAAAGATATTCTTCTGTCTAGTTAGTTTCAGCTTCAAATCATTGAACATGTATCTTCTGGCACTTCCCTGGTATTGATCGTATTTTTATTTATGTAAGCTGGTATAGTGTCAACTCCTTCGAAACCTAAGACTTGAGAACAGATAACACACTGTGGTTTTCCATTATGTTCAACAAAAAAGTAAAGTGCTGTGCTATTTCTACCATCTACTAAGGTTATCTGTAAAACTTCGGATTTAATTACTCGAGATGTTTGAATGATATCGAATTTACAGGGAAGGACAAGTCGCTGAAGAGTGTTTAACAGACAGGTAAGCAGATAAACACGCGATATAAATTAGGCATTAATTAGAACAGTATGTTCCAACCCGCGGGCCGCCTATTCATTTTTGTTGGCCCTACCCTTCTTTCTGGATTTAAAAAAAAATTAACATTTGAAAAAAAAAATCATTTACCATTCTTATAGCTTTAACTTTTTAAGTAATACTACTTCTGGTTTTTTTAAGTTTGCCTCAACAGCACCTTACCGTCTTCATTTCCCCTATAACGGCCATATTGAAGCTTCAATCTTCGACCTTTATCATCCGTGGCGTGCCTACTTCGATTCCCACGAATACGTCCGGCCCGAGAAGCCTCCAGGCGACGGATAGTCGCCAGTGATAGTCTGCCGATAGGTTCGCGATCGTTCCTGTGCTGAGGAGGATTTTCTGGAAGGTTTCGGTTTCGATATAAAAGGGAACGCAGGGGAGTTCGAAGTGGCTGTTTTTTACGAGAGAGGTTGTTCGAGAGATATAGTACGGCGAGAGATTGTTGTCGTTGTTGCGAGAGCAGTACCTAAAATGGCGGAATTTAAGAAACGGCGTGTTTAAGATGAGAAACGATAGTTTCATTCAAAGTGCAGGAAGGTTACTTTTTTGTTGAACATAATGGAAAACCACAGTGTGATATCTGTTCTGAAGTCTTAGGTGTTTCGAAGGAGTATAACGTGAGTAGACACTATACCAGCTTGCATAAATAAAAATACGATCAATACCAGGGAAGTGCCAGAAGATATGTGTTTAATGATTTGAAGCTGAAACTAACTAGACAGAAGAATATCTTTCAGCAACCATCAAACACTTCTGGTTTAAAAGCATCTTATGAGGTATGTTTAGAGCTAACTAAAAGTAAAAATCTTTTAGGGATGGTGAGCTCATTAAGAGGTGTGTTGTAAAATGGCATCTTCATTTGGAGATAATAAGATAGCTAAAAAATTGTAAACAGTTTCCTTGTCTCATCAGACAGCAAGTAGACGAATTAATTATATGGGTGGTGAAGTTTCAGGTTCTCTCAAGGGCATTTTGTAAAAATGTTAATTTTACTCTCTAGCTCTAGAAGAGAGCACAGATATAGCTAACATCAGCCAGCTCCTTATCTTTGTCAGAACAATAAACAAAGAGTTTGAAATGCATGAAGAACTATTGGAATTAAAATCATTAGAAACCAGTACAAAAGGTATTTACATATTCAACGCACTGGATGGTGTTGTTTCTAAATGTGGAGGTTTTGGGAAGTGCCCTGGCATTGCAACAGATGGAGCAAAAGCAATGATTGGTGATAAAACTGGGTTAGTAGGACTGCGTAAAGAAAAATGCATGATTTTTCCCCCACTGCATTATCCACCAGGAGGCTCTCTGTGGAAAAATTATAAGGCTCAGTGAGACAATGAAAACTATTGTGAATACTGTAAATTTAATAAGGGGAGGCAATAAGGCCCATAGACACATAGCTTTTATTGCATTCCTGGACAATTTGGAAGCTGAGTATGGTGACATTTCATTGTACTGTGAAGTGCGCTGGCTAAGTGATGGAAATTGCCTGCAACAGTTTTTTGGGTTGAGGAACGAAATTATTGTTCTCAGAAATGGAAACATTGGGCGTGAGTATCAACAAAAACTGGAAGAAATCCAGTTTTTAAATAATCTTGCTTTTTTGACAGATTTAACATCCCATCTAAATGCTTTAAACCTGAAACTACAATGCAGAATACAAAATATCTCCCAGCTTTGTGGACGTATTGAGGGCTTCCACAAAAAACTTGATGTAATACACATTGCACTGAAGGTAAATAATACGGCACACTTCCCATTTTGTCAGCAGTTGAAAGAAGAAAAAAGTGACACAAATTTTAGTATGTTTCATGAAATAATAATAGATATCAAGAAACTGTTCCAGGACAGATTCCTTAATTCAGACTCCCTAAAATCAAAACTTATACTGTTCAACAGCCCCATGGGTATTGAAGTGACAGAGGTCCCTGCGACCTTCAAATGGGAATTGTTTATCTACAGGCAGACCCATTCTACCAGACTAAAATGTGTGATGTCCCTGAAAATTTCTGGAAACTGATTTCTAAAGAACGTTTTCCTAAACTGCTTAAATTCTCTCCGAAAATATTATCGCTATTAGGCAATACATATGTATGCGACAGTGCTTTTTCTGCTCTCAGACGAATTAAATCAAAAACGAGAAATCGCATTGAAAGTGCTTCACTGGAATCGAGCCTGAGACTTTGCCTTATTGAACTTACAGTGGACCTCGATAAAGTTGTATCAGGAAAGCAGTGCCAATCCTCACATTAATTTCACGACTGTAAAATGAAGTGGTATATTAAACTAGTATATTAAACCTAAACTAGTATATTAAACTTAAACTTAAATTTTAATAAAAGTTTTTGAATAAATCATGACAAATTTAATATAAAGTTCGTTTATGTAATTCGTTTTCTTTCTGGAATATCTCTGGCCCTAACATTCCTGTACTAAAGTTTGATTGGTCCTCGGGTATCTAAAGGTTGAACCACACTGACTTAGAAAACAGCTGCAACGATATAGGCTTATATTAACATTCCTTAGTTACAGTTTTCCTAATTTCCACACTAGTTGTTATGTTGTGGCACTTGATTCCACTATCCGTTATCCAAACTCAGCAAATATGGAGCTTCGCTGAAGTGATTATAACGCAGCGGATCTGAACAGTGTTCACATTTGACAAGGGTAACTAGTTGATATGTTACATCTTCTCTGGTGGATCCGCATAGCAATGATTCGATATAAAAAACCACAGTGATCACTAAAGACAGAATTTCCATTCAAATGTGTGTATTTATGTATAAGCTTGGTAAATATCCATTCTTTAGCTTACTGATTTCAAATAATTATACTTTTTCCATTTATATTTGCATTTTTGGCATTGTTTAAGAACAGTTTCATGCAAATTGCACATTTCTGTGGTTTCAATTTTAATTCAGCATTTTTTTTAGGTTTATCTGGCATATTACGTTCATTGTTTAGTTTGAGCGCATATTTTGTATAAAATAGCATAATTATCTATGTAAATCCTGATTATGGATTTGTGTATTTCATAAAAAGGTAAATTGCTGTGAAATGTTGTAGAAAAATAATTTGGCCTCACTTTGTTTCAAATATTATCCTTTAAGTTTCTCCCGTCGCTTTTTGTGACGTAAAAAGTTTGTATTTTAATGGTGCATATTTTGTAGTATTTTTCCCCTTCATTGTGCATATTTGGCAATTTGGTGGTGCATGAGTGCATGCATATTTTAAGATTTGATGGTACATAGAAATTCTGTCTTTAGTGATCACACTAAAGTTCCAAACACGATTCCAAACTATCAAATGATGTTACAAGAATATCAACTTCAACTTATTCATATTCATAACCAGACTTTTACCAAGCACGTATTAGCACAGGTACCTTCGCCCAAAGTTGGTTGTACTCGTATTACGAAAGCTGATGATGAAATATCGATCAAGTTAAAAGACCTGATGTTTGTCAATAATCCAATCTTACAAAATTACCAATACGCCTGCCATAGAGTTTGTACTGTCTAAAGAAATTATACGTCCACAGGTTGGCAGTATTTGATTGTCCTTCGTACTATCTTTAACAAAATGTCCTTGTTGGGAAAACATACTTCTATTAGTCTTTGTCTCCCACAAATTAGGCAAATAAAAAATTGACTTAATAGACCTTTCTCAACAGCATGTTCACAAAAGATTGATTGTAAAGAAAATCGGTTGCTCTTTCGTCATTTTGCCACTTTTATTGAACGTGGAATATCATTGCTATTTCCGGACCAAACGTGATTTTTTCCCCTGAAAACAAATTACCGGTTCCTTGGCGATGGCGATAGCGAAAGCGCACATGGTCCATAGATGAATTGCATTTATAGGTGTTCGAACTCGTATGACGTTGGAAACGCGTTCTTAGTCGATTCTGTTCGAGCTGGGATACTGTACTTCCCTTGTAGGCATACGTATACACTATGGTGGCATACACACTCACCGCAGATTCCTGAAGTTTGCTGCGAAGCGAGAGGGAGACTGAAAAAGAAAGAGGATAGCGAAATGAAATAAATCCAATTTCTGTTTGAATGGTTTAAAGAAAATCAGTTTTGTGGGGGCGGGATCCGAATCCATTTTCAAATAACGTATCTGCAAAGATGGACTCATTGGAGTTCTCAAAATTCTTTGAATATGGTCTATATAATTCTTATAAAACAATAGAAACATGTTTTCGTTGTGCTGTGCTGAATGTATTTTTTTTATTCTGTAGATTATCATCAAAAATACCAGTGGTTCAAAATACAAAACCTCTACAACCACATGGACCACAAAAGCTGCCCTCAAAAAGGAAAATCAGTTCAACGTTTTTCAGAATGGGTTTTTTTAAATATTACTATAAGGGAGTGATCGGTAAGTAACATTTATTTACTGTGGTAACTAAGTATTTTCTGCAAAGGATAATAATAAGTAGCCTGGTATAATGGTTGATGGTGATGGTGGTGTTGGAAGTAGTAATTTTTTTTTTATTTTAAGGAATCGCGCACAATGTGCATTATCTTAACCTAAGACTTAACCTACCCAGTCCTGAACCCGGGAAAGGGATTTTTCACTACTGAAAAATCCCCGACCCGGCCGGGAATCGAAGTAGTAATAGTAAGTTAATAATGACCTAATGCCCGCCCCGCAGTTCAGTGGTTGATGTCGCTGGTAAGGTCTGAAGGCCCATATTCGACACTTCTTCGGATTATTCCAAGGCAGGGGAGCCTGGAACGGTGAGCATGGTGAGAACAACTGAGAATCTATTTGATACAGAAACACGGGCTTTAGTCTGCTTCCTGACCACTTGCTTCAATCTTGTCATCTACCAACAAAATTGAACTAGCTGGTGGGTTACCAGCGAATCGCGTTTCCCGCAGTTTATTTATTTGGCCGGCTGCCATGAGAGGAGCGAACGCATCTCCTGCGCGACAGCGGGTTTTCATCATATTTAAAATATATATTTTTTACCTTTGTTATTGACTAATTATTTTATTCGTCGTGCCTTCTAGTGCGTTTATAGTAAACGCTTTCAAGTTAGTGACGAGAAAACTTCCAGCGATTGGTAAATACCGATACTTCTTTGTACTGTATAAACCGTTACGCACCCCTGTATGAAGATTGGACACTTTTGCTAGTTTCGTTACAGCAAATCATAAGCAAATATTAATATACCGCTTCAAATACTATTCTTAACTTTTCATATTTAATAGTCAATGCCTTTAGTCGTATTTTCTGGTCAACACATTGGGCTACATTTATTGAACTATGGGAAAATGTCCGTCTGTCTGTCTGTCTGTCCATGTGTCTGTACGCGCGATAACTCTAATACGCTTTATTAGAATTTCATGAAACTTGATATATATATACTCATTTATAACGTTCATGAGAAGAAGCCTATTGATATTGGACCAAATCGGTTGACCGACACCGAAGTAATGCCCAATTTAATGCCTATTTATGGTAGTATATTAGAAAGAATTTATCAAGTGCAAATCAGTTCTCGTGGCAACAAATTGTTTTACAGTCTTCGTATACGGCTTTGGAAGCTACAATACAGGTAGATTTGACAAATAACACACCCACATATTCCTTCACATATGCTTATCAAACTAGACCTTTGTTCTTCCGTAAGCCCTGCTTAACGAATAGGTCTGGAGCTTAACTCGGAAATCGATTAAAAAAATTAATTACTTTCTGCATATCGTAGTTGCAGTTATCACTGATTAAACAGCGTTTTAAAAAACAAACATAAACAAAATCAAAATAAACATCGAAGTAAATATGAACATCATAAACAAAAGCAAAATACATCAGTTTACCTGATTTTATTTAATAATCGGGAAGATCGTATATCGTAAAAAACATTTTAGTATAAAAGTTGCTTACAACAAAGGTATTAGAATGAAACTTTTCCAACCTTTGTGTTATATTTCTGTAATTTCCTGCCAATTATATATATATTAACAGGTGCACGCGGCTTCGCCCGAGTTTATTAATTCAATCTCTAGATGTTTTTTAAATCACTTATTTATTAGGTAAATAATTAAAATATCGGGCCTATATTTATTAATACTTGCACGCAAATCATTCATAAACAATTAAAACGATTAATAATTTAAAAGCTAAAAATCCGTCTTCGATGTACATTTCACGATTGGATGCGTCACTCAGGAGAAAAGATCTAAGATCCGAGTTCCCTTGCCCAAAATACTCCTGCATAATGTGTTAAAAATCCAAATCGTTCAATGTTTTCTTATTCAGGCCTACTTTCATGAACCCCCTCCGTCACATTAAAAAAAATCAAATCTCTGCGTTCCATAACATTATAAGCAAATGAATACATCAGAGCGGGCTGACAGAATTGACGCGATCGACAACTTTATGCTTTATGTTGAAAAAATCCATTTCACCGATATTCTTGTGTCTCGGTTTTTATGGCTGCAGGGCGAGGCCATTTGCAGTTCATTTTACTTATTGAAATATTTTACTGAAGACATTGAGAGGCAATGAAAATTCTATTCTTGAAATCTACTAATTATACTTTATTTGGTTTATTGATTATGGTAGTTTTGGGTGGCTCAATTCTAAGATGAATAATTTTTCCTACTTCGAAAGAGCAAATGAAGACGCGTTTCTTCCAGCGTTTCGCTTATAACTCGCGAACGAAAGCAAAATTTAAAAATCCTACTTCGATATCCTACTTCCTACACCCTTCAGTCCATCTAAGGTAAAAATTTCAGTTCTCTGCATGCAGTGGATTTGGCCAGGCATCGCGCACAGACAGATAAGCAGACAAAGAAACACTTCCTCTTATCATATAGTCTAGAAGATGATGTTGAGAAAATGTATTTTGTAATCATTGTCATTTCTTATCTTTTTCTTATGAATTTTGACTATTTTATTATTATTATTATTATTATTATTATTATTATTGTTATTATTATTATTATTATTATTATTATTATTATTATTACCATCATCTTACTTATAAGCTTTTAAGTACCGTAATATTATTTTTAATTGATATAAAATTGCAATAAAATTGGACATTCTCAAAAGCTTAAAATTATTTTTTATTGATGAAGACACGGAAGAACTTTTGGCGAAGAGTTGGTTATATTTTGCTCTGATAGAAATATTAGTGTGGGAAATGTTTAAATCTTGCTCTAAATTAAGGTCTTAAGATTGTTTTAGTTTGATTTCAGGCAACTACAGACAACTAATTATTTACTATACCGATTTTCAAAAGAATTATCAAAATGAAAATAACTGAATTATAAGTCTTTTAAAATTTTATTGTATGAGCTGATTTCCTCTTAGAAGTATTTTAGAAAAAATATTCTAGAGATTCCTATTTGAGGCACATAAATAGATGGTGTAGGCCTATTACAG
This sequence comes from Ectobius pallidus, assembly GCA_964059195.1. Taxonomy (NCBI): domain Eukaryota; kingdom Metazoa; phylum Arthropoda; class Insecta; order Blattodea; family Ectobiidae; genus Ectobius; species Ectobius pallidus. Next base: position 23,662,301 of record CAXKWD010000008.1, read on the forward strand.
TAATTAGGCTACTGTTGTTATCATTATTATTATTATCATCCCATAGCTTATTTACTACTAAACATTATTTACTTATTTTTCAGTTGCATTGAGCGCTTTTGCCGCAGGAACTGTAATATCATGGAACATAATAGGAGGAACATTGCCACCGCCAAACATAACGTTTCCGCATTCTGTAAAATCCGCAAACGCAACGATAACCATCCAAACTCATTTCATTTATTGCTGGATCATGAGACTGAACTACATGGGGGCTCTGGTCGGAACATTTCCTGCAGGATTTAGTGCTCATATGTTTGGGAGGAGGAATACTATTATCGTACTGTCCTTAGTTTTTATACTCTCTTGGGTTCTCAAAGTTGTGGCAGACCTTAACATGCTACTGACTGCACAAACTATTGGTGGAATCGCTATTGGTTTTACTTCGGTGGTAACACCGATATATTTAAGTGAACGTGCTGATAATAAACACAGAGGAACTACGGTTTCTTTATACTTCACAATGTCTGTGCTTGGAATTTTGTTTATGTCGAGCTTACAAATAGCATCTTACATCTGGTATACGTGTGCTCCTCTCCTTATTCCATGTATTTTCATCATAACCACATGTGCTGCACCAGAATCTCCTGCATACCTTTTTTATTGCCAAAAGAGAGAAGAAGCCAAGATTGCCATATCTTACCTGAGGGATACTAGTGATGAGCAAGAGATGGAAGAATTAGAAACGGAGATGAAGGAATTATCACAAAGAGGAAGGCCAGTGAAAGACCTGTTTGTGTCCCCTGCGCCGAGAAGGGCATTTATTATATCATTCTTTTTGATGATATTAGTTGGTCTTTGCGGTTCCACACAGGTAGAAAGCATCATTGTAGATTTCTTTAGTGTGAAGTTATACTACTTGATTAAAATAATAAATCTAGCAGTTCAAGTCATATCCTCGATTGTGGCAGGAAGATTAAGTGATGTAATTGGGAGAAAAGCGTTACTTCTGGCTTCTGCAGTCATAATGTCAGCCTCTTTAGCAATTTTAGGGTTATATTACAAGCTAGAACATAGCCTGGGATCACAAATACTGCCAAAGATATGTGTTTTTGCTTATGTTGTTGGATTTTCGTCGGGATTTGGACCCGTACCATGGATTATTATAGCAGAATTATTCCCAATGAATGTAAAATGGACAGGCTGTTCTTTGGTTGTTTTTACTTACTGGGCAGTGGAATTATTTTTCCAAGATATTTATGGTGAAGTGTTACACAGAGTAATAGGAAAACCTATTTACATGTGGACTGAAAGCGGAATTTGTGCTCTATCAGTATTGTTTATAATATTCTGTGTTCCAGAAACTAATGGAAAAAGCTGCACCGAAATAAGGCGGATTCTGATAGAACGTAGGCTTCACCATAAACGTAGGAGAAAAGTTTGATTTCAGGAGGTCTCGTGATATAGAATCCTACGTTTTGTCAAAAATGTATATTATACAATAGTGTTTCCATATTGGGATGTGTTCTGAACAACCAATTTGTGAAAAGTGACCATTTATTTAATTAAATTCATACGATTGTACGAAACACTCTGCTCATTTTGAGATTAGAATAATAAAATTGGAATAAGTAAATATGTGCTACAAATTTTAATTGTGCATTGTTCAACAACACTCTTTAAAAACCCATATTAAATTAACTACGTCCCTCACCCATTGAAAATTTTGTTCTTAACTGTTCTAGCCATCGTTGTGATGACGGAACATGCCTTTTCAATCACTGTGAAAATGTTTGGCAAAATATATCTGTTCTGTGGTGATGTTTGTACCACAAGAATAAAAAAGACCTGCATTTTTAACATAAAGAATTACCATATACTTATATCTTATAATGATTGTGGACATATTTGCAAATGTAAAAGTAAATTTTCCTCTCGGCGACTTCCACAGCAGTTAATAGGTGAAGTTACAGAACGGTCTGTATCAGCGTTTCTACGCGTTTTTCAGATTGACTACTTTTCATCACATCAGTAGCGCTATTCAGGGGAAGATGGTGAAGAACAAATTCACCTACCATTTGTTATTTATTTGATTCTAATTTTATTTTTAATTTTTTATGATCATTATAATTTTTTATTAGTATTACTATCATTATTACTTTTACTGTAGTTCAAATTCAGTACTATACTGTTTGAATGTTCGCGCCAGAGACAGTGTTTCGCAGTCCCTCAAACAGTCACCAGAATGGCGATCACGGAACACCAATGGACTGGCTGAAGCACAAACTTTCCATCAAGTCTTGGTCTTCTTGTTTACAGCGGTTGCTATGACAACGGGTAGAAAATTTCCCCCGTCACTCCACCCTTACTCCGAGATATACGTCATACTTGAAGGAGACAATTTTTGGTCTTCTCGCTTGCTTGCTTGCTTATACCAAATACTATAGAGACAATACCGAGTACTTACTGGTAGAGAAATGGGGGACAGATTTTGCAGCACTCCTGGTGGCACAACCTAGAAACTTGGGGCAAAATTAATATATTCAAAACATATATAAACTGTAATATGCTATTCTGAGCCATTAGGTAGATACCCCTTATACATAACATGCCGAGTCTGGCTATTTCGGCTCTTCTATTAAAAACTGTTTAACATATATGTATCTAGATACTGCAATTGTATTCAGTAGTAGCAGGTTGGGCCGCTAGATGGTGCTCAAAATATTGTCCCTCGATATATCGCAAAGTGTCCTGTATTGGTCTAGATTGTATTTGCTTATACCTACCGAGCTAAGCCGATAGATTTATGACTACTTGTCTATCCGGAAGGGACCGTCTAAAAGGTACTTCTTTCTTAAATTCTGCAGTTTTTCCACAAAGTAAAATAAATAAAGATAGCTCTAATTCTATTTTTTGTTCTTTATTAAGTTCTTTATTAAGAGTAACCTAGCGGCGGAGAAAGGAAACACTGTAAACTCCCCGGCGGACAGCGACAGTAGGAAGAACGGCGGAACTACTAGCGGATAGCAAGACCAGATAACGCAAAAGCAGGAGATTGGAAGGAAAATAGCCGACACAATAGACTAGAGATGCCTCAGAATAAACGACGTACAAACAAAATAACGTCAAACAGCGACATGGAGGACGATCAAATGTCTAGCTCAAATAGCATCCTGGAAATAATACTTAAGGAAGTAAGAGAGATAAAAGAACAAAATAAGAACTTGAAAGAGGAAACCAATAAAGAATTCGAAACAATAAGGAAAGAATTCCAACAAAGAGATGAGGCATGGAACGCAGACAGGGAAAAAATTAAGGTCAGAATAGATGAGTTGGAAAAGAAAGTAGACATTAATATAAGCGGAATGGAGAACAAAATCCAACGACTAGCAAATATAGAGGAAAAGAGACAGAAAGCAGAGAGAAAAGAAAACATCATAATAAAATGCACAACATCAGAAGAGGAAAAGGACATAAATATACAACAAGAAGTTAATAAGATTCTAGATAAAATAGAAGTGAAGGTGAATTACCAGCAAGCAAGATACATAGGAAATGACTGGAAGGGAAGAAAAATGATGGTAGTCAAAATGAAAAGTTTCGAAGACAAATTAAAGGTAATGAAAAACAAGAGAAAACTAGTAGGTACAGATTGCTACATTGAGAATGATATGACCAGAGAAGAAAGGAGCATTCAAGCAGACCTGAGAAGAAAAGCTAAGGAAGAAGCAAGTAAAGGACATACAGTGAAAGTAGGTTACCAGAAAATTCAGATCAACGGACAGTGGCAACAATACAATCCAGAAGATTCAAAAAACGAGCAAAGGGGGTTGGAGTCAAAACAGGAGACCCGAAGAAGAACGTTATAAACAATACAATGTACATAGGAACTTTCAACGTAAGAATACTGAGAACCAAGGAAAAAGAGTGGGAGCTAGACAATGCCTTACAGGTCATAAAGTTCGACATATAAGGATTATGTGAGTTAAGGAAAATGGGCGAAAATATTTTGGAAAAAGAAAATGGTAACCTATTATACTACATTGGGCAAACAAAAGGTCAAAGAGGGGTAGGTTTCCTGGTACAGAAGGGACTAAAGCATCAAATAAAGGAATTCATTGGCGTAAATGAAAGAATAGCTGTAATAAAACTGGAGGTCAACAAAATAAAAACCACAATAATTCAAATATATGCACCAACAGAAAATAGCACGGAAGAAGGGTCAGAGAAGTTCTATGAAGAGCTGGAAGAAACCTTGGAGAAGCACACGGCCCAGAGAGTGTTCATAATGGGTGACTTTAACTGCAAAATAGGTACAAGAAAGGAAGGAGAAACTCTGGTAGGCCCATATGGCATTGGAATTAGAAACGGTAGAGGAGACAGGCTCATAAAATTCGCACAAGAACATAAATTATATATCCTGAACATTTTCTACAAAAAATCAGCAGCAGCAAAATGGACCTGGAAATCTCCAGATGGAAAAACACGTAATGAAATAGACTTTATACTCAGCAACAGTAATGAAAGCATAATGGACGTGCAGGTGCTAAATGGAGTTAAATTTGATTCGGACCATAGAATGGTAAGGGCAGTACTGAAAATAAACAAAAGGAGCAGAAAGGGGAAGAGAACCCATAAGCTTAAGATGGACCAAATCAACGGTGAAACCTACAAAACAGCACTAAATAACAGAATTCTACTAACGAAAAACAGTATCAAAGAGGGGGTACAGGATCTATACAGAGAAATTCAATCAAACATCTTACTAGCGGTAATAGATGCCAAACAGAAAGACTCAAGGATCAAAAACAGACAAAAACTATCAGAAAATACGATAAAACTCATCAATGAAAGAGAAAAAATGAAGGAATTAAACCAAAAAACAGAAGAGGAGAAGAGGGAATACTCCGAAATTAACAAGAGAACAAAGAGGGAAATAAGGAAGGACATTAGAACGTATGAACTACAAACAACAATTAACATACTAGAGGAATCGAAATCAATCAAGAAAATAAGGAAAGAGCTAAGCAAGGAAAAGCTATGGTTGATAGAGGCTAAAGATACTGAAGGAAAAATAAAGAGAGATAGAGAAGACATAGTTAAAGCAGCCACACATTTCTACAAGGAATTATATGACAGCAAAGCCAAAATTGAAGAAAAGCATCTAAAGAAAACGGATGAGGAGGAAATTATCCCACCAATCCTAAAAGATGAAGTAAGAATCATAGTAAAACACCTAAAAAGTAATAAAGCACCCGGTGAAGACGGTATTACCAACGAATACTTACAATGGGGAGGTGAAGAATTAATAGAGCAAATCACACACCTCATGAACACCATCATTGAAACAGAGATCATACCAGAGCCATGGCACACAAGCAACATAATCCTTATCCACAAAAAGGGAAACAGAGAAGACCTGAACAATTACAGACCCATAAGTCTTATGGCCAACCTTTATAAAGTGTTTACGAAACTGCTAACAAATAGGCTCACCAAAATAATGGATGAAACCCAACCGCCAGAGCAGGCAGGCTTCCGCACTCACTACAGCACTATAGATCGTTTACACACAATCAATCAGGTAATAGAGAAAATGTCAGAGTATAACCAACATCTTTATATAGCACTCATCGACTACAGAAAAGCTTTCGACACACTAGAGCATAATAAAGTACTGGAAGCAATGGAATCTATAGGGATCCATCCGAAATATATAAGACTATTAGGGCAAATATATGCAAATAGCAAAGCAAAAGTAACAACGGAAATAGAAGGAGAATCATTTGAGATAAAACGAGGGGTGAAGCAGGGAGACCCAATTTCACCAAAGTTGTTTACAAACGTCTTAGAAGAGATATTCGGATATACAGGATGGAACAGGAAAGGATATGGCATAGACATAAATGGGAGGAAACTTACTAACCTTAGGTTTGCGGACGATATTGCATTATTCGCAAAGTCTCAAAGGGAACTGCAAAAGATGATAACAGATCTAAACAATGGAAGCAAGAAAGTAGGGCTAGAAATGAATCCTTCAAAAACTAAAATAATGACAAACCATATAGAAGATAGATATATAGGCCTTCATGAACCACAGATTATTGTCTCTGTTGGACATTACTTTATTGTCTCTGTTGGACATTACATTTTCTCAAACCATATAGAAATACCGGTATTTGTAGAAGGAAAGGCAATAGAGTATTGTGCAGAATATACTTACCTGGGTCAATCAATCAACATGACAAATAACGGAAATGTAGAAATCAACAGGAGAATAAGGCTCGCATGGGGAAAGTTCTGGAGCTTAAAGTTTATCCTCCTAGACTGGCACATATATATCAAGAAGAGATTGGAAGTGCTAAAAATGTGCGTCATACCAGTCCTACTATATGGCTGCCAGACATGGGCATTAAAAAAGGAACAAGTTAACATGATAGAGATTTGTCAGAGAAAGATGGAAAGAAAACTGTTGGGTATAAATCGAAGGGACAGGATAAGAAATGAGGAGTTAAGAAAAAGAAGTGAACTGGAAAACGCAGCCATTGTTGTAAGGAAAACCAAATGGAATTGGGGAGGTCACGTCATCAGAATGAATCAAGAAAGATGGGCTTATGCAACAACTGTTTGGGACCAGAGGAAGGGTAAAAGAAGCAGAGGCAGACCTCGACGCAGATGGGAGGACGAATTCAGGGAGGAGTTAGGAATGAGTTGGACAAGACAGGCCAAAGAAAGAGTGTACTGGAAACAAGTGATAAAACATTTAAATCATTAGGAAAACAGTGATCTAGGAAAGGAAGAAGAGTTCAGGGAGGAGGCAGAAACGAGATGGTCAGGATAGGTCATAGAAAAAGTGAACTGGAAACAAATTGATAGAGCATTTAATTCATTAGGAAAACAGTGTCCTAGGAAAGTGTTGTTAATATTAGGTCTTAACCCACCAGGAGGCAAAAACCCAACTCTCCAAGGAAATAGCTCACCTTGGGAGAGTATAACAGAGCCAGCCCTACCATGGTAGGAGGCCCTTGCCCTATAAGGAATTGGACGGGCTTATTTATTTATTTATTATTTATTTATTAAGTTGAATAAGGAGGCATTATATTTCCTGAGTTCCTCTTTCTTTTAGCTACATTTTTTCAATTTCTTAATTGAGAATCCTACAAGTAATTTTAAGAGTACTGTACCATGGAAGCAAATGGAGAGAAAGATTTATATTGTGAACACAGCCATGCTCCTGTGATGCCTTATTCAGGGGAACATGCATTTCCCCCGGCCTCAATATTATCAGTCTGTTCTGTGTCGCGTTGTGTGCCAGGCACTTCTTTACCAGTTCTTAACGTATTCATTTTATTTCACTTTATTACTGTGTGCTTCAGATTTTTTTTTTAATAAATTACTTTTCAGTTTGTGTGTTAAGGAACGTGAGTTTATCATAAGCTGTAATGCAAAAATGAATCCGTTAAACGACCCCGTGTGCACTTTAATACAAACTCCGTTTAGTCGTTGGAGGGAAGATGATAAGAGAGATCTATTGTTTCTAGGTAGACCTCAGCCAATTTTAGACATTAATTTTAAAAAGTTAAATTCCCAAGCTGGCAAGGCATATAATGTCAATTTCAAAACTTTATGGTACAACCAGCACCAGTGGTTATGTGGGAGCCATTACGTTAAAAAAACTATACTGTTGGCCTTGTCTTCTTCTTGGGGTTAAAAAACATGCATGGAATGAAACTGGGTTCAGTGACTTTCCAAATGTTAGTCGTGAGTAGTAATAGCCTGCGTTGAGTGAGGTTGTTCAAACTGTGGTCCGCAACCCAAGGGCCATGGTTGGCTCGCGACACCAATTTAGTTATGCCCTTTTGCCAACGACGCCTAGAAACGCACTCTTACGCAAGGCTTTTTACCAATGTAGTTATGCCCTTTTGCCAACGACGCCTAGAAACGCACTCTTACGCAAGGCTTTTTACCAATGTAGTTATGCCCTTTTGCCAACGACGCCTGGAAACGCACTCTTATGCAAGGCTTTTACCAATTTGTTACACCCTTATGCCAAGGACGTCTGGATATGCACTCTTACGCAAGGCTTTTTACCAATTTTGTTACGCCCTTATGCCATAGACGCAGGGGTACGCACTCTTACGCGAGGTTTTTTTTTCCTTTTGTTTTGGGACGTTTGCAGTTGGGTCCTTTGGCTATCCCATATGAAATCCCTACAGTTTGAAGTTTTTATCCCGCAACGTTGTGATATCATGACTTATGACCTTTTGACAGCTGTAGTGACGCTATCCCAGGACTTCCATATGACGTCATCATTATTTCTTATGCATGTTAATTTTATAATTATTATTTAACAAAATCTTGTCATAGAGATGGACTCGAACCACTCAAGTTATGATTACCGACCACCCGTTTTAAACCGCGTGACCACAGCGAGATTTGTTATTTCACTTGCATGGGTTGTCTCATAAGAAAGTTAGGTTTCTCGGTGACGTCATGCTTATTCAATCTTGTGCTTTCATAATTGTTTACTAGATCGCTCTAGTTTACAGTCATTACTTTCAGAATTGTTTACTAGATGGCAGGTGGAAATTTTATTTTTAAATGGCGGGGTGTTTGAAAAAATTAAAAATGGTGGTAATATTTAAATTTCTCCGCGTTAAATCTTTTTGAAAATGTAAGAGTGAGCTAAGTCGAATGATATATATATTTAATTAAAAACAGTGCTGTGTAAAATATTGGTGACAATACTACCGCCACCACCTCCCCCCACTACTACCACTACTACTACTACTGCAACTACTAATGTCGCTAATGCGTAGTTATTATTTCTAATATTAAGCCTGGAATTTGCTTGCAAAAACTTTAAAAAACTTATCTCTTAAGGCACATCTAAAAATTCACTACGGTACATATTTCCTTTACTACGTGTACGTTTTAAAAATCTCAAAATATAGGAAAACTTAGAATTGTAACAAACTTCAAAGGTGATCTTTACTGACAGGACTAGTGTTCTTTGATCCTCTTGTGTGTTCTATAATTTGTCAGATGTAATTTATGTAAAATTGTTAGTTTCTACATAATGTGTAATCTACAAATTGAAATAGCAAAATAATTATATTTTCTTCTGTAATTCATGTGTTAAAGAAACCTTTCTACAGATTATTATTCTTTAAGTTAATCCTATCATTGTAAGAAGTCATAGTCGATCAAGCTTCAGTGCAAACCTTCTTCTATAGACCTCTTCAGTGTTGGTTTCCTTAAGCATCAGCATCAGCTCTTCCATAAAGAAAATATGGTATATTAAATCACCTACCTCTTCTGTGAATGTAGATTTAATCAATTAATTTAGCAATTGATACAAAAAAAATATATGAGACTGTAACAAGCAATTTTAGAAGATAAATTATTAAAATATGACTTGTGGTTTTAAAATTACCGCGTTAAAAAAAAAGTTCCTGACGGTAAAATTTGATGTACAGCTCAAAGATTAAGTGACTGAACTGTACAAAAGAGAATATTTTCGTCAAATAATTATTATTACGTTTTCTAAAAATAATCAAGCCTTTTCATACAGTATATAACACTCGTTTAATTTTATAGTTGTCTGTAACTTAAAGTTTCCTTCAATAAAAATGATTACTGATATTTGAAGGCGTATTTTTAAAATATTTTGTCCCGGCCTTGATAGGTAATGGTGTCTAGTGTATAGATCTATAACCCCTGAACTATTTTCGAGTAAACGACTTGTTCTAAATGTTGATAAAAATACCATACTTTTTTGTTAATATACAGGTATGCGTCACTTTTCTTTGTCATATCATCTGTGTACAAATAGATATTATATCCTCATGAGAAATTAATCACAGTCTGTTCAATTACGGAGCTTCGGGAATTTATTTTTAATTCGACCTCCTTTCTGTAACGGATTCTATTATTAACACATAGAAACGTTTTATTTTAATTTCTACAACGACAGTAAAGCTTCAGTTTATTTGTACATTGAAAGTTTAAATTCTAGCGTTCTTCAGTGTAAGCGATCAGTTTTCAGGTTCGAATCCCTATACCTAGTAAAATATAACTTCCTTCCAAGCTATATTTTTTTCTCAACAAACCGCAACTTGTACGCCTATGTTTCAGAAATTTCCGTTAATATATTATTTATTTTCTTGGAAAAACTTAGAATTAAATCCAGCTCGATATTTTCTATGTAGTGTGTTTTTATTTCCCCCAACTATCCCCTTTTTGTTTAACAATTTACATTAACCTTAAAATGAAGTGTTTAAAGTAGTTCCAGACAATCATATGATAAACATTCATTTTACGCGTGAAAACATTTAGATAAACTATAAATTAATATATTTTGTGTTTAAATATTTTCACCTGCGTTTTTTTTTTCTTTAATAATTGACATTAGTTCCACACTTCACTTTAAAAAGCAAATAGAGCAGAGTTTGACTAAAATATAATATTCTTTAGTTTTTTATTTCTCAACTCTGTGTAGTATGTTTGTATTTAGCTAGTTCCAAACATACATTTAATATATTTTGTGTTTAAATAAATTAACGAACCTGTAAATAAAATAGCTCAGTCTTAAATTATTTTCGCAAGTACAAAGTGTTCTGCGTTATAACTAGAAAGAATCGCGTAGTAAAACACATGTTTTAAAGTCATTTCACAATGCTAGATTGGTAGCGAACTAATCCGAAATTTGGTGTTTTTTTATTATTTTATTTTAATAATAATATATCCGTTTGTAAAGTAAATTTTCAAAGTTCCATTATGCTACGCTTCAGCAAATATAAATTAAATCCTATAACTATAAAATAAATTTTAAATTCACTTATGTATTTCAAGTTTCCATTAGTTTTCGGTCCGTGTTGAATAAACCCTATTTTCGTTAACTATTAAGGTGTTATTTTTTTCGTCGAACGTGTAAACCTATTCCATGCAGACTGCTCAATGTGCTAAAGTATTTTGTTAGTGTCTGTGTTTGAATAAGTGTTTATTGTTTTCTCCGAATTTGCAAATTAAATTCTACTTTTCAATTAACTCAGATACATCGAAATATTTTTTTTTTGTAGTCCCTAAAATAACATTTTATTTGTGAGTGATAGATTTTCGTAGTTTTTTTTTTCCTTTAATAATCACAGTTCTCACTCGTAAACTTCGCAAATTAACTTAGTTACAGTTGCTTCCGAAATTTTATTTAATATAGCTCGGAGTGTTTATTTTCAGTAAAAGTAATTATAGTTTTCTCCTAACTAGTAAATTTTAAACCAGTCCTACATCTTTCACTTAATTCATATGCTGTGAAACATTTTTGTACCCACTAAATATCATTCAACAAAACAAGACAAGTAAACTTCGCAAATTATCTTAGTTACAGGTGCTACCGAAATTTCATATAATATAATCTGTATTTAAATTTTCATTTTATAAGGAAAACGTATAAATTTCTTTTAATATATTTTGTGCTTAAAAAAAATTTAGTTTGCGTCAAGCCGGAAATTGTAAATTAAATTCTACCATGAAGATATTTTCAGAAAGTGTTTAAATAGTTCTAACCCGTTTTGTTTAATAAACTCTATTTAAATTAACTCATCCAAACATACATCGTAATTACAGAGGTCTGAAGTTAGTATGAACGTTCAAAACGCTGTTAGTCTTTCGCGGTAAAATTTTCACAATTTGAGTGTATCAATTACTTTATTTCCTGTCATGCGTTGAAGTTCAATCATACGTTGTGAATTTATTTCATAATTTTTCAATTTTTTTTTACGCACAATTGACATTATTTTCCTCATTTCTCGGAAATAATAACACATTCACGTATTTCTGTTAACGTTAATTAAACTCATCCTGTTTGATCAAGTCTTGACTTGCATTACATGGGTAGAAAAAGTGTTAATATTAGAAATAATAACTACGCATTAGCGACATTAGTAGTTGCAGTAGTAGTAGTAGTGGTAGTAGTATTTTCTTTATGGAAGAGCTGATGCTGATGCTTAAGGAAACCAACACTGAAGAGGTCTATAGAAGAAGGTTTGCACTGAAGCTTGATCGACTATGACTTCTTACAATGATAGGATTAACTTAAAGAATAATAATCTGTAGAAAGGTTTCTTTAACACATGAATTACAGAAGAAAATATAATTATTTTGCTATTTCAATTTGTAGATTACACATTATGTAGAAACTAACAATTTTACATAAATTACATCTGACAAATTATAGAACACACAAGAGGATCAAAGAACACTAGTCCTGTCAGTAAAGATCACCTTTGAAGTTTGTTACAATTCTAAGTTTTCCTATATTATGAGATTTTTAAAACGTACACGTAGTAAAGGAAATATGTACCGTAGTGAATTTTTAGATGTGCCTTAAGAGATAAGTTTTTTAAAGTTTTTGCAAGCAAATTCCAGGCTTAATATTAGAAATAATAACTACGCATTAGCGACATTAGTAGTTGCAGTAATAGTAGTAGTGGTAGTAGTGGGGGGAGGTGGTGGCGGTAGTATTGTCACCAATATTTTACACAGCACTATTTGAATTAAATATATATATATCATTCGACTTAGCTCACTCTTACATTTTCAAAAATATTTAACGCGGAGAAATTTAAATATTACCACCATTTTTAATTTTTTCAAACACCCCGCCATTTAAAAATAAAATTTCCACCTGCCATCTAGTAAACAATTCTGAAAGTAATGATTGTTAACTAGAGCGATCTAGTAAACAATTATGAAAGCACAAGATTGAATAAGCATGACGTCACCGAGAAACCTAACTTTCTTATGAGACAACCCATGCAAGTGAAATAACAAATCTCGCTGTGGTCACGCGGTTTAAAACGGGTGGTCGGTAATCATAACTTGAGTGGTTCGAGTCCATCTCTATGACAAGATTTTGTTAAATAATAATTATAAAATTAACATGCATAAGAAATAATGATGACGTCATATGGAAGTCCTGGGATAGCGTCACTACAGCTGTCAAAAGGTCATAAGTCATGATATCACAACGTTGCGGGATAAAAACTTCAAACTGTAGGGATTTCATATGGGATAGCCAAAGGACCCAACTGCAAACGTCCCAAAACAAAAGGAAAAAAAAAAACCTCGCGTAAGAGTGCGTACCCCTGCGTCTACGGCATAAGGGTGTAACAAAATTGGTAAAAAGCCTTGCGTAAGAGTGCATATCCAGACGTCCTTGGCATAAGGGTGTAACAAATTGGTAAAAGCCTTGCATAAGAGTGCGTTTCCAGGCGTCGTTGGCAAAAGGGCATAACTACATTGGTAAAAAGCCTTGCGTAAGAGTGCGTTTCTAGGCGTCGTTGGCAAAAGGGCATAACTACATTGGTAAAAAGCCTTGCGTAAGAGTGCGTTTCTAGGCGTCGTTGGCAAAAGGGCATAACTAAATTGGTGTCGCGAGCCAACCATGGCCCTTGGGTTGCGGACCACAGTTTGAACAACCTCACTCAACGCAGGCTATTACTACTGTCGTGCTCTGCAGGAACGTAACTCGCACTAGTTAATGGTTACCTCCCCCCTTACAGCCTCAGATAGGCTACAGGATGGGATGAGTGGCTCATAACTAGAGGGCGGATCCATATACAGTAAAAAGCTTGAATATATGCATGCACTTATGCAGTAAAAAGATGGAAAATATATCCCAAAAAGCGGAAAATATGCACACACAAAAATGATTTTTTTTTTTTCTGTAAAAATGAATTGCACAGTGCAATTTTGCCAAATAAATAAATAATCAACAGTTTATTCCCTAAGAAATAATTAATAATTTATGTACACCACCCATCAAAATTCAACATCACTCTGTATCAGTACCAAGAAAAGTTCATCATGCAAGCCATTTTTTAAAGTTATTTTTTTTTGGGGGGGGGAGCATGGGGAAATTGAGTATGGGATACACATGCAACCCTGATGGTCACATTTATTTTCACGAAATGGCTACCAAACGGGCATTTTTTAAAATGAAATAAGAATAAATGAAAGTAAATCAGAAATTTTAGGGTAGGAGGGTGAAGAATGCTTGTGAAATGAAATTTGGAAAACGGGAGAACCCAACAAGTCCTACGAAGGGAGTGCCGAAATTAAGTTTTCCCTCTATTTTTCTCAGGAAATCGAACAGCAATGGGGGAAACAAGACATCGGTTGAACTCGAAAGACACCCATACACCATTGGGTATCGTTCGACTGCGATCCAGCAGATGGCGCAAAGCGAAGACGAACCTCTCAATCTGGTCCTGAAATAAGAATAAATGAAAGTAAATCAGAAATTTTAGGGTAGGAGGGTGAAGAATGCTTGTGAAATGAAATTTGGAAAACGGGAGAACCCAACAAGTCCTACGAAGGGAGTGCCGAAATTAAGTTTCCCCTCTATTTTTCTCAGGAAATCGAACAGCAATGGGGGAAACAAGACATCGGTTGAACTCGAAAGACACCCATACACCATTGGGTATCGTTCGACTGCGATCCAGCAGATGGCGCAAAGCGAAGACGAACCTCTCAATCTGGTCCCGGTAGCTATGGAGCTATGGAACGTGCGTTTTGACTCGTGGACGAAGGAGGAAGTGAGTGCGGTTGAATGGGCACGACTAGACTACCCAAACAGTGGTTTTAACTTAAACTTGAATTTACTTTTCTATGAACTTCAGGCTTATCATCAATAAAGGGATATTACATCAAAATGGCCTTCAGTTATAGTAATCACCAGGGCCCGGATTCTGATGACCTAAAATGTTTGAAAAAGACCTATAAAATGGCCCTGGATTTTAAAGAATATTACTTAATAATTATAAAAAATTACCTAAAAACTGATATTTTATTTATAAAAAAATTATTATTGTACGCACAAAGTTATAGACTAGTTTGTACATAATTGTAAAAACTGTAAATAACTGTAATGTTGTGAATGTTCTTTTCTCATGGAAATTTATACTGGCACTGAGGCACTGGTGAGTCAAAATTCGGCACATCCTTTTGTGATCTGCCGGATTATATTATTGTTTATTGAGGGTAAACAGTAGTTTGCACTCTCAAATCCAAGCAGGTGTCAATTCAATCTAATAACAATAGTAATATAATACAAAATCTTGGCGTTTCTTTCATTCTCACTTCCTACTGAGACACGTCAACACTTTAACGCCGAATTTTTCCTTCTTGCATTAAACAAACAACACTTCAAAGACAGCACCGCTAGCGACGAAAAAAGTTAATATACTCAATGTAAATACATGAAAATGACTAAATAAGGGAGCAATTGACACGAAAATGGCAAAATAATTACCTAAAATTGAAATAAATGCCCTAAAAATTAAAAATTGCACAAAATGACAAAATAATTACCTAATAAAAATGCATTTCTATAATCTCGAGGCCATGATTAGGATTTATCCACAAGTTGGCAATGTCTATGCAGCATCAATAAAAAGATGACATGTCATGAGAATCCGGGCCCTGGTCATCACGAATCTGTGATTGCTGCAGCAAGGGCAGTTTCGTTTCCCGCAGGTTTCTTTCTATTCTAACTTGTAGGACTATAAACTCTCACGTCCAAGATATATATATAATCAGTTGAAAATGTTGATACAATTCCGCTTTCTTACTACACCAAGAATTATAAAGATGAAATTTTACCGAAATACTTAAAACAAAACATTTAATTCACTGCAAAAACTCAGGAATTGATATAACGTGAATTATAAAATTACTTTAGCATATCGATTACAGACGAAGCAATCTTTAAACAGTATTAATCTGTTATTATTAGCATTTATTTTGTTCATATCGTGTTTAAAATCTATGACTGAGGCTCTGCGCTATAAAACGTAAGGTCGCGGGTTCGATCCACGATGATATCGTTGGGATTTTTCAGTTGGTTTAATCCTTGCTGGGGGCACTGTGGCCCTGAGATCGACTCTGCAATAACGGAAATGAGAACCGGTACCAAGAGGAATTCGTGGTTAAAGGAGCCGTTTGCTTTAGGCTGGCAACATAAGGTTCCGAATGACTAAAAATCTAGGAGCCACATCCTCTTGGATCCCTAAGGGCCTTCAAGGCCTGTATAGGAATGACTTCACTTTAATTTTAGTATATATCCAGTGATTCAATGTTCGTAATGTACCGGTAGATAAAATCCTTTCTCAGGGTTCGAGTGACTTAAAAATTACATCACATCCTTCTCCATGTGAAAGCAGAACAAACTGATGTGATTTTGCGCTGTTTCGAAATCGAGATCTGGCCAATGCTGCGGCTATCTGAAAAGATAAGAAAAAATAATCAAGTAACATGATGTATAATCGCTCGGTCTCCAACACTGAAGTGTGATCAAATTCAGCATTCTGCAGGTATGGACATTTATATTAATTTAATTTTCTTTCAGATTCTTACTTGCTCCTCTAATATGAAAATAAATTGCAAAATTAATTGGTTCTGTGATGTTTAAATTATTTCCCTGCATCCGAGTTTACAAAATTAACGTAAATAAGTTTCCATTAGGAAAGTAGGCTTAAAAATATCAAGACAGAAAAATAAGCATTATCATAATACAAAAAATCTGCATGCTAAAATAAAAATCAATGCATTGATATTGCTTTATAAATTAGTGAAAGCTCATATTAATAATTATCTTCTTGGTAAAATTAATTTTGTATCCCTAACAGAAGGACAAGAATTTAAAATGTATTCCACGTATGATATTATATAAATAAAATACACATAAATGCAAATTTTCACCAACACTAAAGTAAATTATACAATAGCCTAAATTCAGCTGGAATTTATATTTTTTGTGTGAGTTCTATAAATATTTACATACCTTATAGAACACGCATGAGTAGGTCCTAGTGTAGGCAATTCCATACAGACTTCAATAGCGTTTGTGATTTCGTGTTTATTGACGTATAATCATTGTGGTCTTAGATGCTTCCTCTACATTTACCTCATTGCTTCTTGAAGTGAAACTTCTTTAGGGGTAGGGGTAAATCGAGAGCTTGTGTAACGCTCAAAACCGTCACGAAATTAGTATTACGCTCAAAATCGTCACGAAATTAGTGAGGTGTGACGGAACGGACTGCACAGATAACAATCAACTCAATGATTAGGCTTATCCAAAATTTAAAAAATCAAAAAATTAAAAAATCGAAAATCCCAAATTAAAAAATCGAAAATTAAAAATAACAATAAAAAATAAAATTCAAAGATAAAAAATTAACAAATCCAAAATTCAAAATTACAAAGTCCAAAAACCCAATGTTAAAAAGTCCAACATTCCAAAATTGAAAAAATCCAATAATCCAAAATTGAAAAAATCCCAAAATTAAAAGTAGTTCACTTCTGTCGCGTGACGTTCCGCGCATACTTTTTTTTATTATTGGATTATTTTAGTTTTCTTTTCTATTACTGGTTTGTATTTATTGTTACTTGTAAACATACCTGCAGTAAGTAATTAATAAACAATCTAATACTTAGAAGGATTAAGGTGAAAATTTTAGTTCTGAGATTTCTTTACCGAAAACATCAATTATAATGATAATAATAATAATTATAGATATCAAAAATATTTACAAATAAACTGTGTGACAGCAACCAATTAATAGAATTACAGAAACAGAGGTGAGGATGAAGCAGAACAGATCAAAATGGCGGTAATTCCATACCGATAATTAATCTTTGTAGTACCTCATATTCATTATTATATCATACTTTTCAAATTCAGAAGTATTCCTAGCAAACAGTTTTGCCTGATTTTAACTCGGTAGAACTTCTATTTGTATTTAAATCACACACATTTTCGCAGAAGCATATGTAGCATATCGTAAATAACTTAACCTCCATAATGTACTAGGCCTAGGTCTACATATCCTAATTTGATATGTTATATAACTTATAGTTATAACTATGGAACTGCGTTTTACGTTTAATTTTGGTTGAAAAACGACATTATTTTTAAAGGATTTCGTGTTAATTTGTAAGAACTTTGCGTTATCTATCAATAGTTTTAGGTTTTTTTAAAAGGATTGTATGTCGTTTTTATACGTTTTTTTTTCTTGTGATTGGACTTGTGCTCAGGATATTTACATCCTGAATAATCCACCGACCTCGGCTGGAATTGACCCATGGATCAGAGGCGAGTACATTACCGCTACACTATCGAGGCCGACTTAAAAACATTTTGTTCTGAAAATTTGAATACTATATTTAACATTCCGTTAAATTTTTAGAAGGGTAGAAATAACAAACTATTTTCACATGAAATTTCTGTTTATATTAAAAGCAAAGAAAAGGTGATATAGAAACGATTCTTTCCTATTCTAGGAAAAATGCTATTTATGAATATTTTGCTCTCTTTGGAATGTTCTATTTTTTACAGACTTTCATTGTTTATTTAATACTTAATGGTAGTATTATAACAGTACAAATTAAGTTAATTTTTTATTCACCTTAATTAATCCAGAGTCTCTTAGAATATATGAAATACATATTTGTTCATACAGATTAAAGAGGTACTAGATAATACTAAAATAATTAAAATTTGTTTTGCGTTTTGTGATTTAATCCTTGTTTAATGAGACTATTCCATTCATACGCCGCGTGTTTGATATTGCTCAATAACGTTTAGTAATTCCTCGGACGACCAATCACGATCGTTAAATATCGTTCCTATGAACACAAGGATGCAATTTCATCCCATAAAACGTAAGGCATCAACGTGCACTGATTAATACGTCACATACTGTCAGTGAACAGAATGATAACATTATTTTATTACATAACTTGTTTGGAAATTGAAGTAATATAAACGTCCATTGATTAAAAACACAATTTCGATTCGGCACAAGCCAGTTCGTATGCTTTTATAGCTTTTAATGTAAGCAATTACGACGTCGCTATCCAATTTGTGGTACGCATTATTGGTAGCATTGGGAACGCAGATTGATTCTTTGAATCGATTCATGGACTGCTCATTTAGTATGCCGTGATCTCATTCATGGAATAGTCTTAATAAATCTTACTCGAACTTCGTTCTCGCAAATATATCGTAACTCTTAATCTCTCGTGGAATTACCTATAATTACGTTAATAGTACCTACAGAATTCGAACCCGCAGAACGCTCATTAAGTGGCAATGACCTGTCTGTCACTAGTAAGAAAACGAACCCACTACCGGTAGCTGACGAAGATATTTGTCTTAACGTTGCAATGTTTCATGGAGTATGTGGTCCATTCATGAATCTTTGCATTTAATTTGTACGAAAACTGGCGATTTTATTGCCAAATTGTTAAGAGAAATTTTATTCCTTATTCTTTCCTCTTCTAATGTGAAAAAATAAAATATAAAACGTATGAAGTAATTCACGGTTAAAGTTCAGAGACAATTTATTTTCTGAAAAAATAAGTCTGCTCACTTGGAAAAACATGGTATCTTAATTTTGTGTTTGTTTCTATTGAAGGAACAAGCTGTTAAACTCTGCGCAGTCATATTTTGATTCTGTTTGTGCACTAAGCCCTATAAGGACAACTGGAGGAGTTTCTTGATAAAGACGTTGTGGTTCTGGTCTCAATAATAATTCTTAAGCCATAACGACCGGGAATGTCTGCATGCTGACCACATGCCCCATCCTGTCATCTACTAATGCCGAAGGAGGGAGGTAGGTGATGCAGCGGCTGGGTGGTAGATCTTGTTCCTTCATGGGATGTAGCTGTATGGAGTTAGTCATTTACTGATTTGCTCTTTCTTGTCTGAAGCGGTGTGATTCTTTTTCTGTGTGTCACTTTGATGTTATTTTGCTTTAGTGATGCTGTACGAATCTGTATAGATTTGCCAGTGACTCTAGTCGCTTCACTTTTCGTCACTTGTTATATTTTACGTAATATTTGTAATCTAAAAGTGGGCAGGGAAATCAAAATGGATACTGATAGCAAGTTATATACACAGGACCAATATGAAATCACTGTCGCCTGATAACGCAAGGATTACATGCAGTACTTAATTTTGTTAACTAACTCAAGACTCATTGTGTACACTAGATTATTATTAATCAAGTGCTATACCAGAAAGTTTGCTTATCGTAATTCTTATATTCTTACATAGTATAACAGGGTTGTATTAAATATCTCGATGGGTGTGGAAGTCACCTTTTTTCCTAAGTGTATTTTTCCCTGAACTTAAGTTATAACGTGAAAAATTAGAAGAATAGAATAATCAACAGATGTTCTGCCATCTACGGAGATGAGCCTTGAATCCACATTATTTTTGGTAGCTTAAATATTGGAAATAATACATCAGTTTCCGACAAAAGTATTCATGGAATACAAAATTGTATTTATTAGACCTATTACTATTAGCAGCATGTCGAAATTTAACGTTGTAAAAATAAATCATAGTCCTACATCGTGGAATACAAATGAATACCGGTATTTTAATCATATAAACAGCGTCATCTATGCAACGTTTTAACGTCCCATGAACTTACTATGCTTACTATGAACTGTAGCCCGTATCTACCAGGATGGATTAAAATGATAGGATTCCCTGCTCCCACTTTCACACAAAACAAAAAACTCACTTGGCTCCACCCAGAGGGAACATACAAGAGGAAGAACCCAGGATATCAGACAACAATAAACGAGAATTAAAAACAAATGTGTTTTAGTTCTCGCTTAGAAAGAAATAACAAAATATATTCTTCAAAAGTGGAAGCGAAATGTAATTTAAATATCAACAAACTTAAATTTAACTTTCAGAAGAAAGTACTTGTACTAGATTGGAACTGTGAACGTGACAGACAGCACCTAGAATAGAAATCTCATTATGGGAATCACATGGGCATGAAGATGTGAAAAACATCTTTAAAAATTCTTTCCATTCTGAAATGAATTTCTCCTACTTGTGAAATAAAGTAGGCCTATGTGAATTTTGTTAAAGGCCCTCATAAATTAAAATGTCTTTAGAAAGGGCACGCCTAGCTCACATAACCCTCTAAATCAGTTTCCATCTGTCTGTACGTTACCCTTTAAGCCTTAAATTGGTACTGTATCGTATAGGATACTATAGTTTGTCTTAAATTTTTTAATAAAATGACGGAAAATAAATGGTAAGAAACGATTCATTTTCATGTAAAATTGAGGGATAAACAATAAACAATAAACAATAAAATTGAGGGATAAACAATGAGATACGTAACTAATGTTTGTAATATTGGGAGTTGGAATCAAGGGTATTTTAAATTTTATTTTTATTTCACGATATATTACTGACTTTAATGTTCTCTAAGTTAAGAAAATCAGTTAAACTGATGTAACAAAGTGCCAGAATGCTTTTATTTAATCAGTGATAATTCCTATTGCAGAGAAAATAAGTTATTTCTTTAATCGATTTCCGAGTTACGCTCAAGATCGATTCATTAAGCAGGGCTTATCGAAGAGCAAAGGTCTATGGGTAGTTTGATAAGCTTATGTGAAGGAGTATGTGGGCAGTGTTATTTGTAAAAGCTAACTGTATTGCAACTTCCAAAGCCGTATATGAACACTTTAAAACAATATGTTGCCATGAGAACTGAATTGCATTTGATAAATTCTTTCTAATGTATTACCATAAAAGAGGCACTAAATCGGGCATTACTCCGCTAACGGTCAACCGATTTGGTGCAATATCAAAAGGCTTCTTCCCATGGACGTTGTAAATGCGTATACCAAGTATCATGAAAATCCGATAAAGCAAGCAAGCAAATCCGATTTGAGCTATCGCGCACATACACACGGACAGACAGACTGACGGACAGACATTTTCCCGTCCCCAACACAATCTCATAAAGTACCATTCTAGCACTTAATAAATAGTTTGTCACAAACGATCACTTTACACTCACAACTCCTTTTTCTGCATTGACCTGCAGTTTCCTTGCAGAAAGAGATCAGGAAAAAGCTCTATCACATACGATGAAATTAAAAACAAATGAGCATTGGAAATCGATAAAAAAAAAAGTCTTGTAACTAACAAAATTAAAATAGAAAATGTAATAATATAACATTGAATGAATGTATTTATCTATATTTGTATGTATGTTTCTTTGTTCCCTCTAGAAATCGACTGTAGGCTATATGCTTTGGGCAATTTGCACGAAATTTTGCACACAAACCCACTTCAGCCAGGAAAGAAACGTAGGCAACATTAAAATTCAAACAAACCACCCTTTCCCTTCTAAAATTATCTAATTTCTGAAAATATTAAACTAAATTCACCAAATACAATTCACAATTAAACAACTGCGCGTGCAGTTCAGTCCATGTGCCAGACCCCCAAAATTGACCAAGTCATAATTTGGGGGGACTGAATGAAACTTATACCACACGTTCCTAGGGTCATGTGGAGCAAAAAAGTCCGGGGGCCGTCGTGAGGAGATAGCTTTCAATTATGTCAATTATGGGGGCCATTCAAAATGGCGGACGATTGTGAATCTTTAAATTCAAATATCTCGGGACTTGAATTTCGTTTTTTTCAAAATGTAGATCATTCTCCTGGCTACATTTCTGTTTCACATGTGTTTGGCCAAAAAACCAGTATTTATTGGTCCAAAACTCTAAAAATCGGAAAATTAGTTTTGAAATGTACGTTTTGCGGTTTATTAGACTAACGGTTGGGTATATCGAAAAAGTGCCTGAAATAAAAGTTGTAGAGAAACATCTCCCTTTAAAATGCAAAAATGAAATCGAAGATCAGATTAATAGAATTCGAGATATCCAGATTCAAAACGGGCGGGGCGGGGTTGAGCGTTTTGACCGAGCGCTCGGTGCAGCCTAGTGAGAGGCGAGACCAGCGTAAAATCCTGCGTTTTATTTATTTTCTGCCTCAGTAATCGATTTATTATTAGTTAAATTTACATTACCTACTAATGTATACTATTTTAACATGATTATTAACATTATTAACATGATTATTAAACATCATAAGTACAATTAACAATTATATTATTTATCTGGGAAATGTACATCAATTATCAATTATCAACATAGATCGCTGTAGGCCTAACAATCAAAACTAAATGTCAGTACCAAATGCACTTCCCTCGCTCTTGTTGATATAATGTCCAACACTAGAAACTTTTTAAATAAAATATGTGAAACGGAAGCAACTATTTTCTACTTATTATAAAGATAACTCTCTTTCGGGAGGTTCCGGATTCAAATTCCGTGGCCGACCAATTTGACATTTGTTTCTTCATGCTTTTCCCAGTAGTAATGGCAAATGCCGGATTTCATAATTACTTACCATGACTCATCCTCACTATTTCATCCTATACCATATTCATTTAAATTATCAGTTGAAATTTACTGACATAAAACACACCAACCATAGAAAATAGTTGACAATCGATAGCAGCATGGCCTACTGTGTGGACACAGATCCTGAACTCCTCATATGGCCTCGTTATTAAAAAGAGTAAAAATGCAGATGAATTTAAAAACAGTAGAGGTATTTTCCCATTCCTTATGTTGTAATTTGGGTTGCCTACTCGAGCAAAGTGGAGAGCAATCCTGGAAAACACTCTAGTGGAAGGACAAACGCAAATTGGAGACTGCTATTTATATCCTTTCAATATATGTCCATAAGTCATAACTGTGCTTTCCATGAGTGGGATGCTTTTAGTGACTGCTTTTTCTCTTCATCCTTGAAAAATTCCATTCATTAAAGTAATAATTCTAAAATCTCTTGATCTCCAACAAGGCTAAATTCTCAGACAGATGCTACACCAGAGGGTGGTTTAATATAACCTACCTTAACCCTTTCAGAGCTGAATTTATATATGGTTATATAAACAATAACCAAGTAAAATAATCTGTGGGTTCTTAAGTTTCAAATCAATTCAGGCTGCCATAAATAACCTAATACGTGGATAAAAATCCCCACATTTCACATAAAGCAATACTCTACTATCGTATATCTCTGCTTTAAACAACTGTTCGATGTGACGCATTTATAAATTAGTAGCAATGAAAAGATCAAAACTAATACATGAAATCGAAAGCTTGATTTCCCTTCCAGGGATAATGTTATGCCTATAAATTTATGTAGCATACTGTATCATATTCCCATAAATTTCCCTATAATGAATAAACTGTTACCGGTATATATTCAATAGACTTTCAACATTTAATTCTATTTGGCAATTTAAAAATTCGGATCTCTTAAGGATTCGGTAAAGATTTTCTCCCTTAATGTGAAATATTCAGGAAGTTATTTGCTTTCTACAAACGACAGTCATTCCATTGTCATTCTTCATGAATGTATTCTTAAACATTTCAATAAATTCATCGTGAACGCCTGTTGCCTTGTCTTAGCCTCGAATAATAAAGTAGCGATTATAGAAATCTCAAGGCCAAGAACAAGAAACCACCTAAAGGGACTTGGGTATAGGCGCTAGAAACTGATATCGCATCATACGTGATTAAGCACGTGCTACATACAACTGAATCAATATTCACTAAGAATCATTGTATTCGAAAGGTTTAGATTTTAGTAGATCTAAAATGAGTTGAGTTATAGGATTTAAAAAAGCACGTCTGGAGAAAATTCGGATTTAAAATACAGTAGGTCCCCTAGAAACTCAAGGCAATAATAATTATCTCGAATCCAAACATAATAGAATTAATTTCAAGATCTCTAACCAAAATGGTTTGCCTAGAAGAGAACCATGCCCAAGTTTGAACCATTACTGTACAAATTTGCAGACCTTTCTCCGATATGGAAATGTCATCCTCTCCTGCAAATGGAATGGACGAAGATCCTCCCGAGGGCCTACAAGAAGGAAAAAAACTTACCCAATATTTGGCTGCTCTTTTTGGTAAGTATAGAATTAAATTATATTATAATTATATTTGTGACTTAGTTTACCGTAAAAAAGAGCAAATAATTTGAAACGAAATTATATTTTAACCTGGCTGTCACCAAATTTTGCATTACGTTTCAGGACACTGAAAATGAGATAGGCTATGTGATTAACTTTTTTATAAATAAAATTTTAGAATGTTTTGCCACTGAATATTCACAAACAGACATTACAATCAATTCATCGCGTTATTGGTCTTTGTTTTTCGTTTTCAGAGAGACAATCAGGGATGCTTAAGCAATTAATTAGAGAATAAAAGTCGACGTTGTTGGTTTAAATAATTACATCAAATTGAGTCCGATTATTCTTTCTCCCAAAATCTGTGAAGAAGAGAATACTCAACTTAATCTTGTTATTCAGAATATTGAAATGCTGTATGAAGGTAGATCTCACAGTATCAGCGGGTATATTAAAGCTATACAAATTACCCTATTCAATAAAATCCGTGAGTTTTTTAAGGAAGGAATTATTTTGAGAGGAAGTCATTTTTGCTTTACTCTAATTTCGGCATTTAATGTTTGCGGAAAAATCGACTGTGCTATTAAATTAATGTATTACAATATTCTACACTTCTATTTAGATTTTTTACACCATTATACTGGAATGAACTAAGGTTGTCTTTCAGCTTGTCTATTTGACGTCAGTTGTCTTCATGTAACGGGATGATATATTTCTGTCCGTGAAATTAATCTGCATCTAAATGAATGTAGATTTAGTTAGAGAATCGGTTTTATGCAACTGTGGAATAGAAAATTAAGTGTTTATAAGTAACCAGCCAAGTACAAAGTAAATTAATGATAGCACACATTTCTGCCGTCAGAAATACGGTACACAACCGAGTTTCATCATTCTACCATTCGTTTCTTATTAATAAAATATGAATAAGCATACAAGGTAAAATATAAGTATAGTATCAGAACGTGTACTCAAAATACAGTAAAATAAAAGTGAGAGT
Organism: Ectobius pallidus; assembly: GCA_964059195.1. Classification (NCBI taxonomy): domain Eukaryota; kingdom Metazoa; phylum Arthropoda; class Insecta; order Blattodea; family Ectobiidae; genus Ectobius; species Ectobius pallidus. The sequence continues at coordinate 23,688,149 of CAXKWD010000008.1, forward strand.
TGTATTGAACTAGAACCGAATCCGTATGCAAATCTCCCATCGGTGAAAGGAACAAACAAATTTACGGGAAAATAATCAATGTTGCACAGCAAAATCCTCTCTCCATGAAGCTCTCTTTGGCTTACAATATGTGATTTTGGTTATACGCACCATGTTGTACCGGTAAATTAATATTGAAACACTTCTGTTCTAACTACTTGGCTTCGTATTCTGAGAAATAATTACTATTTTCTCTTGAAACGTAGCCTGTTTAATGTAGATGCTGATTTTATCTCACAGGTAAAAAAGTTTCGATTTCACTGCAAAAATTGTAAAACTGCTACTGTCATCTTTTCACTACTCTATCCCCTAGCAGAGATATTCTTAAAGTAGATTGATTTTGTGTAAAATCCTACTCAATGTAAATCTATTTTTCTTAATGCTGTGGTCTCAGCTGTAATTTTTTTACGTTCTTTAAAATGCCGAACTTCATCATTTGACCATAATATATTACTCACTTGTTTTGTTTTTAGTATTCTTCTGTCAAAACTGTCAGTTGTCCCTTAGTGAATCACGAAATTCCAAAATCCATGTAACATTTCTTAACTTACATTGTTTATTGAATAATTCACTGACAGAATAAAATAATGTTCCCGCTGGCAAAGCCTTAAATATTTCAGGTACGTATTTGTGTTAGCTCATTGACCGATATTGTTATCACCACCGGCTGATAATGGCGTTTCATTGTCGTTCTCACCTATTCACGAGTATTTTACACGTGACTCTAAGTCTCGAGACAGGAAATGAATTCTGTATAGATAACCAGCACTTTAAACTTTAATGCGTTGTTTATACGTCTACTAACGTCCCCGATGTACTAATGTCAGATCACTAACTCCCCGGTTAATTTAGTTTATTAGATATTTTTAACCACTAAGAGTTGTAATTCTCTATTTCCCAGTGATGAATTCGGGAGGCTGCCGGGGGTAAATCCCCAGGAAATTGAAAATGCACCCCCGAAAATGTAAAATCTAATTTATTTCCAAATGTACTATAACCATTTATAAAAAATCAAAATAATAAATGAATTTAAATGATCGTCCCGTTTGATAAGTGCTAACTAGTAATGTGTAATCAAAACTCCATTTGAAACTCAACAATGAACATGTGTAAAGTGGCATGGTTGGTGACTCGGTGCTGAATACAGCCATTTTCCTCCAATACCAGCTTAGTGTTGTAACAAATTAAACTTCTTGCAGTTGCAGCTATAACGGTTTAGTCAGTCAACAGTTTACTGTGATTATGATGTTCTTGGTGCTGCCTTATGTCTTCCACTGCCGGTGTAGAAAAGTCATTAAGCATAGGGTGATGTAAAACAGTGATGCTGGAGTGAAAAATTCAGGTGAAGTGCTACTTTTCCAGAAATGTATGACAAATATGCACTTTTTTCGGTCGTGCAAACAGTACACTATGTTGCAACGTTAGATACTAATCCTAAAATCTGTGGGAGGGGGGGTTATATTGTTTCAAAACTCGCCCAATTGTTTGTATATTTCGACCCTCCTATCTGAAAACTAAGACTTTTAAAAGTTAGTTTATAGCTCTTGTTATTTGTTTTAACACTTTTTCAAACAAAGACGTCAAGTGGAATAGTAGGCTGCCCGCAATTCAAAACACCTCTCTTATCCTCATCTTTCCTCCTCCCAAACGGCATTTCTAATAGGCTGTACAAAGTAGCCTGTCGTTGTCAATATACATTATTCATCACAAAATTGTAATTCGCTGCACTATACTGTCAAAGATCGCAGCTGTCGTGCATATAATACACGCCTTTCCACATGGAAAATTGACTGGCATGGCATTTGTCTCCAACTTTCAATAGGACGTTTGTTCATCCTCAAGGCTCAAGTCGGTTTTTTCTGGCGGTCATCAAGACTTTCAGCGTATTCCTTTTCTCTGCGATTTTACAGCAGGCCGGTGGCAATCGATGATGTAACGCTGCAGCGGAATTGGAACAAAACTGCTGGATTTATGCTGCCATCAATGGGGACTAAATTACTAGTGATTCTAATATGTTCTTACAGGAAGTATTGGTGTTCTACGGTATCAAAGAGATAGAATTTACATTATTATTGTCATAGCTAAACGTCTTCTCATCTTATTAACTGAAAATATTCCCCTTTGCCGTACCCGTCACGTCTAACCTAAAACTTTCGGAAGAAATTCTCCATATAATATCCAATCACAACTGACAAGTGTCACAATTTTTAATATAAAACATTTTTCCAGCTAGGGTTTCTTAAATAGCGAATACCACAGCGAGTTCTTATAATCTGAACAGAATCTACGTAGCCTACTTCTTCTAATATTGTTTTTATGCCTATACTCGTTACCTTTCTTCCTAAACATTTTGGAGTTTTATTGTTCCTATGCCTCTATCATCAAGCTATACATACAAAAAATATATATATTTATTTATTTATTTATTTAAAAAAATTTACAAGCCATCAAGTGACAGCAGCATGTGTAGTTGGTCTTCATTAAGTGAAGCCCATCGTCTGCTAATTCCCCCACAGTTTTACGTGAGCCAGTCAGATTCATTGATGGATCCACGCACCATCTCCACAGGCCGATGGAACCGATGCCAAAGCGCTGTGGAAACTGGTGGCACCGATGACGTCATTATAGTGACCGCGTTTAAAGGATCCTCAGGCGGCAACCCTCCAGCCTATTCCTTTTCTCAGCGCTGTGAAAGCGCTGGCAGCATTTTTATTCCAAAGCTAAGTAATGACGTCATCGGTGCCACCAGTTTTCACAGCGCTTTGGCATCGGTTCCACCGGCCTGTGGATATGGTGCGAGAATCCATCAATGAATCTGATTGGCTCACGTAAAACTGCGGAGGAATTAGCAGACGATGGGCTTGACACATATATATATATATATATATATATATATATATATATATATATATACACATTATGTCATTTTGTACTCTTGACTTTGTCTATTACCTAAACGGTTCAATGACAAGAAAATAAAATTATTTATTATTATTACTATTATTATTATTATTATTATTATTATTATTATTATTGTATGTATAGCTTGATGATAGATGCATAGGAACAATAAAACTCCAAAATGTTTAGGAAGAAAGGTAACGAGTATAGGCATAAAAACAATATTAGATGCAATATTAGAAGAAGTAGGCTATGTATATTCTCTTCAGATTATAAGAACTCGCTGTCTATAACTGGATGGTATGTTTAAAATTATTGACCAGCAATTATATTATCCTACCTGATTTAATTTGATATGGTATTCGCTATTTAAGAAACCCTAGCTGCAAAAATGTGTTATCTTAAAAATTGTGACACTTGTCAGTTGTGTTTGGGTTTTATATGGAGACATTCTTCCGAAAGTTTTAGGTTAGACGTGACTAGTACGGCAAAGGGGGATATTTTCAGTTATTACTAGATGAGAAGACGTTTAGCTATGTCAATAATAATGTAAATTCTATTTGTTTGAAACCATAATACACCAATGCTTCCTGTAAGAAAATAGTAATTTAGTCGCCATTGATGGCAGCATAAATCCAGCAGTTTTGTTCCAATTCCGCTGCAGCGTAACGTCATCGATTGCCACCGGCCTGCTGTAAAATCGCAGAGAAAAGGAATACGCTGAAAGTCTTGATGACCGCCAGAAAAAACCGACTTGAGCCTTGAGGATGAACAAACGTACCATATAATAATTACTTGTGTTATTACCGCTTTAGAGAAAACCCAGAAACTAATACATTACAGTATAAGAACGGAAATGCATGTTAGTTTATCCGACGGAACCTTAGAAACACGTGCTGAAAAGATTAAATACTGTTAGACAATTGGTTGTATAAATAAAACAAAGCCACTGCTACCTAGCCATTGCTTGTGAGAAGGTTGAGAATATAGCAACGGCTGGCTGTTTCAAATAAATAAAAACTTCCCCTCCTTGGCAAGCCGCGGCTCAGGCTACTGGTAGCAAGTGCTTGAACACCTGCATCCCATACCGCCCGGCACATGGCAGCTGAGTAAACAAACATGCCACTTGACTGTCTGTGACCGATTTAAAATTTAAAGTTCAGTATATAATGTATAAAAGTATTGAATTTAAAGAAAGAAAAGCTACTTTGGGAGAAAGGAAAGAGACAAGAGAGTGAGAACATGTCCTCGTAGTTGTTACACTCTAGGCCTAGTATTAAAAGGTCCTGGGTTCAAGCCCCAGTGTCAGAGGAATTTTTATCCTACAGTATTCTCTAGTATTCATGTTTTATTAGAAAACCTTGATTTTAGGGCACTAAAAATTATGTTTAGGCTTGTAAATTAATGAATTAAGCATTTAACTAAAACAGTAGACAGATATAATTTTACTTAATTTTAATAAACAAAAGTTAACATTTTATACTAATAAGCACATTTCGATATTTTGCTTACTTGTACCGTCATAGAAACGTATTATAGTTTAACATTTTAAATAATTCTTAACAGAGTAGGCAATTGTCCTAAAATCACAAGTATACTTAGTACCTATTAGGTAAATAATTAGGATATTTTATAATCTTAGCCGTTTTAATAGTTTGCTCTTGTGCAGACTGTACCACTGAAGAGTCTAAAAGCTGGTGCTCTACCCCGTTTCTTTCATTCCCTCCAAGTATTTATGTTTGTTTGAAGAGGGGGCATAGTCAAATTGATAGCAAGACAAACAAACCCGGATAAGCTTTTAAGGGTGTGAGATTTGTTCAGATCAGCTTATTTTGTCCCACATTAAATAGCTTTGTAAGAGGATGGAGTTTCCATTTTTATTTCAATATGTTTTGCTATTAGTAAAGAAGGTAGGTCTACATATATATGTAGTTCTTTTATTAATATTTAATTATTTTCCATAATTAATTCATAAAATACGTTCGTTTTTAATCTACTTGCTACATAATAGATTTGAAGTTATTTAGTTTACAGCATTACAATTTGAAATAGTGTTAAAAGAATTATTCACGTTTGAAATATTTTAGTTCATATTGATAACAGTAAAATATGAGAATGTGTTAGACTTATAATGATGTATTATTTCATGATTATTATTATTATAATAATAAAGAAAAGTAACAAAGTTAAGTTACACATGTTTTACAATTTTATTGTACAACCGGTTCTTTACATCTGTGCACATCATAATCCATACGTTCCTTATAAATTACTCATATTGGTTAAAAAATCACCCCCATGAACCCCGCCAATACGATTAAAAACTTCACTTGAGCAAGCTGAGTCCGCAAATGAGGTACCTCAGAAAAAAGCAAGCCGCTGCTACCAACAGAGAGTTTTATTTATACAAAATCCTAAGCAGCGGCTGAGCTGTCAAGGTCGTTGAGCAACGGCTAGGCAGGTGGTTGAGGAAGCCGCGTTTTATTTATACCAAACCAAGCAGCTGCTATGAATTAGTGAGTTTTGAGCCGCGGCTTGGTCTTATTTATACCACCATATGTCTCAATAATTATATTTAGAAATATTATAATAAACAGGGGCGTATTCAGGGGGGGCTGAGGGGGCTGCAGCCCCCCCCCCCCCGAAACGTTAAGGGTATATATACGCAGGGGAAGTCAACTACGTCTTGTGATGACGTTTGTGGAGCAAGAGCATGCGGATCCCTTGTGTGTGACGTCAGCAAGAGCGCACGGTAGTAGGGGTGTTTAGAGTACGCTAGAGCTAGGTACTAGAGGACCTATTCACTTTAGCTCTGTGGGTAGAACAACTTCTGGTTGGAAATACGGAGAATTTTTCAAAGTTATTGCAAGTACGCGATCCTGATAGTGTTCTCTCTGCAGAACATGTTTTAGTTCTGCAAAACATTCTTCTTCAGTTCGAATCGAGGTCTCAGGACAGGGGCGTATCCAAGATTTATTTTCGGGAGGGGCTGTGATAATCCTAACTTTACTGTCACTAGGGTTCAGAAGTTGATGATCTAAAAACGCCTAAAAATGACCTTTAAATTACCTTAAATTTATGAAAATATGACATGAAAAATTTAAAATATGACAATATTTCTAAATATATATCTAAAAAAGGGAATTTACAGTAGGCTAGCATATTAATATAATAATAAAGAAAGGACAATATTTTAAGTATGTTATTTGACTACTTTAATATTATGTTTACTATATTAATGAATTACGAGATTGCTTTGTGTACAATGGTGGAAAAGTTCATTCTGAAGACAAAATAGGAAAAAATGTAACGAACGAATGAAAATTTCCTAAAAAAGACTGGTAGAAAATTAAATGCAAAATATGAGTAAGGTATTATTGTTCGTTTTGACGGAAGACGAACTTATACTACATCCTGCATTGTCTGTGATGTCTCAGAAAAGAGATGACATATCATCAACCTCTGAGCATTAATTATCACACACAATTATACTGAACACGTTAGAATAACGCATTTCATCTTTTATAAGTCAAAATGTGCAATTGAACTGTCTACTTTCTGAGAAATTAAAGTGCCCTTATGTGCAACATATTAGCATGACTTAAGGGTATATGTACGTGAATTATTTTGAAATTTATGTTTTTTTGTTTATAGCACTAAAAATTGTGCTGAATTTTCTGCATCCATTGATATAGGCCTATAGTTTATGTAGGTTTATAAATTATTTGTGGCATTTAAATGGACATTTAAATATGTTTACATGCTCTGAGTCACGCCCTTAGAAAGGTCAAATGAGAAATTCACTATTAACTAAAAATTGAATTTCCCGGTAACTCTTATTTTACACACATATTGTTAGGTAATTCCACAACCATTAGAGATAGAAGGCTGAAATTTTTTACACTAATTTTACATGCATATATGCATAAAGTAGACTACAATGATGCCCATAGGTATAAAATTAAAGAAAAGTGTAATGAAATATTGATCAAATTTCAAGATATTTTATATGCGATATATAAAAATTAATTGCATTAAAAATAATAACTTTAGCTGCATAAAAGTAGTCTACTTTGTAGAAAAATATGTTCATTATATGCATTAAAAAATAAAAAGGCGTCAGAGAAACCAGAAAAATGTTATGCCAAGGAAGTGATAAGTGCATCTGAATTAATTTTTTCATGCTCCTATAAAACGTGTAATTTAAAATAAACTTGGTCAGTTTTTTATACTTTTATCTGCTAGTTATGTTCTAGTAAGCCTTGTTATAGGATCCTGTAATTTTTGTCCACTTCTGAGTTCATTTTCTTGTAAAATTTTAATATTTTAGAACCTGCATTTTTTTATCTTTTTGTGGTTGTTCACGTATATCAGGGGAAGACAGAAGCTTGCTCTGTGACGTCACTGCTTTCTGCTCACACTGCTCGCGTTATATCTCTGCGAGGAGCATGTGAAATGTAGGCATCAGTGAACAGGGGGGAAGAGAGGGGCATTAGTATTGCGGGCAGCGGGAATTTAGGGGGTTAGAACTTACGTAATACGTGTTTCCGAGTTAATGAAACATCAATCGATTTTTTTGATAGTTTATCGGTTAATTACAGCGCAGCAGTTTAACATATTATAAATAATTCTATTTTTCTATTCTGTGAGAACAATTCCCTTTCCACAAAATCTATGTTCTTTGACAAAAATAGACAATAGGCTACTATCATTTGAATTAACATAATTCACTACAGTAAAAATGATAAAAAAATGAACTGAATTAATTACCATACAAGCTCGTCAGCACCTTAGATGATACAAGATTACAGTAACAATTTTCTGACTTTCCTGTCTCTTTTTCTTTAACAAGTTTATCAATGTTGGGACGTAATGTTTGAGCAATATTTAATCGAAGACTACATTTAGGTTGTGATTTAACAATGTACTTCTTGATTTGAGCTTTGCACGTTTCATTAGTGAAAAAAATTGTTCGGCCACATATGTCGATCCAAAATTACATAATATTCGTGCGGCAAGTCTCGGGAATCTGGTTTCAGAGAAATTTCTGTAAAAATTACCCAAGACCACTTTACGTTCGTAGGCCTATTTGTCCTTTAACAGATCGTCGCATTGTAAGTTTAGCAGTTCCAACTGATACCGGCAAGGAACGTCTTTGACATTAACTGAATATGGGGTAGCAAAAAGTTTAAACATTGGAGAAAGGTTTTCCACATCCTGAGACCTCGATTCGAACTGAAGAAGAATGTTTTGCAGAACTAAAACATGTTCTGCAGAGAGAACACTATCAGGATCGCGTACTTGCAATAACTTTGAAAAATTCTCCGTATTTCCAACCAGAAGTTGTTCTACCCACAGAGCTAAAGTGAATAGGTCCTCTAGTACCTAGCTCTAGCGTACTCTAAACACCCCTACTACCGTGCGCTCTTGTTGACGTCACACACAAGGGATCCGCATGCTCTTGCTCCACAAACGTCATCACAAGACGTAGTTGACTTCCCCTGCGTATATATACCCTTAACGTTTCGGGGGGGGCTGCAGCCCCCTCAGCCCCCCCCTGAATACGCCCCTGTCTCAGGATGTGGAAAACCTTTCTCCAATGTTTAAACTTTTTGCTACCCCATATTCAGTTAATGTCAAAGACGTTCCTTGCCGGTATCAGTTGGAACTGCTAAACTTACAATGCGACGATCTGTTAAAGGACAAATAGGCCTACGAACGTAAAGTGGTCTTGGGTAATTTTTACAGAAATTTCTCTGAAACCAGATTCCCGAGACTTGCCGCACGAATATTATGTAATTTTGGATCGACATATGTGGCCGAACAATTTTTTTCACTAATGAAACGTGCAAAGCTCAAATCAAGAAGTACATTGTTAAATCACAACCTAAATGTAGTCTTCGATTAAATATTGCTCAAACATTACGTCCCAACATTGATAAACTTGTTAAAGAAAAAGAGACAGGAAAGTCAGAAAATTGTTACTGTAATCTTGTATCATCTAAGGTGCTGACGAGCTTGTATGGTAATTAATTCAGTTCATTTTTTTATCATTTTTACTGTAGTGAATTATGTTAATTCAAATGATAGTAGCCTATTGTCTATTTTTGTCAAAGAACATAGATTTTGTGGAAAGGGAATTGTTCTCACAGAATAGAAAAATAGAATTATTTATAATATGTTAAACTGCTGCGCTGTAATTAACCGATAAACTATCAAAAAAATCGATTGATGTTTCATTAACTCGGAAACACGTATTACGTAAGTTCTAACCCCCTAAATTCCCGCTGCCCGCAATACTAATGCCCCTCTCTTCCCCCCTGTTCACTGATGCCTACATTTCACATGCTCCTCGCAGAGATATAACGCGAGCAGTGTGAGCAGAAAGCAGTGACGTCACAGAGCAAGCTTCTGTCTTCCCCTGATATACGTGAACAACCACAAAAAGATAAAAAAATGCAGGTTCTAAAATATTAAAATTTTACAAGAAAATGAACTCAGAAGTGGACAAAAATTACAGGATCCTATAACAAGGCTTACTAGAACATAACTAGCAGATAAAAGTATAAAAAACTGACCAAGTTTATTTTAAATTACACGTTTTATAGGAGCATGAAAAAATTAATTCAGATGCACTTATCACTTCCTTGGCATAACATTTTTCTGGTTTCTCTGACGCCTTTTTATTTTTTAATGCATATAATGAACATATTTTTCTACAAAGTAGACTACTTTTATGCAGCTAAAGTTATTATTTTTAATGCAATTAATTTTTATATATCGCATATAAAATATCTTGAAATTTGATCAATATTTCATTACACATTTTCTTTAATTTTATACCTATGGGCATCATTGTAGTCTACTTTATGCATATATGCATGTAAAATTAGTGTAAAAAATTTCAGCCTTCTATCTCTAATGGTTGTGGAATTACCTAACAATATGTGTGTAAAATAAGAGTTACCGGGAAATTCAATTTTTATTTAATAGTGAATTTCTCATTTGACCTTTCTAAGGGCGTGACTCAGAGCATGTAAACATATTTAAATGTCCATTTAAATGCCACAAATAATTTATAAACCTACATAAACTATAGGCCTATATCAATGGATGCAGAAAATTCAGCACAATTTTTAGTGCTATAAACAAAAAAACATAAATTTCAAAATAATTCACGTACATATACCCTTAAGTCATGCTAATATGTTGCACATAAGGGCACTTTAATTTCTCAGAAAGTAGACAGTTCAATTGCACATTTTGACTTATAAAAGATGAAATGCGTTATTCTAACGTGTTCAGTATAATTGTGTGTGATAATTAATGCTCAGAGGTTGATGATATGTCATCTCTTTTCTGAGACATCACAGACAATGCAGGATGTAGTATAAGTTCGTCTTCCGTCAAAACGAACAATAATACCTTACTCATATTTTGCATTTAATTTTCTACCAGTCTTTTTTAGGAAATTTTCATTCGTTCGTTACATTTTTTCCTATTTTGTCTTCAGAATGAACTTTTCCACCATTGTACACAAAGCAATCTCGTAATTCATTAATATAGTAAACATAATATTAAAGTAGTCAAATAACATACTTAAAATATTGTCCTTTCTTTATTATTATATTAATATGCTAGCCTACTGTAAATTCCCTTTTTTAGATATATATTTAGAAATATTGTCATATTTTAAATTTTTCATGTCATATTTTCATAAATTTAAGGTAATTTAAAGGTCATTTTTAGGCGTTTTTAGATCATCAACTTCTGAACCCTAGTGACAGTAAAGTTAGGATTATCACAGCCCCTCCCGAAAATAAATCTTGGATACGCCCCTGATAATAAATACACATTTTGCGAGGAACATTTACTTACAAATAAAATAATGGTCTCAGTAATTGAACCCTTACCTAGTTTATTCTTTTCTATGTAATCATGAACACGAAAATCTCTCTTATTCAAAGTTTTTGTAGGTCTTTTTTCTTTGGGGGGGGGGGTCGCGAAACTGTTGGTACTCGGCAAGGGGCTATTTGCTGGTTCGGCCGGAGGGACAGCAACTTGGTTCTGATTCCAAGGCCTCCACATCTTAATTAAACTATGCAAGTGCTAACGCTAACTATTAAATACTTCAAAACTTATAAAACTACACTAAATACTTCAGTAAAACACTAACTTCTGTGAAGATGCAGATATACAGTAGATTTAACCAAAATGCAGAAAAAGCACTTGTGCACAGTCTTAACTGCTAAAACGTACTGAAATCTTGAATAGCAGGGACCACCGCATTTGTTTAGGGGTGGGTAGACCCTAATAATCTTTTTCAGATGAGGGAAGTGGTCCGACTTAAAAGCGTTCCGCCCGCTTTCACAGCGCTGAGAAAAGGAATAGGCTGCTGGTGGCAGCAATGGCGTCATTACTTAGGTTTGGAATAAAAATGATGCCAGCGCTGAAAAAAGGAATAGGCTGTTTGTCTCACTGTCGATTTTGATCAAGAGAAGGTCTCTTTATTTGCACCACTCTCCCTGTTTATTGTTCTCCCTCGTAGTGAAGAAGCTTTACTTAACTAGCAGTTCACTGGCCATTACGGGTAGCTGTTTGACGTCACGTTACCATGGAAACCAAACGCTGAATGTGAAGTGCAAACCGCACTTTTATCGCAATGTTCTCACTTGTATGTTGTACAGGAAACACAACGCATTCAACCAGACAATTTTGCAATGAGCTTTTCCGGCACAACAAAATAATAATTATTTTTATAAGTTGAATGAACGGTTACTATAATAATAAACTCCAAAAATAGGCGAAGTTCCCCTGAAAAGCCGCCACTGATGCAAAAAATTAAGAAATAGGATGGATCAGTACACGCTTCAAGTAATAATCAAGCTTGAGTGAAAGTGTGAACTGAAGGGGATGAAGAACTCGCAGAAAGTTTCATTGATGATGTCATAGAGAGGTATGCTCTGAAAAGGTTTCGATGCATCAGTTTTTTGTAAACGTAAGTTATTGCATGCTGTAATATTATTTCATCGATTCTTATAATTTACCAAAATTTGATATTTTACCAATATCCAATTGTGAGGACCCGTATTTTAAAACCAAGATTCTCTTCATAAAATCCTAATATCACACGCATTTTGTTATAGAAAATTCTTTGGAGAGGAGATGTTGTCTCAACGAATAATTGTGTCTAACCCACTTTCCTTTGTACAACGATCTACCCATATTTCTGTCCTCGAATCCTGAAGAAACTCGATTGGTCGTTGGAGGCGTGACGTCATACCGCCAGAGCAGCTAGACAAACGTCGCGAGAGTTATAATATGACACATTTCCGAAACGGGAGAATTCAATAGGCATATACCCTACTAAAGTAACGGTTGACTCAGTTTATGCTATATTATTCTACAAATGCATTTGCGCTCCACTACGGCTACTGCCTCCGCTTCGCATGCTTAACTGTATAGATAGTATGTGCATTATTTAGAATATCTGTACAAAATTTCACTCTTCCTAACCCAACAGTATTATACCAAACACTATCGTCTGCTGCGATTTTATTAATAAGCGATGTAGAAGAAAAATAGTTGGTCATCCTGCTTTGCTCGAGAAAAAAAATCACATCGTCCGTGGAAATGTGCATATCGCATGAACGGGTCCTGCACACTTAAACTATGCCTTTGAAGCCTAAGATCCCCCCATGAAGATCATATCTCTTCCACCAATGAGAATAATGTGGAAAGAAAGAAAAAAGGATCTTGTGAACCACTTTCTGAAAAATTAAAAGTACCGTACATTTCCACAGGGGAATATATATATAATCTGTTATGTGTTATATGATAGAGATAAAAATGATAAACGTCAGATTAAAAACTAATTATAGTTCATGGACATACAACCAGAAGTATGAACGATTTACATAGACCAGTTATTTTCTATAATTTTTCCAGAGGGGTACTGAATACTCTGCAATACAGATAAGCCTACTGTATAGGCTACAATAAGCTTTCAAAGAACATTAAATTATTAGGTAGGCCTATTAAAAAAAATGAATGTCGGCATAGACTAAATCTTCCAAAAGAGTCTCAAAGAATGTTTAATTACTCTACTCACACCTTCTACAATTGAATGTTTTGGTATAGAATGCTAGGCATCACTATTATGATATGCTTGTACGTGTTTTACTCAACACAGGATCTAAAGGATCTAGATGTAGGCCTACACATAAAGCAAGATTATTATAATGTAAGCCACAAGTGAGGTTAGGGCTACCTAGATAAAAAATAATACAAGAGTACACTTTTACAAGAGGGAAGGAACTGATTTCTAACATGTTGATAAAGAATAAAATGATTAAAACGTACAAGTGAGGTTAGGGCTACCAAGACTTTCAAAAGTGGCAAGGAATTTCCTTAAAAAATACTGATTACCGGTAGAACATTTGACTCAATTTTGATACTGAAATCTTGTTTTTCTTGCCACATGCTATAGATACAATGATATTTAACCATAAAATGTTAAATTTAACAGTATCTCTTAGGAAATACAATATAAAACTCACCCAAGTAACTATAATAATCTATAATTCTGGCCACATGCTATAGATACAATGATATTTAACCATAAAATGTTAAATTTAACAGTATCTCTTAGGAAATACAATATAAAACTCACCCAAGTAACTATAATAATCTGTGGCTTGGTTCTAAAAGGGCCAATGTCAATTTCTTGCAAAAATGAGATTTATGCATTATTGGGCTCGGCTAGTCTTTATCTTTCGTATAATAAAAGTACCTATGTCTGATGCTATTAATAGACATAATACAGAAACCTTAGAGGCCAATGTCGGAAGTTCTCAGCAAAAAATGTAACTTCTATAAAGGCTTCAAAGTTATTTATCTCAAAAGCAAGTTTTATGACATTGGCCCTTTTAGAACCAAGCATATATTATTTCACATCATTAAGGAAAAAAAAGTTAACCAAAACTGAGCGTTGTTTTCTTGAAATCCATGGTACTGTAAGATAGACTTCCGTTAAATCACGTAGTGAAAAATTCGTTTGATTAACGATTAATCATAATAGGCCTACTATATTGCATAAAATATTCCATATAATTCATCTACAAGTTACAAGCAAATTTGCGACGAAACACAAGACGATAGATACTGTTCGAACCATATTTTCAAGAAAACGAGACGATAAATTACGTTACATAACACTTCATGCAATTGTGATTTTACCATTTATTTATAAAACTAAACTCCGTGGCGTGACATCCCCGAAGGGACAAGGCCTACCACCCGACCGCTCCGTCATCTACCTATAGGAAGATGAGAGGATTGGGGGGCATGTGGTCAGCATGCCGACACCCACGGCCGTTAATGGTGGTTTCCAGACCGGAGCCGCTACTTCTCTATCAAGTAGCTCCTCAATTGGAATCACGAGGCTGAGTGCACCCCTACCAGAAAAATCCGAGGAGGTACAGGGGATTGAACCCGGGCCGACAGATCCGTAGTCAGCGACGCTAACCACAAGACCACGCCGGCGGTCAACATTTATTTATAAGCAAAATTAATTCATTGCAATTAGCTTGTCGGATCTTATTTCTTAGACTGGGAACACACAGGATCTACAGAACGAGATAACTACATCTACACAGTGGCGTAGGAAGGGGGGTGCGGGCCGCCCCGGGTGCCATCACCCGTGCCAAGATAAAAATGTATTTGTAAGTAAAAAATTGCTCAAGAGAATTTAAAGAAAATAATATTATTTAAAACAATTAAATAAGTTTAACAACTTTCTACAAGTCAACATGTGTATTGAAACTTCTTTTAGTTTTAAATGCAGTCAACAAAGGTAATAAAACGCGGCTGAACTCCCGCTGTGTTGATACGAACAATAATATTATGTTTAAGGGAGGTGTTTATTTCTGCCGATGCTTGTCTCTGCAGTTTTTTTTTAAATTTAAATGAGACTTCAACAATCGGTGATATTTTATATCAATCAAGCCGCAACCAATTCTACCCGCTATGGCAGTCATGACTTTGGCGAAAATCAACTTCGAATGTGAGTTGACTCCGACGTCTCCGGCAATCTAGATTTTGAACTGGTATGTGCGCATATTTAAGAATAGATTATTAATAATACAGTTCCGTAAAATAGTTACATTACTTGTTTAAGAAATTTATTAGGATCAACCTATAACAAAATCTGATGTATAAATCACATAACTTCCTCTGTCCAAATAAAAGTTAGTCTCCCCTTAAAAATAAGAGGAAGTCGTCGCCAATCTTTGTGTCACATCTCCAAAAGGTACTTAACTCAAATACAAAATTTTGTTTTCGTACGATTTTCCGTTGCGAGGCCGTATTGCAAAGAGCGCGTATTCAGAGTGGGTGGCTTATAACTACCCTTCAGATAATTATTTCGAAAAAGTGTTTCAAATAAAAGTTTTAGCTCTTAGTATAAGCAACCCACGTGCAAAATTTAAATAAAATCGTTAGAGCCGTTTTCGAGAAAACTTTCTTTATGTAAAAATAAGGAAAACATGTCTCCAATCTTCGGTTCACATCTTGAAAGGTACCTGACATAACTACAAAATTTTGTCCTTTTATCAAAATTGGAGATTTCGCTTGGAAAACAAAATATAAAAATATAAAAAAAATCACTCCAAAAATAAAACTGTGCACGATTTCAAAAAATTAAATATTCTTCCTGTCCCTTGCATCTTCATTCTAGAAACTGTCTGCTTCATACATTCAAACAAACCGAAATTTCCAAAGAACTCCCATCACCATAACCACGACACGCGAGGAATTAATGATTTTCACCTCACATCCCACCGAACCTCCAGAAGTTTAAAATTCATCAATCACACGGGTCTAATTCTGTACAATAAACTTCCCCACTCTTTTAAGCACACCAGTCCAAAACTTTTCAAAACCAAAGTGAGAAATCTTCTTATGGAGCATGTTTTCTATAGTACTCAAGATTTCATCTCCGCCAATTTACTGACTATAAATTTATTTTTACTGGATAATAATTTATGGAGTAATTGGAGCTACGTGATTCCTCCTGATCTCTCCTCTTTCTCTTTTCCTCTCCATTTCTATAAGTCAAAATTGAATCACAAGTAAAATTCTAAATGTCCGTGTCCTATTGCACTCTGTATTATTTTGTTCTAATGTCTGCATTTTGTATGAGTGTGTACTGTATGTATATGTATAGGGATGTTTTGTTTAATATTTTTTTTAGTTCTTAAGTATAACGAAGCCTTTGGATTCTTGTAATCCCTAATGGTGAATAAATATTATTATTATTATTATTATTATTATTATTATTATAGTGTATTTTGGCCTAGATGTTCGCTTTATTGGTGGTAACACCCACAATTCGTGACGAAAACATTGTATATCTGTCTGTCTATAGCGTACTTTAGATTAATAATAATAGTTATAGTAATAATAGTAGTAGTAATAATAATAATAATAATAATAATAATAATAATAATAATAATAATAATACATATTGGAATAAAAGCACAATGTACAATGTACAGCATAATATGCGACAACATGGTAACTCGAATCGCTTTATGGATGGTTCATAGTATGCCATGATTTCGGAGCTTAGTTTTGTTTTATATAACAAAGTAATTATTACTAATTTTGTATAATCCGTTGAGTTTAAGAGTTACATCTGATGAATTCGTTCCAGCTGCATCTATCGATAAACTCTTAAACTCTCGTGGGATTACCTTTGAATATCCAAAAAATAACACTTGGAACTGTTCCATCTTTTAATAATTTAAATGGGGGGTGGTGACACGAAATTTTCCGCACCGGATACCACCTAAGCTTGCTACGCCACTGCATCTACATCTACATCTCATCTCATCCGCACAGCAGACATAATAACATGCGCGTCATCAATGTCCTTGGTTGTAATTGGCCAAGAACACACGAATTCCAAAGCTTTTAGAGCAGTAAGACTGTCCAACTGCTCAATTCCTCGTTTAAACCACGTGAGGTTGGTAGGAGGCCGTGTTTAAACTAATCGTCCGGCAGAGAGTGTGTGCAAGTTAAGCTTAACACACAAATTAAACTAGTTCAGTTTATGCCAAGCGTAATTGAATTAGAAGAAAATGGCCCTCAAGTGTTTATAACGGTACATGTCATAAATATTTTATAGTGTTTTCCATAATGTTTTGGCTGGCTTTGTAGTGTAATGGAATTTGTTTTGTTGGCAACGTCGTTTCACTGCCTCCTTGATACACATTGACTGGCGGCCTGTAAAATAAAGACTAGAGAGAGACTGTTTTGCTGCGTAGACTCAAGAGCAGTCATGTACCCAATTTACTACAGAATTCATTAGGTACTGTTTAAGGTACCGGTGGGCCTATCAGTGTTGACGCTGAAATTGACAGTTTGTGAATAAAATTAGCATTTTGTTACTGCAAATGCCTAGGGGAATTAGACATACAAATAATTCCTTGGAAAGAGATCTCTCCAAATAATTCGTTGGTTATGTTCTTGATGGGGGAGTCTCCATTTGACTTCCACAGTGTTCCCTTTTTTCTTGGCTAAAGCGTAAATACTATATATAACTTATTAGGCTATATTTCACTGAATCTGTGGATGCCCTGACTACATGTAGTGGTAGTAAGTTTATTATGCCTAGTGTTAAGAGTATCAATCTTCCATTTCATCAGATTTATTAATATCTGTTGGCTGCACTGCAATATTGTTTCAATATCATCCATTAGATCTAATCAGCTGATTTTTTGGAGGGATTTAAATCAGCTGATTGTTTTGGAAAGAAGTAAGGAACTGTGTTCAGTCATGGAGATATCAACCGATCCAAGGAAAAGAAGTGAGAATTTTAGTGAAGCAGAAATTAACTTATTGCTTTCTTTAATTAGCGCAAGAAAAGATACCTTAGAATGTAAAAAAACAGATAATGTTACTTTGAAGAATAAAGAAAATGCATGGAAAGAGTTAGCAGGAAGTTTTAATGAAGGTAGTGGACGTGTACTAAGAGACTGGAAGGTGCTTAAAGGCAAGTACGAAAACCTCAAAAAAAGAAGATTTGCAAATCAGCAGATTGTTTTGGAGAAAAGTAAGGAACTGTGTTCAGTCATGGAGTTATCAACCGATTCAAAGAAAAGGAGTAAGAATTTCAGTGAAGCAGAAATTAACTTATTGCTTTCTTTAATTAGCGCAAGAAAAGATACCTTAGAATGTAAAAAAACAGATAATGTTACTTTGAAGGATAAAGAAAATGCATGGAAAGAGTTAGCAGAAAGTTTTAATGAAAGTAGTGGACGTGTACTAAGAGACTGGAAGGTGCTTAAAGGCAAGTATGAAAACCTCAAAAAGACTAGCAAAAGAAGATTTATTGAAAACAGAAAGCACATGTCAGGTATATATGAACCAAACATAATCACTACTACTGATGTCAAAGTGAGAGAGATTATTGACACAGTACAGCTTGAGGAGCTATCGTCAGTGTGTGACACAGATTCAACAGGTCAGACTTCACTATTTTCATCTCTTGATAGCCCATTTACTCCCATCAGCATTGAAGATCCACAGATGTATGAAGTCCAGGAAGTTGAAAACGACATTGAAACACATCTTTCATCCACCAATGTTAATATTAGTCAGCCTATGCTTGATGATACAACTCCACATCAGGTACTGTACCAGTAATAATTGAATGCTATATGTGAATAATAACTTTTTTCTATTGAATGCTCTTTCCGGTCTCTCCATTTCATTAATCCTTGGATCTTTACATGATTTCGTTTATCTTTCAGAATAATACCAGTACCGGTATACAAATTAATGAGCCTGAAGCGAAGAGGAAAAGAGCATCATGGGACAATACCACAGCAGGGAAAAAACATGGGGTATTATCTGATGAGAAGGAAGACGTTTTGATTTTACAGAGATGGGCAATAGAAGACCAGATTGAGTTTCAGCAAATAGAACACGAACTTAAAATCAAACAAATGGCAGAGGAACATTCAACAAAGATGAAACTTTTAGAAATTTATATAAAAAATAACGAGTTTGACTTCAAAGTAAAAAAGAGAATTCATGAGCTGGATGTTATGAATAGAAAACTAGATCTTAAATTAAAAACTAAACAGCTTTCATCTTAAATTCAGGTTACAAAATTATCATAGTTCTAATTACCAGTATAGTGTTTCTTTTATTCAAGCCCATACTTATGTTCTTACTATCAGTATATTAAACAAAGCTACAAAGCTACTAGCTACAAAGACTTTTCATGAATTAAATACTTGGTTTCAAGCTAATAAAATGTCACTTAATATTGATAAGACCCACTTTATTCAATTTAGAACAAAAAATAGATATATCTCAAACATTGTAATCAATTATCAAACACAAATCATAGAGGAAATTAGCAACATAAAATTCTTAGGACTACAAATTGACCAAAATCTTGACTGGAAGAAACACATTGTAATGATAAGTTCTAAGCTAAGTTCAGCATGTTTTGCGCTACGAACTTTGAATGATATATTACAACAGGACGCATTACTCACGGTATATTTTGCATATTTTCACTCTGTTATGAGGTACGGAATCATTTTTTGGGGTAACTCGGCACATAGGGAAAAAATATTTAGATTACAGAAGCGAGCAATAAGAATAATATGTGGAAAGAAAAAACGAGAATCTTGTAAACCGCTGTTTGAAAAATTAAAAGTCCTCACTCTCACCGGAGAGTATATATACTCTGTTATGTGTTACATGGTAGATAATATTGATAAATTTCAAAGTAATCACAGTATACACGGGCGTACTACTAGAAACATGAATGATTTACATAGACCAGCTAACTCATTAAAACTTTTTCAGAAAGGTGCTTATTATTCCGCAATACAAATATACAATAACCTTCCAAAAGAGATTAAATCACTATGTATTAAAAGCAAATGCAAATCTTTCAAAAGAGCTCTGAAGCAATATTTAGTAACTCACACCTTCTACAATATGGATGATTTCTTTTCAGCTTGAGTAAGTGTGACATAACAATTCTTGTATCATGTTTTTTTTTTTATAACATGCATGTATGTTTTTATCTGACGTGTTCTATATCCTTGAGCCCTGCTCAACACAGGATCTACAGAACGAGACATCTACATCTACATCTACATATTAGTCATATTCAAATAGAAGGGTAAGCCAGTAAGTTAAATCTGCTATAATATGAGTTTTTAATACAATCTCTATATAGGCTATGTATAAAAGGTTTTATACAGACTGACTGACTGACAGAGAATCAACGTAGAGCCTAAACTATAATTGGTAGAGACTTGGAATTTTTATTACCTTCGTTTCATACTGTAAGAAAGGATATTGAATATTTTTATTTCGAATGCCAAAAATCAAATGTTTTTGAGAATAGTTGATCCCTTTTTACACAGAATTATCAAATCCAAATCACAGTTCACATGACAACAGTGTATTGTTGGCATTGGTCTCAGGTACAGGACTTTGACAAATTAGAGAAGCTATCAATACAATTCATTGCTGTAAATAAATATTGAAGATGAAATCCACAAAGATAATGCACAATATGATGCAGTCACATAACTTTCTCTACCATGGACATAGAGAATACCGTACGAGGTATGGTAAAACATATAGGGTTACTGTACCGGTAGTTGACCATGCACCTATAGTTGACCAAATCAGCATATAATAAGGCAGTGTTTTGTTGTGCTAAACCAAGAAGTATAAAATTATATGTCATTTGAAAGAGAGGGATTGCCTCACCAAATACAATTATCAGGTACTGAATCTACTGAATGGTTGCCATTCTTTAGCATTGTTTTCTGGTGGTGCAACGTGGCTTGCTTCAGATATTAATAGAGAAGGTAAGCTGCACGTTTTTCTATTATTCTTGTACAGCCATACTGATTAATGACATATTCATTTCTTTTGTAATTCATGTGATTAAAATGCACATTACTTAATGCTAATGACGTATTGCTAACAACCAGTTTTTGATTGTTAGGGCAAGAAAAGGCTGGACAACTACTGAAACACCAAAATGATCGGGTACCTAGTAGTTGACCACTAGCGGTCAACAAATGGAATCCCTTACTCTAGTAGTTGACCAGCACCTTACAAGTGATATTTATGGTCCAACATAAGAAAAACTGCAAGGAAATATGGCATACCAAATTCTTCATTCCTAATTAAACTGAAATGTACTGTTCCGTTAAAAATTTAGGAAAATTTACTTGTTTCTTGGGATATTTCCTTGTGCAAAAGAAGTGCCTGGCAATAAAAAGGCACACAATGTTTGAAACTGTAAAACAAGATTTTAAAGATAAATGCAAATAGAAAAATTCCTTTTAAAAACAACAAACCATATAGACTTTGGTTCAAATCGTTCATGACGTGGCGTCCAATAATGTCAGAAAGGTATTTAGAAGGTATTCATACAGCTTGAGCAGATGTGGAAAAAATAGAAACTGGTTCAATGAACTGCATGCTTATGTAAAAGAAGAGAATGTACTGGATATTTTGAAAGATCCTTCAAGAATGTTTAATGTGAATGAGTTAGGCTTTCAAACTTGCCCCAAAAGTGGAAAAAGGAAGGGGGGGGGAAGTTTCCTATTCAGGACATGAATGCCCTTAAATTTCCAAGGAATTGGTAGATCATAAAATGGGTAGATAACAGGTGCTATTTATTATGAATTGCCTATATTGCAAATGGTTGGAGAGTTAGCAAATTATGTTTCCGATCCTTCTATTAGCGAATGGTTGTAAGGCACATGTTACATACAATGTGTCTGAACTTTGTTTGAGAATGACATTATTCAGTCTGCTTTATTGCCAAATGCAACACGTATTCTGCAACCTGCAAACATATCAGTTTCATATATTTTCCAACAAAATTCATTAATATAAAATGTGTTCAACTACTGGTGCAAGCGGTGGTCAAGAACTGGGTAGTAGTGGTCAACTACAGGTACAGTCGGTCAAATAAAAAACGGGACTCGTATGCAGTTAAAATTAAAGTTTTAACGCATTAGTTCACAGGTTTCCTATAAAAAACATAAAATACAGGTCATTTTCGGAACATAGCCTATGAGGCCATGTGACAGGAGGGAAAAAATCAACGACGAGGGAAAAAATGAACAATGCGGAAAGCTCAACACACAATATTCAGCTTTATGTATTGTCATAATTCATTTTGCTTTGTGTCATCGCCACATACAAATGCTAAAGTGAGAGAAAGTGTAGTTAGGGCTGTAATTGACCTGCATTTTTCGGCCTCTGAAGCAGCGAGAAGGTTCCATATTTATGAAAGAGCAGCTCAAAGGTGGGGATTTCACTATAATGCGACTGGAAGTTTTCATAGGAAACTTGGATCTAGCCTTGCGCATATTTCGATGCTAGATTGGTTGCCGAAGTTGAGCGTAAGTTATTGATTTTGCACTACAAGTACCGGTATTATAAAATAAAATCTTTAAAAAATGCTCCTTGAATAAACATATTCCTCGCGAATCTATTAATTATTAATATTATAAAAATTTGCAACCAAGAATATGGCGGATTTGAGGCATATAGCCACAGCCTTCTATACATGTTTGTTTTGGAACAAAACTGACTAAATAATCAAGAAAATACATGGATAGACAAGAGGCGTGTGTGAACCTAACCTTAAGTCTTCCTGTACATGCGCATATGCTCGTTCATGATACTTTATAAAATAACGCCCGACGTTTTTTATTTGACCGACTGTACATCACAACAAATTATTTTTGAACTGAGATAAGTAGTACACCAATTGTTTAATATTGAAAACTTTTATATGCATTTTGTAAAGCAGCTTTCAAACTTTCTTTTACATAAATTACTTATTCAGTTCTTGCAGTATTGTATATTATATTCTTTATCAAAGAAATAAAACGTCTTAAATGGTCAACTACTGGTACAGTAACCCTATTATTATATTGCAGGTTTTTGGGGAGGAAAGTATAAAAGTGATACTGAATTACTTTTTAATAAAATATTCCGCAAAGACAATACAAATTTATGTAACCGGAATTTCTGTTTCTTCTTATTTGAACCCCTGCCAGGCTTGGTGTGTAGAATCAATGGGATGCAAAATCCTACATCCTCTATGAGCCATAAAAAGCTATATCTTGCATTTTCTGAGGAATAGTTTGAGTGTGATAAATCGTTCTTCTTAATTTCAAGTTTTTAATACATGTATAAGGGTCAATTTGAAAATCGAAAGTCCTTCATAAGTAAATTTCCAATTACCAAATACAAAATCCGGGTGAAGCCGGGCCTTTTAAGTTAGTATAGATATAAAATTTATTTTGAAATTTTTATAATGATTAATGGATTATACAATTCACTACATTCCTAAAGATAAAATGCTTCCATTATCAACATAAATTGTGGAACATTGCATTGGCTTACAAATTACCGGTTAGTTACAAAATTTTAAAATGTAGGCCCATGTCAATTCTTAATTATTTAATCCTTATTTAGTTAAATCTTTTATATTATCACACCAATTGACATGTAGTCAAATTGAAGATTTTGAAAAATAGCCATGGTCATTAATATGATTTCTTATTTAGGCTTATTTATGATGGTACAAGTGTTAAAAATAGGAATTTATTTTTTGAATAGAAATGTTTGCAACACAAAGCTTGCTGAGCTCTTTATATTATGAATAAGTAGTTCCTTGAACATCAATGTTTTAAAAGTTCATTAATTTCTCATACGTCTGTAAATGTTATCACTTCCTCAGTTACTGATTTTAGCCTGACTGGTTGATTTGTTAGATGCTTATTTTGGGATGATCATTGCCAGTATGCTGGAATTTTATCCCAGAGTTCTTGTAAACCTATAGATTTTGGTTGATATGAACTGTTGGTGTTTGGGGACATTTCATGACCATCGAAAATAAATTAATAGGCCTATTACTAATGAAGTTGATTTCGTTGATTTTGAAATGCATATCAGTAGTAGCCTACACCTATAAGTTATTACAAAATTTGTCATTTATATGATCTGCGTGAGAAGATATCAGTGGCGGCTCATGTATAAGCACTGAAATTGCAGCACCCCCTATTTCCACATGATATTATCGATAAAATTTAATATAATGAGTCCTTTTTTCTTTATACTTGTACAAAATATAATCCTTAAGCTTAATGCCAGTAGCCATCCCCCAGTTTATTAAAAAGATAAAAGAAAATCTTTGTATGGAACTGTGCGCTTCACAGTTCAAGCAGCGTGGTATTTGACTGTTGTGTGCATGCGGACATAGGGAGGTGAACACCACAGCCAACGCACTAGCTGCAAGGGAGGGAAAGAATTGTCGCTTCCACAGTGCTGACCCTGGCGTATTGGTGGAAGGTAGTTTTTTTCTTCTTCTTTCTCCACGTGTGTAGTGCTTAAAAACCATGTACCATAGTCTTGAATGTGATAAAGTGTAGAATTAGATTATTATCTTGTTTCCAGCTATTCTAATAGATTTTTTCGGTTCTTTTATTCAACAGAAAACTTTAACCATGGTAGATCAAGGAGAAAATTATTGATCTTATCATGAAAATTAAAACAAGAAGAATGGATTTCATTTTTAAACGAATAGATCAAGCTTGAACTGTTACAAAAGAAAGCCATTAGAATAATCTGCAATGCGTCCAATCGATCTCACTGTAAACCTCTTTTTACTAAATTACGTATTCTAACTTTGCCTTCCTTATACATATATTTTATTTTCAACACTTCCTACCACTGTAGGCTGCCTAGTGGCAAAGTATAATATACAACGTAATCTTATCTATAAATGAATTGTTAAACATTAAGCATTAACATATATAGCAGAAATCTACAGAATTATAAAACACTATGTCAAATTATAGCAATGATGCCTATAAATATGCAGTGATCCCTTCAAAGCAAGAAGAACAAGATTCTTCAGCTTCTGTACATCTAGTTGAAATTGTTTCCAGATGTTAACTACATGACGTGGAATTGTGCCTCGAGCTCCTATTAACATGCCGTATATTTTTATTTTTTTCAGGTGGTACTTTTCCAGGTAGTATGGAATTGTAGGTTCATATATTAGTTGTTTCTCTTTATTGACCTCTTCTGGTTGACCTCTGTGTTTTTCAAATCTTATAGTTGGGTCAAGAATGTATCCCTTTGACGAATCTTCAGCGTACACAAGCATGTCAATACGGCGGTGGCTTCCGTTTGTGGCCACATCATGGACCTCCTCGAAGACTTTGAAACCTTTCTCATGTAGGAGGTCTGCAATTTCAGTTCGGATCTGATGATGCCTGGCGTTTCTCCGTAGCTCACCATACGGGCAGGATCCCAGGACATGTGCCAATGTTTCAGTCTCTCTACGGCATCACCGACAGAGGTTATTGTCCAAAGATCTTCCCGGTATTGATCGCACTGCAGAGACGTTTGCTGTCATCTTCAAGGCCTCTCGCCATTCGTTTACAGAAAGGCCCTTATGATTTTTTATCCAACTATTGGCTGGGGTATATTCATCATATAACTCGACACCCTTCCCTTTTGTTGGCAATTCTGTCCACTTTTTAAATTCTATTTTCCGTAATTGCTGTCTGACTTTCCGTGCAGAGATGGTGTTACTCCGGACATCCAAAACGTCGTTATTAACTTCAACGTTGAGTTTAGTGGTACTGATCTTGCTTTCTTCAATGAGATTCCGTAATGATGAAATGTACGGATTATTGGCAAGAAATAAAGTTCTGCAGGAGTTAATATGCTGCAATCTTATCTCCCATGTAACACGAAAAAGTCCCAATCCTTTCACCTTAGGTGCGCTGTACAACATTGAATCAGGTGTGTCAGATGGCAGTTGTAGGATTTCTTTAGTGGCACTTCTTAGTAATTTGTCGACATCATGAAGAAATTTCGATGAAACATCTTCTACTTTTGATGTCTAGAAAGGGTATATCAAACTAGGAGTAATGGACGCATTCAATATTGATATTTTTTTATCACATTGCAGTAATGGTGATGATACCAATTTCTCTAGCTTGAAATTCAGCTTTTTAATAATAATACTAGGGTTGAATGTTTGGATATTTCTGAATGTTGTCCCTAGGTAACTGATTTCTTCGCCTTTATTAAGAGACTGGATGGTACAGTCATGCGTAATGGTTAAATTTTTTGCTACTATATCTCCATTGACAACATTAATGCATGTCGATTTTTCAGGATTGATGGCAAGTCCTATTTCTGAAAATCTTTGCAATGCTAAGTTTGTTAGTTCTATAGCAGCAGTCTCATTTTTCCCAATAATAACGGTGTCATCTGCAAAGCAAAGAACTGTCAATTTTTCAAGTTCAGATACCAAGGGATATCCATATTGGTCAGATACAGGGGTTTCTGAAAGTTCTTCAAGTATATGATCAATAGCCAAATTGAAGAGCAGGGGAGATAATGGTGATCCTTGTAAAATGCCCCTTTTAAGTGAAATGGAACTTGATTTTCCTTCGTGAGTTGTTATATGAGTTACATTGCTGGTCTGCAGATTCATTATTAAGTTCAGTAGCTTGGATGGAATGCCATGAGATAGAAGGGATTACTTTATGTTATGTGCATAACAAAGTAAATTGTTATTCAATTAACAGTGATTTCCATAATCACAACACAAGAGCTAAAAACAACTTAAGAATAATACAATTTAAACATAACAGCTCACAAAAGAATTCTATATACCTAGGTATATATCTATAAGGTTATATAATGCTTTACCGATAACATTTAAATCTTTGTCATCAGTTCAGTTTAAAAATGCCATTAAAGGCATACTAATTAAAGAATGTTTTTATTGACTTGACAAATTTTTTAATATCAATTGGGAAAAATACCTGTAAAATACAGAATACTGGTTAGTAAATTGTGGTATATAAATTCTAAAGATGGAATTTTTATTTATACTAATTTAATATTTTGTGATGTGGTAGTGTATAAGCAAATGTATAAGCCAAGTGACAGTAATCCTTAGTTAATTGTTTGTAATATAGGCCTAATATTTATTTTAATATTTTATGTACAGATTTATTTGTCAATGTCAATACATTTCTTGTAAATGTTTAGTGACAATAAAACTCTATTCTTATCTAACAATTTAGAATAAAGTAGGCCTAAGTACAAATTTTTGAATTTGTTCTTTTAGGGTTTTATCAAGTTTCTGAATAGATTTTCTTTTTTATGTATGTATGTTTCCTTTTACGCGATCTTAAAACAATGGCTAAAAATTTTCTGGAGCAGTTAGCTACGAGCCACCACTGGTAGATATAATAATCACCAGATTGCAATCAAGTTCAATTTCACTTTCAGTGTCTTATGTTAAAATATTTACTTTTGTTGTGAGCTATCTACAGGCCTACCAGTATCTACATTTTATTTTATACTTTCTTGCCCAGATTGAGTTAATTAATCTTTTTTTATTATTATTATTTTCTTTTATCTAGTCCAATAAAGAAAGAAAGTTAATAGTCATTAAGCGTCAGGTAACTATAGATTCACTTAGCTTCTTAAGTAATTAAATATGGTGATCTATATAAATGTATGTTACCATATAGACTTGTCTTACATTCTAGGGCTACTTGAGTATTATGGCAAAGAGTCAAAGAATAAATGTATAGTGGAGTCTCGATTATCCGACCTAAACTGGACCCGGAGTACATTGGATAATGCAGAAAAACAAAGAAATATGCCGAAATGTAATATGTCCATAGCCTCCCTGTAAGTCAGTGCTATCTCCAACCTTCATTGTGTGTAACCTTGTTTGCTTTTTTCCTTTGCTCTAGTGCTATTTACACAGTTTCACAGCTTGGCATCAAGGGATATTACAGCATGGTTATAAAGTCCACCAAAATACAGTAAAGAATTAATTTTGTGTACCATGAACAATGACAGATAATACAGACCGAATGTTGGATGACCAAAGGTCGGATAATCGAGACTCCACATAACATTCAACATGTTATGAAACGTGTACAGTGAGTCCCACGCAAGAGTTGGCCAATGACGCGGGTTTCTGCGTCGCGGCTGGCACAGCTCCAACTCCCGATGGATCGGGTGAAATATCTACGCAAATAATGCCGCGGTCGTTGTAATGATTCAGGTTCTCACATTTACAGTTTAAATTACAATGAAAATAACCACGTACCTCATCACAAGAGATGTTGGAAATATTCTCCTCTTGCATCCAGACATAACTGGCACCTTTTTAGGAAATTTTCTTTCACGCGCATAAGTTCAGCTTCCGAGACAGAGTTACTTTCTCTTTTGATAGGCCTATGTGATATTGTCATTAAGTTCTTCTAACAGTATGTAAATATTATTTATGGGGAAACTTGAAAAATAAAGTGTATAGGTCAATTTCCGATACATAAGAAGAACTTAAAGACAATATCACAAGAGAAATTAATTCTATCTCGGAAGCTGAACTTACGCGCGAGAAAGAAAATTCCCTAAAAAAGGTGTCAATGTTGCGCGTATGCAAGAGGAGAACATTTCCAACGTCTCTTGTGATTAGGTACGTGGTTATTTTCATTGTAATTTTAAATCTAAATGTGAGAACCTGAATCATTGCAATGACCGCGGCATTATTTGCTTAGATATTTCACCCGATCGATCGGGAGTTGGAGCTGTGCCAGCCGCGACGCAGAAACCCGCGTCATTGGCCAACTCTTGCGCGGGACTCACTGTATAAAATTACAAGTAACTTTTACTTAAAAATGCATTCAATTTAATTTCCAAGCATTCTAATTATTGTAGTAGTATTATGTACAGTATTCCTTCTGATAGCGGTTTTCTTCTGTCTGAGAATATACACTTCTGATCACATTCCATTTACTGATGTTAAGTTACTTTATTTTTCAATATCCCTATTGGACTACAAACTTACTTCAATTTTGTTTATTGTAATTAAGCCTAAAATGAAATGTTTTGCATAATTGTTAGGTCTATTGTTTAAGGACTACACATACAGTAATGTTGGGGTAAATTACGCAACATAGGCTATTATATCAAAATTGCGTTGTAGATTATTTTGCAAGGTACTCTCACACAAATTAGGTTTAAAAATTCACTTTAGGTTTACAATGTTGTAAGGTTCTTTCTGTCACAAGGTTAATTTTTAACAAGTTAAACTGCAGTAAAAATAAAATTTAAAAAATTAACTTGAATACCGATAATGAGCAGTAGTGAACGATACTTAAATCAGATTTCCTCTCACTGGTTCACCAGTAAATCGTGGAAGTACTGATGAATAAGTTGGTTGGTTATTTTCCACTCTGTTTGGGGGGTTATTACCTTCAGGAAAGTCATGCACTGCATTAATGGCATCCAACTGTTCATGAGTGACAGGAGGTATGTTTTCATTTTCTTTGCAGGCTATATTGTGCAAGACAGCTGCTGCCACAATTATACTTGGGACTCTGTCCTGTTTTATCCTGATTCCAATAGCTAAAACAGAAAATCTTCTTTTCTAAACTCCATAGCTCCACTGTGATAATATAATTTTTCACACCATATCCACTGTCACCAATAAGAATAGCTGTACTAAATTCCTCCTCTTCAAATCACCTCTTAATTCTGATTAATTCAAAATACCGGTATGCTAATCATGAGATAAGTGAATCTGGCCATCCTGCCACAATGTCTTCAATCTTCAGGAAGAATCACATACAGTTTGAATGTTAATAGAGAAAAATTCTTCCTGATTTCTGAATGTTTCTGCATTTACTCCACCAGGGGATTGTATCCTTATGTGAGTGCAGTCAATTGCACCAGTACAATTAGGAAAACAGGCTATCACATAAAACCCAGGCTTAGTTGGCATGTGAAAGGATGTCCTAGAGCATGTGAAAGGATGTCCTGTGGCGACTTTTTTTTTTTCTCCACAGCTCTAGGACATCCTTTCACATGCCAACTAAGCCTGGGTTTTATGTGATAGCCTGTTTTCCTAATTATACTGGTGCAATTGACTGCACTCACATAAGGATACAATCCCCTGGTGGAGTAAATGCAGAAACATTCAGAAATCAGGAAGAATTTTTCTCTATTAACATTCAAACTGTATGTGATTCTTCCTGAAGATTGAAGACATTGTGGCAGGATGGCTAGATTCACTTATCTCATGATTAGCATACCGGTATTTTGAATTAATCAGAATTAAGAGGTGATTTGAAGAGGGGGAATTTAGTACAGCTATTCTTATTGGTGACAGTGGATATGGTGTGAAAAATTATATTATCACAGTGGAGCTATGGAGTTTAGAAAAGAAGATTTTCTGTTTTAGCTATTGGAATCAGGATAAAACAGGACAGAGTCCCAAGTATAATTGTGGCAGCAGCTGTCTTGCACAATATAGCCTGCAAAGAAAATGAAAACATACCTCCTGTCACTCATGAACAGTTGGATGCCATTAATGCAGTGCATGACTTTCCTGAAGGTAATAACCCCCCAAACAGAGTGGAAAATAACCAACCAACTTATTCACCAGTACTTCCACGATTTACTGGTGAACCAGTGAGAGGAAATCTGATTTAAGTATCGTTCACTACTGCTCATTATCGGTATTCAAGTTAATTTTTTTAATTTTATTTTTACTGCAGTTTAACTTGTTAAAAATTAACCTTGTGACAGAAAGAACAGTGGATTGTGACAGTGGATTGTTTTTTTTTTTTGTATTCCACTGTGGTCTCCAACATTAATGAGGAAACTGCCTGAAGCATAATATATTAAAGAAGTGAGAAACATTGCTTCTGGTGAAACAGCATTATTTTATTAGTGTTTGTTTGGAATATGTCCTTAATTTGCTTATTGCTTATAAATTCTAAACCTGTTAAAAATTCAGTCTCACCCCATTTTTCAAAGTGATCTATTCTTGTGCGAATAATTCTTGGTTTTGGTAGGCCTTACCTCACTTGTACATTGTAATCACGTTTTTCTCTCTCAAAAAAAAAAAGTTCAACAAGTTCCTCCATTCTGACTATGTTTAGTCAAAAATGGAAATATGCAGTAATTCAAAATGAAACTAGTTATAAGATATGATGATATGATGATATACTGTCCAGTCCCAACACAATAGCAGTTTAAACCACAGAATACTAGTTTAAACCCTCAACCCTTAACTTACAAGTGACTAGACAGAGGATAGTACTATGATCCAAACATAAAGTGCGCCTGCACAAACGCTATGGAGCTGTTGCTGCACAGGATACAAAAATTCCCATTCCACTGTCCTGACGAGCAGAACATTGTGTCACATCCAAAGTGATCCTCTGACAGCAGAAAAAGAAAATACTGTCACAGTATTCTTTCTTAAATGATAAATAACTTATTGCGTATAACAAAAATCAACACATGTACTTTAATAAATAAAAATTGTAACCGGGATTCACAGTGAAGTAATCAAATATACATACTTAATTCAGTTTTCCACTCAACTTCACTTATATAAGTAATGACTTACACATAATGCATTTCACAGCTTCTTAGCTGCATCATCAGATGAGGTCAACTGCCGAGTTTGCTGGAGGACCGGTAGATGTCTCTGTTGGGCGTATCAGTGTAGTGATGAGGTCGTTTTCCTTTGGGATATCGAAATTTCGATATCCCAAAGGAAAACGACCTCATCACTACACTGATACGCCCAACAGAGACATCTACCGGTCCTCCAGCAAACTCGGCAGTTGACCTCATCTGATGATGCAGCTAAGAAGCTGTGAAATGCATTATGTGTAAGTCATTACTTATATAAGTGAAGTTGAGTGGAAAACTGAATTAAGTATGTATACATGTACTTTATCAATGTTTCATCACGTAATTTGGACCTAAGCAAGTACTGTGTAAAAAGATTTGGTGGCGGTGTTCATGATAATAGCAGTAGGCCTAATAATAACAAAAATATAGGCCTACCAATAATAATATAATATTCAGAGGTGCAGACTTGATGATATTTTGGCAGGGGGCAAGAATGGGAATTTTAGTAGTTATAATTAGGCCAAATGTGATAAAAATTCAAATGGGGGGGGGGGGAGGCAGAAAGTTCAAGTACAAAACTATAAAATCCTGAAGTTTATTATTGAATTTATAATACTTGAATGTGGATATTTTTTGTTTTTATTTCTTCTGCCGATGCCAAAGGTACAGGAATTGTTATGTTCGACCCTGAAATTAGAGAACAGCTCTGACAATTTTAAAGCCTCTGCATCCTAATGGTTTTGTTTAAATTTTCCACCCTAAGTTGCATAAAATAAAACTTATATTTGAAAAATTCTCTGAAGGTTAGTTATAAGCCAGCAATTGTTGCCACAACTCAGACTTCGTGTTGCATAGCAAGTAATACAATATTGCATGAAGCCGAGACAACTGAATATTCAATCTCTACAGTACGGTATATTATTCTATAAAAGAATGTGAATGGAACCCAAGTGAACCATACGTAACATTGTGCGTGATATTCTCAACTGATGGGCATGGTACCATAATAATGAATAGGATGCTGTAAATACCTAACACTTCAAACATTTTCTAATCAATCCACATGAATATTGCCATTTGTTGCCAAGATTCTTGTCTTGATAACTTTATATCAAATTACCATACTAAAGATGTTAGATGTTCAACTACTCAACCCCATCTTTCCGATCATTTAGGTCTCAGTCTAACGGTCAACATCTCATATAAGCCTAATAAAGAATATCATAGTAGGCCTACGCAATGCAGGCCTGAAAACGAAACAATGACTTTTAGATTAATTAATGACTCTACTATAAATAACCTTAAGGTTAGGTTAAATAATATTGAGTGGATGAATTTACTTTCAATTTGTAATTCAGTGGATGAAGCTTTTCTGTTATTTATTAACACTATACAATATGAATTTGATGTCTCCTGTCCAAAAAGAAAAAAGAAATTAAACAGTAGTAACAAGAAGGGCAAATTAAATGGAAATTATAAAAATTTGTTCACCCCAATCTTAAATAATATTAGATCACTAATGGTTGTAAGTTTTGAAAAATCAAAAAAAGACGATAGATTTAGAATACACTATAATAATTTGAAAAAAATGGTATAGAGTACAAGTCAGGTTAGCCAAAAAACAAGCTAATGAAAATTATATTATAAAGGCAAAAAATAAGTGTAAAGCTGCCTGGAATGTTATAAATTCGGAAACTGGGCGTTTGTCTGCTCAAGAAAATCAAAACACAATAAATGACACTATTTCTGTAAATGAATTTAACTATTTTTTTGTAAATATAGGTAGCACCGTAAATAAGCAATCATATGATATAATTGCTGATCCGATGGACATCTTAGACACGGCTAAGCTCTCAGGACCGTTAACCAAGCCTGAACTCAAGTGGAGAACTGTAAATACAGACGATGTAAATAATATCATAGCTAAGCTTAGCAATTCTAGAGCTGAAGATGCGTATGGCCTTTCCAACTTTGTTGTCAATAAAATTAAAGCATCACTAATTTACCCTTTAACCTATCTAATAAACTGGATGTTTAAAGACTGTATATATCCGGCATGTCTTAAGTTAAGTGTAACGGTACCGATCTATAAGAAAGGTAACCCGGCTGACAAGAATAATTATCGTCCTATCTCGTTGGTACCTGTATTCTCTAAGATAATTGAAAATATAATTAAAAATCAACTTGAAACTTATTTCTTAGCAAATAATATGCTTACTGATTTTCAATTTGGTTTTAGAAAAGGCTTATCGACAATAAACGCTGTTGTGGAAGTAGTATCACATATAATCGAAGGTTTTGAAGCTAAAGAGGAAACCTCTGCCGTTATGCTAGACTTAAGCAAGGCTTTTGACATGGTACCACATACACTTTTAATAGATAAATTAAAATTTTATTGCTCTCAAGGTAATGACATAAAACTCCTAGAGTCTTATCTGGTTGATAGATACCAATATGTAAAAATTAGAGGAAAGTGCTCTAACCTTTTAAAAGTAGTTACAGGAGTGCCACAAGGCTCTGTCCTTGGTCCTTTTATGTTTTTAATATATGTAAATGACCTTCCTAGTTTTGTTCCAAATAAATGCATTCTGTATGCGGATGATACCACCTTATTAACCTCAAATAAGAATACAGAGGTCAACGTAGCAATAAAAAATTATATGATAGAAAGATCCCTTTTGTGGTTTGCAGCAAATTCACTTGTTGTAAACGAAAACAAAACCGAAGAAATTATTTTCAGCCTAAATAAGCCTAATGTAGAAAACAAAAATGTTAAGCTTTTGGGCATTAATTTTGACTCTACTCTTAGTTGGGAAACGCATGCTAGAAACGTTTGTATACGTTTGTCTAGAGTAATATATTTATTAAATAAACTCAAACTCTGTACTGGACCTACTCTGATAGTCACTGCCTACTTTGCCTTTTTTCATGTACATCTGTTATATGGTATATTACTGTGGGGTAACTCTCCAGGTGCCAAAAATGTCTTCCTATGGCAAAAAAAGGCTATAAGGTGTATCAAAGGTATAGGAAAAAGGGTTTCTTGTAGAAATTATTTTGTTGAATTAGGTATCTTAACATTACCCTCACTGTATATATTGGAGTGTCTTATATACGTGAAACAACATTTTAATGAATTGGAACTCCAAGACCATCATGATTATGATACTAGGTTTAGGGATCTTATAGATATTAAGTTTGCTAGACTAAGCAAAACCCAGAAAAGTTTTAATTACCTAGGTGCTAAGTTTTTTAATAAGCTGCCTTTGAATGCTAGAACAGTTACACTTAGACGTTTTAAGGAAGTCTTAAAGAAATGGTTTATCACTAAATGTTTTTACAGTGTAGACGAATATGAAATATGTGATATGAATGACTTAAGGTTTTAATTTTAGCACTTTCATTATATTCTTTCTATATAAATTGTATATCAGATATTATTTTATTATTGTATATTATGTTGACAATGTCTATTACAACATGTACACTTTGTTTAATGACAATAAATTTGATTGATTGATTGATTGTTTCTTTGCTTTTATTTCTGATGTTTCCACAAGCTCAAGATCTACCCTGCACAAGCTCATCCTGGTCTACGCCCCCTGGTTAGCGCATCCTGATTAGCCACAGAACACATGTTACCAGCCTGACTACTGCGACTGCACATGCACAACACGACTGCTTGGCTCATTGCGCATGCATACTTCATGTTTGGATCATAGTACGATCCTCTGTCTAGTCACTTGTGTTTAACTTGATCCCAAGTTTAAACTTGATGTAAGGTTTAAACTAATGTGGGGAAAATCACTTTTTGTTCAAACTCAGGATTAAACTTGTCTAAAATAAATCCAGGTTGCAACTTGGAGAAAGAGGGAAACTTTATTTGGGGAGAGGAAGTTATGTGAGTTTCACATCAGATTTTTTTTACAAGTTTTCTCTTTACCAATCTTCATGCTTTTACCTTCTAATGGCTATATATTATAAGGACCTAGAGCTTTAATATCAATTACTCCCTAATTCGGATCAGAATGATGAATAATAAGTATTTACTAGGATAGATAAGTTTTAGAATTGTGCAAAACTAATCCCTCACAGAACATTAAAATAATATGGACAAATAATTGCCACATGTTTATCTGGTTTTGAAACTTCTGTGAAGTATGCCAAAACACCAAACGAATGGAAATAGGCCTATGTAGCTATTTATAACTTTCTCACAAAACTACTGATATGTGATATTAGTTTTTAAAGAATTTTCATTCTGTTTACAGCAACACTAGGTGCTATGGCAGCTGGTACAGTCCTAGCATGGACTTCTCCTGTTCTACCGGAACTTCAGTCTCCGAACAGTACATTACCGGTTTCCACTGAAGAAGGTTCATGGGTCGGATCTCTGGTAGCAATAGGTGCCATAATTGGAGCACTTCCTGCCGGCTTTGTTGCCGAGATGTTTGGAAGAAAATTAGTTATACTTTCACTTTCATGTCCCTTCCTCATCAGCTGGATCATGGTAATCTTTGCAAACTCTGTGTGGATACTGTATGTTGCTAGACTTATTGCTGGTGTTGCAACTGGTGCTATCTCTGTGGTTGCTCCTATGTATATTGGAGAAATTGCGGAAAGCTCTGTAAGGGGTGCACTAGGTTCTTTTTTCCAAGTTATGCTAACTGTTGGAATCCTTTTCACTTACATTGTAGGAGCTCTTGCTGATTATACATGGTTGGGAATACTCTCAGCAGGAATACCAGTTGCCTTCTTTCTGGCGTTTTGGAGAATGCCAGAATCACCAGCATATTTAATGAAGAAATACAGAACTGATGATGCTAGAAGATCTCTTCAGTATTTTCGTGGTCCACTGCATAATATACGGAAAGAGATAGAAGATTTGGAAGATGATATAAGTAAATCATCAAACCAGAAGGCATCCATTAGTGATTTAGTTTCTTCTCCTGCTATGAGGAAAGCCTTAGTAATATCTTTAGGGCTAATGCTTTTCCAACAGTTAAGTGGTATAAATGCAGTTATATTTTATACTGTAAAGATATTTGATGCAGCCGGCAGCACTCTAGACCCAAAAGTTGCTGCAATAATTGTTGGACTTGTCCAGTCGATTTTCACATATGTTGCCAGCTTGATAGTGGACAAGGCTGGTCGTCGAATACTGTTGTTGACTTCAGCAGGAGTCATGACAATATGCCTTGCGATTCTGGGATTTTATTTCCACTTAATGAGGAATGGAGACGATGTATCTGGCATAGGATGGTTGCCTCTGGTGTGTGTCAATGTTTTCATAGTGGTGTTTTCTCTGGGCTTCGGTCCAATTCCATGGATGATGACAGGAGAATTATTTGCAGCAAATGTTAAAGGAACAGCTAGCAGCATTGCTGTATGTGTGAACTGGACTCTTGTTTTTGTAGTTACTTTCTCTTTTGAAATACTGCTTAACTCATTAGGAGAGAATATTACATTCTGGTTGTTTTCTGGGATCTGTGCTTTGGCAACTGCATTTGTGTTCACTTTAGTTCCAGAAACAAAAGGAAAAAGTCTGTCAGAAATTCAACAAATTTTGAGTGGGAGGCCGCCAATAAAAATTGAAACTATGTGAACAAGACTTAAGAATGGAGGGAGTACAATTTTGAAAGACTTGAAATCCTAGAAGAAATTCGTTAAATGCTGCAATTTCTTTAATTAATATTTGTATTTTTTATGATGTCTTAATTGGTAACAATAATTTTTTTCCAGTAACAATTTTTTTTCCAGTATTGTTATCAGATGAGTCCCATTATGATATTTGAAATCATTTAATAAAAAATGTTGTTTCCAGTTTCTTATAAGTGATGAACAGTGGCTTGAGTTCAGGGTAATAACCAACCCACAAGTGTGTTAATCCCGACATCACTCGCATGTTGGATTTGATCTAACTTACTTTTTTATTATAGGTATTAAATACTGTACAACTCTAATGCAAGGATTAAACTTACAATAAGATGTAAGCAATTTAACTTTAAGCAAATAAATATATAGTTTCTTTTTCAGAAACATATACAGTAATAATAATAATAATAAATGACCTTCAAAAAAAGTAAATTATTTCACAAATAACACATTTGAAATAAAGTTTCCAAAAATCAATATTAGAAAAAGTACACAATAATATAAACATAGTAAAGCAGTAACACATTTTGAATAAGCTTATAACAACGATTTTAAACTCAGTAACAAAATAATGTAGAAATAATAATGAAACCATACATTATTTTGTTCTTACTATTGCTGACATTTTTTATTAATATTAATACTAATACTGTTATTACTATCACTATTTTTTAACATTATTATATTTAAAAGTGCAGAAAAATTTATAAAACCAAAATAATGATATTCAAAGACCTTGCCCCTTGCGTATGCCAGGGGTGTGGCGTTAATGTTGCCTCTATTGCTGCTGGTAACAGCTAATAAAAATGAATAAAGTGTATCCAAATTTTACATGATTTTTTTTTTTTTTCAAGGAATAATGGAAAGTATAAGATCTCAATTACGTTCATTTGTGACCAATCCACCAAGATCTGTCGATGACAGCATCCTCCAGTTCTAAATAGCTCGTTACTTTGCCAATGGCGCTCCCTGGCAAACTCAGAGCTTATAGGCTTGTGTGGGATGTCAGTGACCCTGCGAGGCTTCAGTTTGTTGTTTATAGGACGATTGTTGCCAGTGTAGTGAAATGGCAAACCTTGAGTTTTAGTGTTAATTCTTCACGTATAACAATGATATGGTGAATGATTTAATGTTAAAAGCACAATGAGAAGAATGGCATCACAATTTGCGGGCAAAAGTGACTGTGATTGATAACCTTTTAAAACGGTTCTCGAGTTTGCGTTCTTTTGTTGAAAAATGTCACATAATTTCAACAGGAAGACGAACTCTGGATCTTCAACCTTTAAAAACTAAATCATGGGGGGGGGGGGGGGGGGGGGGGGCATTTTAGTAGCTCTTGGTACAAGGAGTTTCCTTAGCTGTGTGGTTGTGACAAACTATTGAAACTATTTTATGTTAGTAAAGTTTGGAAAAACAAGAATTGACACTTCTTTGAGTGAGGCGTTTAAGAATTCAGTTGAAACGTGTAATGAAGGTGTGAAAAGAAATAGGTATATAATGGGTCGATTGATAAATGCTGTTTGCTATTTAGCTCAGCTAGAACTTCCATTTAAGGGTAGTGACGAGTCCGAAAATTCGGACAACAGAGGAACTACGTAGAGCTCTTATACCTAATTGCTCAAACATGATAAGGTGGAGGAACATCTTCGGACTGCAACTGTGTTTTCAGGAACGTCAAATGACATTCACAATGACATTATTGAGTGTATTTCTCATGTTTTGATTAATGAAATAAAGACGAAGTGAGTGAGACAAGTTTTATATCATTAATCTTGGATGAAACCACTGATGTATCAAATAAATTTCAAATGTCAACGGTTCTTTGTTACGTCACACCAGAGGGACGAATTGAAGAAAGATTTGTAGGGTTTTGTGATGTCAGTAGTGACCACACAGCAGTTAGTTTGTTCAACCCTTTGTTCGAACTCCTGGGAGAATTCAAATCTGGCACAAAACTCATAGTGCAAACATATGATGGTGCGGCCGTGATGGTTTACAGTCAACTGTTAGAGGGAAATATGAACAAGCTTTATTTGTGCATTGCTATGCTCACAAACTTAATGTAGTTTTGCAGCAATCAACCAGTCAGATAAAGAAGTGTATATTTTTTCAAACAGTGTCATGACTCATGACTATCTACATTTTTTTTTCCAAAATCACCCAAAAGAGCAGAAGCTTTAGACACTGAAGTGAAAAAACACATTCCATCAGTGTCTGCCACGAGATGGAACTACAGAAGCAGAATGATTGATGTTTTCAGCTTGAAGACTGAACTTGCCACCCTATTTAAATTAATGGCAGAAGATGAGGATGAATGGGATGCTGAAACAAGAGCTTGTGCATCGGGCTACTGCCAGAACCTCCTAAGCTTTGATTTCAGATTCTTACTTTTGGTGTTTTCGCTTGTATTTCCTAAGTCTGATGCCTTGTTTAACATCCTTGAGAAAAAGATTTTTGATGTTGCTTGCTGCAAACAAAACATCAATGACTTCAAAAACAGTATGAACAACTTGCTGAAAAATGTTGACGAATTAATTTGGTCAAGGATAGAATCTGATCAAGATTGCCACGAAACACCAATACTTTCAAAGAGATCAAGACTGGATAAAGGAGAAAATGACACAAAATTATCGTATCGATGAATATTTTATGAGATCATAGATATGATACTTGACCAAATAACCAACAGATTCTTGGATGTAGACCAACTACAGTTCCTATCATTGTTGGACAGTGCTTCATACGCCGAATATGACAAGACTTGCCCAGAGAGTGCATTAAGACTTTTCTTACTTATTATGGACAGTACTTCAACACAGTGCGATTAACGAACTAACTCTGTTATTTGTACTCTTCCCCTGAATTCCGAAACAAAGCAGTCTACAACGTTCACCAAGAGTTGTATGCCATAGGACTTAAAGAAGCTTTGCCACAGGTGTATAAACTTCATGAATTAATTTTTACTATTCCTGCCATCAGTGCATGAGCAGAATAATCTTTTTCAGTGCTCCACAGAATACACACTTATCTAAGAAACACTCAAACTTAAAATAGACTTTCATCTCTGCCTCTGTTATCAGTGGAAAAGGGGTTGCTTAATAAACTTAAAAAGCAACAGCAAGCAACATTTGAAATTTCTGTCATTGATTTTTTTTTGGGGGGGGGGGGAAGAATCGGTGGATTGGACTGAAGTACAAACAGACATTGTAAATTGGAGAGATTGTAAATACATTTTAAATACGGTATGCCACTATAATTTTTATTTATGTATTTGTTTGTGTTTGTTTTGTTTTATACAATTGCATACAACCTATATAATGTTAACTTGGAAACCCTCGGAATTCGCAACTAGCACTCTCCAAATTAAGTCTGAAACAACTGGCAACAAATATGAATCACCCATGCCACGCCACGCCACGCCATGCCACTAGCATATTCTTACCTTTCTTAAGACAAGATGAAATGGAAGATGAAGTTATAACATTAACACCAATAATATAAAAACTGAACAAAGCTTCACATTAACAGCTCAAGAACTTATTTGAATGATTGATGTAGGCAATTGTGTATCTGGGTTGTCAAAATAACAGTACACCAGAAGAGTAACTCCATCACTCTAGTGTCAGATTAACACCCTGCACCACACTGAAATAATAGCACTGTTGACAGATGTAGGGTATCCATTTATATTTGAATTGCAGAGATAATAAACTATACATCATCCAACTAAGACTGAAGTAGATGTAAACAAAGTGAAATGTATCACTCTACCGACCACGTGGAAAATTCAGACTAAATAGCAAGCAGTTGATATTTTGTTAATCAAATAATAAAGTCAAAAGCATAAATGACATGTGCCTCATTTATAGCATAGTCACATTAGTCCGAAGTCATCACTTCCTACAGGTTATGCAAAATTTCCAATCTTTTCCCTTCCCTGTTAGGATCTTTAACCCTGTGCTGCTTCTTTGATTTTGTGGTATTGTCACTCCCTACTTGTAAAGTTGTGTGACCCACATTAACCCAAGTTTCATCTAGGCCTATATAGTTTATTTTCCTTCCCTTCATCTAAATTCTGTTATCTGATGTAAATAAACCTGTGCCACAAAATTATATCTAATATACTACTGTCAAGATTAACCCCATACACAGACAAAATCGTTGGAGATCACCAATGTGAATTTAGGCAAAATAGATCAACCATTGATTAAATATCTTGTAGCACAGAAGATGGAGCAGAAGCAGGAATACACAGCGAAATGTTTTTCCAGTACATCTCACTTTGACTGGGAGCGACAAATTTTGAGGCAGAGCTGAAGGCAATAGCAACAGCGTTACAGAATATCATATATAGACCCAACATAAGGAAACAGATAGTAATATTGGTGGATTCAATGTCAGCACTACGAGCAATAACTGAGAACCAACAAAACACTCCCATCATTCAGGATATCAGAACCATGTATAAAATTATTGTGGAAGCACAAGGTAAACACATGTTTCAATGGTACCCTCACACGTGGGGCTGATGGGCAACAAACAAGCAAACTGTTGAGCAAAAAAAGGCTCCAAAGTCAAACAGGGGACAGCAAAAGAGATATTGAATACAAACTAGGCAACAGGAGCTTAAACACAAAATACATCAAAACAGAAGACAACAGAATACAGAAGACCTCCGAGGCAGGAGATATCAACACATAGCTACATATGCAGAAAAAATCAAACACCTCCCCAGAAAAACAGCAGTAGCGCTCTTCAGACTGGAAACAGGCCAAGACTGTCTAGATGACTGTCTTAATAGAATGGGAATTGTCCCCAGAACCAACGGATGCTCCTTGTGCACTGAAAATGTCCTCCCAAGCAAGGAACACCTGCTGCACTGCAGGCAATTAGACCCCGAGAAAAAGAAGAAACAAGATATAGCGGGACTCTATTGGGAAGCAAGAGGACTAATGGTGTAAACCAAGCTCCAACCATTTGAAAACAACAACATATTTTGTATTCGCCAAATCTTGGAGAAAAAGTGGGAATATAATGTCTGTCCACCAGCAATACATAGATTTTAAAAAAGCATATGATTCAGTTAGGCAAGACAAATTGTACAATATCCTCATTGAGTTTGGGATACCAAAGAAGTTAGTTAGACTGATCAAAACGTGTCTAAATGAAACCTATAGCAGTGTCAAGGTACGGAAACTTATATCAGATAGGTTTGCCATTAAAAGCAGCTTGAAGCAAGTAGATGCACTATCACATTTACTTTTTAATTTTGCTTTGGAATATGCCATTACGAAAGTTTAGGAAAATAAGGTAGGCCTAGAATTAAATGGCAGTCACCCGATTTTAGCATATGCTGATGACATTTGCTTGTTGGGTGATGACATGAACACAATTGAGAAAAATGCAGTCTTTTTGATGCCGATGTCGGATTGGAAATTAATGCAGAAAAAACGAAGTATGTGTTCAAGAAACGTCAAAATAATGTGCTACAAAATTTTAGAATAGCCGGTAAATTGTTTGAACACGTGGAGAAATTCAAATATCTGGGAGCAATAATTACAGACACAAATAATATTAAGGCAGAAGGGTCACTCCAAGCAAAGCTGGACATTCCATGACAATTTCAAATATTTATTTAAATTTAAATTTACATAATTACAGAGCCACAGAGTTGTATTCAACTATACAAAACAAAGATAATTGAATTGCACTTTTATTGACCTTCAGTGAGGGTGATAGGAACATGGTTATAGAAGTCTGAACAAATTGATGTTTGCTTGCTAGCAAAAGAAGCTTGAATTTTGAGTGCATAGTTGAGAGTTGTGGGAAATAGATATATAGAACACCTTCTGAGGTTGGAAACACATTATTTAAAGGTAATTTATTATTTTTTTCTATTAATATTTTTTAGGTTGCTTCAACTGTGACATTATTGCCCCGTCTCTTACTAAAAT
Organism: Ectobius pallidus; assembly: GCA_964059195.1. Lineage (NCBI taxonomy): Eukaryota > Metazoa > Arthropoda > Insecta > Blattodea > Ectobiidae > Ectobius > Ectobius pallidus. The sequence goes on from CAXKWD010000008.1 coordinate 23,731,249, forward strand.
TAAACATTATTTCTATTTTCGGATGTTCTTTATTTTTTGTTTTTGAAACTAATTATTTTCCTCTTAAAATGTTGGTTGATAACTTCAGAAATGCCTTTAAAACAGTAACACTGCGTAACATTAATTAATTATTTTGGTAACAGACGGGACAGCATGCTGGTAACAGACGGGACAGTTTTCAGGTAACAGATGGGACAAATAGTATTACATTATTGTTTACATTTTAAACGTACTGAAAATAAATAAGCTATAAAGTTTACATGACCAGTGAATTAAAATATTATTTATTGGTTAATCATGTGATAAGAATCTGAATAGATTATTGATATAGGATGTAATATACAAATAATGTAAAAATATTAACCAATTCCACTCTACATATTTCAAAGTAGTAATATGGCCAAATTATCAGCTGCAGAGAAGATGAAACACAAGAGAGCATTTGAAACAATCTGGAAAATATGATGCTGCTAAGGATAAAGATCTCAAAAGGAAGAGAGAGAGCACAGCAGTGAAGAAGAAAGTTATGACACCAAAGGAGAGACGGAAGTTAAGGAAATATGAATGTGAACGTAAATGTGATAATGTAAAAAATTGAAGATTGCTCTTGCCAGCCTCGAAGTTAGGGACGGGAGAGCCATCCACTTCCAGATACCAAACTCCAAAAGCCATTCATTGGGCTACTTGTAATCTTCCAAATAGTCCCTGTAAATGACTTGAACTGCAAAAACTTTTGCTATTAACTGTGGACCGATGTTTGTGTTTCCCCATGTGAAAGACAAAACCTGGATTGTAAAGACTGATATTATAGTAGAGTTTTTCATTACATACCTAGGTGGCTTCAAAGGAATAACCAATTAAGTCGGTGTTTCTTTATGTTAATTGATCTGACCAATTCGGTCCAAAACACAAGCAATGTTGCAATATTCTCTCATTGTTAATGTTGCCATTGTTCATTTTCAGTTCTTCCCTCATTTTAATCAATTCACACATACCGTTTAGGCCTACTGTAACTAGATCTAGCAATCTTGCATTTTGCTCCATGTGGAGTTGATGAGTAGCTGTCACAGCAGTCACAGGAGATTCTTAGATTTTTATTGGCTGAGGTAACTAACTGATTGGTGCAGTAAAAATAAAGAACATGGGTTGAGCTGTCGGCAAACATATTCTCCTAACAAAAGGAAGCCACCAGGCCATGCAATGAATAACTGGACTATATCAGCACATCAGCAATACCAATTTGGAAAAGAGATCGCTACATTTTCACAAATCCAGTTGAAGCAAATGCTTAAAATTATTCTTAATTAACAAGTTGACTTCTAAAAAAAGATTGATTGTTAGTATCATTGTTATTTTTCATTTTCATTACTGAGGGAAAATGTGTTGTAATTATGGGAAGGCCTATGTAGCAGAAGTATTTTTATTGTGAAATAATAAAATCTGTAGCCTACTTATGAAACTTTAATCGTTCAAAAGTTATTTAATTCAGTTACATAGTGTTGAGAAATAACTCTGAATGTGCATTTCAATAAATAAAATTGCAAAATGTCCCGTCTGTTACCATCATGTCCTGGCTTTATTAATTGTGGCGTTCATTCTAGTTGGATTTAAGATAAAAGAAAAATATGAAAAGAAGCATAAGCACAATACCTACACCAAACATTTTTATTTTATTTCAATGTTTAGATGATGAACAGAAAATAATTTATGTACATCATAACTTCATAAACCATGTCATTTCCCTGTCCCGTCTGTTACTTCTCTTTAAGCGATTATAAATAAGTTATAAATTAAGATAAGCAATGTTATTAATTCATATAAAGTCAATATGAATTGTATGCCATAGTACAGATGTTGCTTACAATAATTACAGAATTAAATGCTCCCAGCAAACAACATTAAACTTTCAAAAATGTGTGTTTGTCCCGTCTGTTACCTTGGAGTGACCCAGAAGTTAAGTATAGACTCAAATCAGGAAATGCCTGTTTTTATGCAGTTCAGAAACACTTTATCTTCTCTTCTTCTGCCCAGAAATCTAAAAAGAAAAATTTATAAGACAATTATCCTGCTGGTTGCATTATATGGATGTGAGACATGGTCGCTTATTCTTCGGGAAGAACATAATCTGAGAGTATTCGAAAACAGGATGCTTAGGAAAATATTTGGACCTAAGAGAGATGAAAATGGGGACTGGAGAAAACTGCATAACGACGAGCTTCATAACATGTACTCGTCACCGGATATAGTAAGGGTAATTAAATCACAGAGGATGAAATGGGCTGAACATGTTGCGTGCATGGGTGAAGAAAGACATGTCTCAAAAATATTTACTGGGAGACCCAAAGGGAAAAGACCACTTGGAAGACCTAGACGTAGGTGGAAGGACAATATTAGGATACATTTAAGAGAAGTAGGATTTGAGAGGGATGGTTGGATGGAGTTACCACTGAATAGGGTTGAATGGCGGGCTCAGGTGAGCGCAGCTAAGAACCTTCGGGTTTCATAAGATAGAAAATATTCCTTTAGCTTGCTTAGGAATTGTATATTGCCATTGAATAAGTAAGTTTGTGAAGGATGGTGTATTTTAGTTAGGAAAATCAGGATCATTATTTACTGCTGACATGACCTTTCTGAACATAACGAGTTTGTTGTTATGGGGGGAAAAAATATGCACAATTTTGTGAAAACTCATCATATTTTCCACCCAATATCTTCCTGGTTCGGGAGTCACAACATTATCGACTGTTCTGTTTTCAAATACCTTAGATGCTAGTTTTTGACACACTAAAGAACTCCAAGGTTAATTTCACAGATTAAAAGTTGAGAGATCCTTTCAGTAAAGATATTAAAAATGTTTAATATTAGAATAGGCCTAGAGTTTTTTTCTCCAGTTTTAAATCACTTACCTCTCTTACATTTTATAACACAAAATGGCTAAGCACATTATGCTGTGACTCTTCTTTATGCTTAAAACAAGTCTTCCAATGTAAACATATTCAGCCTATATTATTTAATTTCTATTCTTGGAGAAAATTATAACCAAACATTTTGATGTATAATTGATTGTTACCGGTACACAATATAATCACCACATTAAAATACAATATAGTGCATTAAAATCAGTTCTGTTCAATATGAGTAGGCCTACTCTTTGCCATAGAATTAAAATATATTTTCTGTATTTAACAGATGATTATTTTATATGTGGAGAATGCATCGCAAGAAGGCGAAAGTTGTAAAAGTTCAAGAGCCAATCACAGCAAATGGGAAATAATAAAATAGATCCTGTAATCTTGTGGTTTTGTTTACATCTACTTCATTCTTTAGTTGTATGGTGTACACAGATGTTGTAGAATGCATTGGTGGCAAAACAGCTATCTCATGCAAGTTATTAAAAGATATCCATAATTGTTAGATTTTTCTAACAACTCGAGCGATTGAGAGTTAAAATATAGGATAATTGACATTATCATAAGAAAATATTGAATTGTCTCTAAATTAGTAACTACCATTGTTCCTATATGCTTTTTAAACATAACATACTAGAGATGGATTGATGCCAGTTTTTGTCGATACTCGATACTCGGTTCCAATGTACATTTTTGTCTTGATATTTGGTAGTCCGATTCTTGATATCAATACCTCTTGAGTATCGAGAACCCATCTCTATTACACTGACTGTATTGAAGCATTACTTTCCATTGATATTTAACACAATGGCGACAGACAGCTGTGTAGGCTGACTATTTTCTGCAGACTCTGCTGGTACCTGCTCTTTAAAGCTGCCAGCTTCCTCTCAGTTTAGATAGCCATATATATTTCAAAATAAAAATATGCTAGGATAAAATGTTATTACCGTAATCATCAGATCTGCTATTAAAAATGCTTTAATATATGGAACCAATCAATACATTTTTCCTTGTGTAATGTCATAGAGCGGGAACAGTATAAGTAGCTGGTATCTTTCTTGTCTTTGACTGCAGTCCAAAATCCAGCAAGGTTTTGAATTCTTTACAGTCAATTTTGTTTGTCACTTAATTCTTCATGTCCCCTGAAAGACTTCCTGTGGGGTTTCTCTGTGGGAGTAGGGATTTTCAGACCTTGTCTTCAGTGTTTATTGTTCCCTAATTGCTTGTAATTGCCTGGACTGTTTGTTGTCAGAGTATAGAAATTTATGGACCCAAAAGGGGCTGATTAGGGCACACAGTTAGGCAGCTATAATTAATTTTTGCTCCTATTCATGGCTTTTTATTAGACTAGAAAAATGATTTTAGTGTCCCCCAGCCTTACTCATACTGTCATAACTAAGAAAGAAATCTGCAGAAGAAAGTCAAAAGCTTGAATAGCTGTCTGTTGACATTAAGTTAAAGAATTTTATGTCTGCATATACAGGGTGTTTCAAAAGTACCTTTACAAACTTCGGCCCTGGGTTCCTTACATCAAAAGAAGGAAAAAAGTTCATAAGAACATAGGTCCCATAATCCTTTGTTTTCTCGTTAGGAACTGTTCAACACATTGGTACACTCATAACACATCAACACACAAAACTCATAACAGATGCTCGAAATGTCCTCCTCTTGTTTCTAGACATGCATGCACTTGTCCAATCATGGACTGTCAATGAAAAGTTTCTTCATCTGGGAAGTCTGCTCCATATACCAATAGTTTAAGGTGCCCCCAGAGATAAAAATCCAAAGGATTAAATTTATTGGTTTATGCAGCAGACATCCTGGATGAAGAAACTTTTTGACGATGTGTCATGGAAGCCTGCAAAACCATTCGACATCATCCCGGTGTATTTTAAAGGGTGCGACAGTCCATGATTCGATGAGTCCATGCATGTCTTAAAGTAAGAGGAGGACATTTCGAGCATTTGTTATGAGTTTTGTGTGTTCATGTGTTATGAGTGTGCCAATGTGTTGAACAGTTCCTAATGAGAAAATAAAGGATTATGGGACCTATCTTTATATGAACTTTTTTCCTTCTTTTGGTGTAAGGACCCCATGGCCGAAGTTTGTAAAAGTATTTTTGAAACACCCTGTATACACCTCTGAAGGTCAACCATGATTTCTTTCTCATTCTCTCTACAATTTTCTTTGTCCTTTGCCTTTAGCTTATACCTTATGTTTGCTTTGAAAAGATCTTCTTTCTCTTTAGAAAATATTTCTTCGTCTTCCTGATAGGATTTAATTTTACATTACCTGGGATGCCTTGGTAATCTTACTATAGCATCACTGTTCACCGTGTGGTTCAAAACAGCTCACTATAGCATTTAACTATTTTTAGATGCTTTGAAGATAAAAAAAAGTAAAGTGTTCCCTATATAGGCCAGTGAGGCCCTTAATTTATTTCAGTCTATATCATAGTTACAAATCAACTAGGTGGTAAGCACTCATTCAACCAATTTTGAAGCTGAAGAATTTCTTTCTTCTTAAGCTCATGAAGTGCATTTTTAATGGTGTGAAATTCTCCTTTTATGCCTAGCTGTGTTGTAAGGGTTTTGAAGGTATGTTCTCCCCATTCATGAGGTACAAGCATGTCTCTGTCTCCATGACACATAAACAAAGCTGGTAGTTCATTGGACTGCTTGGGAGATTTATACACCAATGAACTGTAATTAAGGAATGATGACAGGGCAAACACACCTGCTAACTGTGGCAACAGTCTATAACCAATATGCAAAGCCAGAGCTCCACCCATTGAGAAACCACCTGAAAATTAAAAAATAAAAATTCAAAGTCTTAAAATATTATTACCACAGTACAATTTCGTCAGCTAAGATGAGACACATCTTATCTTCAAAATGGCAACTTCCCAGAAACAAGAAAAAACATTTCAATTCCAGCATTGTAAGGATGTAAATAGTTGAACTAGCAATTATAGTGCCCAAATTGATCATTGTTCATATATGAGGCTTCAACAAACACGTAAGAGCTGGTTTTTCTGAATATTTCATAACTACAGAGAGATTATTTTTGCAATATGCCAAGAACGCATGGTCTGCATGGCGGCCTGGAAGCAAGTCATTGGCCAGTAAAGGCTCAATTCAAGCGCACGGATTTCTGAACTAGGCCTACAGTTAGAATAATCACCTACTTTTATCATAGAAGATGAAAATGATCTCTGTCTACCACCACACATTTCTGACATCTTTTCATTAAGTTTGCATTTGCACACATTAATTCTTCTTGTGAAATTGCTACAATTTCTTTTCTTATGTTCTCTTTCAGTTCTTCAATTGTAAGAGGGTTATTCTAGTAGGCCTACACTTTATTTTTGAAGTTCCCTAAAAATAAAAATATTTTACAGTATTACCCTAACTTCAAACACTTCAATTAAATTTGTATTTTTCCAACAAGACCCGCTGCAGCGCATACTGCAGATTTCATTTAGATTTAATTAAATTTCCATTTTTCCAACATGAGTCCACTAGAGCGCATACTGCAGATCTCTTGTTAGATTTAATTGAAGAAGTGTTTGAAGATAGGATAATTAGTAAGGGGTTGTGGCCAGCAAGATCTCCAGATCTTACTGTACGTGATTTTTATTTTGGGGGGAACTTAAAAAGAAAGTGTACACGAATAACCCTCATGCAATTGAAGAACTGAAAGAGAATATACAAACAGAAATTGTAGCAGTTTCACAAGAAGAATTAATGCATGAATGCAAACTTTCTTAAAAAATGTCAGAAATGTGTGGCGGTAGAGGGAGATCATTTTCAACATCTTCTATGACAAGGGTAGGTGATTATTCTAACTGTAGGCCTAATTCAGAAATCCATGCACTTGCATCGAGAGGTTATGTATATGAGCCTTTACCGGTCAATGACTTGCTTCCAGGCTGCCGCATGTGTTCTCAAATAATCTCTCTGTGTAACCTGAAAATAGCTAATTTTGGAGATATGACATCCCTCCTCTTTAACCAGTGATATCATATTGACATTAAACTTATGGTGACATATGGAAATCATTAGAGTTTCCTGAAAGTGTCATTACAAGAATAGTAATCTAAATTCTGCAGGCTCCATTTTTTATTTTTTTAATGTATGCCATAATTCTGAATGAATTTAGAGTAAAAAGTTCATAATATTATATATCAGTATAATTGTTTTTTATAGAATATTACTAATGAAATAAGTGTAAAGCCAGCTCCCTAAAGCTGCATACTGATGATGGCTGCTCTAAACTAATAAACACCTTACTTTCTATTATATAATAATTAAAACTTGCCAACTATAATCCTGTTCTCGGGAATTCCTGTCTGGACTACTTCATTCTGTATGAAGTCCAGAACATTCTTTTCAACTGACTTTAATGATTCTGCTACCTCAGGCACATCAGGGGAGATGTCAAGGCGATCAAACCATACATTGCTCAGCTGGAATGAAAAATAAGATATCTCTTAATTACAAACATTAACACTACAAGACTTTCTCATCATGTTGAAAGACAAAGCAGGTTTCCCATAACTTCCACATTTTATTTCATTTTATAAATCTGCATGTAAAACTATAGGTATAATTTTTTTCTATATATACATAATGAATATGATTATATACTGACAGCATCTTATACTGCTAAAATTGCTTGTTATGAATTACCACATGGGTTGTGGCCCTTAAGCAGATCCTGTGTGCTTGTATACAGTACAGCAAAATGTTTCACTAAAAAAGCTTTGGTTTATGGAAATCACAAATCTGAATATGTTACCTCTGCACCTGTGCATAGCCTTCCATATCTACAGTACAGTACAGTACAGTACAGTACAGGTTTAGACTCTTAGTTACTTGCCTGAATAATATTTCATTTGACATTTACTACGCTCTTATTATTACTTCATGTGAAAACTATTTTAATGATGTTAAAATAAATCATTAGGATGCTGTTGAGCTCAATCGATAAATTTAAATAAAACCGATATTGTTATACTCAACTTTTTAGTAACGTTTTTAGTTGTTAACAAACATTAGGTTTAAAATGTTTTAACGTTTTAATCTGAAGACGATGTCTACCCTGAAGTTGATATCTAAAATCAATTGAAGTAGAGAAAAGCAGGTACTGATCTTATTTAAATTTTGTACAACTACTTGTATCGAGAAAAGTCATTCAGTAAAGGAATTTCATACTAATTAGATATTAACCTTCTGTTAGGCATGCACTTTGATCGCATGGCACCCACACTATATTTTTGTGGTTATGCTTGCATTTATATTTTTATTCCTTTTATTTTTCCTTTTTCTAATTTTAGCTTCATTAAGGTTAAGTATACATTGTTTTTATTAGTATTATCTTACTCTGTTAGGCACATGTTTTGGTAGAACACCGTTGGTCATGTGGGGCCTGGTGTAAAGAAAATAAATACATTCCATTTTTTTTTTTTCAGGTAGCCTATACAGCTTGTCTTAGTTTCCAGAGGGGGGTTGCAAGGCGATGGGCTTACCACCTGTCCCTCTACCCTCTCTCGGAAAATAAGCATATCAAAATTAGTATAGGTAATGAAACCTCCACTTGGAGGCCCCTTCGCCCCACCTGGGGATCATAGGGTACCAGATACAGATACAGATACAGCTTGTAATTTGAAATGTTCAGAAATAGCAGACATTAGTAAAGAAACTTAATGATACAAACTATGAAAATAGGCTAGAAAATTGTTTGCTTTGATTCATTCTTCATGGTTTTGTTACTCAGAATCATCTACTACCACTTCTGTCTTTTTCCCATTAGGCAACTATCGCAAATGTACATTGAAATAGAGGGGAGTGTTGCATTTTCCACTTGCATATTTATTTTTGCAGTTCTTTTTGTCTTTGTTGCATGGTTTACATCGTTTCCTTTTCAATGTGGACGGCAGTATATTCAGCAAGTCACCTTCTGTGGGTTCTACAGGTTTATATCTTGTCAGAAGGCCTTTAAAATATATCAGTTATTATGTGTCACCCAGAAACGAGAAGCGGCAATGTTATGTATTTGGCAAAGAAAATATAATGAGAGTAGGTGCTAGGAGTCTGGTTCACTTGGGCAACACACAATTACTGATTACTCATTCTTACAGCCGAACAAATAAACAGATAAGGTTGTTGCTACAGAAAACAATCGAGTAAGGTGTAATGTTAGATGTCCTAGTCAGGCAATTGCATAGGAGCATTTGTTCGAAAATTATAATACAAAAACAAAGTAGGGGTCTCTCAGGCCTCCAGTCACCAATGGAAGGTTAATAATAGAGATTTCTTATACATTAAAACGAGGAGTGAAAAATATACTCAGAGGCTGTATTGGTACTCACTGTGAGTGAATAGATTACATAATTGACATGTGCTAACAGCAGAAAAGTGAAATACCACCATGAGAAGCAATACCGAGATTCACAACAGGGGGGATTAATGTTATAAAAGCTCAGTGACTATGTGCTTCCAGTTATCTGTGATTCTCATTGGATCTATTTCTTGGTATCAAAACCTCCTGTATCTTCAATTTTATTTCATCATTGGGGATAAAAGGAATTCACATGGGGTCAAATTTGTTAAATATGGGGTGTCGGCAACATTCACCATGTTGGTGTCACTATAAACTAGTATACTGTAAATGTATCTTTAATTTCATCGTTTGGGATTCTAATCCATTCTTCTAAGAAGTTACAGGGTGACAAAATTTGTTGAGTATAGCATTTTTACAAATTACCTGCCCACCAAGTGGAGTGTAAGGTTGGAGTGGAGCTGTAGGAAACAAAACCTGCAGATGAGGGAACTCAAAATCTTGTACTAGAAATTTCACATATTCCTTCACGCCTTCACCTGTATCACCTGTAACGTAACAATGCATTTTCCTGTAATTCATTGTTATCATTTGCTGTATGAATATGCCTATAAAGGTGTGAGATAAAATGCAAGTATAATTTAATTAATTTTTTAAAAATGCAGTAAAATCTCTGTATAATGGAAATCGAGGGAATTAATTTTTTCCTCTTAAATGGGAATTACCTTGAACAAAATTGCTCTGAAAAAATAAATGCACGTAACATCTAGTATCTTAGCACATTTTTATTAATTACTTGTGCTCAACACAAAAAGATAATGAAAAATTATTTAAGAAATTTGGGGATGGAAGTTAAATTGATCCAAATCAGTAATTATAGTACTACACCAGGAGTAAATGTCAATGTTGATAAGATTTACCTATTCCAGATAATCGTAATGAGTGATTTCTTCTTTGCAATTGAGTTATTTGAATTTGGCAGACGTATTCAAAAAGTGGCTTTCCAAAAAAGCTTTCTGTGCAGTTTCATGAAAAGGCACTTTTATTATTTCCATCACAAATTCGGCTGACCACTTGGGTCCAGAATACAAAACATACAAGACTATAAATATTATTAAAGACTATACTCTTACAAAAGGAAAGGAGATATAATTTAATAGAATCCTTTTTGGGATAATAGAACTTTGCGCCCCATGCTGCTCCACTTTCCACTCACCAGGCTGCTTACCGCGTGCCGCCCCGCAGTGCATGCCACCATGCCTGTAGCCGCTGTTCAACCTCAACGCCGGTAATGAATAATTGCAATTGACATGTCACCTAATATTTCACAATAAAAAAACCCCTTGCACCTCCACATAATATTTTACAATTATAAAAACGACCCTTGCAACAAAATATGCTATTTCACAATACAAAAAATACCCTTGTACCATGCTAAATATTTCGTAATTATAAAAAACGCCGTATTATAACATAAAACGTTGCTTAATTGATGCAGGAAAATTCCCTTGCACCAATACTACTCTTTTCATAACTAACAAAATATCTCAAAATTACAAAAGCCGATTCTTGCGTTAAAACTCATGAAACCCCCTATCATAACTCAAATATACAAAAACTTCCTTCACAGCTCAATGTTCACTCGTGATGTAGTGGTTAAGACTCCTGGCTATAATGCTAGGGGTCCTGAGTTCGAATCCCGGTAGATCCAAAATTTACTATCAGGAATAGGTCTCAAATAGGTAGGGAGGGTGAAGAGAAGGTGAGAGGAAGAGAGAAAGGAGACGGGAAAGGAAGAGAAGAAGAGAATAAAGAAGAAATAAATTATTTTTTCTGTTTCATCAGTTCATTAAGAGATGGCGCCACCGTCGCTACTAGTAGTTCAAATGCCACCGCTAGGGGAGGGAGTTAGAGAGTTGGAGTGAGGGACTCGCATGGGGCACAAAGTTCGGTTTTCCCTCCTTTTTAGATGCCTAGAAGTTACAACATAAATGGTAATGAAGGATCAATAGTGAATCCTTTAATATACTTATTGACATGTGTCGTATGTCCACAGTCATAAGCTGGAGTGATTTTAGATACGGTACTGTTTTGTGAACATAAAGGATGTTCCACAAGCACCAAAAAGAAGACCCTTAGGGCCATTCTCCAGAAAAGGGCAGATGCATGTCGCATTTCATTTTCTGGTGTAAAATAAGTATTTATGGATTATGAATTATTATAGGCCTAAGTTAGATATAGATTGAAATAAGGTCTAGTTGATCCCATAGTTCACTTTTTAAATAAAAGTTACAATTTTCTGCATTTTAGAGCACAGAATGTGAGATCTCACCTGTGTCATGTCTGACTTGCCTTTTTCATTCTTTCATAACTCAACAGCCTTTAATTTGTATCCCATTTTAGTGTTATAACAAGAATAAACAGCTCAAAAAATGAATCATAATAACTGAAAAGCATATACCAGTATATCATTTTGTAAAGACAATTTTTTGCACTAAACATGCCTGTCCTCAAGTGAGACCTCACCTCCGTCAAAACGTACAAAAGTTCAATTATTCCCACAGAGATGGCACTGTAGTCTTTCTAGCTTCCTTGGACTATTAACTTTTGGCAGTCTTGTTTTCATTTACATAAAGCCAAGCTGTCAGTGTCTGTGTTGTTTTGTTTGTGTGAAAGGGTTAAATCCAGATTTGGTAATTGGACTTTCTCACCTCCGAAACCTGCACCCAATAGTAAAGTTGTATGTTTTTATATTTACTTTTGCTGTAAATTATAATAATAAGGAATGCAGAGTTAAACTCTAAAAATGAGATTTACTAACCTCAAATGTTCTCAAGCTGTTTAACAACTTAGAGAAAAATCTCACGTCTATTACCCTCACCTCCGTTACTGTTACTCTTGAGTCCTATCCATGGAGGTGTAATTAATGTTGTAATTGATGACATATTTGATTGCCTGTATTTATTATTTTTGTTTAAAGAAGATACTGGTGTAGCTAACAGTTTATGACATATCATGTTTTGATTAAAAGTTTTGATTTGAAGGTGATAATCTATTTTAACATATACATAAATAAGTAAAAAGTTGTGTATTAATCCTTTTGTATGGTAATAAATAAATTGTTCTTTTTAATGATAACATTTAATACGGTAGGCCTAAATATAATCTAATTCTCACAGAACTTCCACTCCCTTACAATTTTCTCACCTCCATGAATGCGCCATTTTTCTAACCTTGTTAATTTAATGTAAAATACCACTCGGTAAGAAGGACCAGTACCTCAGTAGTACTCTGCAGAATGAAATATTACATAAAAAAAATTACATGGTCCGAAATAAAAGATAATTTTTGTTTTAATTCTAACATTGAAATCTGCCCTGTTTTGAAGAATGACCCCTTACCTCCCAAGCAGTTACAGGAACGGTGAAGTAGAGTCAGACTGAAAAATTCAATGCTTTAGCCAGGATTTGAACATTCTACATCTTTGGTTCTCCATGCCGCTCTACCACTGAGCTATCATGGCAACATGCCAGTACAACATTAAATTCTCCAGCTGACTCACATGTCCCGGTATACCGCCAGGTGTTTTCAATAAGAGATATCAGCCCAGAGGGCACTCCTGTAAGTACTTTTAAGGCCCAGGTTTCATAGTAAACCACTAGTAGGTCACAGTGGAAGGAATGTTGTATCTGCTCAAACAGTATAGTGGGATCTAGGATTAACCCTCTCTCTCTTCTCTTGCCAATTTAAGGCCACAATATCAGCTCTTCTAATGGATCCTTCTCCACCATACGAACGACTTCCTCATTGAGACGTTGCCAGAATTTTGATTTGGGAAGGGCCCAGTTGTAGTACTCCTACAAATTTTGTTTGTAAAATCAATCCTTCAAATATGATTTTAATTTTTTTTTTTTTCAGTTTCAAACAAAATATTTTTTTAAACACATACCGGTACCACACGTTTTAACTATTACAAAATAATGTCTAAAAAAAGGCTTTAAAATTAAATTTGAAGGTTTAATTTTACAATTGTCAATAAGTACCCGTACTGTAAGTCTAATATTAAATGTCGTAGGGGTAATGAAAAACATTATTTAAGAATACTAACTGACATGTGCATTTAAATGTGAACTCATCATAAGTTTTTTTATTATTAATTTTGGGGCTCCCTCCCTGGCTACCATATACTTCCTCATATACCTCCCATTTCAATATTTTCACCTTAGTAGCAATGAAGGTTCTGATCAGGTTTTTCCAGGATGCCTAACTGTTCTGGTTTTTAGAAATCAAATCAAATCCTGGGTCACTTGAGTTTTCAAATATAATTTTTATTTTCCGGCAAATGTCTGTATGAATTCAGTTTCGGATCTTCAGTAATATTTATGCTGAACTTGGTCTTGCTGGGCTGGATTTTCCATTCGCATGAGTATTCTACTATGTATAGCGTAGCTAATAATTTCTATATAGTTTATCTAATTCAATTCTAGACCATAACCAATTCCACATTTCCCAAACAGGCATTGCATGGAATCATGGCCGTCAGAAAGGGGGGGCAGGGTAGGGCCACTGCCCCTCCCTGGAAATTTTATTTACACATAAACCTCTAAACTAAGTGACTTATAAGCAACTAATGTGAAGAGAGACTTAAGTTTCCACACACTGTAGTTAGCGTTGTTTGGATGAAAATGAGATGTAACAGCTGACAACCTTAGATATGAGCATGTAGGAATAATTACTTCCCCTAAACTTGAAACCACTTATAGCCTAATAATTTTATTGTAATGAAGATAAGGTAAGAAAATATTGCATTTTATATTTTTTTACCTGTGAAATTGTAAGGTGCAGAAAAAGAGATGTGAGTGTAAATATCAGATGTTTTCATTGTCCATAGTCATAGGTCCAGCTACAGTAAATCAAGGATGTTGATTAAATCATAATAATAATAATAATAATAATAATAATAATAATAATAATAATAATAATAATAGTAATAATAATATTAATAGTAATAATGAAAGCAAAAATAATAATAAAATGGTTTTAGTAGCATAGTGGTGGTGGTGGCAGTAATTTGTTCATTGGCTCCCCCTTGAGAAAATTTCTGCGGACGTCCATGCATGGAATGAGGTACAACTACATTAGGACTCTCTTACAAATGTGTTACTAACTGCAAAATTAATTATAATGGCCTATTTCAAGAGGGTATTAATATGCAGCAGTTTGTTTTACTTCAGAAAATTGAGAAACAGAGCAGAGGAAAAACCTTGCACTGATGGGTGCAAAATATGTTCCAGCATTTCACATCTAAAAAGACATTAAAATATTTCTAAGATTGTGGAATTTATTATGTCTTCCTGGTACAAATGCAGCAGCCAAGTGATAAGTAAGGTATATATGAGAAAACTTAAATGAAAGTAGACAATATGAAAGCAACACTAATGGTGACAGTTAATTTGAAATTCAGTTGTTCAGGATTGTATGAGGTAAATATCTTGTGGATCAATTTCATATGTCACATAAGTAAGGGGCATTAAGAACTGACGTGAGTGTTATAAACTGTGTGTAGTTACATAAGTAAGTACCAGTACTGTGCCATGTGTAGAAAACATGTTACGGTACATTATCATTTGGTGTCTTATATTCAGTTTGACACGAGAAGTTATTCAATTGGTCCCAGCTTCGTCTCCCAGAAATATGATCACATAGAAAGAATGGTGCTATGTGAGAAGAAAGAAAAAAACTTTAAACATCAGGTTTAAGTTTCTGTATTAATTTTCTTTCAGAGTTTTAATTTTACCCAAATATATTTGTATATATATTTTTTTGTATCTTCACAGTTTGAAAACTTCAATTTTAATTATTCTGTAGATATTATTCAAAATATTTATACTAGTTAGTATCAAGTGCAGTAACTAACGTAAACAGATATAAACCTATTTCTTAATTGACACTCAACACCTGGTATCTGCCAGACACCATGATATTATTAATTACAGGGTTTATTACAAAGAAATGTGATACCAGTTACTGGTTTATTACAAAGAAATGTCACACCACTTAAGGGTTAATGTGTGTGTGTGCTGTTTTAGTTTTGAGTCTTGCAAGTTTAATTTATTCATTTTATTTATTTATACCAGGACTGGCATAGAGAAACAATAATTATTACATAACACAAATACATATGAATAGTTACATTTAATACAATAATGGGATAATTATCTGTTTTGTAATTGTGCTAATTGTACACATTGTACCGGTATAGGCTGCATACGGTATGGTAAATAAAGAATTTAATTGAATTGCACGAAACATAACCTCTACATAACTCAGACGAAACACTCTTCAGGATTCTTACCTGATCCATGAAAAAATATTACAGCTCCAGTTGGTTTCTTGCTCGTTGCATTTATGAAACTTAAAGGCCGAAACATTGCACTTATGACTTAATTTCTTCGTTTACCTTATGAGCACCACGATACTTAAAAAGAACGTAACCGCTGCAGGTTCGCCGCAAGGGTTTGCCGTGCGGTTGCTGCAGCGATGGTGCAGGGTTGTCTGATCCCGCTATGTGGTTTGCTGCATTATGGCGGGTTTTTCAACCTAATTTGCAGCAGCGAAGCTAAAGGTTCGCTTTAAAAACGCACGGCCACAAGGAAAACAAGCCGTAATTTCAATAGAGGACTCAGGATTATGATTAGACAACAATTTCACTGGAGAAAGTCAGTTCCCTCCCCTGGTCGCTTTTCCAAGTCAGTTCAGTCCGATGCCAATTTTTTTGGGGGGGGGGATCATGCTTCTGTTCCGTTCAAGGACAATTTTCATTACCTCAATTACCCTGACGTGGCCCTTAATTTACCGGTTCACAACTTAGGTAAAAAAAATACCCTGCTCGGCAAACCCTGACTTAAAAATAGACAAATTTTTGAGGGGGAAACATTATTAAAAATATTAAAAAATATATCTATACTAATAAAAATGAATTTCCAAAATGTATGACGGAGCATCACTTGAGAACGGCTCGACCGATTTGGCTGATTCTTTTTTGTTGTGTTCGTAATTGTCAGGACAAGGTTTGTAAAAAAGATTTTTTTTTGGAAAATCCACGGAAAAAGTAGGAAATGTGAAATGAGGCAAAGTTAGAGATTCTGCTGTTAATTGTTTAAATAACGAAAGTTTTGTTTACGGTGTTCACATAGGGTTTTGGAAACTATATTATAAGACTGGGCTTTAACAAATTCTGATACTATCGATGTAATTAATACATTTGTGAAAATAATTCTTGAAGAATAAAATCCACGAAAATAAAGCAGTCACATAACTTTATCCACCCTCTACATAGAAAATATTTTCTCACAGCGGTCGTATTGCAGGGACAACTTAAGTGTGTGCCAGTGAGTATGTTATATCGGAAGTCTGTAACAAATTCTATCCACTGATACATCACTCATAGCTGTAGTCTTTGTATTAGTTGAGAAATAGGCCTAGGGATGTTTATCAGAGGCCCTAAGCATCTAAAAGAAGACAAAATGGGATGGAACATTTTCAGTCCTACGCGCGCAGTATATTATGTCCCAGGTTTTAGGGAAGGAAAGTATGAAAGTGATATTGAATTTCCTTTTTACTTCAGCCCCGAAACGGTTGTATGGTAAATGATAGTGAGAAATACAATTTTCTGTCAAGACAATACAATCTTATGTAACCGGAATTTCTTTTTCTTCTTATTTGCTCTCCTCCCAGGCATGGTGTGTAGAAACAATGGAATGCAACATTCGACATCCTCTATGAGCCATAAAAAGCTATATCTAGCGTTTTCTGAGGGAATAGTCTGAGTGTCATATGTCGTCGTTCTTCCTCATTTTGAATTCTACATACATATTATATAAAGACCTAGAGTTTCATCATCGAAAGTCCTCCATAAGTAAATTTCATATTACGAAATACAAAACCCGGGCGATGCCGGGCCTTTTAAGCTAGTAACTTATAAAACTACCTTCTTATAATTATATATGATTTTGCAAGATAAAATCCAGGAAAAATTTGCAAAATAAACCATGCCGGTATGAATTTAAAAATGAAAACTATTAAATTTGGTTTTAGATCATCTTTGCAAAGTAGAAATAAGGCAATAAATATTTTTGTTTGTTTTAAAAACATTATTTCTAATATACCTGTCATATATATTACTAACTTAATGGCCCGGCATCGCCCGGGTTTTTTTATTTTGTAATTTGAAATTAACTTATGAAGGACTTTGGATTTGTAAATTCTAGACCCTAATATAGGTACTTATAATTTGAAATAGGAAAAAAGACTTATCACACTCAAACTATAGAGGATGTAGAATTTTGCATCCCATCGCTTGTACAGTACACAGCAAGCCTGGTAGGGGTTCAAATAAGAAGAAACAGAAATTCGGGTAACATAAAATTGTATTATCGTGGCAGAGAATTTTTATTTCTTACTCTCATGTTACTATAAAACCGTTTTGGGGATGAAATTAAACAGAAATGCAATATCACTTTCATACTTCTGTTCCCAAAACATATTACCTTACCTCGTATTGTTTTCTCTAGGTCCAGTTTAGAGAAAGTTATGTGACTGCATTATTTTCGTGTGTTTCATTCTTTTAATTTTATTTATAACATGAATTATATTGATACCTTCTCTAATTTGTCAAACTTCCATTTCATTTAATGCCAAACCCATCTGACACCACTTGCAACAATACTGTTGTCAAGTTTTCTGTGATTTGGATTTGATAATTCTGTGTAAAAAGGGATTAAGTATTGTCAAAAACATTTGATTGTTGGCATTTAAACCTTGTTATCATGGCCAAAAGGAATGTAATGAGTATTGCTTATATTTTAATCAAATACTAGCATGTGCCCGCGGCTTCGCCCGCGATAATTATTTCAAAAATTAAAAATCAAGAGCATAATAGTTAAATCAATATATTTATTAACACCTAAATCACGTGGACTACATACCACGATTAGATAGCGTCGCCTGGTAAAAGCGACCTCAGATTCGAGTTTCTTGGCCCAGAAAACCCCTGTATAGTGAGTTTCGTCCAAATCGAACAATGTTTAACCATATTTAGATCAATGTTGATTATCCCTCTTCCGTGTAGGTAGAAAATTTCATATGTCTACGGGCCTTGACATTCTAAACAAATGAATCGACCAGCGTGGGCTTACAACATTCAAGCGATCGCGATGCTTTTATTTCCATGGTATGACAAAATTAGCCAAAGCCAATTGCAATTGATTTGACATTGAAATGTATTACTGAAATCTGATGCTTCGACAGCGCTAAAATCATGTTTTCTGCCAGTTTTTCACTCATAACTCGCGAACGAAAGCTAAAATTAAAAATCCGGCGTCGAGGTGCATTCGCCCACCTTTCAGTCCATCTATGTTTAAAATTTCAGATCTCTGCGTTCAGTAGATTTCGCTGGGCATCACGGATAGACAGACAAACACATCCTTTAGTTATTATAAGACAGCATGTGCCCGCGGCTTCCCCCCGATAATTATTTCAAAAATTAAAAACTAAAAATTAAGAGCATAATAGTTAAATCATTATATTTATTAACACCTAAATCACGTGGAGTGCATTCCACGATTAGGTAGCGTTCCCTGGTAAAAGCTACCTCAGATTCCAGTTCCTTGGCCCAGAAAACCCCTGTATAGTGAGTTTCGTTCAAATCGAACAATGTTTGACCATATTTAGGCCTATGTTGATTATCCTTCTTCCCTGTAGGTTGAAAATTTCATGTCTGCGGGCCTTGACACTCTAAACAAATGAATCGTCCAGGATGGACTTACAAAATCAAGCGATCGCGATGCTTTTATTTCTAAGGTATGACAAAAATAGCCAAAGCCAACTGTAATTGATTTGACATTGAAATGTATTACTGAAACTGATGCTTCGAAAACGCAAAAAATGCACGTTTTCTGCCCGTTTTTCATTCATAACTCGCGAAGGAAAGCTAAAATTAAATTCCGGCTTCGAGGTACACTTTCCGGCCCTTTAGTCCATCTATGTTTAAAATTTCAGATCTCTGCGTTCAGTGGATTTCGCTGGGCATCGCGGACAGACAGACAGACACTTCCTTTTATTAATATATATAGATATTATTATATTTACACTTTTTAGGTAGATTTCGAAGAAAAATCTACCTATTGCAATGGATACCATGTCATGATTTTCGAAAAATTCTTTCATATCTTTACGTTTCATGCTCCCATGAGTACGAAACCACCGCCTGTTCAAAAAAAAATTGTGATATATATATATATCTTTACACGCTAGCGACCGTAATTTTGAAGATATTTGAACCAAATTTTAATATGTCATTTCTAGGCCCAATAGTTCGGACAAGTTCGTTAATGAGCAAAATTGGCCCAAGGGGGTGGTCGGGGGAGGGGGTTGAAATTTTAAAACATTTTTATCTCGGCCCCTATGAAGTATAGAGGGAAACTTTGTTTGAATAAATTAGAGTACTCCCTATGGAGTTCATAGTGACACCAACGATTCGGGGGTTCGAGTGAGGGTGGGGGATGAAAATTCGAAACTTTTGAAACCATGTCTTGTGGGGTATCGTTGAAAAGCTCTTGATGAGTACTCTACAAACCAATAAATAGTTTCTTGATAGCTCTCATATGTCGCGAGATTTTAATGTTTGAAAATAATAACACTTAAAAGAATTATTATAATATCATAATTTTGTCTTGTTTAGCGGCTTTGCTAATTTTATTCATTGCTAATCTTGCGCACGGCCTCCCAGAATATTATATCCTATTCTTGTTGTCAAAACAAATGATTGTAGGCTCTTCCTCTTTACCGAATTCAGTTCTTATTACTGCAGGTTTGCCATGCCAAGGCTAAAGAAGAAGAGTGCTATGCAGCGACAATAAATTAAACCAAAAGCACTTCGAAATCTACCACCGCCTGTAGGCCTGCCTAAAGGGATTTTTTAAAATGGCAACTAGTGGGCCATCTTGAGCACAGGTGTACCAAAGGTGGCCCACGACTGAAAATTAGTTTAAAATTATATTCTAGGTTCTGAAAATTAAAACAAAGTTAAAGCATGGAAAATCTATTTATTATTGCTAACAGAGCACTTTACTGGTATCATACTAAATGCTAATAAATAAAAAAAACTATTTAAATATGACTTTTGGTCTTCTAATCAGAGTCCAAACAGAAAGAACATACAAAATCTGGAATTTTGTCATGTACAGTGAGTCCCTCGCATTCTTCATGGATATATCGCCTACATCGAGTACAGAGTCTCATGTCTATCTTCCTGTCAGTCCTACACAAGTGGCAATACCAACTTTCAATTGACTTTGATGGTTTCTGCTGACCGCTTGTTCCTGGCACAGCAATGTCTTTTTTCTGAGATGATATTTTGTCCATCACTTTTTTCTCCCTCGTCGACACAGTTGATTTCGGCTGAAAAAGCGATACAACTACCGTTTGTCCACGATAGTTTAACGCTTTTCTTCTGGGAGTCACAGATTTTTTTCCTGGGGGTTCTGGTGTATTCATCAATGCAGAAATTGTTAATGAATTCTTAGAAACGCCTACATCTGGATTCGAAGAATCATTAGTGTTATCAATTGAAGAATTGCTGTCAGATGTATCAGATAAAGTGCTGGAATCTTCTTCTAGGGCAGACGACTTTTTCTGAAGTTGCTTCGTCACTTTATCATTCAGTCCAGGAGCAATTTCCACTTCTGTCTGAACTCGTGATTCATTGACTTTGTGTCTTGAGTCTGGATTTTCAGGCTGTGCTTGAATTCTAGGTTGATGACTGATGTCACTAGGAGCAAATGCCTCGTCGGGGATTCTGTTTGGGTTAAAGGGATAAATACCCGTTGCTTCAAATCCAGACCTTACGTTCTTTAGTGTGAATTTTTTTTCAAATTGACTCCTCCTGATTGTGCGATCGAATTTGTTCACATTTGGGTTAGTGCTCGCAGATAGTCGAGTCCAGTGTAACAAAATCTCATCGTCCCAGTAGGTTTCAAATGATTTGAAGACTGATTTGTCGATTGGTTGAAGCTCATGAGTCGTGTTACTTGGAAGGCAATAGAGGGTTATATCGTGCACTTCTGCTTCAATAACAATATTTGAATCCAAGTGTGAACTGACACCAAATACAATCTTGCTGACACCTTCAAAAATGAGCAAAGCAGGACCAGGTGTTTTGTATTTCGCGAAATGGGCGAGCCATTTCACAAACGTTTGGGAGGTCATTGATCCCTTAGGAGTCATAAATACATCACTTCCGGGGGGCATTCCCTCTCGCCATTCTGGCTTCATTCTTTCCCCTTTAAAATGAATAACAGGAGGGGTGGCATTTCCTAATGCATTACCACACGCAACAACTGTTGCATTTTCACCATGTTCTGGAGCGATATTGTGAACACGTTTGGCTCCCTTTCTAGACAAAACTTCTTGCTGTTTGTGTAGACAAAGTCTTGTCCCTTTCTCGTCCATGTTGTAGATTGATTCTGGCTTATCAACTACATTCAGTTCAGTCATAACTGCCAGTAACTTCTGAAAGTGGTCTCCCACTATAAATCTGTTGAGCTTCTGAGCTCTGGCTGGATTCATGTTCTGAGACTTCCTTCTTGCAACATCAGGATGCCTTCCTAGGAAAAGCTACAGCCACTTTCTTCCAGCCATGCATGTTGATTGATTGAATGGATTTTTTATTTTATTAGAAGAACAGAAATTATATATGGTCCTTCTGATAAATTTAGGAGTTACAGGCACTCCTACATCTGCAAGTCTATGTATTTTTGTGCATATTTCAACTTCTTGATCATTGGTTAAAATAGCCTTCCTCCCTGTTATTTTGTTTCTGCTACCAGAAGCAAGATGGTTTTGCAAAGTAGTTCTTGGAATATTAAAAGCTTCAATTGCCTTCCGAACTGACATGCCATCCTTCTGGACAGCGTCCATTGCCGCAGTGAGCTGATCTCTACTCCATGTCAATCCCAGCTTTTTGTCTTTTGTAGCCATACTGCTTGAAATTCTATTGCATAAATCTGGAACATTCCACAATGTAATAATCTCGCATTAGTTATAAAGTATTTAACCTTTTCATTGAAATAAAATGCTCTGATATTCTATAGAAAGATGCACAAATCACCCTTTCAAATGAAAAGTAAAGACGCAGGCCCCTTGTCATTTAGCCATCTGCGGCACGATAAAGGACCCTGAAATAACTTATGAACAGCATGTTCAGGAAAAATTTCCAAGCGAACGTATTCACTCCCTAGCTGTGGTGAGTGCATTTAAATTGCTGAATATTCAGATGTGAAATCAGATAATAATAATAATACTGAAATAATAATAATAATAACACTGAAATAATAATAATAATAATACTAATAATAATAATGATAATGATAAATTGAACTCTATTCCGTTGTCTAAATATTTTAATTTTTCCTTTTAAATATCTCATGCATTACCTTAATCAGCGTTAAACAAAGATTATAATTACATTTATTAATTAGGTATTTTCTGTAATCATATAACAATATCACAGTATAAGTATTAATACAGTAAAGAAACTGTGTGTTAAAACTCCTATGACAACATGTTGACTGGACGACACTAGCGCTCCATGCGGAGATTGAGTAAAGCTACATTCTCATCATATGAAATGGCTTGGGAAAATACATAAACACATCGCAAAATATGTTATGTTAAAAGAGAAAAATACAGAATATTTTCATTTAATGCAAATCTAATTTTAAATTTAAGAAATAATAAAACACATAATATATTATATTCTAGTTAAGAAGAGGTAAACAATACCTAAATAGGCTACTGTTAAGGACTGTACCTAGGCCTAGTATTTTTCCTTTAAAATCATTGCCCTTTAATATAATTTATAATTCAAATTATGATAATAAATAGCCTACATATTAATTACGTAAATTATATTATAGGTCTGTCACGTTGTTCATCCTGCACGTCATTGTTGACAGTGTATTTTGATTCTTTGCCTTAAATGGCAATATACGACTTCAATTTATCGTAGGTCTATGTAGCGTCAATTACTGCAGGATGGACTTCATTAAACAAAACAAAAAATTCTGGAGCATTTGGTATTGAAGACACCGTCGGTACAGCAGTTTTAATTAACGAGTTTTTATAGGAATTCAGAAACTGTCTGTTTTCGGCGTGTCAAGCATAGACGGTAATTTTCACTCAAATATTTTACATATTTTGTTACTAGGTTTTCTTGTCGACCACTAATGACCTATTTTATACACCGGTAATCATTGCAACAGAATAAAATATAAAAATATTACATTAAAGTAACTTGAAACATAACTACACCAGAATCACGAGTAAGCCAGTAGACCTACAATAAATATTACTTATTTTCGTTCTTACCTTTCTGGATGTTTCAAGAAAGTGAAGAAATGCAATTCAGGATTTTGTCTTTTATTATTACTGAAATTTACAGCAGAATAATAAGGTCCTTTCGAATATAGCGTGTTCTTATAAATACAACACTCCTATTTATTTACATACTTCCCGGAGTAGTTTCTGTAGTCTTACTATATGGCCGCTACGATCGCTAGTAAATGCGCGCGCATGCTCGGCTGGCAGAAAAACGGGCTGAGTTTCTGTACTGTATTAATACTTATACTGTGACAATATCCTAAGTCAACTTAAAATATTACAAAATTAATATATACATATATTTATTTGAGCTCCTAAAGTGGCCCACTAGTCCCTAAGGTGGCCCACTAGTTCCCAAGGTAGCCCAGGTGGTGGGCCACCATAGGAGCATGCTTAAATATCAGGAATTTGATATTAAATTACATTAAACCACGCTTAAAGTTCATAGAATATGGTTCTGTCAGAAGCAGAATTAAATAATCTTTCAGATGAAGTAAACAGTGATTACTTACCTTGACTTGAATGCACTTTAAATCATAAGTTTCGTCACATCAAAATAACAACGAACAATGTCCACGGCATCACTCAACACAATGACTCGCATAAAATGGCTGGCATTCATCACAACGGCTTGATTTTCGGCATGTGATACCAGAGTAGGACTCCACACTAGGATCTGGTGCCATCTCCCGAGTAAATGCTGAACTAATAACCAATTTGAAAACCAGGCTGCCTTGGGAACATGAGCCACCTTTGGCTTACCTACCTTAATTGTTGAATGATTTACTGCATCAAGAACATGCGAATACAGTAAAAATAGGTCTGTTCCCAAAGCTTTAGTCACGTAGTCTACTATCAAGTACCGCGATGGCTGTGCACATTGTGAGTATGATGAAAAATGACATTATGTGCACATGTCTCGTGGTATATCATACAGTGGCGGTTTCTCCTATAGTGCTGCAGTGCGTTGCAGTGCTACAGCACACAGCTTGTCTTCTGCTCGTCGTATAATGTTATTTTCAAACGCAATACTATATTTTCTTTTACTTATTGTTCGATTTTGAACTTGGCGCGTCCACGTGAGAATTCCTTAGCTGTTATGTTGGAGAATCAAAGTCGGTAATGTGAATATTTTCTTTTCCGCCTCGTGAATGCATTTGGCAAACAGCACATCTCTCGTAGGGTGAGACGTCATGCGCAAGCTTGGCTGTATGGCGTGTAAGCTGGTTTCAACATGCAGAACGGGCTGCCGTTGAATTGCGTTCACGGGAATTCGAGGCTTTACAACTAATACTAATACTACTACTACTACTACTAATTTCTTCACGTCTCACTGGGGCGCTGTTAAGATCTCGCTTACACAAAACGACACTTGCGGCGACATCTGTTGGAATATAAGTTTAGATGAAACTGTAGTTCTGGCTTTAGCCACTAGAAGCATTATTGATGGAGCTGTTCCACTACTCGAGCTTATAAATAAAAACAATTTGGTAGGAACATTCTCCGAAATACAAAGCTTCTCAGGATTATAGTCCCCACTCATATGACCACAGCAGAACCAGAAAGAGGCTTTTCTACCCTGAAGAGGATAAAGACATTCCTAAGGAATACCATGTCACAAAAACAGCTCTTGCAATGCTTTCCATAGAGAAAAAGATGGTTGCAAACATGGATGGATTCAAAACTAAAGTCATCGATAACTTCTGTAGTAAGAAGGAACGTCGCATGGACTTCACTCTGAGACAGTAATTATCAGGGCCCGGATTCTAATGACATGTCATCTTTTTATTGATGCTGCATAGACATTGCCAACTTGTGGATAAATCCTAATCATGGCCTCTAGATTATAGAAATGCATTTTTGTTAGGTCATTTTTGTCATTTTATGCAATTTTATATTTTTAGGGCAGTCGGAAGTGAGAATCAAAGAAATGCCAAAATTTTGTATTATATTACTATTGTTATTAGATTGACTTGGCACCAGAGTCTGCCACCTGCTTGGATCTGAGAATGCAAACTACTGTTTGCCCTCAATAAACAACAATATAATCCGGCAGACCACAATAGGATGTACCGAATTTTGACTCACCAGTGCCTCAGTGCCAGTATAAATTTCCGTGAGAAAAGAACATTCACAACATTACAGTTTTTACAATTATGCACAAACTAGTCTATAACTTTGTGTGAACAATATTTTTTTATAAATAAAATATCAGTTTTTAGGTCTTTTTTATATTTATTAAGTCTTTTCTTTAAAATTTAGGGTAATTTTATAGGTCATTTTTCAAACAATTTTAGGTCATCAGAATCCGGGCCCTGGTAATTATGTAAGTAAGCCTACTACTCATTTATAAAATATTTTAAGTTTGCTGTATGAAATGGTATTTGCAGCATACTCTCGTTTTGAGCCACGAGCCGCTATTGGGTATATGTCAGTCCATGACGTGACTTTGGGAACAAACCTATTATTTACTTTTTTAAGAGGTATGTAGCAAATAACATCTCACAGAGGTCTTCCGAAAATGTGGATGGTTTGGAAGAGTGCGCAGTTTTAGCTGACTATTCCACTCATACGCCGCGTGTTTGATATTCACTAATTAGGTTTAGCAATTCCTCGGATAAAGACCAATCACGGCAATTTATCTTACAATACCCTTGTAGGAATCGCGAGGACACCGTTTTATCGGGTAAAATCGTCTGTCGTTACTGGACACGTAATCATCAGTGTGCAGTGATTAATGCGTCACATGCTGCCATTAATCGGCACGAAAACAGATTATTTTATACAACATAACTTGTTTGGAAATTGAAATAATAGAAATGTACATTGATTAAAAACACAATTTCGATTCGGTGCAAGCCAGTTCGTGTGCTTTTATTCTGTTCTGCTGTTAGCTTACCTGAATGAAGTTAACTAAGTTATGTCTTACATGCACCATTGGTAGCACTGGTCAACAACATGGTAACTCGAATCGATTCATGGATGGTTAATTCATAGTATTCCTATGCCGTGATCTCGCGGCTGTTAGTTTTGTTTTTATACAATAAAGCATGAACGTCATTATTATTTGTATATCCGTTATATTTTTATTCATGGAATAGTCTTAATAGATCCAACTCGAGTTGACGAGTTTCATAAGATAAATTCGCTCCTGCTGCACAGTCGCGATAAACTCGTCAACTCTCGTGGAATTACCTATGATAATTAGGCTACATTTTATCGACATTGAGACCAAACTATCATTAACGCTTAGAAATTAGTAGTATTCAGAATAAAGTAGAACCTCTGTTAACCGAAACAAATGGGGAAGGTGGTTTCGGGTAACCAAAATTTCGAATAAAAATTAAAAAATCCCTTTAGGCAGGCCTACAGGCTGAGGTAGATTTCAAAGTGCTTTTGGTTTAATTTATTGTCGCTGCGTAGCACTCTTTTTCTTTAGCCTTGGCATGGCAAACCCGCAGTAATAAGAACTGAATTCGGTAAAGAGGAAGAGCCTACAATCATTTGTTTTGACAACAAGAATAGGATATAATATTCTGGGAGGCCGTGCGCAAGATCAGCAATGAATAAAATTAGCAAAGCCGCTAAACAAGAGAAAATTATGATATTATAATAATTCTTTTAGCGCAATGCTCTATGTCACAGGAACTAAACCAATAACCCAACTTATACAAGAAAAGGCACTAACACTGCACGAAAAGTTAATAAGAATTCCAGGCGATCAATACTGGAAAAACTATCCTAACCACAGTAGACAGCTGATAACACAACAAGGATTCATCCAAAGAACACAAGAAATCAAAGCATCACTGCAGCTCAATAGCAAACCACAATTGCTGAAATACCCACGAAATCCCACTGAAACCACACAGGTCAAATCCCACCTCGACCTTCTACAAACCATAACCAAAAAAGATATGCATCCAGAAACTTTAAAGACTCTAGCATTGGAAACGATGAACAGTCGTTATCCCCCAGACAAATGGAAACATATATTCACAGATGGCTCCCAAATAGAAGGCTATCCACACGCAGGAGCAGGTATCCACAGCGATCTATTCTCATTCTACAAACCTCTGGGACAGCACTCTACTGCCTACGATGGCGAAATAGAAGGAATTCGCATCGCCCTTCAACAATTATGCATTCAAAAAGACAAAGTAGAAAAGGCTGTAATTTTTGTCGACTCAAAGGCAGCAATACAATCAGTGAGCTCCACAGACAAACTTATCTCATCAGCAGTAGAAGAATGTCAAGCCCTAATCCATCAACTACAGGAAAACAGCAACAAGGAAATAGTCCTACAGTGGATACCAGGGCACTGTCAGATTGCGGGAAACGAAGCAGCAGATGCACTGGCAAAGAAGGGAACAAAAATAATGCAAATCCATCTACAAGAAACTTCATACCACTCTATCAAACTATACATAAAGAAAATATACAAGAACATACACAAAAAGGACATTGAACAAAAAATAAGTGACAAAAGTTGGGAAAAGGAAATTGCTCAAGTTCCTGACTGGCCAAGAAACAAAGCGGTTGCCATCTTCCGGCTAAGTGTCCAACATGACTGTTTGGGGAAGCACCTACATCGCATTGGAATCCGGAACGACCCCAACTGTATGTTATGTAATCTACAAGAGACCATGGACAGACCATGCACCTACAACGTTGCCCTGCCCTATCAAGCACAACAGAATGGGACCGGTATTGGGAAGCAAGAAGAAAAATGTCAACTGTATAACATCCTGTGTAACCCTCAAAAACGGCACACTCTAATATTGTATTTTTTATTGTATTTTGTAAGCATTATGTTATGTTATTTATTTATTTATTTTTTCTTAGGTTGCAGAGGTTAATGATATCTTTTCATGCAAACCTGCCATTGGAAATAAAATAAAAAATAATAATTCTTTTAAGTGTTATTATTTTTAAACATTAAAATCTCGCGTTATATGAGAGCTATCAAGAAACTAGTTATTGATTTGTAGAGTACTCATCAAGAGCTTTTCAACGATACCCCACAAGACGTAGTTTAAAAAATTTCGAATTTCCATCCCCTCACCCCTCCCCCCACTCGTACCCCCAAAAACCCCGAATCGTTGGTGTCACTGTGAACTCCATAGCGAGTACTCTAATTTATTCAAACAAAGTTTCCCTCTATACTTCATAGGGGCCGAGATATAAATGTTTTAACATTTCAACCCCCTTCCCGGCCACCCCCTTGGGCCAATTTTGCCCATTAACGAACTTGTCCGAACTATTTGGCCTAGAAATAACATAATACAATTTGGTTCAAATATCTTCAAAATTACGGCCGCTATCGTGTAAAGATATATATATATATCACAACATTTTTTTTTTTTTTTGAACGGCCGGTGGTTTCGTACTTAGGGGAGCATGAAACGTAAAGATATGAAAGAATTTTTCAAAAATCATGACATGGTAATAGGTAGATGCAATAGGTAGATTTTTCTTCGAAATCTACCTAAACAATTAACACTGAAATGTATTTTTTAGAGATTAAGAATCACTTTATGAAGTTTTAGGTGAAAGTAAAATATGAAGACAATATATATGTTACAGTGGAAACACCAACACCAATATCAGATACAACATCTCTAACTTTTCTTCTATCGTTATCACGACCCGTTTCCATTTTTTTTACCAATGCACAATATATCCGATAAAGCGTTTCAAAAAATGTTCGATCACCACCGCATGGACAAGTATTAGCACATGAACAATGTAAATAAATAAAAGAAACAAACAGAGTTGACATGTGCCTTTACTTTAGATAAAGGATGGAGGCGAACAAAGTCAGAGCCCTCGTATTCTGTGGGACATTTCTGTCCTCATTCGCTTTCCATTAAATACAGTGGTATTAAAGAGAGGGGGCAGTCAGATGCGCGTGAGAGAGGGAATGACGCATGCGCGTGAGAGACGCATGTAGGGGGAATCATGGGGAGGGGTAAGAATGTTGTACTGCACTTCCGAGAGAGAGAAGCGATTGTAACAAGGTCTCTTGTTTCTTCACTGCATTATACGATCTTACCTCACTGAAAGCAACGACACAACTAACCCATACACCCCTCCATGCAGTACGAATGTTTATTGGACTCGTCTGCATCTACTGAGCATCCATGCTTGGACTGCCACGTCTCATTAATACCACTGTACAAACTAGTTGACGGGGGAGGGGGAGATTTCCCTCTCCCGTCAAACAATCCCTTCCCTGTGGTAGGCTGGCAGCCCAAGTGTTTGAAACACATCCTACACAGAGTATGTCATAGCATATTTTTTGTCGTTTTGGTTAAACGGTGTTTCGGAAAACAGATTCTACATGACAGAAATATAAAAAATATACCAACCATTTAACTCTTCTGAATATAAGATCACATTCATAATAGTGACCGCAGTAGTAAATCGCAGAACCACGCACAATTGATCGAAACTGCAAAGATGACCAAAATATGCAAATAGGGTACATATACTGTATTCCGTTTATTAAGTGCCAGTATGGTACTTTATGAGATTTTGTGTGGGGGACGAAAAATGTCTGTCCGTCTCTCTGTTCGTGTGTCTGTACGCGCCATAACTCAAATACGCTTTATCGGATTTTCATGAAACTTGGTATACTAATTTACAATGACCATGGGAAGAACACTGTTGTTATTGAACCAAATCGGTTCACCGGTACCGGCGTCAAACCCAATTTAGTGTTTTTATTTAAAAGCGCCATAACTCAAATACGCTTTATCGGATTTTAATGAAACTTGGTATACACATTTATAATGTCCATGGGAAGACGTCCGATGATATTGGACAAAGTCGGTTGGCCGGTACCGGAATAATGCCCAATTTAGTGTATTTTTATGGTATTATATAACAAAAGGCCCCATAACTCAAATATGCTTTATCGGATTTTCATGAAACTTGGTATACGCAATTATATCGTCCATGGCAAGAAGCCTATTAATTTTGGACCTAATCAGTTGACCGGTACCAGAGTAACGACTAATTAAAGGTAACATGTTTTTTTAAATTTTTGTCTACCGGTATAATTTGACAGTTAACACTACTCCTTCACTTATGCTTATCAAACGACACCGTCGAACTGAGTTGGCCAGATGGTAACGCCTTGGACTCGTATTCTGGAGGTCCCCGGATCAAATCCCGGAGACGGCCGATTTGACATGGATTTTTTTATTATTTTTTTTATGTGAGTGCGCGATTGTCAAGGTATCACAAATATGTAGTTCTGCTGACGCTGGCCGATTTTAATCTGATTAGAAAAACTTATTTTTCAATTATAATTGATTCAACAAAAACATACTAGCACTTTGTTATATCAGTTTACCTGATTTTATTTATTTATAAATCAATGTTATTACATATGAATAAAAATCGGGAAGAAAATATGACATGCCATAAGCATTCAGGCCCTACTTATTATGTTCATATCAAAGAGGCCGTTCTTTAACGGGTGTAATACAATGTCCTCTATAAGGTACCAAAAGAATTTTCCATAGCTCGAAATATGAACTCTCGTTTTATTTACAAGCACCCTTTAACACACAAGGCACAGAACTAGACACGAAAAACTGAAAATATCACAAATGATTATTCTTCCAGTCGTAGTGCGTCAATAGACATACGAGCCCCTAAGATTCTATTCGCTGTTATATTATTTATCTCTCGGATGTGTGTTCGCACTCCACGGCATAAGAAGTTAAAATTATTTCGGGAATAGGCTGCGGCTCAAATCTTGTCGAATACCATTGTACAACAAATTATTTATATATCTATTGAAGGGCCTTTTCACACTGGGACGAAGTGACGGTCACCGGTGAATGCAGTGAACACACGTGGGTCAATTGTGACGGTCACTGCTACTATTGCCAATAGTAGCTACATGATAAGACAATTTGTGACCAGTTAGTGAAATGGATTCGAGGGAAGAAGATATTTTTTCTTAGGAATACTGCTTTTGAACAGGAGGAGGAGGAAAATGAAGATAAAACGTTCATTACACGTACATTCACTGCTACGTGATCAGTGGAGAAAGGCTTGTTTTACACTCTGTATAACGACTTAAGACAAGACGACAGGAAATTATTTCAGTACTTCCGAATGTCCACAACATAATTTGATGAACTACTAGAAAACGCGAAAGAGGAAATCAGAGGAAGGGATCCTGTATTAAGGAAAGCCATCCCATCAGATGAAAAACTTGCTCTTACTTTAAGGTACCGTACTGTAATATTATTAAGTGCCAGTATGGTACTTTATGAGATTATGTGGGGGACGAAAAAATGTCTGTCTGTCTATCCGTGTGTCTGTACGCACCATAACTCAAATACGCTTTTTCGGATTTTCACGAAACTTGGAAAACACATTTATAATGTCCATGGGAAGAACCCTATTGATATTGAACCAAATCGGTTCTCCGGTACCGGAGTAATGCCCAACTTAGTGTCATTTTAATAGATTATATTAGAAAGGCGCCATAACACAAATACGCTGTACCGGATTTCCATGAAACTTGGTACACGCATTTACGACGTCTATGAGAAGTACCCTATTGAATTTGAACCTAATCTGTTGACCGATACCGGAGTAAACCCCAATTTAGTGTCTATTTTAAAGGCACAATAACTCAAATACGCTCTATCGGGTTTTTATGAAACTTCGTATACGAATTTATAATGTCCATGGGAAGACGTCTATTGATATTCGACCAAATCGGTTGGCCAGTACCGTAATAATGCCCAATTTAGTGCATTTTATTTTAATATATAAGAAGTCGCTATAACTCAAATATGCTTAATTGGATTTTCCTGAAACTTTGCACACCCATTTATAATGTACATGGGAAGACGTCTACTGATATCGGACCAAATCGGTAGACCGGTACCGGAGTGAAACCCAATTTAGTGTCTATTTTAAAGACGCGGTAAGTCAAATACTCTTTACCGAATTTTTATGAAACTTGGTATACACATTTATAATGTCCATGGGAAGATGTCTATTGATATTGGATAAAATCGGTTAACCTGTTTCGGAGTAATGATCTATTTAGTGCCTATTTTATGGTAATATACGTATTCGAAAGAATTTATGAAATGCAAACCAGTCATCATGACAACATAGCCTATTGTTTTACTGTGATCTTATAAGGCTTTGGAAATTAAAATACAGTTAGCTATGACAAATAACACTATTGCTTTACATGCGCTTATCCAAATAGACCGTTAAACTGACCCTGGTGGCCGAGATGGTAACGTCTAGGCCTCACATTCTGGAGTTCCATGGTTCAAATCTCGAAACCTGCCAATTTGAATTTTTCTTGTATTCTGCATATCATAATTACAATCATACCTGATTAAACAAAAACATACTGGCACTTTGTTGCATCAGTTTACCTGATTTTATTTTCTTATATTTCCATCATATATGACAGCTTTTAACTGGTAGTAGAATGTTGTATTTTAGAATATCATAAAAATGTCACTGATAAGTTCGTTTCTCTTCATGTGCTACGTCATTCGCCATGCTTTATTCGTCACTGAGATTCGTCACTGTACTCAGAGCCCGTTGGCGAACTTAGAGTTGGTAACTGATTGGGCAACTGTTCCCCTATGTTGCATTGAATGACTCGATGTCCCAGAGTAGTATAATTTTGTACAAATCCATGGGACGCAGCAGAGGAAGTAGAAGTAGAAGGGGTGTAGTATTGTTGGGCATTCAGAAGAACATTTAACAAATCGGATTTTACTTTCAATCTTGCATGTCGTGGGATCTTCTTTAATTCAGGTACGAGAGACTGCATGAATAAGGTGTCTTCGTCCATTTGTTGTGTCGATTCGTCTTTCGTTCTCATTAACTTCTCCTTCAAAATATTGTATATAGCATCTTCTTCCTCCTCTTCAGTACTTTTCTTTTCACGTTTTCGTTTTTGCGGTCGCACGAAAGACTTTTCGTGAGCTTCCTGCTCTAAAGTTTTTCCTCCCTCAAACTCGTTTCTGTCTTCATCATAAACATCATCATCATTATCGGCATCAATACTGGAGGTAGTGCTCTTAGAGTCAACTGTCAAGAATCGCAGCTGATCGAAGTGGATATACTTCTTTCGTCCAGTAGCTGCAGAACCACTCTTTTCGCTCTTCTGCCTTAATAACTCTCTGCTGTAACTGGCCCTTAAACTCTTCCATTTTCTTTGAAGAATTCTCCCTATAAAAAAAAATATACTATTGTATTACAATTAAAAATTGACTACCTGTGTGTATGGGTGCGAGCATGCGTATAGGAAAATTAACATGTACTTTATATTCTACTAGTTTAAAGGGCCCGGCGTTGCTCGGGTTTTGTATTCTGACATTCGAAATTAACTTATGAAAGACTCTCGATTTTCAAACTGTAGGTCCTAAATAGATATGTAGAATTTGAAATAAAGAAGAACGACTTATCACACTCAAACTATTCCATCAGAAAACACTTGATATAGCTTTTTACAGCTTATAGAGGATGTTGAATTTTGCACCCCATTGCTGCTACACACCATGCCTGGTAGGGGTTCGAATAAGAAGAAACAGAATTTCTGGTAACATAAAATTGTGTTGTCTTTACGGAATATTTTATTTCCCACTCGTATGTTACCATAGCCTACAACCGTTTCAAGGCTGAAATCAAAAAGAAATTCAATACCACTTTCATACTTTCCTCCCCAAAACACGGGGCATAATAATATACTGCACGCATAGGACTAAAAATGTTCCATCCTATTTTGTCTCCTTCTACATGATTAGGGCCTATGATAAACATCCTTATTTCTCAACTAAAAGTACAAAAGCCTACAGCTATGAACATAGGCGTAGCGAGGGGGGTTTTGGGGATTTGAACCCCCCCATTGATTAAAAAAGGAAAAATTGTACTATTTATTTCATTATTGCGATATATCACCTTTTTAAAAATCTGCGTATAAATTACTTAATATGAGTTTAAAGCGTGGGAAGCTTAAAACTCGTTATTGTGCATCTTAATTTTTAAAATTTTCCGGGGGGAGGACCTCGGAACCCCCCTCTCCAGATGTTATAACCCCCCCCCCATATGGTCGGCCTGGTTACGCCTAGGGCTATGAATAACTTCTGATATGGCATAACTTACTCGTTGACACACACTCAGACTGTGACAGCTATCCAGGGCCGCCACATGGGGAGGGCTGCCGGGTCCAATGGACCCGGGCCCGGGCCCCAAAGGGGCCCGTCTCGGTCCCGGTGATGTAATATAATTTTATGGAAAACTGGAAAAGTTTGATAAAATGTTCTGTTACATGAGTAACGAGAAGGAAGTTCCACGGAGAAGTGAAGAGTCTAAGCCAGGGCTTGAATTAATTAGGGGATGGGGGATTTCCCCCTCTCCTCAAAAATTTTCCCTGGCTCATGAAATAAAATTTATTGCTTGCCAGGGATTGATTTCATGCACTTTACAAATAATATATTCTGAGTATTTCGCATTGCACGCCGGGTGATCGCGTTAATGAGGATTGCTTTCATTCCTTGTGTTTAGTTATTGAGTATTCAACATGACCCTTCACTTTGCGGCAATCTTTAAGAGTGAAGTTGACATCCGCATGCCCGCAGTTAGGCTAAGCTTCTCAATTGGTGGAAACATGCACTACGTTTATTCAAAATGCCGATTTAGTTTGTGCTAAATTAATCAGGTGTTTATGTTGGTATTATGTTTGTAACATATTTTAGCAAATAGTCCCAC
Organism: Ectobius pallidus; assembly: GCA_964059195.1. NCBI lineage: Eukaryota > Metazoa > Arthropoda > Insecta > Blattodea > Ectobiidae > Ectobius > Ectobius pallidus. The sequence continues at coordinate 23,766,711 of CAXKWD010000008.1, forward strand.
TTTTATTTTCATTTGTCAACTATTGGTAGAATATAATACCACTGTAATGTTTAAGTTTTTGCTTTTTGAATATTTACACTCCATATTTTGTTTATGCTTGGTTCTTGAAATTGTTTTGATTGTATAAAAACACATATTCATTTTAAAGTAGTGTCGAATTTTGTGTTTAGACGTTTCAACACAATGATTTAATAATCAGGATAAACACAATTTAGAACAAAAAACAAATACTATTATAAGGCCTAGTAATAAAAAAAATACTGATATTATACTCGTATATTTTGTATTCGCCAAATCTTGGAGAAAAAGTGGGAATATAATAAGTCTCTTCACCAGCTATACATAGATTTAAAAATAGCATATGATTCAGATAGGCGAGACAAATTGTACAATATCCTCAATCCTCATTGAGTTTGGGATACCAAAGAAGTTAGTTAGGCTGATCAAAATGTGTCTAAATGGAACCTATAGCAGAGTCAGTGTAGGGAAATTTATATCAGATAGGTATGCCATTAGAAGCAGATTGAAGCAAGGAGGTGCACTATTGCCTTTACTTTTTCATTTGGAATATGCCATTAGGAAAGTTCAGGAAAACATAGTAGACCTAGAATTAAATGGCAGTCACCCGATTTTAGCTTACGCAGATGACGTTTGCCGGTTGGGCGATGACATAAACACAATCGAGAGAAATGCAGAAAGTATTTTCGATGCCTGCCTGAATGTCGGATTGGAAATTAATAAATTAAAAAAAAAAATAAGTATATGGTCATGAAACGTCAAAATAATACTCTACGAAATATTAGAATAGCCGGTAAATCGTTCCAACAAGTGGAGAAATTCAAATATCTGGAAGCAGTATTGACAGACACAAATAATATTAAGGTAGAAGTTAAGTGTAAACTCAAAAGGAAAAGCTTGTTATTATGCAGTTCAAAAACTCTTATCTTCTCGTCTTCTATCCAGAAATCTAAAAATAAGGATATATGAGATTATTATCCTGCCGTTTGTATTATATGGAAGTGAGACATGGCCGCTTACTGGTCGGGAAGAACATAATCTAATGGCCGAGTGCACCAACCTCGGTATTCAGAATACCTCGGTAAAGTTACTTAGTTTACCCCGGTAAAGTCATACTTTCGTTGCACCGTGCTCGGTTTCGACTTTTACCGCGGTAAGATGCAAACCGGCCATGAAGGAGCTGTTAAAGTGAGAAAACAGCGGTTTTCTTTCCAAGATGGAGATCAGCGTAATGTATCATATTTACGATATCTAGGCCAAAAGCTAATTGAATATAAAGAATAATGAGAGACAGGTGGGGTCTATTTGAAGAATGAACGATGGTGCATATCTTTGCAAATACTGTGCTGTAACATCGATTGAAATGACCTTCCTTTCTTACCTCAACCAAACCAGGTCCATCGAGTAGGCTAGTGGGCGTAACCACGATTAGTACGGTTAGTACAGTATTTATGGTGTTTGAATTCAGACGACATATATACGCAATATAATATTCCATTTTATCCTTATGAATATTTATTACTGAACAATAAGGCAACAAATAAATGAAATATGGAAAACCAGTGGTCCTATGCCAAATTTAAGTGAATGGCTGTATGCATCACGATATAGCCTGTGTATCGGTATATAGGGTATGTAATCAATTTATCATACCTGCACGTACACGAACATAATTATAACAGCCCTTTCATGGCTATGCACATGATTTTGCACCTAAAATTTCTACTAGTCGTACGGGAATAAAAGCGAGGCTATTTCGAACTCAGAGCAGAGATTTCGTGGTGTTGCTTTGCCTTGGATTGCACACGTGTGAGAATTATTATTTAAAACATCAATGTTATTTTATTGAAATGTACAGACAGGTGGGATCTATTTGAAGAATGAACGATGGTACATATCTTTGCAAATACTGTGCTGTAACAACGATTGAAATTACCTTCCTTTCTCACCTCAACCAAACCAGTAGCAGGCGAAACCAACTGATTTCACGATTGGTACAGTGTCTATGGTGCTTGAATTCAAAGTATGAATTCAGACGACATATATACGCAATATAATATTCCCTTTTATCCTTGCGAACATCTTTTTATTGAATAATAAGGCAACAAATAAATTGAATTTTGAAAACCAAAGGCCTAGGCGAGCCACCGTGACTGGCAGACGTGCAGAGAGAGAGAGAGAGAGAGAGAGAGCCTAGCGGCCATGGAAGAAACCATCAACGAGAATGGAGTCGGAGCAGAGTAACCGCAATATTTCCAAGCATTAGCAAACCGCGGTATTTTAGCAATGGTATACAGAGATTTTGAGAATACCCCGGTATTACGTTTACCGCGGTAACGAAACGGCTGAGAAAACCGGAGAATGGTGCACTCGGCCATAAGAGTGTTCGAAAACAGGGTGCTTAGGAAAATGTTTGGGCCCAAGAGGGATGAAAATGGGGACTGGAGAAAACTTCATAACGACGAGCTTCATGACCTGCACTCGTCACCGGATATAGTAAGGGTAATTAAATCACGGAGGATGAAATGGGCTGGACATGTTGCTCGCATGGGAGAGGAAAGTCACATCTCAGAAATATTGACTGGGAGACCCGGAGGGAAAAGACCACCTGGAAGACCTAGACGTAGGTGGGAGGACAAGGTTAGGTTAGATTTAAGGGAAGTAGGATTTGCGAGGGATGATTGGATGGAGTTACCACAGAAACGGGTTGAATGGCGGGCTCAGGTAAACGCGGCAATGAACCTTCGGGTTCCATGAAATAGATATTATTCCTTTAGCTTGCTAAAGGAATTGTCTATTGCCATTGAGTAAGTAAGTAAGTAAGTAAGTAAGTATGTAAGTAAGTAAGTAAGTAAGTAAGTAAGTAAGTAAGTAAGTAAGTAAGTAAGTAAGTAAGTAAGTAAGTAAGTAAGTAAGTAAGTAAGTAAGTAAGTAAGTAAGTAAGTAAGTAAGTAAGTAAGTAAGTAAGTAAGTAAGTAAGTAAGTAAGTAAGTAAGTAAGTAAGTAAGTAAGTGAATGAGTGAGTAAGTAATAAAAAATGTTGGAAATATCGTTTCTGGTATCATTTGATAACTAACAACCAATGTAACACAAGTTTACAGTGTTTACGTCAATTAATTTGGTCAGAGTAAACTATCCTTTTTTATTTACTTAAATCAGACAACAAAGTGGTCGGCGATCGATGAGGGGCCCGTGACCAGTAAATGATCCCGGGCCCGACCCCGAGATGTGGCGGCCCTGCAGCTATCAAGCAGTCCCCGCAATACGGCCTCTTATTTTACATCAAAATGTGAAGTGAGAAAATGGTATTCCCTATGTCCAGGGCAGAGAAAGTTATGTGCATTTTTTCGTGGATTTCATTCTTCAATATTTATTTACACCAATGAATTCTATCGATAGCTTCTCTAATTTGTCAAAAGTCCCGTATCATTTATTTCCAAAGCTGCCTGTCATGAGAACTGTATGTGGAATTTGGTTTGGAGGCGCTGCGTTACAAAGCGGAAGGTCGCGGGTTCGATCCCCGATAAAGTCGTTGGGGTTTTTCTATTGGCTTAATCCTTCTGGTGGCACTATGGCCCTGGGGTCAACTCAGCCTGTGACAGAAATGAGTACCAGGAGCAATTCTGGGGGTAAAGGCGGCCGGTGCGTAAGGCTGACAACCTTACCATCTTCGCTTTCCGATTGTCTAAAACCTGGGAGCCTCAAACTCCTGGAACCCTCTGGGCCTCCACGGCGTGTAAAGGGAATACTTGACTCCAGTGGCGACTCCTGGTTTTTTAATTGTGTAGGATGGTGTGGAGAGAGCTAATTAACCCATTCACTGCTATTGACGTACATATGCGTCGCCGTAAAAAATACATAAAGGCTGAGATGTAAATTTAATACAATAATGCTTTATCCTAAAATATGAAAATATTTAACCACGTATGAAAACTGTCGTTTACGGAAATCAGCTATTCCGCTATAATTTTCATAGTTGATATCAAACTTTATATTACTCCAGGAATACTTATATTGAAATATAAACAGCACTGTAAAGTTTAATAATAGCTAGGCCTATAATATAGCCTATACCAAGAAATGAAATAAATAAATATTAATAAAAATATGATCACTCCCCTCTTAGAAAACAAGCTATCGAACGTGAGGAAGGACTGTACTGTAAGACGTCCTCAACTTCTTCCATATGAAACTGGCTTCTCACAGCATTTCCCTTCCCCGCCTCCCCCTTCACATGCCACAGAGATCTAACAACGGCATGGACTGCGTAACACCAACACTGAGGACATCCTCGCAAATACCAACCTGCTCAAAACAGAACCGCTAACTTTCTTCCCGAGTGCTCTACAATAACGCTGTTTTGTCATTTTATTGTTTTAATTTTGACAATGAATGCTAGTAAACATTTATGTAGATGAATTATGAAGTGTAGGATGATCCTCACATCCCATATGGAATAATCGCCACTGCTTGACTCCTTTAATTACACACTATGGGCTAGAATCCACACAAACTCTTTATGCCGATCACTAGGGCCTTTACTGAAATCAAGTAATATTGAGATCCAAGGTGTGAACTATGAGTAGTGGTGACACTAGAAGATTTATAATTTCGAACCAGATTTGTTGTGAAGTTACACAAGTACCAAGTCTATGAATCTATGTATCTGTATTGACGAGTAGATTGCAAATGTAAATCCATTCCAGAATAGGTTTATATACGCGTATACAGTATATTCAAACTTTTTTAGGAATAAAGTTGAAATCAAATGAAATTCTGATATTCAAACGATCACACGACATGGTTAACCTGGCCACCGAATCGTCTGAGAGATTCCGAAGGGAATTTTATTTATAAGTAATACAACACTGGTCACTGTTATTAACCGGAAGAACTATCAACACCATGACGTTTTAATTACGATAAATCTTAAATAATGCTTTCATGTGTAAGAAATTGTAAAATATGTAACAACCTTCCCTCCCCCCCCCCCCACATGTTATAATCTTTAAAACATTGCAGATAATTCGGTGGGTGGTTTCAACCCTCTGAACCCCCCAATACCGTACGCCCATGTTTGTAGGTGATATAGGTTTCGGATTGTCAACATTCATTAACTATTTGGACGTTAAAAAACGTTAAGTGGCAAATTTTCTATCGATCTCTCAATGTTAAATTGGATTTGACAGATCCATTGTAAAGACATGTTGGCTCCTCCACAACTTTTATGTTAACTACTCAGGGATTACGAAACATGCCACCATGCATAGCCCGAACTGGAAATGTTGTAAAATGTTGAGATGAATTCGCAAACTACTTCAGTCAGTCCTGAAGACGAAGTGTAATGGCAGTTGCAGAAAATTTAATTACTAGAAATGCTATGTAAAAATTGTTGTTTTTGCTATATCTCAATATTTTGTTGACATTTATTTGAAGCGTCCACTTGAAAAATTAACTACATCCACTATAAATGAAACTGAAAAAATGAAGTCAGCTAATAGGGCATTTCCTATATTTTAAAGGGTACCCCTGACTAATACCTGCTTCTTAAATTGAATGAAACAGTAAATGGTGAAGTGTACAAACTACCATCAATTTTTATCATATGTAATATTACGAGAGTTGACGAGTTGGCGAGTTTATCGCAGTTGCGAATTTATCTTATGAAACTCGTCAACTCGAGTTGGGTTTATTAAGACTATTCCAGTAACGGATTATACAAATAATAATTACTTTCGTGCTTTGTTGTATAAAAACCAAACTAACAGCTGTGAGATCACGGCCTACTATAAATCAACCATCCACGAATCGATTCGAGTTACCATGTTACCTATCATTACATTTGAAAATTCCATCAATTATACATCATCCATAACATTTTTAGGCATAAACATAGATGAACATCTGACGTGGAAACCTCACACCGAAGAAATTAATAGGATGCTAGGAAAATTTACTTACGCAATGTTTCACACTAAAAAATTCACAAACTTACCCACAATCAAGACTCTCTACTTTGCGCATGTTCAGAGCATCTTAAGATACAGAATCATCTTTTGGGGAAGCAGCACCTACAGTACATCAGTCTTTAGATAGCAAAAGAGGATCGTTAGAATAATATACGGAGCAAACAGAAATAATTCGTGCAGACCAATATTTAAGGATCTACATATCATGCCTCTACCATCTCTTTACATGTATGAACTTCTGTTACATGTCAAAAAACACATGGAGGACTTTAAAAAAACAACCGAAATTATCCACAATTACATAGGCACAAAACCAACCTGTCTATTCCTTCTCATACCTCATCCTTATTCCAGAAAGGAGTAATATATACTGGAATCAATCTGTTCAACAAACTGCCTCACCATTTGAAAAATATACATTGTGCAAATAAATTTAAGAGATCACTAAAAATTTTTTTTTTTTTTTTTTGTAATAACGCATGTTTTTATAGTATTGAGGAATACTGCAATCATGCCTGTGTTAGTCACTAAGCTATACACACACAACTAGATCAAAGGCTCATTAATTAAATATCTAATATTCTACATTTTATAATATGTATTATTTGGTGTATCATTTGTAGATTATTGTATTATTTTATATTGTATTATGTTGATTATCTAGATCTACACTGTCCCATATCAATGTATATTGATCTCGCAGGACGTAAATAAATAAATAAATAAATAAAAACCAGGGCTACCAATGGTGCATATAAGACATAGTTAATTTCATTCAGGTAAGCTAACAGCAGAACAGAATAAAAGCACAAGAGCTCGCTTGCACCGAAGCGAAATTGTGTTTTTAATCAATGTACATTTCTATTAGACCTATTTGAATTTCCAAACAAGTTACGTTGTATAAAATAACCTGTTTTCGTGCTGTTTAATGGCAACATGTGACGTATTAAACACTGCACACTGATGCTTTCGTGTCCAGTAACGATCAGACGATTTTACCCGATAAAATGCCATACTCACGATTCCTACAAGAATATGGTAAGATAAACGGCCGTGAATGATCTATATACGAGGAATTTCTAAACGTTATTGGTCAAGATCAAACACGGGGTGTGTGGGTGGAATAGTCGTGAAGAAAAAATATATTGAGCACAATAGGGATGTAGCGAACTAGAACCAACAGATGTCTCCACTGCTCTAGCCGGTATGCGCTAGCCGTTCGTCACTTGTTTTTCGAGTTGTTGTCTGCTGGTTCCATGCTTTTAAATGGCGTTTCATCTTAGCAGACTGAAAAATACGTTCGAACTTTTCTTCTTTTGTAGCGGGTAAAACGCTATTAGGCGCATTTCTTTGTATACTGGACACTTCCTGAATATATTTACGTGAAAAAACTTAAAGAAAAATTGCAAAAGTTAGACGCTATATAAGTCGAAAAGAAAGAAGAATAAGCTGACAAATACTGCGAGAAATGCCCGCTATTAACTACATTACTATGTTCCCGACGTACAAAATGTTATGCAGATATGAATATTTATATACAGTACTGCTAATTTGGCGATTGCGTATGATTCAGAGTAACTAAAAGAATATACCTGTAGGGTCCAGACAGTAAAATACTAATTGATATACGTGATAAACACTGATTTATGTGGTGTGTATTCGCAGACAATTTTTAATATTATTTATTTTCTATACCAAATGCATATTTAGCCTATACCGTCATATTAAAAACGTATTCAAAATCAAAATAATAAAGTATGTTTACATCACGAAAACTTACCTTTCCTGTCCCTCGTAGTTAAAAAAGATGGGAACTTGGGAATCGATTAGGCCTTTTTGGTTCTTCTCATTCCTCATTCTTTCTTATTCCTTTTATTATCGGTAAGTTATGCTAGACCATCGTTACATGATTTTCATTTGTAGTTATGAGACAGAATATTGGTAAAAATATATCATTGCATGACATAGCAGAATATAAAGGCAGAATTTAATAATTATCATACGTTAAGTTATGTAGCCTATTAAATTGGCAACGCTATTGTCACAATTTTTATTCGAGGCCGTCAATCTAACTTGGCTATTTAGAAATCACAGAATTTATATTTTGATACCAGATGCAATAGAAGGCTAAAATAGCCTAATATACACATATTTATACAGTAAAGTAAAATAAATAGGCCTAAAATAACTACATAAATTAAACAGGAAAGTGGCCTTTAAATATAAAGGTGCACTAAAGATACAGTTTAACAAAGGTATAAAACTAACACAATGTACTGTAATTATCATTGCGTTACTAGGTGATTTTAATTTATTTATTGTAATTTTACTCTATTTTTAAATGGCCCATAACATCTTCTCGATGCTCACGGCAAATTTAATATTAATTTAAAAATGAAAGAATATCTAATCCCCGCACTGCATATAAATATTCATACATTGATAACATATTACTGCAAGTCGAGTACAAAATAATGTCGTCTGTATCGGAAATATCTCACAATATTTGTTCGTTAATCCTTCCTTTTTAGTGTTATTTAGAGGCTATCTGCTGTGATTTTTCTTTGGTATTTTTGACACTTCAACATTCTAGAAGGGCCCAGTAGACAAGAAAGTACGTATAGTAGCCTCGTGTCCTCTATAAAAATATAAAATTACGAACATATTTTTCGGACTGAGTAGTTGGAACGCCATTTAAAAGCATGGTGCCAGCAGAAGACAACTGGAAAAACAAGTGACGAACGGCTAGCGCATACCGGCTAGTACACCCACGCTATCTGTCGGAGAAGTTTGGCGAGCTACATCCCTATTATTGAGTATGACTGTCATTCAAAGAAAACCACACTCCCAAATTATACTGACAACTGTTCACAATAAATAGAACACCCTCCAAAAAATTAAATAACTTATGTAAAAATGGCGAAGGAGGTAGTTTTGAAAATCATTCTACATTAGTATTGAAGATAGTTAAGGATGTAGGCAGTTTATAAAGTAAAAATCCATGCATGAAAGTTTTGCAAGAGTATGCTCATAGTACTTACAATGTTTTGAGAAAGTAAGCCATTTTAGAGGCTCATTTTCAAAGGGAAGGAACGGGTTTCTTGACAAACATATATTTTAATCTTTGATGAAGATCATTAAAATGACGTATCCATTGAAATCGCATTTTTTTTTTTTAAAGTGGATGCTAAATTTCTCTGTGATTATTTTTTGTGATGTGTATAGTTCAATGTTAAAATGTGATGTATTGTTAAATATAACTTTCCATTGTTAAGAATAACAATAATTAGTTAGCATCACATGTCCGCCGGCGTGGTCTTGTGGTTAGCGTCGCTGACTACAGATGCGGCGGCCCGGGTTCGATCCCCGGTACATCCTCGGATTTTTCTGAGGTAGGGAGGTGTGGCAGGGGTGCACTCAGCCTCGTGATTCAAATTGAGGACCTACTTGATAGAGAAGTAGCGGCTCCGGTCATGAAAACCACCATTAACGGCCGTGGGTGTCGGCATGCTGACCACATGCCCCCCAATCCTGCCATCTACCTGTGGAAGAACAGGTAGATGACGCAGCGGTCGGGTGGTAGGCCTTGCCCTCTAGGGATGTAGCGCCACGGAGTTTAGTTTTTAGTTTTAGCATCACATGGAAAATGTAAATAAGAATTCTTTACAGTGGAAAAGAAAACATGCAACTTACCAATTTTGTTTTTTTCATCTGTTCTCTTCTCATTGAAATCAGGCACAAACTTAATCATAATTTCTTGCCAAGCATTTGTTTTCAAAATTTTATTGCTATAGTCATGGCTCTTGACATCCCAAATGGCAGGTCGACATTCCACTTCACTTATAAAATCTTCTATATTAATTAAATCTAAACTCATGGCTGGACTATACAACTGAAGTGTATATGGATATATAGTAAACACAACTTCGCTGTGTTGGCAATCCGTAAATTTACATCCAATGCTTTGACAGTCACTTGTGTCCCAGTGTGTCCACGAGTGGAACGGTCCAATTAAAAGCGATGATTGGAATGACAATTCTTTCACACTAGCCAAGTGTAGGCCAAAAACAATGCTTCTCTGGCAGTGATTGGTACGGTCACAGAGTCGATGACATGTGTTCCGGGTGAGACACTGCAGCGTCACTGTGACTGGGTGTGTCACTGCTGTGTTCCAGTATGAAAACTTGATTCAAACTAAGTGACCGTCACTTGTGTCCCAGAGTGAAAAGGCCCTTACAGGCAATTCTAGGATTCTAACGAGGATACCTTCAGAGGCAGTTAAAAGTGCCTACTTATTCTCTTGTTGCATAATTTACGTACTTTGTAATTTATTATATAAGTAATTATTGAAAACGAACATTCAAGGGGAATTTTCTTTTTTTAAATTACCGGACTTACGGAATCAAATACCGCAAACCACACATTTTTGGTCACACGGCAATTGGGCTTTTTATTTTTATTATTTTTTTAAGCAGTCCGGCAAAAATTGTAAGCTGAATTGCGTTTGATTTCGCCCATCGCCGTCGATTGTTCGGCAAAGGATTGGAGAAATATTATCATGACCGATGTATATGTTGGTTACTCTTAGGCATTGGCAAATGGCAACACTGACTTTTCATTGCGAATGTAGCGTCTGGTAATAGGACGTGAAGTGTTCGAACTTCAATATTGTGGAAAGCGTAGAATAAAATAAGTTGATTGTATGTTTTAAAGTGTTTAAAATGTTGCTGGTTGTCATGGTTACATAGGGTGCAGTATTATTAAGAAGGTTAATTAGTTTTCTCATGCTACCTCGCTTGAAGCAAGATGCAGCACGACGACGTAAGTATGCAGCACGTGTTCTTCTTGTGGGTTCTAGTCGTTTTTAAACACATCCAGTATTTTGAGCAATTTACTTATTTTATACTGTATATTTTACCAGTTTCCTGAAGTCACCCAACAGTTGATGAAATATCTTCTGGTCGCCCGATTGTAAAGAACTTAGACAACCCTAACCTAGACGCCAACATGTAATTCCCACCTTTCTTCTCTTGTCTTCCTTTTCCTCCTGTTTCTTCTCTTTCTCTCACCAACTCTTCCCCCCACTTACCTATTTGCGACCTATTCCTAACCGTATATTTTATGCATCGACCTAAAACTATGTTTTGCCAAGAAGACTCGGCAAAAGATAGATTTATGCTGCACCCCAGCCAAGCTCCGCCGTTTTGTTAGTTTAGGAACGTTTATGTTAGTTTAGGAGCAATATACTAAATAGCACGAGGTTTATTATGGGCAAGATTATACTTTGCGACCCACCCGGCTCCCCTTTCCATCGGCCTGGTCGCCAGCCTGCCTGCATGCTCGCTTCCCCTCCGCCTACCTCGCATCTTCCCGCGCGCATAAGCCCGCAGCTTGCTCTAATAATTGCAATTACCATTATAAAAAACAAAATAAAATTTCACGAATTATAGAAAATGTCGAACAATTAAAAAAAATACCCTTGTACCAAACATATTTCACGATCTTTAAACACCGATTTGATAATATAAAAAATTGAAATTTACATAATATTTCCAAATTTTTAAAAACGCCGTGTTATGATATAAAACATGGCTTAATTGATGCAGAAAAATTCCCTTGCACCAACAGTACTCTTTTCGTAACAAACAAAACATTTCAAAATTTGAAAAAGCGATTCTTGCGTTAACACTCGTGAATGCATGAAGTCACCCTTAGTACCTTAAATATATGAAATCTTTCTTCACTGCTCAACTGTCATTCGTGGCGTAGTGGGTTAAGACTCCTAGCTATAACGCTAGAGGTTCCGATAGATAGGTAGGGTGAAGAGGAGGTGAGAGGAAGAGAGGAAAGAGACTGGAAAGAAAGAGAAGAAGAGAATAAAGGAGAAATAAATTATTTTTCTCCCCACCCAAAACCCCTACTTTCCACGTGGGTCCCGTTAGAGTAGTAGTGGTGGGGGACTCGGGTGAGTTGCAATATATATTTTTCCGGCAAGGAGCTACTTTCCGACTCACCCTGCTCCCCTTTCCACCGGCGCGGTCGCTTTCTCCGCCAGCCTGCCTGCACGCTCGCTTCCCCTCACCGCCTACTTGCGCATCTTCCCACGCGCATCTTCTCCCCGCTGCATGCCAACCACTACTAAGCGCCGGTAATGCAGCTTGCTCTAATAATTGCAATGTAATAACCCACGAATATAAAAAACAAAATAAAATTTCACGAATTATAGAAAATGTCGAACAAAAAAAAATACCCTTGTACCAAACATCATATTTCACGATCTTTAAACACCGATTTGAAAGAAAAAAAAATCATAATAACAAAAGCACCATACATAATATTTCACAATTTTTAAAAACTAATATAAAAAAGAAAATAAAATTTCACGAATTATAGAAAATGTCGAACAATTAAAAAATACCCTTGTACCAAACATCATATTTCACGATCTTTAAACACCGATTTGAAAGAAAAAAAAACATTCACAATAACAAAAGACCCTTGCACCATACATAATATTTCACAATTTTTAAAAACGAATATAAAAAACAAAATAAAATTTCACAAATTATGCAAAATATCGAACAGTGAAAAAATACCCTTGTACCAAACATATTTCACGATCTTTAAACAGGTAAAATAATATTTCACAATAACAAAATACCCTTGCAACACCAACAAACATAATATTTCACAAATGATAAAAAAATAATAATTCACGATTAAAAAAAATACAATATGCCAAAAACCCTTGCAACAAACATAATATTTCATGCCAACAGGATATTTCACAATTATATATATATAAAAAAAATCGAAATTTACATAATATTTCCAAATTTAAAAAAAACGCCGTGTTATGACAAAAAACATGGCTTAATTGATGCAGAATAATTCCCTTGCACCAACACTACTCTTTTCATAACAAACAAACCATCTCAAAATTAGAAAACCCGATTCTTGCGTTAACACTCGCTAACGCAATAGATAACTAAAATATATCGGAACTTCCTTCACTGCTCAACTCGCCTTCGTGGCGTAATGGCTAAGTCTCTTGGCTACGATGCTAAGGGTCATGCGTTCGATCCCCGTTCGATCCAAAATTTAATGTTAGGAATAGGTCTCGAATAGGTAGGTAGGGTGAAGAGGAGGTGAGAGGAAGAGAGGAAAGAGACGGGAAAGGAAGAGAAGAAGAGAATAAAGGAGAAATAAATTATTTTTCTCTTTCACCATTTCCATACTAGATGTCGCCACCGTTGCTATTCTGCTAGTAGTTCTAATGCCGCCGCTAGGTTTCTCCCGACTGTATTAAAGAATCTCCCCACCCTAAACCCCTACTTTCCTCGCTGTCCCGTTAAGAGAGTAGTGGTGGGGGAGTCGGGTGAGTCGCAATATAATTTTTTCCCATTTTTCCCTTATTATGTCTCACATTGAATTTTTTCTATGACGAAACCCTAAACCCCACCTTCCCAGGCGGGTCTCATTAGAGAGGAGTCTAGGGTGCAGCATAAAACTATTTTTTCCCGAAGACTCAAATGTTACCAGGGGAAAACTGAAGAACAGGTTGCCACTTAAGCTCCGCCGGCAAAAGATAGATTTATGCCGCACACCGGCCAAGCTTTGCCCGCCGGCGGATCCCCTTGCTTCCGAGCCTTGTGCTTTCACCTCTCAGTTGTACCATGGCTTCCTTGAAGGATGATTGTAACCTGCAAAATGAAATATTACATAAAATAAAATAATCACATGGTCCGAAAAGAACTAGATTTTTTTTTTTTTTTTTTTTATTTTTTTTATTTTTTTATTTTTTACTTACTTACTTACTTACTTACTTACTTACTTACTTACTTACTTACTTACTTACTAACATTGAAATATGCCCTTCTTTGGAAAGTTACGATCGCTAGGTGTATGCGCTCGCATTTTCATGTGGCAGAAAAACAGACTGACTTTGTTAAAGTTACTGTACTAATATGTATCCTACTGTGCTTGTAGTCTGAAAAGAATTACAATCAGAACTAGTGCAAAAACCCTTTCTACTAAAACACAGGTGAGCATTAAATAACCAGTTAAGAATTAAAAAATTGTTTTTCGTGGATCACATGTTATTTTTCTTTCTTCAATCTTCACGACTTTTCGGTCTTATCCTTCAGACCTTCCTCAGGTGATTGTTTATATCGTTGTGAAGATTGAAGAAAGAAAAATAACACGTGATCCATCGAAAACAATTTTATTTAATTCTTAACTACATTAAACAGTGGAAATCAGGACCAACATGACAGATTTATTAAATAACCATTGTATTTTAGACATTCACCCTTAATCCTACATGATATTTTTATTTGAACAATGAGAAAATGTCTATAACTTACGTATTTTAATTAAAATCACTCCATATATGTTTTGTCGAATATATTTGTTAATATATTAATGTGTATATATATATATATATAGCCTATATATATTTATATTTATTAACATATTCATATATGAATACCGTAGAGTTATATCAACTCAGGTCCACCCCATAACTTACCCCTTATCGGTAGGGCTGGGGATTTGTTTTACATAGGCCTATGGAGCTATTTATTTATAGGTTCTACACATTGTCACTGCCACGACAATACCGTACCTCCTATGTCAAATAATGGCTATTTTGGGTTTTTGTTGGTTTTGGTTGCTCCTATGTGTAACAGTAATGCAATGTCTTAAATTCATTTTTGCACTCCTTAGCTAGTAAGTGTTTCTTACGACAGTTATTTACATGGCTCGTAACTTGACATTACCACACGCAATCTTGTTGCTAGGGGCGACGGGCGGAAAGTGAATTGTTGCTAGGGGCGACGGGCGGAAAGTTACTTTACCGCCCGCAAATGCTTATTTGCGAGCAGAAATGACCAAGGCCTCCCCGCTTTATAAATATTCGGTTGCCATAAACAATAACAAATGCGAATCCCTTTCTGAAATAAGCACCATTCTTCAAGTCTGTATTTACATAATATTTTCAGGTAATATCACAATTAATATAATTAAATTGATATAAGTAACCGTCGTGCAAAAAATAGCATGCAACACACGGACCGTAAAGGCATTTACGGGTCTCGAAAACTTAAAAACCCTCGGCTGCGCCTCGGGTTTTCAATCTGTTTCCTCGACCCGTAAACGTGCCTTTCCGCCCTTGTGTCGCAATATACTATTTCTGTAAGCCTATGCAATTTAGTAGTTTTGAGAGTTAATCTCCTTTACTTTGACAGAAGTCTCAAGTTTCACCTCTGCTCTGTAAATAAAAGCTGATTTAAGTTTCGCAATTACAGATTGGGTGATACTCAATTGTAGTTACTGTAATAAATACTTATTTATTCATTCAATGATATCTTTTTACAGGTGGTGTGGAGTATTATCAACAAATCATTTTGTTCTTTCAAAGTGAGGTAAGTGTTCAAGTAAAAAGCTTCTTTAGACCAGTGGTAGGTCCAGTGGCGTAGGAAGGGGGTGTGGGGGGTGCGGGCCGCCCCAGGTGTCATCACCCGGGGGGTGACAAAATTAAAATGTGTCTTTGTAAGTAAAAAATCGCTCAAAGGAATTTAAAGAAAATAATAATATTATTTAAAACAATTAAATAAGCTTAACAACTTTCCACAAGTCAACATGCATATTGAAACTTCTTTTAGTTTTAAATTCTGTCAACAAAGGTAATAAAACGTGGCTGAACTGGCAACTGTGTTGATACGAACAATAATATTATGGTTAGGGGAGGGGTGTTTGTTTCTGTTGATGCTTGTCTCTGCAGTTTTATTAATTTAAATAAGACTTCAACAATCGGTGATATTTTATATCACTTAAGCCGCAACCAATTCTACCCGCGGCGGCAGTCATGACTTCGACGGAAATAAACTTCGAATGTGAGTTGACTCCGAAGTCTCCTTCAATCTAGATTTTGAACTGGGATGTGCGCATATTTAAGAATAGATTATTAATAATACAGTTCCGTAAAATAGTTACATTACTTGTTTATGAAATTTATTAGGACCAACCTAAAAAAAAGATGTATAATTCACATAACTTCCTCTGCCCAAATAAAAGTTAGCCTCCCCTTAAAAATAAGAGAAAGTTGTCGCCAATCTTCGTATCACATCCCCAAAACGTACCTAACCCAAATACAAAGTTTTGTTTTCCTACAATTTTCCGTTGCAAGGGGCCGTATTGTAAAGAGCCCGTATTCAGAGTGGGTGGCTTATAACTACCCTTCAGAGAATCATTTCGAAAAAGTGTTTCAAATAAAAGTTTTTGCTCTATAACCAACCCACGTGCAAAATTTAAAGAAAATCGTTAAGAGCCGTTTTCGAGAAAACTTTCTTTATGTAAAAATAAGGAAACCTTCTCTCCAATCTTCGGTTCACATCATGAAAGGCATCTGACATAAATACATTTTTCCCCTTTTATCAAAATTCATCTTTCCAAAATTCGTGATTTCGCTTGGAAAAGAAAATATAAAAAAATCTCTAAAAAAAAAATAAAAGTTTGCACAACTTCGGGAGTGTATTTTGGCCTAGATGCTTGCTTTATTAACGGTAACACCTACAGTCTGTCGCTCACGAAAACAATATATATCTGTCTGTCTATATCGTACTTCAGATTAATAATAATAATAATAATAATGAAAAATAATAGCAATAATAATAATATTAGCATTTATTGTCCTTTAACAGTAATATGTACAATGTACAATGTACTGCATAATATGCTTAATATGTGTGTCTTTCCTTCTAACAAAATTAGCTGAATTAGGTTAACTATGTCTTATATGCACCATTGGTAGCACTGGTAGCACAATATGGTTACTCGAATCGATTCATAGATGGTTGATTCATAGTATACCATGATTTCGGAGCTTAGTTTTGTTTCTATATAACAAAGTAATTATTACTAATTTTGCATAATCCGTTGAGTTTACAAGTTACATCAGATAAATTTGTTGCAGCTGCATCCATCGATAAACTCTTAAACTCTCGTGGGATTACCTTTGAGTATCCAAAAAATAACACTTGGAACTGTACCATCTTTTAATAATTTAAATGGGGGGGGGGGGTGACAAGAAATTTTCCGCACCGGGTACCACCTAAGCTTGCTACGCCACTGGGTAGGTCCAGGAGGAGGGGCCAAGATCTCTGCCCCCCTTTGGTTCTACTTTTGCATTGATTCTTTTTTTTTATTATTATTATTCGTTGAAAATAATCATTACCTAGTGAAATAACATTCAGATTTATTGAAACGCAAAACAAAAAATAAAAACATTACGTACCCACTCTAATTCAACCTGAAGATTGTAAAAGCAAGTTGAATAGTATTTATGTTCTAGACACCTGTATCAACCCACAAGATAGCAGTTGTTTGAAATCCTTTTCTTTAATTATTATTATAAATGATTAACCTTATCACTGCTACTGAAATACATATGCATCACTGCAAGAATTGCATAAAGGCCCAGAAATAAGTATGGTAGGCTACATTAAGGCTCGTGTCCACATGAGAGCTGAGAGTGTGAGAAACTCTCGAGAATAATCTCGGGTGGTGTTTTCACTAGAGAGCGCTAGTCTAATCCTGAGAGTAGCTGAGAGTAAAACTCGCGTCATTACTCTCAGAACCGTGTCCACTTGAAACAAATATCGCACGAGTTTTTGTCTTGCATTTATGGACAAGGTGGACGCACAGCAATGTATTATTCATTGTTAATATTAATGTAAGCATTTTATGAGGGCTTGCTGAATGCTTTTAAGTGATTCCATTCATTTAATTATTACGCGTTTAGAAGAATTTGATAATCTAATATAGGGATGTAGCTCGCCAAACTTCTCCGACAGATAGCGTGGGTGTACTAGCCGGTATGCGCTAGCCGTCCGTCACTTGTTTTTCGAGTTTTCATCTGCTGGCACCATGCTTTTAAATGGCATTCCATCTTCCCAGTCCGAAAAATATGTTCGTAATTTTATATTTTTATAGAGGACACAAGACTACTATACATAGTTCCTTGTCTACTGGGACCTTCTAGAATGTTTAAGTGTCAAAAAGACGAAAGAAAAATTACAACAGATAGGTTCTAAATAAGACTAAAAAGGAAGGATTACGTAACAAATATTATGATAAATTTCCGATATAGATAACGTTATTTTGTACTCGACTTGCAGTAATATGTTATCAATGTATTAATATTTATATGCAGTGTGGCGATTGGATATTCTTTAATATTTAAATTAATATTAAATTTGCCGGAGCATCGAGAAGATGTTATGGGCCATTTAAAAATAGAGTAAATTACAAATGAAAATAAATTAAAATTACTTAGCAACGCAATGATAAATACAGTACATTGTGTTAGTTTTATACCTTTGTTAAACTGTATCCTTATTGCACCTTTATATTTAAAGATCACTTCCCTGTTTAATTTATTTAGTTATTTTAGGCCTATTTATCTTACTTTGGTGCATAAATATGTGTATATTACTGTAGCCTTTTATTGCATCTAAGATCAAAATATAAATTCTGTGATTTCTAAATAGCCAAGTTAGATTAACGGCTTCGAATAAAAATTGTGACAATAGCGATGCCAATTTAATAGGCTACATAACTTAACGTATGATAATTCTTAAATTCTGCCGTGTCATGCAATGAAATATTCTTAACAATATTTGGTCTCATAACTAGAAATGAAAATCATGTAACGATGGTCTAGCATACCGATAATAAAAGGAATAAGAAGTAATGAGGAATGAGAAGAAAAAAGGTCTAATCGATTGTCAAGTTCCCATCTTTTTTCACTATTCTGGACAGGAAATGGTAAGTTTTCATGTTGTAAACATATTTTAATATTCTGATTTTGAATGCGTTTTTAATATGACTCATTAATATTACTACAACCAATGTTTACTTCTAGATATCTCTAAGTAAATTAAAAGCCTCAGTACTGCTACTTAGCAGTAAATAGCATGTGATGTCGAGCCATGACATGGTCACATCTATTGTTTTATTTTTTGACACAAGCAGCTTTTCTGCCAGGATCTACTCTGCTGATTTTGTCATTGTTGTAGAAAGTTATAACTTCCTGCATACTGGATTCACTTATCCTCCTCCTAACTATTTTTTATGGATTTTTATTCAGCAGTAGGCCTATGCTATTCTAATTTTTTTTTTTTTTAATTTTATAAATATCTGCCACTTTTTCTAGGACTACCTGGCATTGCTCTTTCAGTTCTTTTAAAGGCTTTAACAGCAGCTGATGGTGAAAGCTTTATCTGCTTCCTTTTTAGTAGCACGGCTTAGTCTTTTTCTTTCTGCCTCCTTTGCTTTCCTTAATGTTGCTTCTAGTCCTGTATTTTTTTTAGGTTTTTTCTTCCTTTATAAAACCATTGTTCTTAATGCCTCGTAAAACACACACCATTACTGATTGCAAATAACCTACTTAAGTAAAAAAAAATATCCAAGGAATGTTTCACTGAAGCTACAGGTTGCATCCTGTATAAGTTATGTAAGTTAGGATAAACTAAGTAGGTGAAGTTGAGTATAAAAACCAACTCTATATTATTTTTCCATTTATACCATGCTATAACTTACTTGAAATTATGGTAACATACTAGAAAAACTAAACAGAAAATATGTTTATGGCCTATTTATTATTTGAGCAAGAAATAATCTTACAATCCACAAAGCAGTTAACTGTATTAAAAAATATATTTCTGTAAGAAATTAGTAAAGAAGCAAATACATTTAGCATTATAATAATGCCCATTAATAACAATTTATTATCTGGAGGAATTTTTAGATCTTCATTTTGCATTAAACTGTATGTATTTTTGTGCTCCCTGCCATTCCCACAAATGTGTATATGGGTGATTCTTCAAATACGGGAAAATTTGCGTTCCGGAGTGATATTTCCCTTCAAATTCTACTTAAAAAAAAAATTAAAATAAAAGTTTGTTTCTACTACTTCCATACTACAACTATCAGTTTGAAATGTCACTAACTTTAAATTCTGATATTCCAAAATCGAATTTAATTCAATGAAATGTCATCCACATGCCCTGTCCCAAACCTCGGTTTTGTATATTCTAATGCATTTTTCCACAAAACAAAATGTTATTTCCTTTTCAACTTTTTTCCTGTCAATGAGTATGAATGGGTGAAGAATATTAACCCCTAAAAATAAAATGAAATAAAATTGTCACCCCACCTAATGAACATAAAGAATGTCCCAAGGGTTTTTGGTCATCCACATGGCTGAAAAGAATGGAATTTTTTCTGCAGAAATGAGAAATTTGTAAAACTGGCAACAGTGTTAGAAAGCCAACAGGGCAGCTTGTGGTTGAATTGTAAGGTTGAATTTTGCTTGCTTACAAACAGTTTGGGATTAACAAAGGACTTTGTATCATTTTCAAGGAAAACTTTTTATTCCCCGTCATTAACATGGCTTCTAGAAAGTAGGCAGAAAGTGAATATTTATTAATTTTGATTATGCACTATGCTAAACCTTCCAATTCAAAGTACCTGACTGAAGTTGAGCCTACAGAGGTTTAGAAATGGCTTGCTGAGACCACTTAAACTTCTTTTTTGTCATCCACATGCCTGATTTTTGTGTCATCCACATGTCTCATGAAGGGGTATGTGGATGACTCTCAAGTCATGTAGATGATAAATGTTGGATACTATTGTGTTTGCGGTGTCTGTGACCTGTACTTAAGATCTTAAAACTGATTAAATGAATTTCTGCTTGATTCCCCCTCCCCCAAAACCATAAAAACACAGTCTCATTAAAATTACATTAATTCCGGAGTATGCATACAAATTTGCAAATTTGATGCAAAATCAACTGAAGTATGCTGAGAAAAATATGAAATCACATAAAGAAAAGCAGATTGTTGCCAAAGTTAGTCATTAATGTGGCCTTCTGCCATCCACATGTACACGGATGTCATCCACATGGCTTTAAAAAATAAAGAAATTAAAATAAATAAAAATATAAACATTTAAGCTCTGCTGGTGTCATATTATAATCAAGTAACCCCTGAAGTATTTTTGTGATTTTTTTTTTAGATTTTTAAACAAAGTAAAAAATTTGGATTTTACACACACCAAATTTTCCCGTATTTGAAGAATCACCCATATAGTCTGTTTAATTTACTTTCGTACTGCTTTCTCTCCTTCTCTCTCCTCCAATGTTTTTAGCCCAAGGAATTGTTGCACTCCAGCTTTTTATGCAAAGTTCTTAACAGTTTGTGTTGTTTGTATATTACTATCATATTATATCTTCTTTCAGCACAGAGAGTCAGCGGTTTTGTAGAAATGAATATAACTTGACAGGTCTTTGCTCTCGCACATCATGTCCACTTGCAAACAGTCAATATGCTACTGTGAGGGAAGAAAAAGGTATTATTTACCTTTATGTCAAAACTGCAGAAAGGTGAGTAAAATGTTTGATTTTCTAAATTCTTTTAGTTCATATTGAGATTGAATACTACTATAGAAAGTGCTTCCTGGAAACATGTAGCCTATTGCTAAATCTTGTGCTTAAGCTTATTACCAGGGCCCGGATTATGATGACCTAAAATTGTTTGAAAAATGACCTATAAAATGGCCCTAAATTTTAAAGAAAATGACTTAATAATTTTAAAAAATTCCCTAAAACTGATATTTTATTTATAAAAAATTATTATTGTACACACAAAGTTATAATTTGTACATAATTGTAAAAACTGTAAATAACTGTAATGTTGTGAATGTTCTTTTCTCACGGAAATTTATACTGGCACTGAGGCACTGGTGAGTCAAAATTCGGCACATTCTTTTGTAGTCTGCCGGATTATATTGTTATTTATAGAGGGTAAACAGTAGTTTGCACTCTCAAATCCAAGCAGGTGGCAGACTCTGGTGCCAAGTTAATCAAATAAAAATAGTAATATAATACAAAATTTTGGCGTTTATTTGATTCTCATTTCCGACTGAGACATGTCAACACTTCAACTCCGAATTTTTCCTTCTTGCATTAAACAAACAACACTTCAAAGACAGCACTGCTATCAACGAAAAAAAGTTAATACACTCAATGTAAATGCATGAAAATGACTAAATAAGGAAGCAAATGTCACGAAAATGACTAAATAATGACGTAAAATTGAAATAAATGCCGTAAAAATATAAAATTGCATAAAATGACAAAAAATGACTTAAGAAAAATGCATTTCTATAATCTAGAGGCCATGATTAGGATTTATCTACAAGTTGGCAATTGAGCCCGCCCCTATGGGATGAAAGGTGTGGAAAGGTGCTCGGTTGGACCAACCCCAGGGAGAACTAACCTATTCCCTGAAAACGAGCCCACCCAAAGGTATAGAAAAGGATCCCAGGGCAGCTGCAAACAATAAGTAAAAGTTCTAGGTTCAAAACACTATAACAGAAATCTATTTTAGGCCAAAATTGTTACAATATCGTACAATGGAATTAACAAAAGTATAGCCTGAAAGAGAAAAACAAAACAATTTACAGCGCTGTTTACATAAACATTTTTATGTGTAGCATTATTGTTTGTACACAGAAAAGGGGATCTTTACAATAGAAAATAATGGAGGGGGGTTTACTCTTATACCAAACTCTACAAATTATACTAGGATCGATGACTATTACATTAGCAAAGGAAGACATAACCGAAATATGACGAAGAAAATATATTTAAATGTAGGCCTACTCAACAAAACTTTCAAAGGGGAAGAAATTTAGCAAAAGGCGGCAAAATACTGCAGTCGGGATGCCTTTAAAATCCCGAACCACAGGAGAGCGGGCATGGCACAAAATTAAATAAACAAAAAACACAGACCAAGAATAATTAAGAAACACGAATTTAAAATGACTTACCAGCATGCGGAAACATCAGGTTTGCAAGCAGGCAAAGGGGAGAAGAGAAAGACAGAGACTCCATTACATGCCGCGATGACGCGGACCAACTATGCAATTACAAATAAACCATGGAGAGACCAAATAAACAGAAAAGCCTTTAAATACTACTTAACAAGCCAAAGAAGACAGACTACATGCTTTCTACGAAGGATATACTAAAAAAGCAATGCCAAAAATAAACAAACGTATTACCGTTAAGAAGCACAGAAAAAGAAGGGGAGGGAAATTCTACAATTACGTAATTTCAACAGTAAATGAGAAGAAAAGAAACTAAGAACCTGTTGCAAACCTGAAGAAGACTTTTGGGCTACATAATCCCAAGAACCGAAGCACTAAAACCAAAGAAATTACATTTTAAAAGACAATCCAAACGAAGCTACCGAAACAGGTCTGTACGGAAGAAAGCCATGCCCAGAACTGACGCGATGATGCCTATATACTCGCGAGGAGGCTGTCATAAAGAGAAAAGGGTGAGGCAAGCGGACCTATGCCCGCGAAAGCGAACACAACAGACCAGGTCGCGCCATCTAGTAACTAAAACATAAATTCAAAATAAATTAATTGAGCCGGCTTCACATATCGGCTCAATACTCTACCCTCCTTTTTAAAACCAGGGGTTTTAAATTTGAAGTTACAGTTACACTAAATGAGGGAAGAAAAATAAAAGACCCTTAATCACATCTTAAAGGAAAAGTAAACTAAAAATTCAGTATCATTTTCTTCATACGGATTGAAAGAGAATGTTTTTAAGAAATGATATTCACTGTTAGAAATGTTTTACACCTTCACATTTAATCACAAAACGAATCTATTTATTGTAACGCGATGGGCGCGTGACGTCACGCTTGACGAAGGCTTGGCTCAGTCTCGCCCGGTGAAAGACATTTCACGGCATTCTGTCTACTGTTACAGTTTTTTAGTGAGTATCTGTTCAATCAATGGTTTATTGTTGTGTTGTGGGGTGTACACACTCATCATCGAAGAGTGATAACACACTTAAAATATCTTTCCATCGATTTCCCAACAGAAATAAGTCACCCGAACGTAAATAAGCAATGGCTGATAAAAATAAAAAGAGAAAAATTTGGTCCTACTAAATACAGTACGGTTTGTTCACAACATTTTGAAGAAAATGATACCGAGCTTTTGGTACAGTTACGAACACAGTTATCTGGAGAAACCCCGCAATCTGTTTAAAAAAGAAGTGCTGTGCCATCACTTCTTTTGCGTGGGAAATCTGAAACACCGCCAATGAAGAAAAGAAAATCGTCGTACTCGAGGAAGAAGGAAATGAGAGAGTTGTTGCAAGATTTGAATAGTAATCCTTCAGTATCCGGGAATGGACAAATCATGAATGTGGAATCTAGTATTTATGACGAAAATTCAGTTTCTAACAGAGTAGGCGTTCAGTGTGAACTAGGAAATGAAACTTATGTCAATGTTTGCACAAATTCATTGAATGTTTCTTCTAGAAATTGTGATTTAGATAGCTCTTTTAGCATTTCAGAAATTTCTACTACCGCAAAAGATGATTCTGAATCTGAAAGTGACTCTGTTCGTATCTTGAAAAATGTTTTGTTTTTGAACTGTATTAGCTCTAAGTATTAATTGATAACGCCTGGCAACTAGTGTATCTTTATTTATAATAACGCTATCGAATGAGCAATGTCGTGTTATACAGTCTACAACCCCCTTCTGTTCACAAATTACTTCACGGTCCCAACAACTCACACTTTCGTGGCCCGTTTTCATATGTACACACAGCCCACATTTACACCATTCCGTATTTTCTTTTCTTCCTTGCAACTCTTTAAATAATTCCTTGTCATTTTCTTTTCGTGTGATATTAATTTGTGAATACCGAGATTTGTCCTTAGAAGGTAACATTGCAGGCATCTCTATCAACAACAAACACAAATGAGACTTTGTGGTGTATTAGAAACACAGGCGCGAGCATTACAGTAGCTGTTGTCCTGCCAGCGAGTTAGTCAGGAGTGACGTCACAGGAGCGTTTTACTTCACCCGTACAAGGCGTAATATTGGGCACCTGAAGTTCACGAGATCACCATTCGTTTCGTAATTCAAAGCTCCGTGCGATGAGATTAAAATTAGAAAATGGTATTTTTTTAGTTTACCCTTCCTTTAACCTAACTTCAATTACCTATCCTGAATTACATATTAATACTGCTGGATCAAAAAAAAAAAAACGATCAATAATATAAATCACAAAAAATGGACGAACATGGTGAAAATGGAATGACGCACGCTCACAACAATCCACGACACTGTTTTGCTCTGAAAAAAAGTTTTTCTTCTTCCACATCTTGCTTCACCTTACAGGAAGTAACTGCTTCAACTAGGCAGGCAGGGAACACTAGGCTTAGACCCTTTCCCCAAAATCTAAGACTAGCCAATCAACTGTCTCTGACCAGGAGACTGGAAATTAACTGCGGCGTAACAAATTCTAGAAGAGGGGAGGAGGGTCACTATAATAATGGGCGGTGTCATACCTGTTGATAAGACTCTCGTCTGGTTCCTCATACCACTTTGGTTGCACACTCACTTTCACTAGCGACCGTCCCCACAATACCAATCTGCAGCGACTCATGGTGTGGTCAGAAGTTTGTAAACGAGGATCCACTTCACGTGTGAAACCTCCATCAGACCAACCAGCACAGCCGACAGCCAGAGGTTAAGTATTTCTGTATCAGAGCAGTGACATTTAGTAGCATGCGCATTTCCATCTTCACCAGAAGTCGAGAAGTTTACTCTGAAACATTTCTAAATCTAGTGGCAGAAAAATTTTCAAACAGCTAAGTCCCCCGTAGGGTCATACATCATCATACTTTATCAAAATTATAAGTTTTACCAAAAAACACAAGTTATTAAAGTGAAAATCTAAATTTCCAGAATGAATTTAAAGTTAAAAATGAAGTTTTTCCCTCATTTACTGTTAGTGTATTACTTTACCCACACATTATGAGTTTACATATTATTTGATCACTAAATTTACTCATGACAGAAAGACTTTAAATAATTTCACAAAATCTCTTTCTTTTACAAGCTCTGTTAAATGTTATACCAAATTTAGTTTCAAATTTTCAAAAAGGCTTACATGTGGCACCTATGACATCAGAGTGGCTGCAACATAGTTACAAAAAAAATGTCAATACACACAAATTACATTTATTTCTCGAGCTGGACCATAACAATAACTTAACTACTTAGTGGATCAAATACAGACTAGCGACAAGACTTCAAAATGTAAAACTATCACTGTACCTTACAAACTCTGTTTACTACTGCTAGGTAAAACTTCTAGAAAACTTGAACAGCGAATCTGACAAGATTTATTAACCTTTAGTCCCTGAGTTAGTTCTTTACTAAACATGTACTATACTTTTACTTTAAAAATCCATCCGATTTAAATTCACAGCATGCCATCATGTGAGAGAAAACATAGGCCAAGACAAGTCAATTAATTTAGCAGCATAACTACCAAAACCATCATCATGCAGACTTGTATGAAACAGGCTGCCAACTCCTCTCCACTGCCTTCATGCAAGGGGGAGTGGCCTTACACCATCTTCTTCACCTCACAAACTGCATTTCACAAAACCTCCAATGCCTACATGCAAGGGGTATCAATAATGTAGCCTCACTGAGCTTACAACTCCAGTACTTCATTGTAAGGAGCAACAACCGTAGACTTCATGCTCACTTCTTCAAATTACAACATGCTGCTAAAGAAATCAACAATAGTCATGCCGCCAAAGTTCACTCACACTAGGCTTAAAGTCAAATTTCAGAACTACATTATCATAGCTGCTCTAGCATTTCATTAATTCAGGATTTACTTTTCTTACTTCATTATTTATTATCTGTTGACATAATCGGGATATGGTGCTAATCTAGCCTACGAGTGAGGAAAACCAACAACAGACAGCACTCTCCTAGAAGGCGCACTACCCAGAAGAATACCGACCTACTAGTCTCCCCAGCCGAACAGCTGATTAGTAAGTTACAATGATCAGAATATTAGAATTAATTATATTTACAAGGACTAATCAGTGAAATTATCATTCATAACCTACACACTGTTTTAAAAAAATTTACAACCTAACTTGAACACTATTGCCTATATGTACAAAATATTGAATTTTTACACGCAACTTTCACTCCCGGCAAAGCGACAAGAGTCCTGACCCCCACCGCAACAGACAACATGACTTCCCACGACGTCCTGAGCACGCATGAAGCCTTCAGCAATAGTGCCAGGGTCATTACCCCCATCAGCTGATTATTAATTAAGCTAAAATTATTTACAAATTTTCACTCTTAGACTTCATCTTTATAAACATACATTATCACAAATAAAATGAATATATACAACCCTAACCTTTTTGTACACAAGGGCCAAATAGCCAGTCACCAAGCACCACCCGGGTCCTTGGGAGGCACAAGGCAACCAACAGAGGCCCACGACGACACCTACATTCATACGAGGCACAATTCTGTTTAATAGAAAGGAATTCATTCCGATAGTATTAAAACTTTTGATCTAAACACATGTCCGGTAATAACCTCACTTTTAAATTGTTATTACTATGTTTATGTTGGCACTTCACATATAATTGACTTTTAACCTCAAATTCGAGAACAGCAGTTGGCTAGCATTAATAAAATATACAAGATACTGTATTAGAACTCACCAAGTCATAGTTGATCCACTGAAGCAGTAATAGTTACTCCCAACAATTTCTTTTACACTCCACCTACAGTCAGCTGATCTTAGAACAGGCAACATGTCACAGCTGTTAACATCACCAGACAGGTCTCAAAGCTCCTACTCAAGACAGAACTCAGCTCACCCTCGGTCCACATGAAAATACAGTAATTCACATTAGGCCTATACTAAATACATCAAATTTCTTTCAATACATATTTCTTTTTATAAACAAAACAGAAATTTATATACTCCTGGAAAAGATTGTTACATTATTAGCCTGAAATAAAATGTTTTATTAATACAAAATAGGCCTAACAGTAGAATGAACCAAGAACTTTTACCAAAATGAATTATATGTATTTTATTTTAGTCTGTTTACTTTATGAAAAGAAAATTGTGATTCAATAACCAAGATCTCGCTACCACTTTGAGCCCGCCCCTATGGGATGAAAGGTGTGGAAAGGT
The DNA here is from genome assembly GCA_964059195.1 of Ectobius pallidus. Classification (NCBI taxonomy): domain Eukaryota; kingdom Metazoa; phylum Arthropoda; class Insecta; order Blattodea; family Ectobiidae; genus Ectobius; species Ectobius pallidus. The sequence goes on from CAXKWD010000008.1 coordinate 23,794,827, forward strand.
GCTCGGTTGGACCAACCCCAGGGAGAACTAACCTATTCCCTGAAAACGAGCCCACCCAAAGGTATAGAAAAGGACCCAGGGCAGCTGCAAACAATAAGTAAAAGTTCTAGGTTCAAAACACTATAACAGAAATCTATTTTAGGCCAAAATTGTTACAATATCGTACAATGGAATTAACAAAAGTATAGCCTGAAAGAGAAAAACAAAACAATTTACAGCGCTGTTTACATAAACATTTTTATGTGTAGCATTATTGTTTGTACACAGAAAAGGGGATCTTTACAATAGAAAATAATGGAGGGGGGTTTACTCTTATACCAAACTCTACAAATTATACTAGGATCGATGACTATTACATTAGCAAAAGAAGACATAACCGAAATATGACGAAGAAAATATATTTAAATGTAGGCCTACGCAACAAAACTTTCAAAGGGGAAGAAATTTAGCAAAAGGCGGCAAAATACTGCAGTCGGGATGCCTTTAAAATCCCGAACCACAGGAGAGCGGGCATGGCACAAAATTAAATAAACAAAAAACACAGACCAAGAATAATTAAGAAACACGAATTTAAAATGACTTACCAGCACGCGGAAACATCAGGTTTGCAAGCAGGCAAAGGGGAGAAGAGAAAGACAGAGACTCCATTACATGTCGCGATGACGCGGACCAACTACGCAATTACAAATAAACCATGGAGAGCCCAAATAAACAGAAAAGCCTTTAAATACTACTTAACAAGCCAAAGAAGACAGACTTCATGCTTTCTACGAAGAATATACTAAAAAAGCAATGCCAAAAATAAACAAACTGATTACCGTTAAGAAGCACAGAAAAAGAAGGGGAGGGAAATTCTACAATTACGTAATTTCAACAGTAAATGAGAAGAAAAGAAACTAAGAACCTGTTGCAAACCTGAAGAAGACTTTTGGGCTACATTATCCCAAGAACCGAAGCACTAAAACCAAAGAAATTACATTTTAAAAGACAATCCAAACGAAGCTACCGAAACAGGTCTGTACGGAAGAAAGCCATGCCCAGAACTGACGCGATGATGCCTATATACTCGCGAGGAGGCTGTCATAAAGAGAAAAGGGTGAGGCAAGCGGACCTATGCCCGCGAAAGCGAACACAACAGACCAGGTCGCGCCATCTAGTAACTAAAACATAAATTCAAAATAAATTAATTGAGCCGGCTTCACATATCGGCTCACAATGTTTATGCAGCATCAATAAAAAGATGGCATGTCATTAGAATCCGGGCCCTGCTTATTACACGTAACTACAGAAGTGAAAATTGTTAACAAATTATATTATAATACACTTTTTGTACGGTATTATTTAAGACAAATTCTTCATGAAGTGAGTTTCGTCATGTTTATTTTATATTCTATTGCTTTACAGGTCAGCATTCCCCAAAAATACATGGGAGAAAATTAAATTGTCAAGGAATTTTGAAAAAGCCATATATCAGATAAATGAGAATCTGTTATACTGGCCGAATTATATGAAGACAAAGTGTAAACAGAGATTTGTGAAGATCACTCAGTACCTCATTCGTATGAGAAAACTTAAACTTAGAAGGCAGTAAGTATTTCTAACCTAGGTGGATACAATATCTAGATAGTAGTTTACAACTTTTTCCTAATCAATGAGAATTCGTGATAGGTTTGTCAGTATTAAATGTTCTCATGTTCACCCATCTTAAAAAGAATAACTGTTTTCTTCTTGCTATTAGATGAGTTCCTTGTAATATCTGATGCATAAAATAATAAAACTGATGTCATAGATCTAAAACTATCACTCAACAAAAACACCATTCATTATAATACAAGGGTAGACTGAAATTATATTTATAGACTTATTTTATAATTTCCATGGGTAATATGTTTTGGACCCACCCATGTACTAAAAAAAATTTTTTCTGTGAATATTGATACAGATGTATGAAAGCTAAATTAAAATTGCATGAAAAATTATTATGTTCACTATTCTTCCTTGGGAGAAATATTAAGAGCCTTTCCAAGTTCCATACAGGACGTCATTTTAAATACATTTATCGGATGAGTACACTGAAATATCTTCTCATTCAAAACAAATTTTCTATGTATACTGTTGCTCTAACAGAATAAAACATATCTTACAAAGGAAATGCCTTCTTCACTTTACATTTTAATCAGAAAGTGCACAGTTCCATATGGGACACAAAACGTACTCTACACACATGTACACGTACAGATTGCTGAAATTCTCTGAATTTATTTGAAGTACAGGTATGTTTTTGTTTTTTAAACTAAATACATAAGCAGCCAAATATTTTTGGATCACATTATTCAAGGCTTTAATCCAAATCAATTTGTAGGAAAATGTGAAAAACTCATTCTGTACGGAACACTCAAAAGTTCGTATGGGACTTGTGCCAAGTGTCACCCTCTCTTAAGAATATTTTAATTCTATATCATTCAAACTATATACATATGAGATATATTTATTAGTTTGTGAAAATTGATAAATTTATGTTTGGAAAATTGAATTTTACTAGCCTACATTTTTAAGGTAGGCCTATTATTAAGCTATATTTCTCTAAGGTAATTATGCATTTAAAAAATATTATTTTACAGTTTCAAAACTCTCACTACTTTAAACAAATTTGTAATAACATCTTGTACCATTCTGTACAATCTTTGATTTTTAAGTTAAAACTGAAGGTGTTCGTGTGTCCCACATGGAATCAAGTATATGCGTTAAGTTTTTATGTGAAGAGAATAAATATGTATAAAGGAATCACACTTCACAGAAGTTGGTAATTAACTATCATTCACACATTCCAAATGTTAAACTTCCTCTAAAATGATTATTTTTTTTAAAAAATGGTGCATTACGGGACAGGTCTTATAGTATGTTGTTATTTTGTGAGATGTGTTGTAGTGTTGTAATCAGCTTTTAATAGGTATGAATAATTAACTAGTGTATTAGCCTACATTAATATAAAGATCAGTTGTAATTTAAATTACAGCATTATATCAATCACAAAATAATACTACACCATAGTACACCATAAGGCACCAATTTTTGGAAAAAATAATAATTTTTGAGAAAGGTTAACACTTGGAATGTGCTTGAATGATGGTTACGTACCAACTTCTGTGAAGTGTGATTCCTTTATATATTTCTTCTCTTGATATAAAAGCTTAATGCATATTTTTGGTTCTGTATGGGACATATAAACACCTTCACTTTTAACTTGAAATAAAACATGTTTAATTAACAAAAACATGTTTAATTAACTATTATCTCGAAAAAATTGTCTTTGTAACTATGTTCTACCAATTCAGAAAAGCAAATAGGAAACAGATCTTGAACAGCAAGTAAAGGAAAACTGAAACTGAGGTATATAAACATGAAAGCACAAAAATTGCCAAATCAATGAGTGTAGGAATGTACTCTGGTTCCTGGTGAAGAAAACTAATTCCAAGAAAATGTCTGCCATTTTAAACTCATAATATGAAAGTATAGATTTAAAGGGACCATCTGATAGCAAAAGAAACAAAAACTTTTTTTTTTACCCCTTGAGGCTTACTTATTCTGGATTGGCTGATCAATTTCTGCAGTTCTCTTAGAAATATTTATAATGGCGTTTATAAATTAAATGTTGTTCCATATACAGAGGCTCACGAACATTCTCTTCGAGCTTTGGAGCTCCGCTTCCTGGCATGGTTACACTGGTCAGCAACCAATTCGTGTGCTGGTCATCTGGTAAGAAGAAATGGGTTTGTTTAATCTCATGAAATAATTATCCAGATTAATTGGGACTGGATCCGATCCTTATAATCAAATACCTGAGTTATTGGATAAATCCCCAAAAAGACTAAATTGTTCAGTACTGTCATATCTTGAACACAGTTTGCTGTAGAATCAGTTGTTTTACTGATGAACGATAGTGCTCAAAGTTTTACTTTTTCACCGTATAATCATTACTGAAAGTGGGTTTTCCAATGCTCGCAGCAGGATCACGTAACTTCTGTATGCAAACTAAGTTTTTTTTAGAAAGGTGCCTAAAATGTGTGGTAATGGAGAGACAACTCTTCCAGCACCTCTCATATTTAAGATAAGCAAAATAATATAGAATTTTCGTAAATAATACTATTATTTTGCAAGATTAAGCAAACCCAATCTTTCCTCTTACCGGGTGACTGAGACCCAAATTGGCTGCTGATGCAGCTTGGCCGTGCCAGGGAGTGGATCTCCAAAACTTGATGGGAATACTAATGACTGCTCTGTAGTTCTAAAATATACCTAAAACTTGTTTTCATTAATACCTATAATGGAGTTAGAAGGAAGCCTTGTGGCTTGATTTAGGCAGTCATCTCTTAATTCTTTTGAGATCAGTTCCGAGTAATATAAAAGAGTGAATGCAGTGCTCGAATTGGAAGTTTCAAAGTATTGGTATTCTTTTTGAAAATAATATTAGGGTATACCTTACTTGCCATATTCCATCCAGCCAAAGTAAACCGGCAAAATGGTCTCTTGTCAGCATCAGCGACAACTGTTGTGCCCACTAGGAGAGGAGATAATACATGGATCTAGTAATTTCACCTAGACAGGTTAAATTGCAAAATAGAAAACATATGTAGGTAAAAATGTGATGTGAAACATATAACTTCTTCTATCCATACAAAAGTTTGACTTTAGTGTAATATATTATAATACATAATATACCATACAATATAATATATTATGCATATTATGGATTTTGTGTAGGAAACTTAACCAAAATGTTAGAACCATTTTGGAGAAAATCAGCTAAATTGACATTCTCTTCATGTAAAGTGGTTCTAAAAGATGAAGAGAAAGTCATTACTGGGTGATTCTTCAAATACGGGAAAATTTGGAGTGTGTAAAATCCACATTTTTTACTTTGTTTAAAAAATCTAAAAAAAAAATCACAAAAATACTTCAGGGGTTACTTGATTATAATATGACACCAGCAGAGCTTAAATGTTTATATTTTTATTTATTTTGATTTCTTTATTTTTTAAAGCCATGTGGATGACATCCGTGTACATGTGGATGGCAGAAGGCCACATTAATGACTAACTTTGGCAACAATCTGCTTTTCTTTATGTGATTTCATATTTTTCTCAGCATACTTCAGTTGATTTTGCATCAAATTTGCAAATTTGTATGCATACTCCGGAATTAATGTAATTTTAACGAGACTGTGTTTGTATGGTTTTTGGGGAGGGGGAATCAAGCAGAAATTCATTTAATCAGTTTTAAGATCTTAAGTACAGGTCACAGACACCGCAAACACAATAGTATCCAACATTTATCATCTACATGACTTGAGAGTCATCCACATACCCCTTCATGAGACATGTGGATGACACAAAAATCAGGCATGTGGATGACAAAAAAGAAGTTTAAGTGGTCTCAGCAAGCCATTTCTAAACCTCTGTAGGCTCAACTTCAGCCAGGTACTTTGAATTGGAAGGTTTATCATAGTGCATAATCAAAATTAATTAATATTCACTTTCTGCCTACTTTCTAGAAGCCATGTTAATGACGGGGAATAAAAACGTTTTCCTTGAAAATGATACAAAGTCCTTTGTTAATCCCAAACTGTTTGTAAGCAAGCAAAATTCAACCTTACAATTCAACCACAAGCTGCCCTGTTGGCTTTCTAACACTGTTGCCAGTTTTACAAATTTCTCATTTCTGCAGAAAAAATTCCATTCTTTTCAGCCATGTGGATGACCAAAAACCCTTGGGACATTCTTTATGTTCATTAGGTGGGGTGACAATTTTATTTCATTTTATTTTTTAGGGGTTAATATTCTTCACCCATTCATACTCATTGACAGGAAAAAAGTTGAAAAGGAAATAACATTTTGTTGTGTGGAAAAATGCATTAGAATATACAAAACCGAGGTTTGGGACAGGGCATGTGGATGACATTTCATTGAATTAAATTTGATTTTGGAATATCAGAATTTAAAGTTAGTGACATTTCAAACTGATAGTTGTAGTATGGAATTAGTAGAAACAAACTTTTATTTTAATTTTTTTTTAAAGTTGAATTTGAAGTGAAATATCTCTCCGGAACGCAAATTTTCCCGTATTTGAAGAATCACCCTACTATAATTTGAATTGCTTCTCTGACGATACACAACCCAAATAAAATCTAACTTTCTTTACCATAAGCACAGGCAACACACCTTTCACATTCTATTAAGGAATGTTGGAAGGAGTACATATTCAGTTGTTTCAGCTTTTTGCAAAGATTTATCGTTCACCAGGCCAGACTGATACCCGAGTGCACCATTATCTGGTTTTCTCAGCTGTTTCGTAACCGGGGTAAAAGTAATATCAGGGTATTCTAAGAAAACCTGTGCACCATTGCTACACTACCGCGGTTTCCAAACGCTCGAATAGGTCGCGGTTACTCTGCTAAGAAGCCATTCCCACAAAACAATTTTTGTTGGTTTCTGCCATTGATACTAGTTTCTCTCTCGCTCACTCTCTGCTCGTATGCCGGTCACTGTGACTCAGTCATCAATTCTTGGGAGCAATAGGATGCAGCGTTTCTGTTCATTATTTGTGTTAATGTAATCCTTTGTAACAGTCTGTACATTTAAATAAAATAACATTTATTTTTTAAAGAATTTTTCTCATGGCAAAGGCGATCCATGGCAAAGCAACACCATGGAATCTCTGTTCTGAGTTCGACATAGCCTCACTTTTATTCCCGTTCGACTAGTGGAAATTTTTAGGTGCAAGGTCATGTATATAGCCATGAAAGGGCTGTTATAATTATGTTCGTGTACATGCAAGTGTGATAAATTAATTACATACCCTATATGGGTCATTCTTCAAATACGGGAAAATTTGGTGTGTGTAAAATCCAAATTTTACTTTGTTTTTAAAATCTCAAAAAAATTACTAAAATACTTCAGGGGTTACTTGATTATAATGACACCAGCAGACAATTTTTTTAAAGCCATGTGAATGACATCCGTGTACATGTGGATGGGAGAAGGCCACATTAATGACTAACTTTGGCAACAATCTGCTTTTCTTTATGTGATTTCATATTTTTCCCAGTTTACTTCAGTTGATACTCCGGAATTAATGTAATTTGAACTAGACTGTGTTTTTTATGGTTTGGGGGGGGATCAAGCAGAAATTCATTTAATCAGTTTTAAGATTTTAAGTACAGGTCACAGACACCGCAAACACAATAGGACCCTACATTTATCATCTACATGACTTGAGAGTCATCCACATACCCCTTCATGAGGCATGTGGATGACAAAAAAAGGAGTTTAAGTGGTCTCAGCAAGCCATTCCTAAACCTCTGTAGGCTGAACTTTAATCAGGTAGTTTGAATAGGTAGGTTTATCATAGTGCATAATCAAAATTAATTAATATTCACTTTCTGCCTACTTTCTAGAAGTCATGTTAATGATGGGGAATAAAAACGCTTTCCTTGAAAATGATGCAAAGTCCTTTGTTAATCCCAAACTGTTTGTAAGCAAGCAAAATTCAACCTTACAATTCAACCACAAGCTGCCCTGTTGGCTTTCTAACACTGTTGCCAGTTATACAAATTTCTCATATCTGCAGAAAAAATTCCATTCTTTTCAGCCATGTGGATGACCAAAAACCTTTGGGACATTCTTTATGTTCCTTAGGTGGGGTGACAGTTTTATTTCATTTTATTTTTTAGGGGTTAATATTCTTCGCACATTCATACTCATTGGCAGGAAAAAAAGTTGAAAAGGAAATAACATTTTGTTTTGTGAAAAAATGCATTAGATTATACAAAACCGGGGTATGGGACAGGCCATGTGGAAGACATTTCATTGAATTAAATTTGATTTTGGAATATCACAATTTAAAGTTAGAGACATTTCAAAGTGATAGTTGCAGTATGGGAGTAGTAGAAACAAACTTTTATTTTAAATTTTTTTTTTAAAGTTGAATTTGAAGGGAAATATCACTCCGGAACACAAATTTTCCCGTATTTGAAGAATCACCCATATACTGGTACACAGGCAAAATCGTGATGCATGCAGCCCTTCACTGTAAATTAAGCCTAGGCCCACTGGTTTTTCCATATTTATTTATTTGTTGCCTTATTGTGCAATAATAAATCTTCATAAGAATAAAATGGAAAATTACATTGCTTATACTTGTCTGACTTTGAATTCAAACACCATCAATACTGTATGAGTCGTTATGAGGAGTTGGTTATGCGTACTACTAGACCTGGTACTGGATGGACCTGGTTTGGTAGAGGTAACAAAGGAAGGTCATTTCAATCATTGTTACAGTACAGTATTTGCAAAGATATGTATCATCATTTATTCTTCAAGAAGATCCAACCTGTCCCTCGTTATTCATTATGTTCAATTAGTTTTTGGTCTAGATATCGAAAATATGATACATTACGCTGAACTCCATCTTGGAAAGAAAACTGCCGTTTTCTCATTTTATAGCTCCTTCGCAGCCGGTAAACGTTTTACAGCCGTGAATGTTGAAACCGAGCATAGTGCAACAGAGTATGATATGACCAGGGTAAACTAAGCAATTTACCACTGTATTCTGAATATCGAGGTTGGTGCACTCGGGCATGAGTTTTTATGAACTATGCCTGGCTTATAACTACCCTTATAATCAGTGGTGGGAAGTAATTGAGTAAAAGTAATCAGATTACAGTAACAATTCCTTTTTTGGTCCCATTTACTTGTAATCAATACTTTTTTTAAATGTAATTTTTACATGTAATTTACTTCTGGAAATAAAATTGTAATTCTTACAATTTAGTAGTCATTAGCATTAGTATCATTCTCGCTTGCTATATCATCATCACTACTGTTTTTGCAACTAATATCTAAATTAGAGTTAATATTAACAAAAATTTATTCAATGTTTTCGAAAATATTCTCATTGATGTACTTTTTTGTTTGTTCATTACTAATTTGGGCTTGTGCCCAAAACAAACCACAAACAAGGAATTTTTACGTACTGCCATTCTGTAAAGTAATTGTAAATGTAATTGTAATTTTACTGATTACTTTTTGAAAAAAGTAATTTGGAATTGTAATTAAGTAAAATGTCTCTCAGGTAATTGTAATTCAGCCGAATTACTTTCCTTTTGTACTTTCCATCACTGCTTATTACTACTAATTAATCTTTTGTAAAAAAAAATTTAAGTTTTATCTCTTGGTATAAGCACCTCATGTACAAATTTGATACATCATCATTAGAACCATTTTCGAGAAATAGCAAAAATGATATTTTTTCACGTAAAGTGGCAGTCTTTAACTGATGCTGCAATGCTAGTTAATGCATCTTTAGAGAGGCACTTCAGAAGTGGAATCTGACTCAGGTGTGACATGAGCTCATTGGATACTTGATGCTATTAGTAAATTAGGTACAAGGGTTGTAAGTTTAATGATGGCAACACATCTATAAAATCAAGATGAATTGCAGGAAGTTCAAATCGCTTTTGTTGGCTGTTGGTTGGATATCCAGCATACTCATAGCAAATAGGAGCCTTCTATTACTCTCAATGCCTTCAGAGTAACCAGAAGAAATTGAGCCGGCTCTATCAACCGATCTAACATGAATTTTGGATCTGGCAGAAAGCCAATGATTAAAAATAATTCAATCCTTAAAATTATTCTTAATCTTCAATAATCTGCAATAACATAATGTACTGTTTCAAGATTGGTTAAAAATTTACTCATTATGGTGAATGATTGAGTGTAATGCATGATTGAACCTCTGCCGGAAGGAAGTCAAGAACAAGTGACAGCTTTCGCCCATCTTGCTCCTTTTCGGTATGGAATTATTGTGAATAAAAAATAATTTTAAATATTGAATTATTTTTAATTATTGGTTTTCTGTCAGATCCAAAATTCATTTTAGACTGGTTGATGAAGCCAGCTCAATTTCTTCTGGTTACTGTGAAGGCAGTCATAGTGATAGAAGGCTACTATTTGCTCTGAAGTTTGCTGAATGTCCAACCAACATCCAACAAAAGCGATTTGAACTTCCTGTAATTCATCTTGTTTTTACAGATGTGTTGCCACTATTAAACTTTCAACCCTGTTAAATGAAAAAAAACTAGGCAGTTTTCTAAACATGTATGCAAGGTAATGACTGCTCAGCAGTTTCCATGCCCTTTAGAATGCACAAATAAACAATTAAACAATAAAAACTTGATGTCATCTGTGGCATTTTGCTCACATTAAACATTTCAAGTAGATTTTGCTCACATTTTATGTTTTAAAATAAGTTTCTTAAAATAAAACCTTTTGCTATATTTTGTGGCTTCAGTTTGCAAAAATAAAATATATCGGATTCAAATATGTGTTTTTGATGACGTTAAATGTATCAGTTGAGAAAACACCCAGGAAGGAAATATTCCACTTTTGAAAAATCCCTGGGAATTGAACCAGGGCTACTAGGGTGGATTAAACACTAATAAAAAATAATCAGTTCTTAACACTAAAATTTACGTTGTGCTGCTATGCAGTTTGTGAAGGCATGCATTTTACGATAATTACCGGGTGTTTCAGAATTCCACCAAACAAATTGCTGGAATTGTGAAGGTGTCCTAGACAAACATAAATATTTGTGAGTTCAAGAACTTGTTCTACCAGACTTCAAAGTTATGATGAACAGTACTGATAACTCAGTATTTAGAAAAATGTGTGAATGATTTATCCTCAAAATGCCTCATTCCTGCTCTGGTAATCCAAAATGATAATGCATAATAAACATTATTTTGACAATTACAGTATGTGCTTTGCTGCTTTGGTAAAATTGTTTTTCAAGAAATAGTGAGAAAGCCACTCATGACAGTCCAGTTTATGTCAGGAGTTTGTAGCACTGTACTACTTTCTTAAAGTGACTTGTTATTAATTCCTTCTGAACTCTTTTTCTTTCTATACACTTTTTTGTATTTAGTTTCCTCAACTCTTTTGCTTGACAGTTCGTTCCATTTTCAAATTACAATTGGAATGCAGGTAATTCTGAACAAAAAACAATTAATATGCTAACACCATATAAATACCATAAAATTGAAAATAAATGTAGTAGTTAGTGACATTTCAATCTCATTATCGACTGTAACTTCAGATGTTCCAAGTACTTTCATCACAGTTAAACCAAGTGACAAGTGGCATAGTCACAAAACGTATCCATCTGTATCCCAAAGTTACAATCAGTGATGTGCTAACCCCTAACAGATTTTATGCCCTTGTACATAATTTTTAGTACAAATACTATAAGTTCCCTACCTCAAAGTGTTTGTCTAGAACCCCTTCACAATCCATCTAGTTAGTTTGAATTCTGAAGTATAATACAAATATCCAAAGTAGGAAATGATATTACAGCAATACTTATATTCATTACCGTAGTTTTAGTTTTGTGAAGGCATTAAAGTTTTAAGTTTAGGGGAAGTTATTATGGCCAAGAAAGCCTTCAACACCAAAATTATTTTTAAAATAAAATCAAGTAAACTGATGTAACGAAGTGCCAGAATGCATTTGTTTAATCAGCGATAATTGCAATTATGATATGCAGAAAATAAGTTATTTTTGGTATTGGTTTCTGAGTTAAGCTCCAGATTCATTCATTAAGCAGGCCTTACGGAAGAACAAAGGTCCAGTTTGATAAGCATATGTGAAGGAATATGTGGTTAGTGTTATTTGTCAAAGCAAACTGTATTGCAACTTCCAAAGCCATATATGAAGAGTTTATCATGAGATCTGATTTGCATTTGATAATTTTTTTCTAATATATTACCATAAAATAGACACTAAATTGGCCATTACTCCAGCACCAGTCAACCGATTTTGATTTGGTCCAATATCAATAGGCTTCTTCCCATGGACGTTAATAAAGTATATACGAAGTTTCATGAAAATCCAATACGGACACATGCATGCTGACACACGGACAGAAAGATAGACAGAAATTTTTCTGACCTCTAAACATATAGTACCATTCTGGCACTTAATAAAGCAATGAATTGAAGAATGTTTTTAAATTAAATGCTTTGGTATACTAATGCATGTTGGAAATTTATTAATTTATTTTTAAAGTATCTCAATTTGATTTGTATAATTTAAATTGATTTTTGTAGAAAGAAACTAGTGCCTATACAACGCAAAATTGATGTTCGAGAGCGTAGAAGAGAAGGGAAGGCACTGATAGCAGCCAGGCTTGACACAGCTATTGAGAAACAGTTGGTGGAGAGACTGAAGAAAAACATGGTAAGTTGTAAGCTCAGAATAATCATGTAAATTCATATATTGTGTAATAGAAAAGCCAAACCTATATTGTACTTGCATAGTAAAATAATTTGTAGGCCTTTGATATAATATATTAAGGGGAGTTGGTACTTAACACTAACAAAAATATAGGGAATATGGTGTGTATTCAAAAAGCCATAAATCAGGTGTTAACAGATTTATTTGAAACTTTGCTTGTGCGCTCTACAGTTTAAAATAAGTAAAGAATGGTTGTTCTAGAGCTCACTATTTGGAAGGAAATTATGTTTTAACATGCAGTGGATAATTTAGGTTTACTGCTACTTGCCTTGATATAGGTACACATTATAAAATTTCTCTGCTTAGATTTCTGTAAAACTCAGGCAATTTACTAACAATAGGTACTAATTTTTACCCTACCGCAATCAGTGTAATATGTACTACATTACCAAAGCTGCATGAAAACTTCATGACTAAAAAATATATATATATAATTTTTTCTATAGAAATTGAAAATTCTGTATATTCAAGAATTATGCATAATTCTGTTAAGGGAGCCTTGTCATTCATCTATAAAGAAATCCCGAAAGTTTCATTCTTTTAGCTTGGATAGTTTTTTTTAGAAAATGATGACTGAAGTATGAAAAATGTTATTTTACAAGAGAGTGAAAAGAAAATTTGGGGTACGTACTTACTAACAATACACAGCATCATAAGAATTAATTACTTGAAAACTATGTGTCCAATTTTTATGAACTAAAAACTATTTGTTAAGCAAAAATAGAGGATGAATTCTTGAGCCCTATTCATGACCATCTCCTCTTAAGATATAAATGATGACATTTCAGAATTCTTTAAAGTAGATCGTAATATGTTTTCAGATGTGAAGGTTTAGTTCCAAGTTTTGTCATCCTCAGTATCATTAGAAAAAAGCCTAGAATTTATTATATTTTAGATCAAAGCAGACATCATCTTGTTGAGATTGAGGTCTTTAATCAGAAGATGGGCTATTAGATAAAGACTACAATATGCTCATAGATTTCATGCTTGCTTTCATAACTAATTCCCAGTTGTACTGCACCAGGGACGGGAATTATCATGAATTATGTGACTTTATTTTCTGAATGTTATACTATTATGATGGGTCCCTCATAATCAAAAATAATCTTTACAGTACCCCATTCCATAATATCATAATTATTTTATGAAACTGTTTATGCTTGGATAGAGACATTTTGAAATGTTTTTTACAGTCTGTTATAAATAAATATGGTGAATAATTTTATTAGAAACAAAGTAATAAACTGTGAAACAAAACGTAATAAATTACTCACAGTGGATGACCTTCCTGCACAAAACTCACAACGTTTCAACCAGAACCGTCTGGTCTTCCTCAGGTGAGTATGCCTCAGCATCAACTCATTATTATCACAAAGTAATAAGCTATATAGAATTTGAATTAATATCCTTCAAAGTACTGTCCTTGGTTAGCAGTGCACTTGTCCCAACATTGAATCCATGACTGAAAGCATTTCTGGAAGGCTTTCAGCGGCCTTGTCATGGCCATCTTAATGTCGGGAATGGTGTCAAAATGTTTTCCTTTTGGCATGCTTTTTATTTTGGGGAAGAGCCAGAAGTTTCAGGGTGCTAAATCTGGTAAGTAAGGTGGATCTGGACAGACAGGAATACTTTTTCCGGCCAAAAACTCACAAATCAGAAGCAACCGTGAGGCACGGCACATTGTCGCGATTAAGAAGAAAGCCACTGGTTCATTTTCTGGTCTCTTTCTTAGATGTTCTGTTCTTCGGTAAGCTCTCGAATAGTCATTCGCCTGTTTGTTCACAAGTGCTGCCATTTTTTGCATGTTTTTGAGGTCAATGGACATCCCGCCCATTGTCGTCTTGAACTGACTCATTTCCGCTTTTAAATTGGTCATACCACTTGTAAACAGTCTTCAAAGTTACCACATCATTGCCATACACTGATTCCAACATTTCATGAGGTTCTTTGGCACTTTTTTGGAACTTAAAACAAAACTTCATGTTGACGTGTTGTTCAAAATCCATGATGTGCGACAGACACGGTAAACACAACCTCACTCTAGAAGCTCTGGAAGCTGATTAACAAGTCGGAATGTGTTCAAACTTGACACAGCCTATCTCAACAGATCAGGCTATCGGACATAGCCTATAGATCAAATGGATGTAGCGTCAGCAGTTGCTGCTATAAAAAATCATTCACCTTATTTTTTGATCACACCTCGTTTATCAGAACATCAAATATCTAAAGTAACACTACATGCTACAGCATGAGTTCCAATACCTTTTTTTAAGAGATATTTTGTTTCAAATTAAAACAGATACTTCTGTTCTACTCGCTTCAAATTGTTTAAAAGTATTGTTTAAACCAAATTACAGCTAATATAATACTAGTGGATCGCATGCAATCTAAAACTGGTAGGATAAAATTTATGAATTAATCTTATAAAAGCAAAATGTGAAATCACTTCTATGTTATTTTTTTTTGTAGTTGTATTTTTATTGACTGTGGTCATTAAATTTATCTTTTGTTTATGTCCATCACATATTAATTTTTCATTTTGAATTCTTTTAGTACGGAGACATCTACAACTTCCCACAGTTTGCATTTGACAAAGCTTTAGAAAAAGAAGAGGTTGAAGAAGATGTAGAGGATGAGGAAATTGAAGAAGACGAGGTAAGAAGTTATGATTACAAACTTTTTGTTACTCCTAGTGTGCATGTACCTGTAGTTATGAATGTTTGTGTATGTGTATTTTGTGTGTGTATGCATATATAAATGAATAGTATTGACAGAAGTGAAGAATGCACAGCTTCTGCTTGTGGTGTCTGGCTTCGAATTGTTCAAAACAAGTTACTGCAGGAGAAGCTAAGGCGTTACTGAAAGACAGTTGATATACCTTACATTTTTGTTATATGTTGATACACATTTTTGTCCAGCTGCATTGGTTTGAATCCGAGGCAGGTACTTAATATTACACAAGAGAATTTCATTCAGCTGCATTGGTTTAAATCTGAGGCAGGTACTTAATATTTCACAAGAGAATTTCATTCAGCTGCATTCTCATACCTTTCCTAGTCGAACTCATAGCTGTACATCCCCCTGGGGACAGGCTGACCATCTGACCTCTGTATCATCTACTGTAGGCAGGTAGAACTGGGGGCATGTGGTCGGCATGCCTACTCTCATAGTCATAAAAAAATTATGGTTTCCAAGCCCTTAGTTGCTATTTTATCAGGCTGAGTGTATCCTGTTCCCTACCACAGAAAAATCCAACAACAAAAATTCACTACCATAGAATTCAAAAGGAACCGGCACTGTAAACGTTCAAGGCAGGGGAAAAACGTTGCAGCTGTCAATCAAAATACCTTTGTTTATGCCAGCCTTCAGTGACATGTCTCTCAACTTGCACTTGATTTCCCTGCCACGTCTGTCTAAAAACAACGCCTGGCTACTGGAGAGTTGGATTAGCGAAGTACCAGACTACAAAGAGTCTACTTTCAACGTTGAAGATTTTTGACTCAGGCGAAGTATACGGAAAAGTAATGAAGTCACGAAACACGTGATGAACAGGGTGAATAATGTGTTGTAAACTGTTACGTCATTGGGAGTATAAACTTTTATGAACTCGCTCTCTGATCATGAAGAAACTGTTAGAGGAATGACGATGCATTCATCTGCACACATGCATGAAGTTTGAATTTTTCGATTGCTTCGGTGACCGTTAGAGGAGAGTGAGGGAGGATTCAGTTTGAAGTTGTGAGTTGTAATGAGGGAGTTGGAGTTGTCAATTGTAAAAGTCAGTTGGAAAAGAGAGTTGCAGTTGGGAGAGCAGTGGGTTCCCCTATGGGGGATGCCTTGGCACTACTAAGTTAGTAGTAGTACGACAGTTGAAGTTGAACAGTTGGTAAAGATAGTTTCAATTCCTCTGGGGGATGCCTTGGCCCTCAAGAAATAATAGTACTGACACAGAAGAATGCTTGAAGAAGAAATAGAAACAGTAGTTATCAGTCCAAGCCGCTTAAAGTCTTACGATGTTGAGTTGAGAAGAACATGATGGAACGTCATTGGAAGTATGTATGCAGCCAGGTATATTTTCCAGGTATGGAAAATGGAAAGAGTAGGTTTGCCGGCGGTTATATTCTCCGAGAGGGAAAGGGGAGGGAGCTATACATACATAACTGTAACTCAAGGTTGTGGCTAATGTCTTGTTGTATAAACAACAGAGATGGGACATGCCGTTCATGGAGTGTAGAAGTGGTTATCTTCAACAAGGACTGTTTGTTTGGTGCTGTAATGGAGCTTGGATGGAGTCAAATTCAAGCTTTTTGGAAAGGAAAGTCGATTTAGAAATTGGAGGTCGACTATCAGCCAGGACTGCTATCTTTGTAAAATGAAGAGGGACAAGGTTGGTACGAAAGAAAGTACAGGGACATCAGTTGCTCCAGAAGAAGACGTGTCGTGTGGTCAGCATAGAAGTCTACGCCCAGAGGACATTTCGTAACGATAAGTACCTATTAATGGAGTTGTTTTTGTTAATAATTATTGTTTGGGTAGAATTGACACAGCTTGGGGTGAAATCAGATAAGCATACCTAAAAATCAACAAAAGTTGTGAGTTAAATGACTAGTTTGTAAAAGATAATGGTTGTATGGAGATTATGTAAATCAGAGTTCTGAAAACCTTAAGCTAGTAGATATTAATATGAAGAAACTCAAAGATAGTAGGTGAAAGATTCGAAATTTGAACGTTGTAACGCAAGATAAAGTAGTAGCTTAGATATTTGAGCTTAATATGTTGTAAAGGAAGTTGAAAATAGGAGAGAAGTATAGGCCTACGTGAGCATAGGTAGACAAGATAATATAAACCCAAGAGTTAAGTAATGCTATGTTTACAGTAATACTGTAAAAAGTTGTTACAAAAGAAGGAAGTTAGTTCACAAGTACGGTTAAAGTACAATGATGAGTTAGAAGGAATAAGTACGATTAAAGTACTGGGAGAAGGTATAAAGAGAGTAGTGTATTGAAAGAGTAGGATAGGCCTAAGCTCAGGCAAGGCAATAAAAGATAGTGAAAGTATATAAAAGAAGTATTCCAACAGAAAACTTCATAAAAAGGAGTTAGAAAGAAAGAAGAGAAGGAAAAAAAGTAAAGTGAGGAAAAAGAAAGGATTTAAATCAAGTTGAATGGAGTAAAATAGAGGCTAGGTAGGTCTATAGACCGCCCCAACCTTAAAAAACAGTATTGGTCTTATGCAGCGCACTGATGCCAGATCTACTCACATTACAAGGCCCGGCACATGATGTGAAAAAGCTCTTAAACCTCGTGAAAACATCGAAATTTGTTTCTTGTACATAATAATTAATGTAAATCATGCCCTGCAGATAGAACGACGGCACACCCTTCTTCCCTTATTTTCAACCCCCATGAGTAATATTTTCTCTATAGGCCCACAAATCTACATTTTCTGACCAATGTCTACAAAATGTTACACATGTACCCTGTGGAATCAAGTAAAAATTCTACGAGACAATCATTCTCGAAAAAAACACCCCTTGCGAAATTTTCAATCCCTACTTTGTGATCTTTTTACTAGTCTACATTGTTTGAACGATTTTTACCAAACTTTACACACAGACCCTATAAAAACAAGAGAAAAATTAGGCGAATTTAATTTTGGAAGAAGCCACCCTTTAAATGTTTCTACCCCTATTACACCACCAAAATTTAGATCTACATTCTTGACGTGTTTTTAACAGACTTTGTACACAGAATGTATAGAATCAGGAGAAAATGGTAGGAAAACTAATTTTGGAACAAACCACATTTTAGATCTTTCACCCCTATTTTGTGATATATATTTATCTACATCCTTTGACCAATTTTATCAGACTTTATACCAAGAACCTATTGAATCAAGAGAAATTTTTAACCAAAGTTTATTTGGATGAAACCACTCCTTAAATGTTTCAACCCCTATTATATAAATGTTATTTAAATCTAAATTCTCTGATCAATTTTTGCCAGACTTTACACAGAGCTAACAGAACCAGGAGAAAAACTTAGGTAAAACTAAATTTGGGGGGAAAAAAAGTCCCTTAAATGTTTTAATCCCTATTAAATGACGTTTAAATCTACATTCTTTTGGCTCATTTTACGACTTGACACACAGAAAAGAAAGACTAATAGGAATTTCTGTCTCTTCTTACCTCAACCCCACCCTCCATGGTCTTTAGAAGTAATAGGGTCCTTGAGTGTGACAAGTTGTGCTTTCTCTAGGGCCTAAATTTTGAAAATTAAAGGGGCTTCCTCCAAAATTGACTTCGAAGTACAAGTAAAATACAAAACCAGGTGACGCCGGGTCCTTTAAGCTAATAATTTATAAATGTTAAATTTAATATTAAATTTCATTTCGATAATATTATTTTTCATCATTATTATTATTATTATCATTATTATTATTATTGATATTATTACTATTATTGTGTTATAATTTTCAAGAATATAATTATAAAGGGAAGTAATAGTTAAAATACATTACATGCCTTTAGGCCTGTTCACTATCCTCAGGGAGTAGTATTATTCCTTCTCAGAGGGCCTTTCGTTTTTTCTTTTCTTATTCTATACAGTAAACTTTCTGGACACCCGGTAGCTTCTGCTATCTCTTTAATTGCCTGGGTAACGTTCATTTTCTTCAAGAAATAATTAAGTATATTTAATACTATAATTCGCTCTTTACTGCGCAATTTGTCAACACTAAGATTTCTAGTTCCTCTATTCATAATTAATATAAAATATTAATTAATATAAAATTTAATTTTTAAAAACACAAGAACCACTTCACATCAAAGTTAAACTTCACTACACAGCTACTATATAACAATGAGCTCTGAAGAAGACACGATAGTCTTAGAAACATCTGAGTACACAAAATCTCAAAGCAACCAAGTCATGAGCGCGAGAATGCTGAGCTCGGGAAAACTGTGATAATTTATTAATGCTACATGATAGAGAGCTCTGGTTTGTTTTAAATACTTTTTCAGACATCTATAAACATTTCTTCTCGCTTAGTCACCAACGTAAAGTCAATACCAAAGTATGTTACTCACTACCTAACTTTTCTGTGTTGCCGTCCGAGAATTTTCAGGTAGCACTTAATAAAAAAATATATAGCTTTCTTCTTATGTAAAATTTATTGCCGACGTAAAGGGAGTACTTTCTTTCACCATCAGGCAGTCCAAGAAAAAAATCTTTACTTGTTTTGATTATTAGTTTTCTGTCTATCGCGTGATAAGTTATTAAAGTGAAAAAAATTTGACTTCCGCCAAAATAACGTAATTATGAAAAATAGGCCTCATATTAATTATTTATGGCTTTACAATTGACATCATTAGAAAGGGCGGAAAATTCCCTATCAGACCACGCAATCACATTATTACATTTATCACTTTGGAAAATGGCAACATTGTCAGGATAGAAAAGGACGAAGCTAATTGCAGAACGTACGAGTGCAAGTGAGATGCAACTACTACATTTAACTCAATACTGTCTTTTAAGGCTGGGACGATCTATAGTGTAGGAAGTAGGTCAATGCTAGGCCTAGTACCTAATTCTAGACAGAATGTATGGAGGGCATGTAGAGCCTGTTTGATGATATAAAGAAGTTAGTGGTTTAGGCAAATTATGCTGAGCTAAAGAGATTAGCGGTTTAGGCAAATTATGCTGAGCTAAAAGAGGTTAGCGGTTTAGGCAAATTATGCTGAGTTAAAGAGGTTAGCGGTTTTTGGCAAAAATATGCTAAAGCTATTATGAATGTAACTGAAGAGCTGGTATGGGCTGTGTACAAAATGTATGCCTAGGATGAACATGAAAGTATATAAGGTAACAGGGTAAAAGCAGATTTCTATAAATTCAGTTCAAAGATATTGGAAAAATAATAAAAGTATTGCTAGTAGCCAAGTAGGGTAACCGAAGCTACAAAAAGGATTGAGGGTCAGCTAAAAAATAATAAAAGTATGGTTAGTAGCCAAGTAGGGAAACCGAAGCTACAAAAAGGATTGAGAGTCAGCTAAAAGGTTAGCTGAAAAAATAATAAAAGTATTGTTAGTAGCCAAGGAGGGAAACCGAAGATATGCCATTGGAAAAACTAATAGACTAAAGCCACTCGGCGGTTAGGGCTACTATCCACCCCACAAGCGTGATAAGCAGCGAGGGTCCCTAATGAACTGAGGTTTCAAAATTATATTTATTTTTGCAGTCAATTTTTGTTTTCCCGGTTCTTAGGAAGTGTATGGGAAGGCCAAGAGGATACTCTAAATTCTCTTAGATCAGTGGTTTACCGCCTTGGTTCAAGTCCAGGTCATGAACCTAAATTTCATTTTCTATCTTCCATAAATCTATCCTATTGTTCTGTGTAAAAACATTTTCTGTAGGGAAACATGCAGTAAAGGGAATAAGTTAGTTAGGAGAAACATTTTGTTTGGAGGTAAAGGAAAGGAAATTTCCGAGATAGGAAAATGCCGAGAAAAACTAAAGGAAGTAACTGGTTGAGTTAAATGGAAGTAAGGATGTTAATGTGCCTATAAAAGAAATTGGATTAGGTTTTGAGAAGTTTTACTGACTTACAAATCTAATATAGTGTTAAGAAGACGAGAATTTCAAAAATGGTTAAGTTTTCTAAAGACTTACTTTTAAACTTTGATAATTGTTGTGCGGCATTTAAAGTTTCCAATTTTCAAAACCATGTCACACATTTATTTAACACTTAAATAAGCTACATTAAACATTTTTAAATGGCTTAAGGTCTTGGATTTGCAATTCTGGTCTTACTTTTTGAATATTATGTCCTTGAGATGGCCTCCGTTAACTTCAACACATTCCTTCAATCTCCCTCGTACACTGGCCATTACGCATTGTGTGGTGTCTTGCGAAACATTTGCAATTTCCTGCAAATCCACGCATAATCCACAAGTGGCCACTTCACAGTCCTAAGGTCGTGGTGTGGTGTGCTATTGCAGCACAGGGTATTATTGGCCCTTATTTCTTTGAGAGCGATAATGGTACTTCGGTTTCTGTCAACTCTGAAAGTTACAATCACATGCTGCAAACTTTCTTCCTACCAGAATCGACACATCGTAACTTGGATATTGAGGGATTGTTGTTTCAACAGGATGGTGTTGTAGCACATACTGCATATCTTTCAAATGACACCCTTCATGCTGGTTTCCCCGGCAGAATTCTTTCCAAATTATTTTCCTCCAAATCTCCCGACCTTACTGCACCAGATATTTTTTTTTTTTTTTGTGGGACTATCTGAAGTCTAAAGTTTTTGCTCATGCCCTCCCTGACATTAACAGTCTTAGCAATACAATTCAGCAGGAAAGTGCAAATGTTACGCAAGACACCACACACCACGTAAAGGCCAGTGTACGAGGGAGATTGCAGCAATGTGTTGAAGTTAATGGAGGGCATCTCAAGGAAATCATATTCAAAAAGTAAGACCAGAATTGTAAATCCAAGACTGTAAGCCAGTGGTCTTCAACCTTTTATTAATTAAGGGCCAAATTATTGTCATGGAGGACTTGGAGGGCCGCATTGATTAAGCGTGTATATACATATACATATATACATATATATATGTATGTGTGTGAATTTTGTCTCAGGTTAAAATAATTTACATGAATTTGTTACATTTTATATTTGTTGATAACTGTATTAGACATCAATATTGAAAACAATATAGGTCTACTTGACATATATTTAAACATGTTATAAAACTCAAAATTAAACTGAAAACATCAAATTTGTGACTTTTGTAGTTTAGTGAGAAATTTGACATTGTTTATCTTTTACTAATCTGTCAACATTAGCTTTTATGTCAGATGTGGCAATTCGAAGAGAGTTCTCTAAATGAGTGTCAGAGATACGGTTTCTCAGTTTCGATTTCACGTTCTTCATTCTTGAAAATAGCTGCTCACAGATGTAAGTGCTGCCAAAAAGAGATGCTGTGGCCAGAGCATGAGATCTGATTGCTGGAAATCGATCACCTTCAACATACAATGAGTAAAACTCCAGAAGTCCAAAGTTTTTAAATTTCTCCTGTAAATCGCTATTGCACTGAAAGTCAATAAGTTCCATTTGTATATTTCCGGAATAGTCTTCCACATTAACACTGAAAGGAGCACAAAAAAGCTTCATCATAGTTTTATTTTGCTTGAAGTCTAAAAACCTGTTGCTAAAATCTTGCTGTAACATGGAGAGTGCTTCGCTGTACTTTTCTTTGTTTTCAACTTCACATTGTGACAGTGTTGGAAAATGTGTGAAGTCGCCTTGTTGTACTTGATTCTTCCACAAACTAAGTTTCCTCTCAAACGCCTCAACTTGATCAAAGAGATTGTGTATCATAGCATTCTTCCCTTGTAGCCTAATATTCAAGTCATTGAGATGTATTGAAATATCAGTTAGGTACCCAAAATCAGCCATCCAACTGGGATCTTTGAAGTAGTGAACTGCCTTCCCTTTACTCTCCATGAACATGCAGATTTCTTCTTTCAAATCAAAAACCCTTTTTAAAAACTTTCCTCGACTGAGCCAACGAATCTCTGTGTAATAAATTACATCACCATACTCTGCATTCATCACACTAAGGAAGGTTTGGAATTCCCTGTGGTTCAGTCCTTGTGATCTGATAAAATTCACGATTTTAGTCACATCTTTAATGACATCTTTGAAACAAACACTTTTTGCACACAAATTTTCTTGATGGATAATGCAATGATATTGTATGAACTTTTCATTTTCACTTGCATCTTTTCTAATCAGAGCTACAACACCTTCATTTTTTCCCGTCATTGCTGGGGCCCCATCAGTTACAACACCGCTCAAGTTATCCAGATTTAGGCCAAACCGGTTTAAAGTTGAAGTCAAAGCCTTGTAAATATCAGTGCCTTTAGTAGTGCCCTTCATTGGAAATAGTGCTGCCATTTCCTCGGTAATAGAGAAATTTTGATCGATTCCTCTAATAAAAATGGCTAACTGAGCTGTATCTGTAACATCAGTGCTTTCATCAAGTGCTACTGAATAAAAAACAAACTTTGAAGCACGGTCTTTAAGTGAGATTTCAATATCCTGAGATAGCTCCTCAATTCTTCTGGCAACTGTGACCCCAGATAAACTAACCTTTGAAAACAAATGTTTTTGTGTTGGGCATAGGATTTCAGCTGCCAATTCCATACACTGCTTTACAAACTCACCATCTGTGAATGGCTTTGATTGCTTAGCAATTTGTTCAGAAACGATATAGCTAACTTTAACACTTGATTCACTTTCGGCGTTTTGCCGAGTAAACGTAAATTGTTGATTCTCAAGTTTTTTCCTTAAATCTCGCACCTTATCCAATCTAAACTGACCTTGTACTGCGTCCATCTTGGAAGCGTGCTTTGTGTCATAATGCCGCTTTAAATTGTACTCTTTCATTACGGAGACAGACTCATTACAAACCAAACAAACTGGTTTGTTTTTTATATTTACAAAAAAGTATAGATCAATCCACTTTTCTTGAAACACTCGGCACTCATCGGTAATCTTCCGTTTCTTACTACACGAAGCCATTATTCACTAAACTTAAACTAACATTCACTTGCGGGCAGACAATAGAAATAGGTGAAACAGACTGAGACAATGACACTGGCGTGGGTTGCGATGCTACGAGTGACCTTGAGCATCAGGGTTGCCACTTAACGAATTCCCTACTACGGCCGAAGCAATTGGCCAACTTCAGTGCTGCAATGTTTTCCTATTTGTTTGGAAACAAAATCATTCGGCGGGCCACAAAAATATACACGGCGGGCCGCGGGTTGAAGACCACTGCTGTAAGCCATTTTAAAATGTTCAATATAGCTTATTTCTTTGTTAAATAAATGTGTTACACGGTTTTGAAAATGGGAAACTTTAAATGCCACACCCTGTATATGTGAATATGTTTTGAAAATATAGTGTGAGAGACATTCACAATTGGAAAGAACACACTCTATAGTAATTATTAAGATTGGACACTGGACTAAGTGAAATATAACCCCTAGAATCCTCCTGTCTCCACTGAGTGAATTTGCCAGAGCATTGTATGTTGAACATTGGTAATTACAAGAATTCCATATAATGTTAACAGAGGTGGCACCCTAATATAAATATTCCTTTGTTAAAGTAAATGACAGATAGAAGTTATGGAACTACCTGTAGTGAGCAGGTATGATCAATAAGTTTTTGCTTTGGAATGTTGTTTACATGAGTGTAACGACGACATGTATGTAGACTCGGGGTTGTGAGTTATGAGAATTCCTGTAACCCTACCAAAGTTTGTCACGTACTGTATAAATTTGTCGCAACTGCTGTATCAATATGTGCACTATCGATCGTTAGCTGGCACATCTTTTAATAGTGTTTTTTCCTTGCATAAAAGATGCACCCCAGTTTTTATTTTTATAAAAATATGGGGAAGTTGTGTCTTTTATGCGGGTAAATATGGTATTTTGTCTTCTAGGCAATCAAATAAATGTTTATGCTTTTCCAGAAGGAGCTACAAATTGAGAAGGAAGTAGAATTGGAATTAGAGAAAGGGTCAGCTCCAGAATATGTAATGGCAAGTGATGATGAAGATGACGATGACGATGACGATGGTGATCACTATGATCAGGAAAACAATGATTCTGTATCTGCTGAAGAGGTAATGCTTCATTTTCTTTTATATGAAGTAATATCCTATTTAATACTTGTAGACTAATTACATTTTGTTAGTTCATACTTTCAACAAGGCACACTGAAGGCAATGTGATGTATCATTTCTGCTGAATTGGTTATTTTCTAGCCCTAAATGTTAGACCAACACTCTTGTCAGGTATTCTGAATGAATGATTTGGGGAAAACAAAAATGAACCTAGCTGAATTTTTCTATTCTATTGCTTTTATTGGATTATATATTGAATTATATAATGCAGTTGTATAAATTATGATCTGCTTTAATTAATAATTACTGGTACTGCTATACCAGCCCGCAGATATACAGCATATTATGTATGTATATAATTTCTTTATGTATATGTATTTGTATGTCTAGCATAATATAGTGAAGCGGTTTATACACTAATTGTACGTTTGAACCCTGACACTTATCTGGGCAAAGAATCATGAAATGCTGGTATTGTGCACAGTAACATTAATTCTTACTTGCAGAACACTTTTGTACTTGCTGTGTATTACTTCATCTTCTATGCATTGCAATTCTTAAGTCATCCTGATTTTGTAATTGTGTGTGGACAAGATTTGAAGATTTGGTACCTGATTTATTTTAAAGTAGCAGTGGTGGTAATATTTTAATCCATGTTAATAATTTCATTTATAATATATATTGTCACCATCTTGGTACTTAAGAAGAAGAAATCATTTTTTTTTTTAAATAGGAAGATACATTTATTATTTTTGTAAGTTCGTTCAAATACGGTATTTTTGTGTATTATTTACACCTTAGTTTTATTAAAAAAATATTACTTAGCCAAAGAAGATTGAAAGTGATAGAGTGTCAGAAATTTTATTTCATTCTTTTGTACAGGAAAATGCATCTTCAGATGAAGAAGTTACTTACGTAAATGATTCTGACTTCCAGATGTCAGATACATCGGATATTGAGGTAAGAATGTTTTCTCTTTATTAGTTGTGAGATATGTTCCATTTAGGGCCGATTGTATAAACAGTTTGATCTTGGATCAGAGACTAAACTGATCTCAGTTCACGCTGAACTCGGAAATTTTTGTTGTATAAACGTTAATCTGAAATCAATTCGCACTGTACTAGGATCAGTTTTGACTGGTGAAATTTCTCCGATCAAACTCGTTGATCTCAGTTCAAGGGGATGTTTTCTTATTTGAGAAACAAGATTAGCTCATTATAAACATAATTTTAGGCCTACCTGTGTGGTTATGATAAATATCAAGAAAATACACAAAAGACAACTTCATACATTTCTAGCTATAACGTAGTAGTGCGTATATAGGCTATTTAGGCTCCTTAAAATGCAGTGTAACATAACTCTACAACATAACCTGTACGTTATTACTGTCATCTCATTCCAATTATCAGATATCTTGTGATGATAAAAATGATGAATTTCAATGGGCTTCCCATGTGTTTTATTTTGTATAGAGCAAATGCTGCCCCTTAAGCTCTGCCCACTCCAGCCGTTGTGATCCTATGGCAACGGCCCGCTAGTCCTTTTCGTGCTCTACCTAAGCATTTGCACTAATTACTACAATACGAAAATAACCCTCGTACCACAATTGCAATTAATATGAAATTATCATTCTTCACGATTTCATACAGCTCTCTAAACGTAAATACAAGAATTCTCGCTTCACACCCTAACAATCACTCGATGGCGTAGTGGTAAAGCTACTGGCTATCATGCTAATGGTCTCGTGTTCAAATCCCTTTAGGTCCAAATTTTTTAGAATAGGAATAGGTAGGTAGGGTAAAGGAGAAAAGGGATTGAATAGTAGAAAGAGGAAAGGGGGGAAAAAATATAAATTTTCCAAATTTTCAAAACGCTGCTAATCAACGAGACACATCTAGGCGACTAGTGGAACTACTAGGAAATCTCGAGTGGGAGGAGCTTAAGGGTCGACCTGTTTTTTATTTTCCCCAAATGCTTTCTTTGTTATCTTTTTTATGTGACCTATTAACTCTTTCAGAACTTAAGATTTTACATTGTAATAATGCCGTCATCAGGTAAAAACTTCAGTGGGCTATTAAGTTTAAAATTGATAGAAAAAAGTTCCCTGGAATACCTGGTTTCCATGAATGACAAACAGATGAAGAAAAAATCAAGTTTTTACTTAGAGCATTACTTTCTCTATTAATCTTACATCTCCGCTTTTATACAATTCATGAGACGAAGCATTTATACATCGTTAGCCGTGAAAATGTTAAGCCGATTTATATTGCCAGAAATGAAATTACCAGAACATTTTTCATCGCGTTTTGCTCTTGTACGGATGTTATTGCTTCCGTCTTTTTGGATTTCCCAAGACAATGTGAATCAATACATCCTTGTCCTCCTTGGAAAAATTAAGGAACGATCCTTTTCTGCTTAATTTCGATCATATTTTCCCTTCCTTGCGCTTAGCACACGGTCTGAGTACGAAGGAAAACAGAGTAACAATGGTCTCGCCTCGCAATACTCAGCTGTTTCTGCGATGTTGCCAAGCGTTCATGTATGAACTAGGATCAAAATTGAACTTCAATTAGTTGATCTTAGATCAGTGTTATACAATACGACATGAGCCTGAACTCAGATCATTTTCTGAACTTAGATCATAATTGATCTCCAGTCAGTGATGTTTATACAATCGGCCCTAAGACAACCAAAGTAAAGGCTGAAAGTACTGTATTGAATTCAAATTTTTTCTGATATTTGGAATGAAAGTAATCAGTTACTCATAGCCAAAGGAATGAAGGGCTGCCATCATGAGACAGCATGCATGAACTATACATCTGGTTAGGCAGGGAAAGAGGGATCGGAAAAGATAAGTTAGTTGAAGATCTCATATTGCTGGGTAACCACTTGTATAGCTTAAAAGAGGAAAGGCTCCACCAAATAGTATTAAGAATGAACATAGACTGAAAAATAGGCTTAAGGGATATACTCTGTAACTAATTATTGTAAGTCGTTGTGTTGGAGGGACCTCCAAGAAATACAGTGTAATCGAGGGGGGACCCACACAAAAACATGAATTCTGAATAAATATTATTATTTCTCATAGCTGTCTTATTAAAACATACCGTATCATCAAGATAGCGTTGTCACAACTAGTCAGTCTTTCAAATAGCTAGATGAGGAAGTCATTTTGCAGTTAGTATCTAAAGGGGCATTTCAAAAAGCTAGATTTGTATTTAAAGGGACACCTAACTTCTGGATGAAGCAGTCTGCTGGATAATTTTAAATTAGACATTCATCTGATAGTCATGGTACAGGATTATTTAATTTTTATTACATTGTGGTGCCATTGACACTTGCATTTCTCTTGAACAATCGTGAAAGTGTCTGAAAATATTTTTTACAATAAGAAAAATCATTATACTTTAAATAAATTTGGTTTCAGTGCATCTTCATAAAACAACTGTACGGTTGTCTACTGTCTTTCAGCTTTATTATTATTATTATTATTGTTGTTGTTATTATTATTATTATTATTATTATTATTATTATTATTATTATTAATTTCCCCCATATTTAAGTAATAAATTATCTCATAATGGCTTCCGTTTCCAGAATGTCCTCATCTTTATTGTAACAATTAATTTTGTAAACAATAATATTGAATAAAAATCCCTTGCATCTTAACATAAAATAGTATTCAAGTTGTAAATACAAATTTAAAATAAGGATCGTTAATCTATGTGAAGTCATTATAACAGAAATATTCCAATAATGTTTCAGGACAAAATTCCTCCAAAAGCAGTGTCTGACAGTAATTCACCTGAAGGCAGGAAAAAGAAGAAAACGAAACCTCCAAAACCAATCACTTACAGAAACAAAGGACGAAGAAGAATGGAAATTGAATATGAACAAGAAACAGCCTCAACGTCCCGGGTCAACAAAGCCTCGTATTGATGGTGTAAAAATGTTCAATCTCAATAAAAATAATTGTTTTCTTTTTACTTGTGTGTAAGCTCTTTTTGTTGATATATTGTTCTATAAAACCAGAATTTAATTTACTGTGGCATATTACCATTAATTGTCCTGCTTCGTTAAATTGCACCTTCCTCTATGCATTTAAAGTATCCTTTATACTTCGTGTTGCTTATTGAAGAATTTTACAGATTATGTGTGTATAAAAGTAATGACTGGCCATCTGTATTGAAAATAGAATGTTTAGTGGTATATATACCACTAAACAAAATTGTGTTGGCATTGTAACCTTGATAACAGCAAACTAGGGATTCTTTATGGTAATTTTAAGTTATGGCCTATGGGACATTGATTTTGGGTAAGCATTCTTCTTCAAGGAAACTCATTCTGCAGAAGAGTTTTAAGAAATATATGCAGTGCTAAATTCAGTGAACATTTTAAACCGCTGTTTATCAAAATAGGTATATTAACCTTACCATGTAAGTTTGTCGTGGCCTGTCTCGTCAAGAACACTTTAAATAGTTTTCAGTCAATTCATTTGTTGAATAAGAGGGAGAGATAAGAACAGCATCAAAATCGGATTAGGCAGGATTCACAGAAGACGAATTTGTAAGAGTAGGTCTAAATGCAGATTTTCTAATGCATGCTAATGGAAGGACAACACCTTTAGTACTTACAGTCAAATTGAGCACAATATTATACAATTTTCTTTGTTATTACTAGTATTTGAGGGATTAAAAATCCTATTCCTTTCCACTACCGACTAAACAGACACCAATTTATCCATTGTTGCTGCCATTGGCAAGTGATAATGTCATTGAAATCAAAGAATTATTTTTCTGGCCATAAGTAAATGATATGTTTCATCTGCATAGGATCTTAATCCATACTTATTATTGTTGAAACTAGTTTTAAAATACTAACCAATATGTTGGGATCTTTCTTTCATATAAATCACTGGCCATGCCTCTAGCATGATTGCAGTAAATTCTAAATGGCTTTAGGTTTTCATTAAAAATTTTAAAATTACACTAGAGTAGCGGGTTTTGAAAGAACATTTCACATGTATATGAAAACTTATTTTCTGGTAACTATATAACTTTCATGTAGTACATTACCACAGTGGAATGCCAATTATCCAAGTTATGGTTTTTCGGTTTGTTCAGATTATTATTTACAAAATAATACATTACATTTGCAAGTGCCACCCTCGC
The DNA here is from genome assembly GCA_964059195.1 of Ectobius pallidus. Lineage (NCBI taxonomy): Eukaryota > Metazoa > Arthropoda > Insecta > Blattodea > Ectobiidae > Ectobius > Ectobius pallidus. The sequence goes on from CAXKWD010000008.1 coordinate 23,825,044, forward strand.
ACTGTGCCAAGAAATGCAAGTGAACGGATCTTCTCCCATATTAAATACATATGAAACCTCGTTACTGTGCCAATTCATTTAGTGCCAGTGAATATAAGACAAGATTTTCACAAAATATAGCTTGCAGTGATTTTTTCAGTTGCAGAATTATTTTAAAACTGGCGTGAATGTTAGGAAGAATTTTCAATCAACATGTTGTACAAAATTTTCAAGAAGTGTGTGTTCCCCTGCCACTAACTGTAAACGTAGTGTGGTGGAATAAGGAAGTTATGTTAAGAGGTCTGACAGACAGCCTGCGTGAGGATGGAGCAGGTAGAAAGAGCGCTTCATACAATGACTCATTCCAAACTTCTTTTAGTTCAGTGTTCATTCAGCTGTTAAACACTACACTACAGTTACTTGTAAGATTGTTAAAATGAAGAGAGCTGTTTTTACACTTCAAGAGAAATGAGAAGTTTGTGAATACAGTGAAAGATTTCCTAAGTCTAGCCAGCAGTCATTATTGTGGGGAAAATCTGTTAGTCGGAGATGTGAGTGATGCTGTTTCTATAACACGACAAAGAATTGGAGGATGCTTTGACTCTTTGGCCATTTTTATTTCCAAAATTAAATTTCGTTTTGGTGCCACCCTCGCTTTGTGCCACGAAATGTTAGAGAACGGATGGCGGCATTATATCGAGGGTTGACTGTATTAACACATAACTTGGTAATATGACACGTAAGAATTCAAACTAATAATTGATAATATTGTTAACTACCTTAACCCTTTACATCCGTAAAACACTTAAAAGCATAATTTCTATTTAACTTTCTCATATGTACATAGTATAGAGAAAGTGTCAAAAAATCATGATCATGGCAAAAAATTGAAATCAGGATAACATGTTTCACAATTCCTATAAACCGAAAAAGTGTTTTTGGAATGACGTCTGTCTGCCTGTGGATATCTGTAGCGAGTAAATGGTTCATTGTGTTTGGATTATGGACTTGTTTGGTATTTTATCAGACTGCCTAGAATGTAGATTCTTTAACTGAAATATTAAGGGACTTTCCTTGAAAACGTTTTTTGTGTATTTTTATTTTTAAAAAATAATTACTAATGCTTTTAATAAAAACATACACTTCAAAACTTCTGTCTGTGACTTATAAAACGGCTATATTAGTTTTTCTGTAACAATTGCTTAGGGATAATTTACTTGTGTACATTTTCAATTTTTCTTGTCTATCTCCATTACAGTAGAAGATACATGAAAACCTATCACAGTAAAGTTGTAAAAAAAATTAAAACATTTTTTGTTGTGCACGTTCCTTTATAAAATGAATAGGTGTCAAGATAGAAACAAAATAAATATAACTTCAGTGCAGAATGTCAGAACACGCATTATTGAAATATTCTATTCTATCGTTTCCCGTAGTAACAAGAAAACTACACTTACCTTATTGTTGAATGCAATATACCTATGTCATAATGCACATGCTAAAACGAATCTGAGCGAGTTGGCATAGGTAAGATGTCCTGGGTTCAATATCAAACCTTGTGGCTGGCCAATTAGACTTGGGTTTACATTGTTTCCTTATTCACAAAGGCAGATGCAATCTCTTAGGACTTCTTTACTTTCTATAACTCATCATCGCTATGTCACCCAATATCATCATTTAAACTGAATATCAGCCAAGAAGACATTATCGAACAATAGAAACCAATGCACACGAATGAATTATTACAAGAGCATACTGGTAAACTTAAACATGTGATAGATTTATCTATGTAGTAAAGTCCAATGTGTGATGCCCCGTAGCATTTTAGTTGGCTCTCAAAAACAGCCAATCAGCACCCGAGCTTCCACAAACCGGTAAAATGAATTACACTTTTGAAAGCAAATACTGGGTCATTGAGCACCAATCAAAAGATTTGTTTAGAGTCGGTGTCATTAATTTGCATACTTTTCATTTATAAGTGTTTTGTCTAAAATTAAAAAATTAAAATGTTATATTTTATAGTCTAACATAACGTTTCATTTCAATATCTCAATCCAAAACCCGATAAGCGATTCATTCAACGAACAGTAACCAGTGAAACAAAAGATAAATACAAATGATTATGGTCAACTTTGAATCTACGCTAAACATCAATGTAACTTGTATTTTGTTTTAAACACTCATTTATTTACGTGCCAGTATTAATGTATTCGCTGACGGTTTGTTTGCAGCTTGAAGCTGGCTTCCCTGTGATTATATTGTAAATAGGGACCGGATTCTTAGGTTTCTGCCTATTTTTTTCCTAACTACCAAAATCAGAAATAAATACATCTTCTCCAATCATGTCCATAATTTAAAAATTAAAAATTAAGAGTATAATAATTATTAAAGCATTATAATTATTAACACTTGCATGCGAATCATTCATAAACTAAACCATTAATATTAGTGAAACAGCTAAAATTCTGGCTTTAGAGTACATTCCTCGATTAGAATTAGGATTATGCAGTTCCAAAGCTACTGTGAACACTGATAATACGCATTGTTTCTCAACTGTTTGTTGACAAATGAATATGGTGTGAATTTTATTTGATAAATTCAGTGTAATTTTCGGAAATTATGTAATTTTTCAAGGGAAAGAGTGGTTTGTTTGGATTTTTATTGTCCACGATACTTCCAGGGTTAAACTATCAATATATTATAGCTGGTGCCCGTGGCTTCGCCCGCCATTGTTAATTGAATCCAGGATTTTTAAGAAATTTACACTGGCAGTTTATTAAAAATGTTTTGTGGTTCAGAGCTATGAAAATTGTAAGTAAAAATAAAATTATAATATTTGTTCATTGTGTTCATTTCACTTAGGTCTTATATAATAAAGAAACGATTTTCCTAATTTTGTACTCTTCATGAAAGTTTACACTGCGAGAGATGAACATTGCCGAGTATACCCAATGTCTCACGAAGTGAGGGAGTGAGCACGCTATTTAGAGCCATTGATTTGTGTAAGAGTAGATTGTTCCCACTGTTCTATTGTTAAGGGTTCAATTGGAGTGTATCTCTTTCATTTTTGTTTAAATATTTTATAGCTTTATGTGCTTTGTTTTGAGGTCCATGTACATCGTATTCTAAATCTGCAATATACTTTTCCCAGTGCTGTCTATTTATCTTCCTTATCTCTCTTTTGAGTAGAGCACTTTTAAATGTATAGTTGGTTCTATCTTCATCCGATTTAGTTTGTAAATACTTGTGATATGCTTGTTTCTTTTGATGTATCTTCTCTTTAATATCATTATTCCATTTTTTCAATCCTCGTTTTTCTCTTCTTTTTCCCTTTCCCCCGAGACTTCTTCTGCTGTTTTATGTAAAACATGTTCCAAATGGTCCCAATTCTAATTTATATTTTCATAAAATCTAATCTCTCTTGTATATTGTTTCATTGGATTCCTGTATAGGTCTCTTATACTTTCTTCTTGCAATTGCAATAGATTGACTTTATATAATTCTTCGTGCTTTTCTTTTTCTTTTGGTTTTGTTTTCCACCATCTTTTAAAGAGAGCAAATTTTGAAATAATAAGATAGTGATCAGATCCCACATCGCTTCCTCGATATATTCGTGTGTCCTCTATTGAAGATATTAATTTTTTTTTAACAATCACATAATCTATTATACTTTGAGATCCTTTCTGAGACCAGATATATTTATGTATATTTCTATGTTTGAAGTAAGAATTTGTTATTCTCAATTCATTACAAGCACAAATGTTTTTTAATGTTTTTGCATTGTTTTCTTTTATTTCACAGAAAACTTTAATTATGGCCTTGCCTCTTCAGAAAATAAGTTCTGTGACTGTAAGTGAACGTCCACAACTTTCACCAAGTTTTCACCATGAGAAATTTACAGAAAAAAAGAGGTCACTCAACACCTGTTCTAATATCTCAGCCAGGCATAAGCACAAGAAAAAATATTTACGAAATTAGTGAAATTACGAAACTGATAAAAATCCTCTTGACAGTTCCCATGACTACATCAAGGGTAGAATGCTGGTTTTCAACATTAAGGTTATGTGACCCCTGTATGGACCATGAAGACCAATAGGGTTTCTGGGAGATTGAGGCTCCCAGATTGAAACATTGGTACTGGAAGGTGGTAAGGTTGTCAGCCATAAGCACCGGCCAATTTTTACCCTCAGGAATACTCATGGTACTTATTTCTGTTAATAGGCTGAGTCGACCCCAGGGCCATAGTGCCACCAGAAGGATTAGGCCAATGGAAAAATCCCACCGACCTCATCGGAAATCAAACCTGCAACCTTCTGGTTTGTAGTGCAATGTCTCAATTTGGAAAGACTAAATGTGCTTTCAGTGAAGAAAAATTCCTTAGTTGTCATCCGGAGATGGAGGAAATTGTTTATTTTTTCATGCAAGTTAAAACAAAAAGAATGGAATTCATTATTAAATGAATAGATCAAGCTTGAACTTATCAAGTTTCTGAATAAATTTTCATTTTATACATGTTTGTTTCCTTTTACACAATTTTAAAACAAAGGCTAAAAATTTCGGGAGCAGCACCCCAACTAATTTTAGCTGTGAGCCACCACTGGTCTGGACATCTGCAGTGTTACACTGGGGTTTGTGGGGAGTCATCGAATGCTTTCAGCTTTGATTCAAACTACACATTCATTTTTCAAATGATAAAATATTTGTTTTTCTGTCCAGTATTGGTAAAAATGTTGGTTTGTTGTGGAAGTTACACAACTTGAGTTACAGAATTGATTCATGACTTCTAATTTGGTTCATTTTCTTATTTATTTTTATTCTTATTTTTTAAATCCATTGCACAGACATGTTTCAGGTATATGACAAAAGAAAATGTTGAACATATTGCTGACAGAATTTTCAAAAGAAAGTGATGTTCATGCTGTATGCATAGTGACTACCATTATATTTATAGAAATAATGCTCATTATTGTTAGTGATTTTCATTGGAGGTCTGCCATTACAAATTTTCAGTACCAGTGCTCAAAAACCAGATTTAGATTCCTTTGGAAAAAAGTAAGCCCTCCATCGTTTACTTCTAGACGAATGAATTACAGCAAGAATCCTCTGTCCTATAAAGCTTCATCTCCATTGATATACATTTAGCACCAACAATGTTGCAGTTAACATATGTTAAAAGTTTATCATCAACTTGTTGACGTATACAAGTCAAGTGGTTTGCCAATTAACAACTGTCTCCACTACAATGTTATAGGTTAACGTGTTGGCGCGGTCATTCAAAAAGAAAACGCCTCTGAAGAGGGCAGCCAACATTACAAAATGAGAGTAATTTTATATACTCATTCTTCTTGCTAACTGTCTATGACTTTCTTAAATACTAATTTTGTATAGATGTCTTCATCTTTTCAAAATAACTATCACATTTTTCAACAATGGAGTATGCCATAAAAATAATTTTAAAAGTAGATGCAATACTTTTGAGAACACTGATATACCAAATACTCACTTAATACAAAGTGGATGCTGTCGACTGCTTTTCGAATACACGGAAATTCCCGAACCAAAGCTGATTAAGCTGGCGATCGCTTTTTGTTTCCCGGAAATTCCCGAAACAAAGCCGATATCGACCGACTAGTCAATTGACTTGACATGTTGTCCATTTTCTCCGGAAAACAAATTAACATCTGAAAATGTTAAGTGCAACACGCTGGGTTTGCATGTCAAGTCAATTGGAACGCGAAATTGCAATATACATGTCAATATCAACTTGTTAATATTGACATGTTGGTGTTAAATGTATATCAATAGAGACGCAGCTTAAGAGAGCAAATTCAGAATGCTAACTCATTAATTTACAGCCATTGCAGCTTATTTAACAAAGTAATAGATGAACAGACAAAGGCTCAAGTCATTCAAATTTCATTTTATTTAAAATAAATTTGAATAATTATAATAATAATTTCTTATAAATGGTAAAGAAACCAACATGCAAACGTGCATGATATTATTTATATAGAATAAACACAGTTCATTGGTGTTGAAACAGCAACATCGTATTAGTTGAGTATGGGATTGTACCATGTACCTTGCATGACTCTGCAAAACTTTCTGTATATTATTTTACTTACTAAAAATAGACCTACAATATTAATGTTTAACAAACAGGCATTCATTCTTATCTTCTCATAAGCTGTACACTGGAAAATACGTTTATTAGCTTTACATCTTGAATGTGTTTATTTTACAGGTAATGAAAACAATGGAAATATGCGTCCTAAAGAAAGTGCTAAACAAAAGAACCGACAAGTTGTTGACGAAGTAGATGAATTCCACTCCTCAGTATAATCTGTGTAATCCATTTGATGCGATATGTGACTCATAACACATGCAAAATGCGACTGAACACAGTTACTAAACAACTTTACTCTACCCCTGAGTAGGAGTAAATTTTTGCCTTATTTAATCCACAACTTACTACGTTAGAAATGTACTCCGAATTGGGGCTCTCCACCACTTGTGGAGTGAATAAAATTTTTGCTTCTTTAGTTCATTACTCTAGGTTGGAAGCCGCCGATTTCCTTCTCATTTACAGATTTACTACTTTAGTTTAGTTTACTCGCCACCCATAGTGTGATGCTTTCTGATAGTAAAAGTGTGCTATCACAATTACAATCGACAGGAATACATATAAGAACTGGATTGGTTTGTTTACATTTTCAAATGTTTCAGTTTTGGTAAATTGGCAGACATACCATGGAGTGTAGTCATTTTACTTTGCACTCTGAACATATATAGATGGAAATTATATCTGGACCCATTGTTGATAGTACAAGATAATGCATGTACCATATATACCCAAATACCCCTGAATTTAAGTCATGTCTGCCTTTTCAACACAGTAGTAAAGGAAAAAATTAAATTAAACCCACAGTGAAGTAATAAGCTACCTCATTTTCGTAATATAAAAGGGAGAGACACCTCTTACATGATGTATTCGTGAAATCAGCAATAGAAAGGTCAAATTACTTCAAATATATAATTCCAATTTTATTTCATAATTTACAAATGAAAATGACAGAATACAAAATACAAATCTGTTCATGTGACTCATTAATGTTGAATTCTGCATGGCTTGTCTATTTTTGTTGTTGTAATTCTGCACTTTCAATTACCATCAGTTTAAATTACTGTTATTTGCATTTCATTGCATTTGAGCAGCACATCGTACTGTATTATTCTGTAATACCTCTGACACAAAAGATGTGGGACTCAAAGTATACAATGAACATTGCTTCACACTCATATTTTCTGTCTTAAATAATTTATTATATCAACATGTGTGGATTTGAGATAACCGATAAGTGATTCAAGTTGCTGAAAATCTATATGGCCATGGTTTTGTAGTTATCAATGCTTGAAATGGGAAACCAGCCACGGTAGATCAACTGGCTATGTTCACTTTTTTTTTTTAACCATTATTGGGAGGAAAAAAGCACTTATATGGTTTTAAGGGAAGGAGTGTAGCTTATTTCAGGTACATATAGTATTTTATATATTTATCATAGCTTTAAATATTTTTTAAAACTTCTGTTACAATTTATAACAAGGGAATAAGTGGTTTGAAAGGTATGAAGGTATTTTACTTGTGACTACAGTCCGGCATGCCTGGACACTGGTTGTATCATTAGCTGTAGACAGTGCTTTATTATTGTATTGTTTTTGTAGACAATCATTTTGATCCTTAGAATGCCAAATTTTAAAGAAAAGAGTTTTGGAGGAGGTTCATGGAATAAAGCTTTGGTGATGCAAGCCATAGAAAGTGTTACAGGAGGCATTATGTCTGGGCAGGTGTGGTAATACTTTCTCTGAACAACTGGAGCATTGACTGTTAGAGTTCAGAAAGCATTATGCGAGACAAATATAATTTTTTACAAGTAGTACAAAAATTTTTTGGAAACTAGTGAGTAACAGAAAAAACATAAAGGTGGAGGCAAATTAATATCAAGTAGAAAAATTGACTTAAAAACTAACCAAATAGATGATATATGTGACAAGTGTCATTAAATTATTTGTGTTCAATTTCATGTCAGTCTAATAATATTTACATGGGTTTTTTATGTGTCAGGAGCTACTGGTCCAAAAAATTATTATACATAATTTTGCAAATCTCCACTGCTACAAAATCCTCCTCATTGGCAACATAAGTTAGATAATGATATTTTCTACTTTTTTAGTACTTATGTATAATACTGAAGATAGGCTACATTTGTCTTTATACATTTGGCTTTAAGTAATGCAACCTTTTCGTTAATAATATTCTAAATGAAATACCTTGAGAATTCTACAGGATAATCTACCTATATGTCCTTTCACACAACTTCTTGTGTTAACCCATTCACTGCTAACACATGTTTCACTGTGAAAACTGTTGGTGCTGAATTAATTTTCAAATTTCTTTAGTAATCATAAATCGACAAACAGTTGGAAATAATATGTCAGTTTCCTCTGAAACAAGAGCACAGCATGTATTTCTTGAAGTTTAGACTGATTTACGGGACCCTGGTGATGCCTGCATGATGTCATAACACAGCAGCATTACAATGCATTTTAATGCATGGTGCAATACATCGCCTGAAATATTTAGCTCAGGGCAGAGAACAAGGAGGGAACTGGTGATGTCAGAATGTAGACAACAGATGACACTATATGCTCATACACTTTGAATACCTGTCAAGGAGAATTTCTTTTGTCTATAGGCTTGCAGAGTGGTGCATCAATATGCGCCAATATCATGGCCAGCAGTGATGCATGCTGACGCATATATATGGGTGTAGTAGTGAAAGGGTTAACACTATTTTTAAACGATATGCCTTATAGAATGTTCTACCTGATTGTCTTTATCATGTTTATTAATCCGTACTTATTGTCACTACATCATTTTCACAGCTCTTTCACACCATATTCTTCATTGTTTGTAGTAGTGATTTTAGCAAATTTATTTCTGATGCTAGCATTCCATTGTTCACTGTGTATGCTGTGTTTCTTTGTTCTCTCTGTTTTGGGTTCCGCCTTCTTCTTACTGAATTACAGTCTGACTTTCCAGATGCAGATGAGTATTCACTTTCATCCGAGTAATTGCTATTACATTCCTCAAAACTGTCTCCATTTGATTCACTTTCAAACCTTGAAGGCATTTTTCGATATTTCATGTGTTTACTGAAATTTTTCATGTTCTTTTTCCTTCTTTTTATTTTTTCATTTACAGAAAGCTCATTAGTATTGCTCTCATTTGAGTACATGTCAGATGCATCATCTGAATTTGTTTCTTTTTCAGATGTTGAGTCATCATCTTCTTGAGAATGTCCTAATGAACTGCAAGACTCATCACTATTTAGTGAAGATTGACAGATATGAGTTTTTGTTCCTTTCGTTTTATTCTTTCTGCCAAAATTCTTTTTTCTTTTCTTTAACTTTTTCTTTTTCCTTTTATCTTCTGAAGTTGTTGGAGAGACGTTTTTATGTGTTTGAAAATATCTTTTTGGTATTGAATTTAATTGGCTGAAAAACTCAATAAGCATATTTTGTGGAGCTTTAGTTGCCTTCAACCTGAGAGCTTCTTGGCTTGCAGGAGTAGGCTTTATAACATCTGGAAGCAGTTTACTTAATTTTAGTTTTGGATTGTAAATGGAGCGTTCAGTTCTTTGATTGGTTATTTTGTTTGATTCTGGTAGATTTACTAGTGAAACGTTTTGGTTTTTTATTTCCTCTATGTCACTGAATTCATGTGTCTTTTCTGGTGCATTCAGATGTTCACCTAACCATAATTCTTTCTTTTCACTATTTCTTTTTACAAGTGATGGGTTATCCATATTGTTTTGTGCATGTCTTGAAACTTGAGATAAGTTTAAAACATTGTTCCTTTTCTGATCACTTGAATTCTCGTAAAGCAATTTATCTCTTCTAAACGGACCTTGTTTTCTTTCATTTTCTTCTGCTTCAGAAACCATGTGTTTGTTTTTGTCTGTATGATTGCTTTTCTTCCTGTACTTATCATAACTTGAATATGCGATGTTTGTACCATTAAAAAGGACTTTTGTAGTCATTGAGTTTTTCCCTCGATCATTTGTGAATTTTCCTTTTTCATCTCTTACAGTTCCTTTATATCTTGAATGACTTGTTTTTGCTTTGTGTCTCTCTGACCTATTACTTACAAAAGGATTGTTTGTCACTAGGAAATTCTTTTCTCTCTTCTTCGATAGAATCTCATTTCTTTTTGAAAATGCTTTATGTAGAGATTGTGTTTTTGATTCCTTAACGGTAATTTCTGGAGTCCTTAATATTCCTGTAGAATTGAGTTGCGAAGAATTACCAGTTTGATCAAAAGGTTTAAGTTCCATATGATCATCATCTTTTTCATTTAGGTGTCTTTTTCCAACTTCAGATTTAATGTAATTTGTTGAATTTATACCATAAGGTGTGTTAGCATCAGTGATTGATGAATCATGTTCCTGTTCCTTAGCATTTGATTGCTGTGTGTCTTTTAATTGTGTTATAGCTCGGCCATTGGTCTCAAATTGCTCTTTTGTTGTCTGTGTGTTAACCTCATTTTGAAGCACCACAGATTCATTTTGAGATAAGTCTTTTACAATCCGAGTGCCATTTGGATAACTACATATTTTGCAAGATGTTAAATTCTTTGGTACAGTTGTTGATCCAATACCATTTTCTTTCCCCAAAATATTATATCCAGTTAGGTTTAGATTTGGTATCTTTTCAAGCTTAGTAATTAAATTTCCTTGTAATATATCTGGTTTTGAGTTTTCTTCATCAGCAGTGTTACTTAACATTTGTTCAGATTGTTGCTGAGTATTCAAATAAATATTACCTGGAAAGTTTGAAGGAGCAGATGAAACATTTTCATCCCTTACAATATTTAATAAGAGAGCTTTTTGAATTGCTGATACATTATCATTAGTTATTTCTTCCTTGAATTCTGATGGAGAGCTAACAAAAATATTTGCAAGTTCTGTTACAGCACTGAATTCTTGTTGGTTGTGTTCTTGTGAGAACTCTGTATGTATATTCTGAAATACCTTTCCATCATCTGGATAGTATGGTTCTGTTATTGTTGATTCTTCATAGTTTTGTGTCACTAATGTGGATCCAACATTTATCTGATGTTGATTTTCAGAGTTCTCAACCATTTTATCAGAAGTCATGTATTCTTGTATTGTTCTTGGAGTAGAATATAAACTTGTAAATTCCAGTTCGATTTTGGGAACTTCGTTAGTAGTTGTAATAGTTTCCAGTGCGTCATTGATACTATCATCGTCAGGTGGAAAAGTATAATAATATCCTGCAAATTGTTCCTCATTATCAAGTTCTTTTGATGTACTGGTAAAAATCGTAGTTTTGGACATAATGGCTCCTTCTGATATGGGTGAAGTTTGAATATTCATTGAAGATTTAGATATATTAACAGTATTCTTAGTATGTAAATATTCTGTATGGTTTAAACTGAAATTGTTTTGATGTTTTATGCCTGAAAGTGATGAATCAGAAGATATGACTGTCTGTTTGTTGTGAAGTTCTTCGTTATCAGTGTTTATTTTGTCATTACCATTGGGTGGAGAATTAGTATTTAACTCTGAATATACAATTTTATTTTCTTTGTCAGGAAATGCTTTTGATCTTCCCAAGATTTTAACTTCTTGTAAAATGTCTTCAGCATCTGTTGTTGGTAATGTTGACGTGAGATGAAAATTATCGGTGTTTGTATTCATATATGCACAGGTACTTGTTTCATTATTTGTAGAAGTATTGTTACTTTTACCACATGTACTGCAATCACATTTGCATTTTCCATTTCCTGATTTCTCTTCAGGTTCACTTTGTTGGTAGGTTCTTATGTCTGGCTGTGAATTGTTCATACCAGCAGTAGAAAAAAGTGTTGGAAATTCAATCTTATAAGGAGAATTACTTACACTGAGATTATCTTGACTTTTTGTTGTCATGAGAGCATTTGAATGAGTTGATGGTTTATAATAATGGGACAATGTGGGAAAGAGTTGGTCATCACTTGATGAAAGATGCCAATGATGTTTAGGGTAGAAAAAATTAGCAGGAGAACTGAATTCCAATAAAGGGAATTTCCGCCCAGTAGGCATCTCATAACGATCATCATATGTTGGTTTATATTCAAATGAATGAAAGACTGGATGTAATGGAAATTTACCGTTTGCAAATAATGGTTCCTCTAAAAGAGGTCTCTGGAGCAACTTTAACCAGAAATTATAAAATGGGTGTTTCCTTGATAAAGTATTAAGATCATTCAACAAAGAAATTGGTAGCTGATATTCCAAGCGTGAATCTGATAAAATAGGCAAAAATTCTTCAACCAATCTTGGATCTCTTTCATGAGATTCTCCTGCAGTTTGTTGCAATAATCTTGCTTCAGGAATATGTGAATTATATTGACTCCAGTCATCAGGTTTCAATTGTACTTCTTCCTCAAGAGACTCTAATGAATTTATGAGAGGATATTTGGGTCTCTTCTTTTTGTTCTTCAAATTTAGTGACATATTTTCCATCATTGGTAAAGAATTCTCTTGCCATGGCTGTATTTGATGTTCCTCTGAATTTATTTCTGTATGTGTTGCATGTGCTTTGTCGCTGTGAATTACACTTCTATGAGTATCATAGCTGAACGAATCGCTTGTAGAAGAAGAAATTTCTCCTGTTGTAGATTCTGGTTGTAGACTAGTGTCAGCTATTTTGTTTCGATTTGTTATATTTGCTTGTGTGAAGTAATTTCTTTGCCTTTGAATATGACTGATTGCATTGTTATAAAAATGCCCCTTTTTTATTGTTGTATGGGGAGCATTAGTATGAATAAAATCATTTGACCTTGAATCTGAACTTGTATTTCCAACTCCGTCAGAGAATACATTTTTTGTTCCCAGTGTGGAACTAATATTTTTGTACAATAAAACAAAATGAAGCAATTTGTATACAGTAGAGCATATTTTTGTGTTTCAGACTAACTGAATATTGTTTGTTTTCAATGTTGGTTGTAAAAGTAGATGGTGTGGTGTGATCTGTTTGGGAAAATGTTTTATTCAATAATTCCTTTACTTTTCTATTATATTGAAGATTGTAATCATTGCTTTTGTTTTCTGTTAATCTTTTCCCCTCAGTCAAGTTCATCTTAATCTTTTCTATAATGTCCCTATTCAATTTCTTAATTTTTTCTATAATATTTTGTGCATTAAGTTGCTTTTCTTCTACCAATTTCTTATATGGTAATGGTTTTACATAACTCATAGTGTAAAGACTATTTTCAGAAGTGATATCTATATTTTCTCTTCCATCTGTAAATGATTTAATATTTCTTGCACTCTTCTCACCTACTGTAATTGGATTATATTCAGATTCAACTAAATTTATCATGCCATTGCTTTCAGGCAGACTTACAGGTTTTGCGGGTGGTTTGTTTTTTTCAGACATCTCCATAGTCATATGATAGTTTTTACCACTTTCTTGATTTATGCTTTCTAATTCCTGCTGTAAGTTTGTAAGTGGTAGTTTAGGAGTATTATTTTTGTTATTTTTTTCAGGCATTTTTCTGATTAATTTTTCTAATTTTGTTTCAGAAACTGGAGAAAGTAGCAAAAGTTCAGCTGCTTTGTTGTTGTCAGGAGGGCTGGATATTAATGAATTTTTCACTAAGTCATTTCGACATCGTTTGGTTTTTCTTGTGCCTTCATTCTTCGCATATTCTATTGGATATAGTACTGCAACGTGCGTAGGGAGGTATCTTTTCTCCATATCACTATGACAGCTATCCGGTGTTGAAACTTCAGTAGAAGCTTCCTTAGTACTTCTGTTCATGTAAGTATTATTAATATATCTGGAAAAAAAGATAAATTTATAAATGTTAGTAACTTTAAAACAAAAGGAGAACATTTCTTTTATCTTATCAAGCTAATTATGTCACACAAACATTAGTAATTGTCCATCAAATACCAGTTATAATTGACTTCTTAAGGTTATGAAAGCTATGTAAGCTATGTAGACATTAGGTATGCCTCATTATATCCCCTAACAGAGCAAGATCTTGTAGGATGTCAGCAAACTGGCTTCTCAAAGGAACTGTGCCAGATTCATCACTGATGGGATCAGGCAGAGCTGACATGCCCTTTCACCTTAGCAGGGATGGTACTCAGGGCATTAAGTCATCCCAAGTCACATAGACAGCACATTATTTAATTACATTCCCCATTCAATTTCGTGAGAGAATCCAACATGATGGGTGGGGCAGGAGTATGATTTGAAGGGGGTAAACAGGTCGCACTCAATCAAGAAGAATTTCTTTTTTTTCAGTTGGAAAACCACTTATTCAGACTCCAGCTTATTACTTCCCTTTTCACTAGATATGGGAAGGCAGTATACTCATAAACAAGGTCAGCCTTCCATAAATATTACCCTTTACAGGGAGAGAGATTTCATATAGAAAAAAATACTACCTGTAGGGAAAGAGTTGGAAACACAAAACCATAAAAGAATGCTTTGGAGACGGGATACATATTGGTATCTTGACTGTCAAGTGGGATTTTGAATCAATACTTGCTTCCAAGACCATCCCTACCATTGCAAACTTATATACTGCAGTAATAGTTACAAGGCAAAATTTTATGTGGTAGCTATGCGTTCGTTGCATTTAAACATCAAAGGAAAGTAAACCCACAGTTGGCTTTGCAGCATTTAAATCTCCAGCTTGAGGAGTTAAAATATAAATAGTTCACAATTTGTATAAAATCACAAGCATATGTAGACAATTGAAATGTTACACACCTTGAACAGTCCAGCCATAAAAACCAATCCATGGCTAATTTCATAGGAAAATGTAACCCCATTTAACTCAAAGCTGCCAGCATATACACATTAAAAAATGGCCATTGTATTGCAACACATGTCAGTTCGCTGACAAACAACAATGTGCACATGCATTGCGCAGGCTTTATACATTGTACGTACTTACTCATTAGCTGTAGGTTGGGTAGTTGTATTAAAGAATTCAGTTCCTCTTGGTTTTATAACTGCACTCATTCTACTATTAGAATGATGCATAACCCATAATGCTAGTAAAAGCCATCTATGATTCATTTTACAGGCTGGTTGTTGTTTTAGAGCCCTGGATAATAAAAATAATCATTAATAAACATGACAATTACAAAATTTACAGATGAGATGTGAGGGATCTAACAACTATTTCTAATTTACGCAGTTAACAATGAATTTTCAAGCTTTTTTGTTTATATGATCAGCTAACTTTTTGCACTTACCGATAGGCTAAATTTCAGGGTAGGTTTCAACATGTCAACTCATACAGTTCCCTTGTAAGTTCCAAGTAAGTGGATTATAAAAATAGTGCATCCTTTATAGTGTTAAAAAGCTATTAAACACCTGTCTGTATTTAATATTGAGTAAAATTATCATTTGTACCTTAGCAATTGTGGCATCCAGTGAGAGAGTGATCTATGCCGAAAATGATTAAAATGAGTCAAAGAATAAAAACACTTATTGCTCCACTTACATAATTTATGCAGGACTAGTTTCTAGGGAAGCAGCTCCCTTATCCTCAGCTGAAGGTCGACTGGTGCTATACTGGATGATCTGATCTGGATCTGTAACTGGCGCCGTGCTGCCCTCTGTCTTCTCCAGGGTCAAACTGAAAATCTCGTCATCCGTTGGAATTTCAAAATTCATAACTTTATCTCTGTTTTTAATGTTGAGGATCTTCTCCCAAGCCATTAACTCTAACGGTCATTTGACGTGTTTCAATAATTTAATATCATCCTTGATGTGGTGATCGTGTGTATAGGCATGGTATGCTATGGCTGATTTATCAGTGTGTAACAATCTAACATTCCTCAAATGCTCTTTCATTCTAGTTTCTAGGTTCCTCTTAGTTTGTCCTATGTATATTCTATGGCAGTCTTGACAGTCTATTTGATAAATACCTGATAATTTGAGTTTCGGGGTACTGTTTCTTAATGGGTGGTTTAGCATATTTCTGAGATTGAATTTGTTCTGTGGAGCCAATTTTATATCCAAGCCTTTAAATACTTTCTCGAATTTGTAAAATGTTTTCGGATGAAATGTGAACTACTTATATATCTGTTTCTTGTCTCCTGTGTTTGTTAAGGTGGTGGTAACTTTAATCATTTTTCTTTTTACATGTCTGGAGATCATCTTATCGACAAATTCCATAGTGAAACCATTCTGAACTGCGACCTTTTTTATATGTATATATATTCTTTCTGGTATTCAGCTTTAGATAATGGGACATGAATCAATCTGTGTGCCAAACTGTGGAATATTACAAATTGATGTGATCTTGGATTATAATTATTATATTTAATGTAATTGTCCAATTCTATAAATTTATAGAAAAGACACTCACGTGATCTCCAGACATGTAAAAAGAAAAATGATTAAACATACCACCACCTTAACAAACACAGGAGACAAGAAACAGATATATAAGAAGTTCACATTTCATCCGAAAACATTTTACAAATTCGAGAAAGTATTTAAAGGCTTGGATATAAAATTGGCTCCACAGAACAAATTCAATCTCAGAAATATGCTAAACCACCCATTAAGAAACAGTACCCCGAAACTCAAATTATCAGGTATTTATCAATTAGACTGTCAAGACTGCCATAGAATATACATAGGACAAACTAAGAGGAACCTAGAAACTAGAATGAAAGAGCATTTGAGGAATGTTAGATTGTTACACACTGATAAATCAGCCATAGCATACCATGCCTATACACACGATGACCACATCAAGGATGATATTAAATTATTGAAACACGTCAAACGACCATTAGAGTTAATGGCTTGGGAGACGATCCTCATCATTAAAAACCGAGATAAAGTTATGAATTTTGAAATTCCAACGGATGACTAGATTTTCAGTTTGACCCTGGAGAAGACAGAGGGCAGCACGGCGCCAGTTACAGATCCAGATCAGATCATCCAGTATAGCGCCAGTCGACCTTCAGCTGAGGATAAGGGAGCTGCTTCCCTAGAAACTAGTCCTCCATAAATTATGTAAGTGGAGCAATAAGTGTTTTTATTCTTTGACTCATTTTAATCATTATCATGCTCTACTGTGTAAAACGCTTCATATTGTTTACTATGCCAAAAAATTTCAAATTTGAGTTATTGTCACTATTGTGTAATACATATACTCGTGTAATTGTAAATCTAATATTAAAGGTTTGTATGGGTTCCTTCCCTGTCTATTGTTTAAAGATAGTTTTTATAAATTAAGGGAATTGCATTTCTCCTATAAGGGAGTGGGCTATGCTCGCTCAGAAGCAATAGTAACTTGATATGCAGATGTTATGGTCTGCGCGGTAAGGCAGATAGCCACATCTGATTGTAGACACTTGTCAGTTGATGCTATCATGGTGGATGGTGAAGGAGAACGTGTTATCAGCTGCGAGAAACCGAAAAATTTGTCTAATTAGAAAAGGAAAAGCTTAAGTGTGTAGAAATTTAGGATTAGAATACATTAGGGACAAAATAAATAATGTGATTGCGGCAAAGCAGCAAGATGTGAGGTGTAACTGCAGTGAGAAAGCTGTGACAGCTAGTGTGAAGTGGTGTAACTACCACTTGTTATAGGTCACTGAGAAAGAAGACAATTTCAGTGAATTTTATAAGATTAGTGATTATAATGCGCAAAATGCTTTCTTGTTGGGACTGATAAATAGGAAAGTATGTAGTGGTATTTACGTAAAGAAAAGGGTGTATGCAG
This sequence comes from Ectobius pallidus, assembly GCA_964059195.1. Classification (NCBI taxonomy): domain Eukaryota; kingdom Metazoa; phylum Arthropoda; class Insecta; order Blattodea; family Ectobiidae; genus Ectobius; species Ectobius pallidus. The sequence goes on from CAXKWD010000008.1 coordinate 23,842,856, forward strand.
TTTCAAGTAGAAGACAAGTTTCATTTACATATAATGTAAATAATTCCCGTGGACAGCAAATTAGGGTATATAGTAAGGCATTTTGCAATGTATTTAGAATATCCAAGAAATGTCTTTCTACAGCCAAAGGAGGTATGAAGACAAGTAGACCTATGAATCACATTCTGAACTAGAGGGTAAGATTTCGAAATTAATGGAACACTAAAAGCCTTTTTGCAACCACCTACATAATAACAGTCATTTAGGAAAATTATTGGGGTATATACTGAGAAAATCTGGCGTACAGACAAAGAGATGGACATATACGTATACAGACTGTAAGATTTATAGGTGGCGACACTGGCTACGGATCTGCAGGCCTGTGTTTGATCTCCAGTACCTCCTTGAATTTTTCTGAGGTAGGGAGGTCTGGGGTGGGGTGCACTCAGCCTCTTGATTTAAACTGAGGATCTACTGATAAAGAAGTAATGACCCCGGTTCAGTAAGCCATCAATAACAGCCGTGGGTGTTGGCGTGATGATCACATCTACCATCTGCCATCCACCTATGGTAAACGATGCAACTTTAGGATGGCAGGCCTAGTCCCTCAAGGGATGTAGTGCCATGGAGTTTAGTTTACTTTTTTAGTAGTTACATTACCGGTAAATAGCATTAGAAAATAAATTGACTCAATATCATATACGTATAACAGTTAAATTCAGTGTAACAATGTGTTCTGTTTCTTCGCAGATGTAAAAGGGCCTAAGAAGGTGATAAAAGGTTGGCACTGTGGTCTGAAGTTAATTTTTGTAAATACTTTGAAATGTGTAAATTCAGATAAAATGAAATAAATTAAGTGCTTAGATGAAATTTTTTCTCATTAGAAAGCCAAACACAAAACTCAAAATATCTCGATTGTGTTATTTCTGGCATAGATCACTCTCTCACTGGATCCCACAATTTTCACATTTTTATTCCTTTTAATGTATAAATTCATCACCCCAAGAGATTTTATCAAAGCAGGGATTTAAGATTAAAAAGTATTGATTTATGTACAATGTGAGGATTTTTACTATGTGTTACAAAAATGTCATTGACAGAATCCAGGTTTTCTACTGAAGTTTTCTTAACTGATTTCAAACATAGAGCCCTCTATGTTTTCACTTGATGATTGCTTATATCATTATTTAAATTCAGCTCTGAAAAGATTAAAAATGTGAAATGTGAAATCAGGGCCGGATTAAGATCCTTAGATGCCCTAGGTGCTGACTAATTTTTGTGCCCCTTAAGCTTGTAATTCAAAGTATTAGAGTGATAATAAACCATAAAATAATAGCTATTTATGTATCAAGTACACAAAACAATGCTTTAGCGGACGAATCTAGTATAGTGGCCGAGGCATAAGCCGAGGCTGAAATACTGATGAGTCTGATAAAGTTTTTGCATACAATATTTTTTAGTAAAAGGTCTCTAAATTATATGCAATGAAACAAAAATACCGTATAATTAATTATAATGAAAACAGGGACTGGAAAAAACTGCATAATGACGAGCTTCATAACCTCTACTCTTCACAAAGGATGAAATGGGCTGGGCATGTTGCATGCATGGGGGAGGAAAAACACATCTCAAAAGTATTGACTGGGAGACCCGAAGGGAAAAGACCACTTGGAAGACCTATACATAGATGGAAGGACAATATTAGAATAAATTTAAGGGAAGTAGGATTTGCATGGTATTGTTGGATGGAGTTAGCTCAGAATAAGGCTGAATGGCAGACTCATGTAAGCATGGCAACGAACCTCCCAGTTTCTTAAAATAGATAATGTTCCTTTAGCTTGATTAGGAATTGTCACATCGTTATCACTATTTTTAAATCATTCTTTCTTTCTTTATCGTAGTTTTACCTCTCCCTTTTAGGATTTAAGTGACCCAAGCCGCCTGGGCCTTACAGGGCCGCTACCTGTCGGGAGAGGGATTATCTTTGGATCACATACATACTTTTTTGACCAGACAAGGACATGGAGGGCCTCCCCAGATGAGTGATCAGCCCAATGCCGGGACCACCTCCGAGACAACACGAACACATAGGACGAGACACAACATTCACACACACTCTCACTCAGAACAAGGCGAGGATGGGGATGAAGATGATAATGACGGCCAGATGATATCCGGGGACCACAAGGGCCTAAAGTTACCCGACATTCGTCTCAAAGGTGAGGGAAAACCCCAGAAAAAACCTCACCTAGGTAACTTGTCCCGACCAGGAATCGAACCCGGGTCTGCTGCGTGAGAGGATTGAACGCATCCCCTGAGCCACAGCGGTGGACATTTTAAAATCATAATTATAATTATTATTACTAGTTATTATCATCATCACAAATAATCTTATTTATTATTTTTTTTTTGTTACTAATGGGTTTTATTTGTTATGATACATTTAATCTGACTAACTGTGTTTGTTATTTGCAAGTTGTAAGCTGCATAGTTTTGTTTCTAATTACTGCATAGTTGCATATGAAATAATAATGCAGATGTTATTGATTTCACTTGTTTTGCAACTCAGCACTCAATGTAACTGGAGTACTTGCATAAACAGCTTACCTCATACAGTAATGAGGTTAATATACACATAACTTCTGTGCAAACATGGCACATATACAGTGGAGATTAGAAATGTTGTCAATGTTAATATTATGTCTTCAAAAAACTTACATCAGGATGTTGCTTTCATTCATCATTTTGATGCGGAATTGCACCTTTGGTTAAAAAATGGTCATACCTATAGTTACCATGGAGTGTTAGGCTACTTTTAATTCTTTCCAACAAACTTTTTAAAATATCTCACATGATTTTGTCTGTCATCTGATCCTTTAATAAATTCAGATTAACACACCCACTACCTACTTTCTGCAACATACCTAAATCCCCTAGCCCATTATGTTGAAGGTCTCACTAAACTTAAATAAAGCAACAGATCAAAACACAACTTATTTAAATTTCAACATCGCTTGTAAAAGTAAGATAAAGAAGTAAATCTAGACCTAATAGAGTTTAAGAGCATGATATTGATGATTCACTTATTCCAAGTGCTGAGTTATTACAGGTATTTTCATTTTGTATTTTACATCAATACTGTTACGGTAACACCAGGGCCCGGATTCTGTTGACCTAAAATTGTTTGAAAAATGACCTATAAAATGACCCTAAATTTGAAAGAAAATGACTTAATAATTATAAAAAATGACCTAAAAACTGATATTTTATTTATAAAAATTATTATTGTGCACACAAAGTTATAGACTAGTTTGTACATAATTGTAAAAACTGTAAATAACTGAGGCACTGGTGAGTCAAAATTCGTCACATCCTTTTGTGGTCTGCCGGATTATATGGTTCTTTATTGAGGGTAAACAGTAGTTTGCACTCTCAAATCCAAGCAGGTGGCAGACTCTGGTGCCAAGTCAATCTAATAACAATAGTAATATAATACAAAATTTTGGCGTTTCTTTTATTCTCATTTCTGACTGAGACATGTCAACATGCCAAATTTTTCCTTCTTGCATTAAACAAACAACACTTCAAAGACAGCACCGCTAGCGACGAAAAAAGTTAATACACTCAATGTAAATACATGAAAATGACTAAATAAGGAAGATAATGACATGAAAATGACAAAATAATGACCTAAAATTGAAATAAATGCCCTAAAAATATAAAATTGCATAAAATGACCTAATAAAAATGCATTTCTGTAATCTAGAGGCCATGATTAGGTTTTATCCACAAGTTGGCAATGTCTATGCAGCATCAATAAAATGATGACATGTTTTTTAGAATCCGGGCCCTGGTTATCACTGTCCCTTGGTAGCAAATCATCTTCTGAATCATGGCATTACATTCCATTAGGGGAAAGGGCTTACCGTCCAACCTCTGCATGACCTATTTCTGCCTTTCAACATCATTGGCAGATTGCAAGATTGTTGGCATGTGGTAAGCATGTGAACTTCCACGACCGTTATTTGATGGTTTTCTTAACAGGGACCACTACTTCTTTAATAACTTGTTCCTTAGTTCTCTTCATGAGGCTGAGCTCACCCTGTTCCAGACCTCATACCTCAGAAAAATCTGAGGAGGTAGCAGGGATTGAACCCAAGGCTGCAGAAGCAATGCTAATCATGCAGGTGATCCTTCTGAATCATCATTGTATATACTTTCAGGAGTTTTTCAACTGTTTAATATGCTGAGAATTTATACTCCCACTCTTAATCTTTCAATGCGATTCAACCTTACAGAGTGAGTTTGCATATTTTTAATATTGAAAAAGTTAACTGATTCCTGTGTGTGTTCTAAATATATTAATTTTAACAACAATAAATATCATGTTTGGATGGAAATTTGCAAGTCTCACTGGCAATCATTCTTAAAACAAAATAATTAATAGGTCTACATAAGTTCTTTCTTATAACGTTTCCAAGACACTTTGATAAACCTCTATAAATTGTAATTTCATTTCATAAAAAGAAAATACCCCTAAAAGAAGCACAGAATTAATTTGGTTGTGCTCATTCTGAGTAAAGTTTGCCACCCTGATTTGAAATCTTGGTTGTGATCTTGTTTGTAAATTACATAAGTCTACTCTTACCAAGAAGTTAAGTTTCAGGTACGCTCCTGGATCCTGTAGTGTGAATACCAAATTTACTTTAATTAACGAATTAAACTAATGAAATAATATAGGCCTATTTGAAAATACCAGACCTTTATGATTGCTTAGCTGAAAAAGGAATTTATATTAAAAACAGAATGAAAGCTGATATATAGGCATCTAAAGAACAATAATTATAACAAACATTTTGAAGCTGAAACTAGTATTTTTACTTTATCTATACCATAAGCATTATAGCTAGACTGTATTGTTGTTCGACCCTAAAATGTGAAGTAGAATTTTCAGCATTGTTACATGCTTTGAGATCCTCTCAATCCAAAATTCAGTTTACGGAAAAAGGCTTTTAATTCTTGCTTCATAAAAAATATTACTTTGATTGATGCTTACACAACCGAATGCACACTCTTGCAATTCAACTGCTTACTCTATGGGGGAATATGAAGAATATAAAAAGTATGTGACTATTTCAAATAAGATTTTTAAACCACTTGTTTTAAATATAAGAGTGTTCCAAAGTTAATTCCACTGTAGCCACCATTAGTATTATATAAGGATCATCAAATCGCAAAGCCCTCATTCTAATATAATGAGTTATTTATAAAATTTTGCTATACTTCTACTATTTTTTGGGGGAATGTAGCCTACCTTATTTTCCAGTTTATCAGATGCACCCCAAAATTTAATATAATGTCTGGGGGGGGGGGAACAAACAAACAAACAAATTCACAACCTGCAATTTATACCTTGCAGTATGAACTTTGCCTGTGTGTAATTCCCATGATTAATAGCACACACTATATTCACCTTAGTACGTGATTATTCAGGTGGGATCACTTCACCGGGATTCTTGTACTAATATTGTACAAGAAGTCGTGCAAAGGTCATGTGTTCCATTGCGTTATTTGGCTCAACAAAGCTCTAGCAATACCAAAAGGAGTGTGCATGACGACAAAGATTGTTGAAGTCAAAAGTCAATGTGTAAGGGTTTGGAAATAATAACACTACAAATCTGTACCCCACTTTTAAGGCCCATTTTAAGAGTAAAATAATGCATCATATACACCGAAAAATATGGTAGGAGACACAAGCAATTGAGTTTAATGTTTAATTTCATTACCTTAATATCATTGCATTGAAAATTAGAAGTAGAAATTTCATATTGTGCATATTCTAATATGCAAGACCCTAATTTTAGTTACAATATGTTTGCTGGTTTTTTTTCTTCACAACATGTATAATGATTAGTCAGCTCAGTTTAAGATTAGTTTCATTCTGCTAACCCTGTTTACCTTACATTGCAAGTGAACAGCTGTTTTTATGTACTGCTGTGTTTGCATCTTTACAGAAGAAAATCACAGGAGGTTTAGCGCAATCTGGAAATGTCTGAGTTCTCTTCCTATTCTGTAGGACTGCTAGCATTACTATCATATCTGTTTGAACAACTAACAAATTTAATATGCATTGTCCACTATGTAGGCTTCTAAATGTGGTTACTTACTTTTCTGTTCGTTTTCCTTCTTGTGGAACACTTTTCTTGATATCACTACACCAAGGAAACTAAGTGAATTTGAATAGTATTTCATTAATTATTCACTTTATCTTTCTTCTTGTACAGTTTACTGTTCTTCACTTCCGCTTCATAATTAGTAATATAATAATTTCACTACAGTGCTAATCACATCCTTCATCCAGAACAGAATCTAGGTGTAAAATGATAAACATGTCAGGAGCACAACTGTAATAAATTTCAAAGTAATCTATCTGCCTACATATATCAAACATCTTGCAACATCAATTCCTTCCTTATATTTATGTTTTGTTTAATGGATTGCTTACAACTCTGAATCAGTTCATAATTCATTGATCTTTACATTCTTAAATATACTTATAAGGAAAGTAACTTTCATTTTATTCCTATATTATAGCATGTGTTTAGTGTGATCATATAAGGGAGTTGAATGATGGTTTAGGCTCATCCTACACATTTCTGTTTTATTAATGTCTTATAGCAGTATAGATTATAAATAAATTATATTTATAATTATGATGATGACAATTATTGCCAGGGAAACCCAACCAGAAACAGAAAAATAAATTTTGGTTTGAATGGATTCAACTTCAACATAAAACTCTGAGAGCCCCTTCATGATCTCATGATTAGCATTGCTGGCTATGGATCCGCAGGCCCAGGTTCATCGTGAAAACCATCATAAACGGCCGTGGATGACAGTATGCTGACCACATGCCCACCAATCCTGCCATCTGCCTATGGTAGATGATGCAGTTGTTGCCTTTTCTTTTTGGGAATGTAGCACCGTGGAGTTCAGTTTTTAGTGTAAAATTCTGAGCGTTCTTAAAAAGAAATTATAACTTACTTGTTGCTCATAAATTTATGTTTTTATTATTTTTTAAACTTTGTTGTTAAAAAAGTATAATTCGTGGCAATTGATCTCCAAAGATGTTTTAAACATCAGTTTCACAATCCTGTATACCATGCTCAACCAGAGCTGCCAAGGGGCTCCATGGTTATTGGGTGAGATCACTGATAAGGAAGAGTGAGATTCAAGGAAAATGAATGAGACAGTGATTTTCTTTAATATGATAGTTTATAATTAGTAATTAATCATTAACAAACCATAATATTCTTATAATGCAAATTATTTTAATATAAAACTTAAAGATTATTTAATCTTTAAGTTTGAAATCACTTCACTGTGTATCTTCCCAACTCAAATTATAATTATTTTAATATAACCTAATATCAGGGCCGTGGAAAGAAAGCAAGGGCCCCAGGGACAAATTTTCCCGGGCCCCCGTCAAATATTAAATTCACTGCCCAACAAGCCCTTTATAATGTATGCAACAAGAAGATTATGTACTGATATTACATAATTATTAAGTGCCAGAATGGTACCGGTACTTTATGAGATTGTCTGGTAGACAGGACTATCTGTCTCCGTGTGTCTGCAAGCGCGATAACTCAAATACACTTTATCGGATTTTCAGGAAACTTGGTATACGCATTTATAACGCCCATGGGACGAAGCCTATTGATTTTGGACCAAATTGGTTAATTGAAGTCGGGCACGAAACGGAAAAATACATTAAAATGTTCTGATTAGGAACAATTTTGTTTGTATGTACTAGTTTAATCTTTTGAAAATTATGATTTGAAATGCCGAATGTTAGTGAGGCCTACTGTTCAGTCCAAAAAGCTTTCTGCTTTTATTTGTCAAAAATAGCTATTTTTCTTCAAGAATAATCTGTTTCAGATTAACACATAAAACATAACCTAACTTATAGCCTAACCAATTTTATTTTAGAGTAAATTTAGAAAGTAAAAAAATAAAACCGGGTCGGCCGGGCCCCTTTCAGAGCCCGGGCCCCGGGGCTGCAGCGCCGGCTGCCTCTCCCTCTCATCGGGTCTGCCTAATATTATCAGTTTTATAGAAAGAAACACAAAATAAGGTAACATATTCTGAATATTTTACTTAACAAAGATACAAATCTCACTTTCTATTCCAATCCACTTTTTATTATGTGTTTTACTGATGTGTTGCTTTCTTAGCATTAGTCACCACTTCTTTTGGTGGGTCCAATGTGTGGCATGGCTCAGGGAGGGCCATTTTCATTGTCAAGATGGATCTTCTACTGCAGATAAAGGATACTTTACTTGTCAGGCAACATTGAAGCAGATTTTATATTTAGCAGCTCCCATGAAAAATCTGGGATTAGTATTTCTTTTTCGGAGAAGGTTCTCCTGGAAAAGGATCATCCTCCTTTTTCTGAATATGATGACATCGCAAAATGCACAAGCTTCTTCATCCATGAAACAGATGGAACCAACAAGATGAGAACCAATGAAATCTTGTACATATGCATTTCCTGAAAGCTGACAGAGACACTCCTATCATCTGTTAGTGACTTTCACAGTCTGTTTTGTGGCTAGCTTATGAACTTATCTTGCAATATCAATACTAAATTCGCCGTATTCAGGGACTGCAAAACACTAAAAGGGAGTTGTAACAAAGTGAAATTCCAAATGAAATCTTAAAGTTTTTAATGGATAAAATGCATGAGATAGCAGTTCGAGTGCATGATAGCATGAGATGGACCTTGAATACGTGTCTCTCGTACTCAGTGCATGAGAGTTGGCAACAGAAACAGAATGTCCAACTTCATTACTACAGCATAGCAAATTATTGTTGCCCATATTTGATTTTTTTTCCCCCACAAAAAGTAACAAGGAAACATTAAGGACCATGTTAACCTCTTCACTTCTACTGACATATAAATTTGTCCCCCCCCCCCAAAAAAAAACTGTATAAAAGCAGACTAGAATGTGTTTTACTATAGAATGTGGATTTTTATTTGTGTGTTATGGCTGTCTGTGTTGGAAATCAGCTATTCCAATGAAATTCCACTGATGATTGCTTATATTGGTACATATATTCAGCTTTGAAAGGGTTAAATTTCCATTGTGACTTATGGATGGGTTTCTAAAAGTGCATGCAGACCTCTTTTCAAACTAAATATATTTGGCAATGCTATCTTTATGTTTTTTATGATGAGAGAATGTAGTGCAAGAATGAAACCAATAGATGGCATCAAAATGTAAAAATTGACATTTTACACTGACAACGGTTTTCTGTTATGCGGAAATATGTTTACTGACTTCTGGTTGGGTTTCCTGGTACGATCACATATTATTTAATCATAGGCTTCTGCAGCCCAGATTGACAATGAATTCTTCTTGACTTCCAGGTACCTTGCCACATCGTTTAAGATGTCTTCCGAAGTTTTGACCATCTTGCCATGGTCTATATCAAGACTAGTCTTAGCAACAGTCATTGTCATTGTAAACTTATCTCCATTAAATGTTATGTGAGTATATTTTACATTGTATACTTCTTACTAACTTATTATTCTCTACGCTATTCTCTGATGGATTGTTTTCAGCTTTTGCTGTATTCCATTCCTAATCTACATGGCTCCTCTAAAGCTATAACCTACTTGTCAGTAAATCACTTACAGACATCACTAGTTGCCATTTCATTCTGTATATATAAGTTCAACCATTTCTTATGTGACACAGATCCCAAACTCATGATATACCGTAGCCTCGAAGCTAAAAGGAGTATAGGCCTAATAAATAAATAAATAAATAAATAAAATTAGCCTAGACATCCCAAAGGGCAATGGCCTCCTGCAGAATGCAGGGCAAGCTCATATACTTCTCGTTAGGTGAGCTAATCCTAGCGAGAGTTAATTCTAGCGAGAGTTTTTGTGCATGGTTGGATTGCTTCTGTATTTCCACTAGTCACTGGGGTGGAGGTTTCTCCCGTTTTCTTCCACTCTTTTCTATTCCTCGCTACTCGAGACCATAGTCTTCCTGATGATTTGATGAAGTCATCCTCCCATCTTGTCTTTTGCCTCCCCACACTTCTCCAGCCTGTTCTGGGGTCCCAAATTGTAGCTTTTTGTGCCCATTTTCGTTGGTTCATTCGCATCACATGGCCTCCCCACCTCCATTTCAACTGTTCCGCTGTATTTGCCACATCCTTCATACCTGTTCTTTTCCTGATTTCTGTGTTGCGGATTTTGTCCTTTAATGAGATGTGGAGGATAAATCGCTCCATTTTGCGCTGGCATACCTGTAATGCTTGCCGCTGTTTTGCAGTAAGCGCCCATGTTTGGCACCCATAGAGCAGTACTGGAACCACACATTTCTCTAGGACCGCAGACTTCATTGCTGTCTTCAGTCTTTTGTCAGCCAGTAGGAACTTCAATGACCAAAACTTCTTCCACGCCAAGCCGATCCATCTTTTGATTTCTTTTTCCATACAGTTACCAAACGAGATCATTTGTCCTAGATATATGTACTCTTGGGTGTACTTTAGATGTGTAGTGCCGATGTGGATGGGGGTTTCTTCTTTGTTGGTCATCACTTGAGTTTTTGTGGGGTTCATGTGCAATCCTGCCTCTTTGCTGGTAGCCTCCAGGTCTTTTAGCATTTCTTCTAGATCTTTTGCTGATTCTGCTAGCAGGATAATATCATCTGCGAACCTGAGGTTTGTCAACCTGACACCATTGATGTTGATACCGTACTTGTCGTCCCAGTTGAGCTTTGCAAATTGGTTCTCTAATAGGCTGGTGAAAAGTTTTGGGGATAGAGGGTCGCCTTGTTTGACTCCTCTTGCTAGTCGGAACCACTCCCCGTCTCTTTCTGTCCTCACTCTCGCTTGGCTTGTTCTGTACATTTGGGCTAGGATGTTGATGTAAGTGGTTGGAACTCCCTGGTTCGTCAGCGCTCGAAGTACGCATTTGTGCTCCACTGAATCAAAGGCTTTATGGAAGTCAACAAAGGCGATATAGATTCCTTGATTAAATTCCTGTACTTTTTCGATTACTTGGTTGAGTGTCTGTAGATGGTCTGCTGTGCTATAGCCTGTTCTGAAGCCTGCCTGTTCTGAAGCCTGCCTGTTCCACTGGTTGGCATTCATCCAATCTGTTGGTCATTCTTTTTGTGAGAACTTTCATAAACATTTTGTATATGATTGGCATGAGGCTGATTGGCCTATAGTTGTTTATGTCATCTTTCTTGCCTTTTTTGTGTAACAGAATGATGGTGCTTTTAAGCCATTCCTTGGGGATTTCTTCGGTTTGGATTATTGCATTAAACAATTCTGTGATGGTTGGTATTAAGGTTTCTCCTCCCATTTTGATGTATTCGTTATAGATTTCGTCGTCTCCTGGGCATTTTTCACTTTTTAATTCCTTGATTATTGATCTGATTTCACTGGGTATGATTGGTGGGATTTCTTCAATTTCTGAGGTTGCGGTTGCAGAGTATTGGTCTGGTGTGCTGTCTTTCAGAGTGCTAGTATATAGTTTTCTGTAGAATTTGGTGGCTTGAGCTGATATGTCTCCTCTAGTTGTCTGGCTTCTTCCTTCTGAATCCTTCACCCCCAGCATCCAGTGCTTGCCTTCTGACATCTGTTTTCTTATCTTCTTTATCGAGGTTACTTTGGAGGAATCTAATATATTCTGGATTATCTTTAACTTGTAATCTCTCAGGTCCTTTCTTATCACCTTTTTTGTGTCCTTGTTTATTGTTGCATATTCTTGTTTTTTCTGTGGGTTGTCCTTCATACTCGTTTTTAACTGTTCCCTCCTTGTTATCATTTCCTGCGTCTCTTTCTTAAGTTTGTTCAGCTTTTGTTCCTTTTTGTTTGAGATTTTGGAGTTCTCCACTGCGTGTGTAATGCATTTTACTAAATCGTCATATTGTCTTTGTGTTGTTTGCGTCTTTTCTTTCTCGATCATTCCTATTCTAGTTTTCAGTTCTTGGCTGAATCTTGTTGCATTGATTGTTTCTGGTTTTGGTCTCTTTGTCTTGATGTATGGTCGCTTATTCCTCTGGATAGTTATTCTTATGCGTACCATTCTATGGTCTGTGTCGAACTTTATTCCATTGACTACTTGGGTATCTTTCACCTCTTTCAGTTGGTTGGTGAGAATGAAGTCAATTTCGTTCTTTGTGGTGCCATTGGGAGCTATCCATGTCCACTTGCTTGACGGGTTTTTCCTGAAGAATGTGTTGGTGATTTTTAACCTATTTCTCTGTGCGAACTGGATCAGTTTCTCTCCCCTTTCATTACGACTGCCGTATCCATATGGACCCATTTGCTCCTCTTCATCGAATTCTCTGTGTCCCACTTTACTGTTGAAATCTCCCATCACTATTACCCTTTCTGCTTGGTATTTGGCTACTGTCTCGTCTAGGAGATCATAGAAGTGTTCGTTTTCTTCATCTGGTCTCTCCCCTGTGGGGGCATATACTTGTATTATAGTTAATGTCCTGCCATCTATGTTCATGGATAGTACTGCAATTCTGTCTGATATTCCCTTTATTTCTGTTATATGTTGTTTCAGATGCTTTTTGATAAACAGAGCTGAAATTAAAAAAATTAAAAAATAATAATTTTTACTAACCTTACAGAGATTGCAATTTCAAATTCAAATTTCAGTGATCTTGCATACAGGGAAAAAAATTATATTATGTGTGTTTCTTACTTTCATTTACTAATTTTGACAGATGAATATGCTTTTCATAGTTTAATATAATACATTTAACATGTCTTCATCTACAGGTAATTGTCTCCTGTGTGCTGTAACCATATGCACACAAAATTGAAGTGATTTATTTTTGGTGATGCATTGTGGACAGCATACTTGACCTTTTACAGCTTGTATTTAACAGCCAAAAGCACATCATGTAAAATATGCTATTTCTTCTTTCATTTTGTAACCCATCAGTAATAATGCTGAATAATTCAACCAAGACTAATGTATAATAATATGAAATAATCACTTGAGGTAATATGCTACTTTGCTATTCACATTATTAGTAATGGTAGCTTCAAGATGAAACAGGTACATTTACAGAACTAGTATATTGGCATTTTTCCTTGTGGAGAGTTTCTTGTTAAAGAAAATGGCTCCTAGCAACAAGTTCCTTGTGGATACATGCCCTCATTCCCCCATTTAGTCTGTCCATATGATTTATAGCAATATCTACATAACTGTTATTAAAAGAATTGGGAGATACTGCTGCAGTTTCTTACTACATCATGTTACCCAGAGTCAGTAGTATGAGAAAATGCCTCTAGGTGACACTTCGTACATGTCTTGTGAGTCATTGTATTTGTGAGTGTTTTTCCATTGTTATAAGATGCTTATTTCGCAATTTCACAAAGACGTATGGAATCAGCGCTTCTGCATAAAATTTTGTTTCAAACTCGGGAAAACCTACAACAACCTTGGAAACGAAGTCTGGGTCATCATGAAGCTGATTCTGAAGATCATGCAGACTTCCAGACAATGAAAAGTTTTCTGACAAAGTTGAGTTTATCAGACAAAATTCTCTGGCATATGCCATACAATAATCTATCAATGTCACAGAAATTCTTGGATAGTGTGTCTGTGATCTTGCCAAACAGCAGCATCATTTTCTGGTGTTATGCCAGTTAATGGCCGTCCAGAATGATCAAAATCTTATTTGCAATCATCATTGATAGATTATGGTACAAAAATCTCTCTAGAAACCAGTATTTATGTTAGTAGTTTGGTCGAGATCGTACCTGTGGGGAGAGTTTATTGTTAAAATTTAAGAAGAAAAATAAAGCAATGAATGCCCTTCAACGCCTCATAAGATCACTAGTAGTTTTCAACTGACCTTAATCCTCCTAGCACCTTAGCTATGAAGCACAATTAGCCTCCAGAAGAAATAAGCAATGGGACTCTCAACTTCCAGAAACCTTAAAGGCCTACCAAGAACTTTACTTTACTTGTACATGTTCATAGGCGCCGACTTAGGGGGGGCAAAGTACTTTCTGCCCCCCCCAAAGACTTAAGATTTTATCATGTAAGGCCTATGTATAGCTACTGAAAATCCAGTTCTTGCCCCCCCCAGAAATATTACCAAGTCAGCGCCTCTGTACATGTTAATGGGGAATATAAAACTGCATTAAAATGAAAAGGTATGTGAGTATAGCCATAATTAAACCTTTTAACATAGACAGGTCTATATTAAAGAATCCACAAGCTTTAAATTCAAGCTTCTGGTTTGTTACCTGCTGCAGGAATTCTTGTATTTCTACCCTGATATTCTGCTTAATATTTTCTGATAGCAGAATCTTTTGTAATAATCCGATTGTGCTATTTGCCTCACTACTGGCCATATGACATGACAGAGCAATGGTCATGAGTTTCAGCATAAATATGGGAATCCAGCATGTATATAAAACAAACTCATGCCACTTCTTTTTGAGATCTTCAATGTCATATTCTGTGTGCATATCAACAGCCACTGTGATACTGTTATACAAGCACGTAATGGTTCGAATAAAAGTATTACACATGTCTAGAAGGATCTGGAAACCATACATAGAACTTGCTAACTGTGCACAATCTGTTAGAATGTTATGCATAACTCGAAGGGTTCTAATTTGTGCAAAACTGAATTGCTTAAAATGATTTGCCATGTTGAAAACACTTTGCTCTCTATCCAGTATTAATTGTGACTTTTTCTTTTTGCGAATATTGCTACTGTTATCATCATCTGCATACTCTTCAAGGGGATATACATGATCAGTTTTCCAAATTTTATCTTTTTTGTTAAAATTATACTCCGTTACAAGATGTGAGTTGAGAATCTTGTACCTGTGCCATATCAGAAGAATTAAATTCACAAATTGTGTGTCCATTGTATACATTACTAAGAAAATCAGATAAACTGGTGGGACGTAATATAGGAATTTATTTCCAAGACAAAAGGAAACTACTAAATAATCATATACACATAATCCGCCTAAAACTGTGTATAGCACTATTAACTGAAAAGCCAAGAACTTTCTGATCTTTTTGTACTGACTATCAGGATTTACAAGAAGAATTTCATCAACATAAGTAACTTTCTTTAAAATTTTCACAAGCTTCATATGCCCAGAAGTAGCGGCAACAATAAATGAAGCCAAAGTGGAGAAACCTGATGACATCCAGGCCATGAAGTCTGTTACTATAATTGTAGCAGCTTGAGAGGTGTAAATATACTTCATTCTTCCTAGGAGGGTAACAACATGGCATATGGAAACCAAAAACATTAAGATACACATGTATGTCTGTCCAACTCTCGAGCGTTGGATTGATGTGATGTGTTTCATTTTAGCTGGTGCATGTGTGATTATACAGAACGGAGCCAAACCCAAAGCTTTTGATACATAATACAGAGGTTTTATAGAAGTGTAAATATCTTGAGGATACTTTGGTATGTGCAGCACCCTTGGACTCCTTTCAGCTGCAGAGAAATGCATATTTTCTTTTATCTCCTTGTAGCCTCTATAAAAAGAAAGAACACAGATTTGATCTACAGTACAACGGAATTTTTTCTCCTCACTGAGGAATATAAACAGTTTGATATTGTGCCATTATTCAGTGCCAGAATGATACTTTCAAGATTGTATAGTGGATGGGAAACATGTCTATTCGTCTGCACACACGATAACTCAAATATGCTTTATCAGATTTTCATGAAACTTAGTGTATGCAATTATAATGTTCATAGGACGAAGCCTATTGATTTTCGACCAAATCAGTTGACTGGTACCACAGTAATGCCCAATTAATGGTTTAAAAATAGCAAACCATCACTACTACAAAGTGCTTGACTAACTCACTCATTGACATAATTGTTTGCCTCTTCCAGATGAGCCAGAAACTTGAAAGTTGACATGCTTATAGCATATAGCTTGTAACCAGCCGAAATATTCCAAAATGATCCGATTTTTTATTTTTTTAACCACAAAAAGTATTTAAAATGTCAGACACAATTTTAAGATCTGTTTAGACCTTCTTGGAGGCTAGAGTAGCTAAGTGGAGTGCACCAGTGGAGTGCACCAGCAGTAACAAATTATTTAGATTGAGTTAGATATTTTTATTTTAAGAAAATTTTCTTCACATTGTGTAATTTTTGACACACTTATAGTATAAGTTGGCACTCGTTATAGGACAAGTTTGGTCCTGTGACTTTTTGTCATCTTCATCAGTTATACCTTAGACTGAATTAGATATTTTTATTAAGTGCCAGATTTTCTGAGATTGTGAGAGTGTCTGTAAGCGCAAAACTCAAATATGCTTTATCAGATTCTTATGAAACTTATTTATAATTTCCATGGGACCAAATTAATTGAGCGGTACCGTAGTAATACCCAATTGAGTGCCTATTTTATGGTAATGGCATTTATCAAATGCAAATCAGTTCTCATGACAACAGATTGTTTTATAGTGTTTATAGGGCCTATACGGTTTTGGAAGTTGCAATAAAGTTAGCTTTGACAAATAACACCATCCACATATTCCTTCACATATGCTTATCAAACTAGACCTTGTTGTTCCGTAAGCCCTGCTTAATGAATCGATCTGTAGCTTTACTCGAAATTCAATAACGAAGATAACTTATTTTCTGCATATCATAATTGCAATTATTATTGATTAAACAAAAGCATTCTAGCACTTTGTTACATCATTTTACCTGATTTTATTTCAAGTAAATTTTGTATATTTTCCTCACATTATGTAATTTTGACACACCTATAGCCCAGATAGAATTGTAAAATTTGGCAGAAATATTAGCACATACAACAGCCATAAGCATGCAAAATTCTATGTTTCTAGCTGCCCCATAAGTATGGAAAAGCTAGCCATGAAGTCACTCACATATATAACAGTCTATTCCACTTATTAATATTGATGTTTATTCACTTCCAGGCGAGCTAGAAACTTGAAATTTGGCAAACTTATAGGTTTTAGCCTATAACCAATGAAAAAATTCCAAAAAGTTCAATTTTTTTATTTTTCCCCTCCAAAATAAACTTGGAAATTTTTTGAGATCATACAGCTTCAGATGATTTGGCAAAAATAAAGGAATAGACTTATTGTAGACGTGATGAATTTGTTGTAAATTCATTCTGTTAATATTCTAGTTATCCCACTTATTCCTTTACATATGCTTATCATACTCAGTAGTTTCGCTTCTGAAATATGGCATCTGCCAGTTTACCTGATTTTATTATTATTGTTGTTACTGATGTTATCACCATTATTGTTATTATTATTGTTAATATTATTATTGTTATTATTATTAGTATTATTAATGATATCTTTTTTGTTATTATTGCCATTATTGTCATTATTACTATCGTTTAAACTATTTTAGGTGTCCTAGGGTAGTGTACAGTGGTTACCTGAATGAAATATCATTTACAATCTGAATACAAAAGAATGGATTGTACTTTATCCTCATTACTTGAAATTCAGCATATGTATAGCTTTTAGCCTGTAACCAATGGGAAAATTCCAAAAATTTCAAATCTTTCACCCCGAAATTTTTTTGAAAGGGTTCACCTCACTCACTGACATTAATATTTACCCATTTCCAGATGAGGTATAAGCTTGAAATTTGGTGTGCTTATAATTAGGGCTTTAGATTTATCAGTTTACTGCCCTTGCAGCGTTTTGCTGGCAGTGGGTGGGTAGGAAGAAGCTGATTTTTCCCGTTCTTCATCTCTGCTTCTTAGAGCACGTATAAAATCTTACCTTATAAAAGATGCTGAAAATGTTGTTCTCCATAACGTAAATAGGCATTGTATCAGGAAAACACATCCTAACACGATTAAGTTTGGGCACAGTAATGTTTCTGATTCCCTAACTTTTTTCTTTAGTTTTTCCAATGTGCGAGGATTTGCCTTTTCCAACTTTTCTGTCATAATGAGGGACTTCTTGTATACAGTGTGGATTTTGAGTACTCCAGTACCGACTATTATGACTATTTAAGTGGAATCACACCTTGTCAGAACAGAAACTGTGGGTCGATTAAACCTTCATACAATGACAGAAAAAAACCATTCACAATAATGAATTTGTGCTTCTGGATCACCTCGTTTTAAACAACGGACACATGTATACTTGTAAGGTTTTAGTTTTAACAACTCTGTTGCTGTTCATCTTTGAGATAGAAGGAATTGCTAACGCCGAGAATGATGCTACTGCAAAGCAAAGCAACTTCACGGACAACAGGTTGTTGGCACTTCCACTTGGAGTAGCTGAGTAACAAAACGCTGTACGGGTGGTGAACTATGAAATCTAAAGTCTGGAGCTTCTAGCTTGTAACTGATGGGAAAATTTTTAGAAAATCAAATGTTTAATTTCTTATCACCAAGAATTTTTTTAAAGGTTTTCCCTCACTCACTGACATTAATATTAACCCATTTTCAGATGATCTAGAAACTTCAGATTTGGCAAACTTATAGCTTTTAGCCTGTAATCACTTCCAGATAAGCTAGAAACTTGAAAGTTGGCAGACTTATAACTTTTAGCCTGTAATTGATGGCCCAGTTTATAAATTCAGATTTTAATATTTCAACCCCCAAAAAAATCTTTGAACGGTTTTTTTCAACCACTGACATTAATGTTTACTCATTTTCAGATGAGCTAGAAACTGGAAATTTGGCTTTTAGCATATAACCAACAGGAAGTTTGAATTGTTAATATTTTACCCCTGAGAAGAACCTTATAAAGTCATTGCAGATTTTTTTTTTTTTTAATTTATTTTTTTTTATTTTTTTTTTATTTTTTATTTTTTTTAGGTTTATTGTGACTAAATGGTAAGTCTACAACAGTTTAAATACAAAGATTCTATATACAATGCAGGGTCAGTTCATAAAAAGGGCTTTTTTGTGAGAACTAAATTGGTGGTTTGGGGGCAGAGCTCCCAGCAAGCAAAGAGAGTTATAACTACATAAGTGTTATTCTGTTATTAATTATCCTGATTCTGTTTAATACAAGGGATGAAGCATAAGTAATGGCAATTATCATCATGCAGAATGGATAAGAGGAGATATGAACATCATTATTAAGTCAAATAGTTACTATCCGAGGGACCAGAGAATACCACAAGGAGCTGATGGAAACTTTTGGGAATATTGCCCATCCATACCGAACTTTAAGGGATCATGGAATGGGTATGTGTGCTTTCATGCTTCCAATTACCACAATACATTAGAGTGGCATGATGCAGTCGTGTATAGATTTTTATGGGTGTCTGTTTCCTTTGCTCTCCTATATCTAGTAGGCCCCACCCATAATTTGCATTATACATACATTTTATACCTTGCCCTTTCATTTCTTTATTTCAAAATTTTAAAATGGTCCCACATTTTCAAAAGAAAAAATAGCTACCGTGATGTATGCTCCATCCTTCATATAAACAAAACATTATTTATTTTAATTAATCATTGTGTTAAAATCCTGAATTAATAGCTTACAATGGATGTGAGGTAAAGTAAAATTTATAACTCCAACAGTTTTCTTTTGTAAAATATACAGTTCTAAGGTAATGTAATATGCAATTTTAAGAATGCCATCTCTTACCATTTTGTGTAAGTATATATGAAGCTCTGGGTTAATTTTTTAGATTTAATTGGATTGAAAATTTCATTTGCAGAAACATTCCCAGCTTGCAGGAAATAGAAGTGAAATTTAATACATTTTATAATACGTGCACACAGTGGCGTATATTAGGCCTCACCCTAATATAAAAATTAACGTTAAACCTTTTTATTTTTACTCATCGGAATTTTTGTATTAAATAAAAATATAACGTATTTGACGTGTTATCAATAAATAAAAAAATGACTCCAGTTACCACTGTTTTGGTTACAGGTTCATGAGTCGACCGCGAGATGTTACTAGGAGATGCACATTTGGTTACTGCACTAGAATGTATCATTTAACTGATGAAAAATAGAACACGTTCTAATTTCATTTAACATCGACGGAAAAATTTAACAATAAGTTCATGAGTCAACCGCAAAAGGCCTCTAGAAGATGCGCTATGGGTCACATGCAGAAAATATATCATTTAATTGAAGAAAATAGAGCATGTCTTAATTTATAAATTAACTTAACACAATACTTAATGTGTATGATGGCTTTTAAAGAGTTCAGAGACTCTCAAGAATCAATTCCAACCTTAGCACTAAAGTCGTAAGAATTTTCATTTCAGTTGCAACTTGTGAAAGAAGTTTTCAAAACTGAAATTAATCAGAAACTTTTCGCGTTTAACAATGAGCCAATTCAGACTAAATGGACGAGCAGTGTTATCCATCGAGAACAATTGGCTATGAAAATGAACCTTCATGAGACAATTAGACAATTTTGTGATGTAAAAGCTATAAAAAGACAATTTTAAACGTGACTGTTATATATTCTGAATTAATATAATCCAGATTTTGCTAATTTATTATCTGACTGCAACTAAAATCAAATCTGTTTGTTACCATAAAATTTTATTGTGTCAACATAACTTTTTTTTTCATTTCATTACTTATTAATTGTGTACTTGACCTCTAAGTGCCAAAATTAAGTTTCTGAGATAATAATCAACAATCCTTGTAAAGAAATAGCATTGGTCCTTAGCTGCGGTGCTTTCTTTTGAGCAACTTTGCAACCACACTATTATCAATTCCGGGGTGCGCGGGCAAAGAGAGTTAAGTCCACCATCCTAAAAAAATTGAGATATTTCCATACAGTTATAGATAAAAATGTTCTCTACATTTGTGTTAAGTCCAGTAAGTCATATTCAAAATTGTACGGTAGTTATGGATGTGTGCCTCATGGGTTTATCCATCTCTAAAGCTATGTTGGGCTGGTATAGTGTGTTAAGTCACTCTAATTCTCAGTAATAAGAAAGTGGACTTAACTCTCTTTGCTCGCACACCCCGGAATTTCACTTAGCGCTTTTGTAGGGAAATGCAGGATGCCATGTACCTCCATTGTATAGTAAAATGTCATTTTTTTTTAATTTGGCGGTTACCCCCTTTGTAACGTCAAGTACACAATTATGCACACATTTGTATTTTGTTAATCATATAGCTTAATACAGGCCTTTCCAACTCGAGCACTTTGCGCTGGGGCTCACCAGCAAGCACTCAGCAGCACCGGTGATTTCCTTCCTCATGTAGCGGCCATTGCACCTGCATGTGTGCGTCAGAGATAGCACAATGGGTAGCTGAATTCACTTTCTTAGCGGATATAACTTATTATTTAAATATTTAGTTGATGGAGAAATTAGTTATTTAACAAAATGTGTGAAAGAATTAAGGTTTTCAAAACTGAGTTTATTATTTAAAGATCAGCTTGAAGCCTGAAATTTTGAAAATTTTCCATCATTAAAATCATTAAATTTGTCTATTTCCGAAAATCTTCGAGAGTATGAGATGTCGTTACAGAATTTGCTCAATGAATTCAATGCCCATTCAAAGATATTAATGATATGACACCTCAACTTGAAATATTTGTGATGTCATATTTTGTCCTGAAAATCATCATCATGTTTCCAAACAGAGCTGATAAAAGTACAAGTACTACCACAACACTGGCAATTTACTTTCATTTTACAAAGTTATTCATCCACAGGAATTTCCCAAACTTCACGCACTTGCCTTAAAATTTACATTAGTGTTCGGTACAACTTATGCATGCGAACAGATGTTTTCAATTATGAATTTAAATAAAAGTAGGACCAGGACTTCTGTGTCTTATGTTGCCTTAGAGGCCATACTTAAAATTTCCATTGCCAAATCGATTGTACAGTCGATCAAATAAAAAACATCGGGCATTATTTGGTAAAGTACCATGAAAGAGCATATGCGCATGTACCGTAAGACTTAAGGTTAGGTTCATACCTGCCTCTTGTCTATCCATGTGTTTTCTTGATTATTTTGTAGTTTTGTTCCAAAACAAACATATATAGAAGGCTATGGCTATGTTACTCACATCCACCGTATTCTTGCATGCAAGTTCTTATAATATTAATAAAGAATAAATTCATGAGGAATATGTTTATTCAAGGAGCATTTTTTAAAGATTTTATTTTATAATACTGGTACTTGTAGTGCAAAATCAATAACTTTGGCTTAAATGTATTTTCAAGCTTGGATATTACAATCTCATCAGAATTATGTAGGCTATTCTCATCTGTTTGCAATAGCGTACTGGTCAAGACATCGGAATTGAACATGTGGAACCAGGATTCAATCCTTAGTGGGATCTTGTGTATTTTTTAATTTTTATTTATGTTCATTTTTTCAAACGCAGCAATGGCTGGAATAAAATAATAATTACTTCTAATGAATTATCATTGGTGATGTCGAATTTTGGACACACACAAAAGAAAGCAAGATAGAAAGTATGATTTTACAACAA
Organism: Ectobius pallidus; assembly: GCA_964059195.1. NCBI lineage: Eukaryota > Metazoa > Arthropoda > Insecta > Blattodea > Ectobiidae > Ectobius > Ectobius pallidus. The sequence continues at coordinate 23,865,327 of CAXKWD010000008.1, forward strand.
ATGCGTATCTGTGGCATAAAATAAATAGAAAATAGAAGATAACATAATGAACTTAAATAAGAATAAGTGAAAAAAAAACTAATAGCCACACACTCAGTAGGAGGTCCATCCACTATCCATTACTACAACTTCTCTCACTCTATTGGGCATTGACTCTACAAGGTTTAAAATATAATTATCCTTGTCTGTCACAGCGTTCCAAGCAGTTTGAATTAGTTCCCACAGTTCTGCTTCAGAAGCTGGAGGTGGGTTTGGCCAGTTCCTTCTCATATGCTTCTTTATTTCTGCCCACACATTCTCAATAGGATTTAAATCTGGGGAACATGCTGGAAAATCTATCATCTCGATATATGGTCTTTCATCAAACCAGGTTTGAACCGATCGAGCAGTGTGGATTGGGCTGTTATCCTGTAGGAACTGAAGGTTTCCATCAGGAAAATAAAGTCTGGTGTAAACAAGCAAATACCTTTCTAGAAACCGCCCACTAATTCGGTGGTGCACGCATCTTTGTGCCCCTTCCCGAGACATCCAGCCCCAGCATGTCACACTTACCTTCCACTCCTTGCACGAGTTGCAGTGTATTTGGGATCATACCATGTACCGAATGGCCGATACACTAGAACTGGCCCCGAAGTTGCACTTGAAAAACTAACTTCATCTGAAAATATCACTCTACTCCAGTCGAAGTCAGTTGTTTCAACTGCAAATACGAGGCACGCATCTTTGTGTTCTTCCTTCAGGACTTCTCTAGAGAGTGCTCGCCTAGAACGTAAACCAGCGGATCTTACCCGGTTCCTAATGGTTTGAAGATGGCCAGGGAATTGAGCAGTAGCCTTCATGGATGCAAAAGTATGAAACAGATTACGTTCAACTTCTGTGACCAATCTAGCATCTTTCTCCAGTGTCGAAATACGCGGCCGGCCAGATCCACGTTTCCTATGAGAACTTCCGGTCCCATTATAGTGAAGTACCCACCTCTGAGCTGCTCTTTCAGAAATATGGATCCTTTTTGCTGCTTCACATGCCGAAAAATGCACTTTCTCTCAAGCTAGCATTTGTATGTGGCACCATGATACAATGCAAAATGAATTATGACAGTAACATTACATTTTGTTGAATATCATGTGTTGCGCTTTCCACGTTGTTCATTTTTCCCTGCCGTTGCATGGCCTCATATGTTCCGAGAATGACCTGTATTTTATGTCTTTTTAGGAAACTTGTGAACTAAAGTGTTAAAACTTTAATTTTAACTGCATACAAGTCCCAACATTCTTTATTTGATTCACTGTACCCAATATTGGTAAATTAGTTGTGGCAAAACTATGTTAACAATCGACTAAATGTACACAAAGGTAAACACAATATATGTAGAGAATAACTGGTGTCTTAATAATCAGGAAGTTTACACAGTGAAGTATTTATTAATTAAAATTAATAATGAGATGGATATTACACTGACTTCACTAAAATTGCCACTAACCTGGACTGCAGTTTCGTTTAGGCATCCCTAAACATTCCATCAGATGGAATCTAGCTGAGGATGTTTAGGGATGCCTAAACGAAACTGCAGTTCAGGTTAGTGGCAATTTTAGTGAAGTCAGTGTAATATCCATCTCATTATTAATTTTAATTAATAACTGGTGTGTTTATATGTTCACAAAATTGTTAATAATAATGGTAAGCTGAGCACTGCCTAGACCTGTGGAGCTGCCTCTGGTGCTACACTGGTGCTGGCCTGCGCCGTGGCAGCACCTCATTTCGGAAGGCCTGGCTTAATATCATAACTCATATTGTTAACTTTCTTATTTTCCCAGATTTAAACATGAACTTTTTTTCTTAACTTACTTTGATTATGCACACATTTGTCACATTTGTATTTTGCTTATCAGTTATCTTAATATTATTGGACTAATGTGTGTTTTTATGTAATAAATAAATACATTCTTGAGTTTTGTCCATTCTGTAGCGATAATCTTAATGATTTATGTATAGCGTAGAGCTTTATCACTGGTACTCACTACTAAATTGCGGTATTTTGTTACCTGTTGGAGCGCTTTCAACCGCATGAAGATGGCCGCTCCATGCGGTTTGAAAGCGCTCCAACAGGTAACAAAATACCGCAATTTAGTAGTGAGTACCAGTGATAAAGCTCTACGCTATACATAAATCATCAAATAAATACATTAAATACTGCATGAGTTCACCCTTATTCCGTCTATTATTTTTTACATATAGATTAGCCCATGAAGACGATCTGAAAGACAAAAGCGGCTAGCCATAGAGAAAGAAGTTAAAATAGCTATGTTGTTAGCTTTTTCTGGGGGGAGGGGGCCTCAAAAATTAATCTGCTCCGGGCCCCAAGTGGTCTAGTTATGCCACAGGGTGCACATGAGTCTTCTTAACTATTAGACAAGTTTGTAGCACTTTGGTTGCTGGTATGTTAAGTTAATATGATAATTCAGTCAGTAGATTCGAGTATTCAAGCAGCTGGAAACATTTACAAATTACTATACCATATGCCTGGTATACATTTAAGAAATAACTAACACCCCCGAGAATATCACCCTTTCGCTTTACAAGAAGGTAACTAGCTCAAAACTGTTTGGTGATATGAAAAAGCTAATATAATTTTCTTGTTCTACAGATTGGAAAAATGAAAATTGCCATAATTAATGTTTCTCTGGAGTTCACTATTGGATGCTATTCAAGTTGTGTAGATATCTGATGGATCTTACAGGATTACTACAATTGGTAAGTTGTAGACTTCAATTTATTCACTAAATTCTCTTATGATTGACCCTCAAGAAATTCGTGTTTTTCTTTAATGTAATGTAGGCCTACCTTACATATTGGTGTAATAATCAAGAAGTTTGTGTTTTTCTTTAATGTAATGTAGGTCTACCTTATATTATATTGGTGTTATAATCCTATAGGATTTGGATTTACAGTGTCAGAATTCTTCCTTTCTATGTAATCTTCACATACCTTTACTGATATTTTAAAGTTGTATGTGCAAAGGAAAAACACTTCCTATACTCAAGGTGTTCACAGTGTAAACATTAATTTAGACTGAGTAGTATTAAGCTTATAAATTACTTATGTGACAGATCTTACTTTCATTTCCAATTTCGTATGTAGTGGGTTAATATATTTAATTTGTTTTGAATAGTAACAACTTAAGCGAAGTGATCATTTGATTATGTTTGAAGAAGAAAAATAAGAATTTTTATCGAGTCTTTGGGATAAACAGTTCTGAATATAATGAAAGTATGACACATTAATATTCGGCCTTGAAATTGATGTTTTTATATTATCTTAACCCTTTGTGTGCCGTTATGCCATTTTTATTTTAAAAATTAAATTTCGTTTTAGTGCCACCCTGTTTTGTGCCACTAAACGTTAGAGAATGAATAGGGCATTATATCAAGGGTTGACTGTATATTGTGCTGATGAAGTGGTTTTGGAATCCCGGTAGTAAATACAATGATAATAAAGGGTGATAATCATTATTACATTACTCAATATTTTGCTGATCTCATTATTCAAGGCTTTAGATTTTTACATTTGTTGAAATTAGGCCATATGTAGGTTAATATAATTTTACTGTTACTTGTGTTTCCATTAGAATTGGTCTGTAATCCTCCAGAAAAATCGTATTATTTCTCTCTTGTGGGATTTATTTTTTCCTTTTTTTTCATTTCTTACCTTTCTCTTTTTTATCTCTTTTGCTTCCTATCTCTTTTTATGTTCCTATCTTTTACCCCTTTCTATACCTTTATCCCTTCCTGTCTTTTTTCCATTTCTCTTTCTTTCTCTGCATCTTGCTTTTTCTTTCCCCTCCTCTCATTCCCTCTGTTTTATTTTGTTTCATTCTTATTTGTAATTCTCCTCTCCCATATTCCCTCATTGTGGGTTTTTTCCTTCAGCTTTGGCTGTATGTCTATTTTTCTTTCTTTCTTTCTTTTGTAGAAAATAACATAGTTATGTAGAGTTGTTTTGCATACTACAGTAAATAACTGTTCAGTTTGTGAAGTACAGTAGGCCTACCAGTAGAGTAAATACGTGTGTGAATATTGATCATATGTGTTAAGGAGATTGTTATATTATTGTTCTGTAGCTAAGTGCACTCCATGTAATTGTTTGAACTACTCTTATGCTGACCTTAATGCTAATGAAATACAAATACAATTAGGATGTTATGTTTTCCATAGTAACAAGGGATTACTATGCTTAATTTATTAAATCTTGCGTTCATTTTCCTATTTATCTGATTACTCACTGTAATAAAACTGACACTGCAGCCTGTTTGACTGTCTAAAATCCGAAATCTTTAACCTCCAGAAACCCAGGTTTTGGGGAATTTCATACATTTTTTTATTATCATTAGATTGATCACAGTAAATTCGTAACAAAATCACATTCATTTTTTTTATATGTAGGCCCTCTCTTCAAGTCACTTCATGATTTGCATTTAAATGAGGAGGTGAATGCAAGAAGGACATAAGACATCAAAAGTAGGTTTAGAGAAAGAAGCTATTAAAGTTTCGTTATTGTTGTAATTTGCAAAATAATCTTGTGTAAAGATAGATATTTATTTTCCAACAAAATGGCATAATTTCTTTCCACATGATTGACCACGGGGTCCTGAATATGGTTAGTGGTATTTAAAATGTTAACAATATGCAATATAAACAATATAAGTTTACAATTAAGACATTGATGTCAGCTGCTTACTTCTCCTGGAGAAGTTTTCATAAAACTCTATTTAAGTAGAATACAAAAAAATTAAACTATACTCCGTGGCGCTACATCCCTGGAGGGACTTGGCCTACCACCCGACCACTGCGTCATCTCCCGTAGGCAGATGGCAGGATTGGGGGGCATGTGGTCAGCATGCCGACACCCATGGCCGTTAATGGTGGTTTTCTTGACCGGAGTAGAATACAAATGCCTGTGTAAAACACAAAGCGAGTCCTTTATTATCCCCACAAGTATAATATGTACAAGTTCTACGAATATTCCTAATGACAGAAGATAATTCCATGTGAATTTGAGTAAAGTGCCTCTACAACCAAACAAAAGTCCAGTCACTGACCAATGACTCAAATTCAAGTCAATTAACGTTGAGCAGAATGAGGAAGGCACGGTTCATATATCAATTTCTTCTCTTCATCAACTGCAGAAGCCTGACTCACACCATTCTCAAATCCTATGATAGGATCTAATACCAATACTTTTCCATATTAAAACTGTTAAAAGAAAAATACTTTTTGATAAAGAGAGATTGAATGCCATTGTTATCAGTACTATATCATCACCAAAGGCAATACAGGAAAGCTTAGCCAAATTAGGTTCTGCTGAAAATCTGTATTTCTCTTGATATTTTATAATGAGTTAATTTCTAGATCTTGACACTTGAAGACGCCCATTTACAAGAGATGTGTTAATGTGTGTTCCTGGCTTGAAATGAAACCTCTCTGATGGCTTCAAAGGGAGAGATAATTACGAAATATTTTGTCCAAAACCTGCTCAGTTATCTTTTTATAATAGAAAATATTGTTATGGGTTTCCATTTTTGTCTTTACAATCATCACCTTATGGATAAGGACAGTTCTAGCCTGCCAAAATTTTGTAGAAACAAAGCGGCATGGCTATAGCAATGTATAGCAATGCTATACATTTTTCCATTTTAAGGCATCTCAGAACTCCTATTGTGACTCTGTCAGGGCCAGGAGCTGTGTCTAATTTAACTCAGCATCGCTATGTGACCTTCTTTAGCAGTAATCTCTAGCAAATCAGGCAAATGCAATGCAGAATTATGCTAAGAAACATCAAAAGGAGTCAAATTATTTTCTGAGCCAAAAATATTCATCTAGTATTCTTCAACTTATCATAAAGGCACAGTATAAGAAGACTGCACGTCAGATTTCATTACATGGCGAACCACTCTCTTTCGACGATTATAAAAATTGTACTGAGCCAAATCATAAATATATTTTTCTTGTCTCTGTTCCTTTTCCCTTTTAGGCCATTTCATCAAGTTTGATGTTTTGGAATATGTATATCATTTGTTAGCTTTACCCTCCCGATATCGCTTTAAAATCTTTATTGCAGGGTGTTGAGGTCCTGGAAGTTTTTGAGATGATAAAACCAGGAATTCTATAAAGTCGTTGGTAGCATTGTCAAGAGCCTCACAATCTTGATCAATTATAATTTTTTTAAATTTTTCTTCCATGATGACATTAATTTTCCAATACAAGATTCCTAGTGATAGTAATAGAATCTGGTGGCTCATCTGACTTGCCTGAGATGGCTGGTTTAGGTACAGCACAATTTTGGATGTACGAGGGTGAGTCAACAATTATTCGGACTTTTCGTAAAACACTACAGTATGATTTTCTCATGATTTTTCAATATAGTCTCCCTTCTTTGTAATGCACTTGGTCCAGCGGTCCACAAGCTTGTGTATTCCTGCCAAAAAAAAGGTTTTCGGTTGGTTGCAAAGCCACTGATGCACCGCCTATACTGGAAGATTACACGGAGAAGGGGAAAATCATCAACAAAGAATATTACTGTTCATTGTTGACTAACAAACTTAAACCAGCAATTTGCAGCAAACGACAAGGTCTTTTGTCATGGAAAGTGTTGCTATTGCACGATAACGCCCGCCCTCACATGGCTCGACTCACCCTTGAAACCATCCACAAATTAGGTTTTGAGGTTCTGTAACATCTGCCTTACAGTCCAGATCTTGCTCCATCGGACTTTCATTTGTTTGGGCTGCTGAAAGATGCTTTGCGAGGTCATCCATTTTCCTCAGACAAAGAGGTGCAGGAAGCGGTGCATCAGTGGCTTTGCAACCAACTGAAAACCTTCTTTTTGGCAGGAATACACAAGCTTGTAGGCCGCTGGACCAAGTGCATTACAAAGAATTGAAACTATATTGAAAAATCATGAGAAAATCATACTGTATTTTGAAGTAAATAATATGTTTTATGAAAAGTCCAGATAATTGTTGACTCTCCCTTGTAACTACCAACAATAGACAAACTGAGTTAAGTAGGATGGGATTTGCTTGTAAGAATATTGACTGACTTAAAATGCTTTCCACAGTAGGCCTACTTACTTTGTCCAAAACTGGTGTCCAAAGCTGAGATAACATTTTGGGAGGAACCTTGAGTTCTAGCAATATGCATTTCGTTATTCCCTTTTTTAGAAAATTCTTTCCTACATAGATTGCATGTCAGGAGAATGGAAGGCTGACCAAATGAAGTACATAGTCCAATGTTATCACAACTCATTCAGGGTGCGGCATTTATCGTTTCCCATTTCCAAAACTATGTAACACATTTATTTAACATAGAAATAAGCTACATTGAACATTTTTAAATATCTTACAGTCTTGGATTTGCAATTCTGGTCTTACTTTTTGAATATCTTGTCCTTGAGATGCCCTCCATTAACTTCAACACATTGCTGCAATCTCCCTCGTACACTGGCCATTACGCGATGTGTGGTGTCTTGCGTAAAATTTGCAGTTTCCTGCTGAATTGCATTTTTAAGACTGTTAATGTCAGGGAGGGCATGAGCGAAAACTTTAGACTTCAGACAGCCCCACAGAAAAAAATCTGGTGCAGTAAGGTCGGGAAATTTGGAGGGCCAGCAGCATGTAGCATGTCCATTGAAAAACGTGCAGTATGTGCTGCAGCACCATCCTGTTGAAATCACAATCTCTCAATATCCAAATTGCAATGTGTCAACTCTGGTGGGAAGAAAGTTTGCAGCATGCAATTGTAACGTTCAAAGTTGACAGTCACCGAAGCACCCTTATCGATCTCAAAGAAATATGGACCAATAATCCCCTCGCTGCAATGGCACACCATGACCTTAGGACTGTGAAGTGGCCGCTAGTGGATTATGAAAATTTGCAGGAATTAGCAAGTGTTACGCAAGATACCACACATTGCGTAATGGCCAGTGTACGAGGGAGATTGCAGCAATGTGTTGAAGGCATCTCAAGGGCAAGATATTCAAAAAGTAAGACCAGGATTGCAAATCCAAGTCTGTAAGGCATTTAAAAATGTTCAATGTAGCTTATTTATATTCTTGAGTTTTGTCCATTCTGTAGCGATAATCTTAATGATTTATGTATAGCGTAGAGCTTTATCACTGGTACTCACTACTAAATTGCGGTATTTTGTTACCTGTTGGAGCGCTTTCAACCGCATGGAGCGGCCATCTTCAGCAACTTCAGCGGCCGCTCCATGCGGTTGAAAGCGCTCCAACAGGTAACAAAATACCACAATTTAGTAGTGAGTACCAGTGATAAAGCTCTACGCTATACATAAATCACTTATTTATATGTTAAATAAATGTGTTACATGGTTTTGAAAATGGGAAACGATAAATACCGCACCCTGTAGTAGTCTCAAGGAAACAAAAGTTCACAGTAACTTAAAAACCACTACCAAAAGAAGAGTTCACAATAAATCACATATTTTTAATCACATTATCAGTTTGTTGCTAACTGAAATTAACAAACTTTCTAGTTGCGAACAAATTCGATAATTAAAGATACAAAGAGAATTATGTAGCCAGATTTATATATGAGCTTCTTTCTTAATTTGAAATACTATTTGTAATCACAAAATATTCTCCATAAAAGCACAATTTATAATTTAAAATGATATATAATATGGAGCCAACACCAAGCCATTCCGAGTCATTCCATGGCCTGCTTTGTTACTTCATCATCCATTACATACATTCAGGGAACTTGCAGTTACATTAGGTACTGCTTTGCTGCAGAGCCCCTTTTCTGAAAATCTCTTGTACAACTACCAACTATCCAAAAATCCTTTTTCGTTGTTGTGGTAATATGCTAGCCTAATTCATAAATTCAAGATTTCAGTTACTAAGTTATTAAGAACATAAAATAAAAAAGTGGCTACTGACTCATATTTGGGTTTAAAACTATTAGCGCTATGATCTTACTATTAAAACTGTGTTTAATTCTCCAAGATCAATGGTATTAAACCCAAATAACTAGTCAATTACAAACATGAATGTCTAAAATGAATTTTATGTATTAATAAATTAATTTTAACATTGAATTATAGTGTGTTTTCTTTAAAATTTTACTCGCTAAACTCAAATATACCTATTGTTTGCTGAGTGAAAATATGAAGTATAAACCTTTTCTCATGTCCTTTTTTGCAGAAGAGTGATGTCTATTCTATAATATAATTCCTTCTTTTACTGCAAAAGAACAATATTTCTTTATAATTCCCAAGTATATTGTATTATATTTGCTCCCTTAACTTCCTCGCCTATTTTTTTTTATTCATTATTTATTATTATTTTTTTTTATTTTTTTATTTTTTATTTTTTTTTTTTACATATTTATTTTCCATCATCTTCTTTCCTCTCTCTTTTTCTTCCTGTCTTACATCCAAAGTTATCTTCTTCCAGTTTTGTTTAATTTCTTTTAAACTATAGCAAGTAGTGTCACTGTTAAGGAAAGAGAAGGAAGATTACAGCTAACTATGAATACCAGAAGATCCTCTTTTGTATAATCTGCACTTAAATGTACCAAGTTCATGTCTAACAGTGACATTCTGAAGAGGACTAAATTCGACTAAGATTTATGGCACTCATAGCTAGATCACCAAATTTCGAAGTGTTAGTTATTGGAAAATGTCAAAGACTGAAATCAGGTGTAAAGTTATGAGAGATCCTGAATTTATTCCAGATCGGTACAGTAAACTTGAAAAATAATTTTAAAACACGCACCCACAAACTCTATCATACATTTAATAAATTTATTGATATCTATTTTCATTTGAAAAATTTTCATACCTGATATTAAACTTTTGTAGATTGAAGAAGAATTATTAAATAAGTGGCTACTGCGCCCACTATGGCACACAATGTAGATAAATTGATAGTGAATATTCCACATGCTGTGAAGTTAATTTTCCTGGTAACAATTTGCTGCAGAAATCCTTTAACTTCCTTCTCAGTTTCAGAACTAAGTTCATCAAACAACAGGGTTTTCTGTAGAATTAGTGCAGTCCTGCTGGCCTCGTTACTGGCAAAGTCACATATTGCTGTGATTAGAGTAATTTTAACTATGAATACTGCAACCCAGCATATACTAATGATAACTCCATGGTATGTAATGTTATTCCCTCCTTCCATTTCTTTCATACCATATATGATGAGGTAATAGAGCTCCACAATCATGTCTAGGAAAGTGTTACTCATTTCAAATAGAATTGGAAAACCATAAACTCTATTAACAATTTCTGAAATGTCATTCATTGAATCATGCAGTTTCCGCAGGGTTCTTAAGTTTATTTTTTCATTATTTCCTACTCTTTTCTTTCCATTGAACTTATCTTCAGGAGGAATATAAGTATTTTTTCCACTATTTGTGCCGATTATGAAAGTATTCATTCTACTTTCACAGCTGGGCTGGTTCATTGCATGAGTTGCTGATGGAAAATTTTCATAGCATGTAACTTTCTCATATTGTTGAATATAATGTGTAGTTTGTGGGTTACATTTTATGCCAATATTACAACTGCCTTTATTTAAACTTTGATTCATACTTACTATATGAGAGTTAAGAACTTGATAGCGATGGTAAATACATGCAAGAACAGTTATATATTGTACCACCATAGTGTTGTTGATGAGATATACCATATAACCAGGAATGATAAATATGGTATATGTACTTTTTAATTGTTCATATAACCAGTAACATTGAATGAATACAAGTACACTGAAAGATGGAAGAATGATAATCAGTATGATTAAAGAAACAATGTAAGATTTTCTATATACTTGTGCCTTATTTAATAACAAAATTGTATCAAAATGAATAACTTTCTGCAACATTTTAACTATATTTTTCCTGTGAATAATTCCTGAAGCAAGTGAGACGAATGAACACATGCTTAAGGCACTCCATAGCATAGCATCAGGCACCACGATCATTTTTAGGCTGGAAGGGTATTTGTGTAGAATTCTAAAAGTAAGTGATATTGTATTAATCAGAAACAGTAGCAGAGCAAATACAATTGTATATTTGGACTGGGAACAAGAGGTTTGAATTGTTGTCAGTATTCTCCCATTTGGTGCTTGCTTTGTTATAATAGTGTAAGGTGCAAGTCCCATTAACTTAGAAAAGTAAAACATTGGTTTTACTGCTGAGAAAAAGAGTGTTGACTGTTCTAATTCATGTCCCTCATTTTCAATTCTTCTGGGAGTCAGCATCCTTTGGAATGTCAGATTAAATTTTAATGTAAAATATTTTTGGCTTATTAATTAATGACCTTCATAATTTCATAAGCAGCACACCTAGGTTTTGATTTCTCTAAAGGACTTCTTTTACTCGGAATGATGAATACCTTGTCTCAAATTCTTGAAATGCTTCTGGACAAAATAACAAACTGTTTTCACTGTTATAAATTTATTGAAGTAGCAGAAAGCATTACAAGTACATAAATAGTAATTATAGTAATGTAAAATTGATATACTTTGTGAAATATTTAATGTGAAGGTGGCAAACATATTCGTAATCTCATTAAAGTTAAAGCCTCTGTCCAGTATTGATTCAGGTATGATAAACAAGAGAATTTATAACCCTAATAGGTTCATGAAGATTTTAACTTCTTGTATTTCTGAATGGTTTTGTTTTTACCTGGGTTGAATCTACAATGATGAGATTTAATAAAACTACTCTTTGTTTCCATCATTCCTTATTATCTAGTGGGCATCATTTCTGAACAGAATCTGAATTCTGTTTCAATCCTTCAATCCAAAATATTTAGATACTTCCATTTAATCCCCCTCAGTCATAACAGAAGTTATGACTAAAACTAATATTTACTCTCCTAAAAGATACTTGTTTTTGACAATGTTAGTTTTTACTAGGATTGGTCGATACCAGATTTTCTCGATACTCGATACCGATACATTATTTTTTCCTCGATACTCGATACCTTCAACATTTCCAGTTTCAATAAATAGGTACATTAAAAATTAAAATTTGAGAGAACTGTGTAATTCCAACTAAATCAATGAAGTCTGCATATTTAATGAGACAAAATTTAATATCATCAGTATCCTATAGTTATTTTTAAACTTTAAATTAAAACTAAAATAAGTTTTTTAAAGAGTTCACTTACAAGTTTTTGTTAAAAAATACTAGCATTCTCACTTAATTGCAGAATTACAAAAGTATCGAAAAGTATCGAGCGAGTTTTCTGAAGTATCGTTCGATGCCGATACCATGCAAGTATCGAGGACCCATCCCTAGTTTTTACTAAACACTCTTCAGGGGCAACGCCCTGATATACGTTCTGTCAAGCATTTACACTGATGTGAAAAATAATAAATGTGAAATAAAACTAACATGAAAAAATAAATTAAATTAATGGGAATTTTACTGCAACAGCATTTAAAACTTATATGATATATGATACATTTATTGCACCAAGAAAATTACAAAAGAATCTACTGGATTCGACACTTGTCATTTTACCAGTAGACATCTTAGAAAACACAATAACACTTTTTTAATTTGAGGAATGTGTAGACATATAGATAGTGCTGCTGAATACATATAAACTGATTTCCCTCTCTACTGAAAGAAAAAAATAAATAAACACTAGGCAATGAGAGAAACAAAAACAAAAAACAAAACAAACAAACAAAAATACAGTTTTCTAACACTCATCAAAATACCATTCTTTGTAAGTCCCTTCAAAGTTTGCATCGTACCATGAATTAGGCCGCGGTTCTAATGATATTGCTGTTATCATAAAAAGGAACACTAAATAGTGAATAAAACCGGGCTTGTGATAATGAACTTGATAATGATAATGAACTTGACTTATAAACAAGCTTTACAATACAAATATGTGTTCGAATATCATTTAACTAAAAAACTTATATGTTGGTCATTGCATAATGTTTTTTATTTTATTTTTTATAGTGCTAATTGTAATGGCAGCTTGATATTTCCAGAATCAGGTATCTTGGCTTCAAACTCAAACATGCTTATGCAGTATAGTGTGTTGCCTTGGCTTAGTTCAATTCAGTTACATAATTACATAGATGAAGACCACAGGAATAGAACATGCTTTGTCCACTTTAGCAGATTTATGGGAGAGCAACTTGAAAGTTTGAAACCATATTCCATGGATATGGTACTAAAGGAGAAAATGAATAAATGCTTGAGTCATATGGATGGACATGTTATATAAATGAAATTTAATGCAAGTTTATGTCACTGTTGTTAAAACTGTAGTTTTAATAATTAAATATGTACAGTAATAGCATTAGTTACAGGGAAAAGCTTGCTTCTTATGAATAGTGATAATAGATAATAGATAAAATAGTAGAAACCTACTAGTAAATCTGTGTGTGTGTCAATATTTTAAGATAAAAAATTATAAATTTTATGAACACAGAGTTGACAAATGCTGAAATGATAATAATGTTCAGCATTTTCTCTTCAGCACTTATTTTCTCAAAACACTTTAATTTACGGTTGCAGTCTTCTACTATTTCATGTAACAGAATTCTTAATTTCTTCCTTTTTCTTGACACTATTAAAAGTTGAAAGTCTCTGTGTTTCGTCTTCATATGAGCTACTCATTATTCAATATAACAGTATATTGGTAAATTTACAACATCTATATTACTAAACTAAATCTCTCAACTAAAAGAAAATGAGGAGATACGTTTCAAACCTTATTAAGTCCACTTATGTAAATTTTTCAGGAGAAAAGAAAAACTATTTAAATGTAAACTAAAATACTAAAATTCTTAATTATCGGAAGGACTTCGTTCATCAGAATCCATTCTATTTGAAATAACTTTTACATTAGATTGCCCTGAAATTCAGAAAATATCTTGGACATAATATGGTTTGATGTGAACATAGGAAATAAAAAGGCATTTTGACCTCAATAATTGTGAAAATTCAACCAAAATAAAATCAGGTAAACTGATGTAACAAAGTGTCAGAATGCTTTTGTTTAATCAGTTATAATTGCAATTATGATATGCAGAATATAGATTCTTTTTCCTGAATTAATTTCTAAGTTAAGCACCAGATTAATTCATTAAGCAGGGCTTAACGAAAGAACAAAGGTCTAGGTTTTTTTTAAATTTTTTTATTTATTATTATTATTATTTTTAAATCAGATTAAAATTGTCCAGCATCAGCTGAACTGTACAGATTTGTGATATCTTGACAATTGCACACTCACATAAAAATACCAACAACAAAAAAAAAAGTCAAATTGACTGGTTTCGGGATTTGAACCAGGGGCCTCCAGAATGTGAGTCCAAGACGTAACCATCTTGGCTACCTTGCTCAGTTCAATGGTTTAGTTTGATAAGCATATGTTAGGAATAGTGTTGTTTATCACAGCTAACTGTATTGCAATTTCCAAAGCCATATATGTTCACCGTAAAGCAATATATTGTCATGAGAACCAATTTGCATTTCATAAATTCTTTCTAATATATTATCATAAAATAGGCACTAAATTTGGCCATTACTCCAGTACCGGCCAACTGATTTGGTCCAATATCAATAGGCTTCTTCCCATGGACGTTGTAAATGTGTATACCAAGTTTTATGAAAATTCGATAAAGTGTATTTGAGTTACTGCGTGTACAGACACACGGAGAGACAAATGGACAAATATTTTCCCGTCCTGCACACATTCTCATAAAGTACCATACTGGCACTTAATAATGTTGTGCAAGTAACAAATAACACTACTTGAATTTCTCCTAGCAAATAATGACTCACAATGTTTATATTTTGTTCATAAATCAAATTTTTACATAACTATTACCAGTATTTTATGAATAGCCTATGGTGTTCTCCTACATTTTATTTCTATTTATTTTATAGAAAGACTAAAACAAAAGTCTTGTTTTTTTGAAGTAATGAACAGATGCTTATTATTGGAACAATAATGATAAAAAATAATGGTTGAAATAATAATGAAATAATAACGAAACAATGTTCCTTTGACATCTCAATAATGCAGAACATCTCATTTTTTAAAACCTTGGCATTCTCCCTCAAATTCCAAGCTGTCAGATTCTTTGAGTTGTTCGTTGGCAGGTTGAGACAAATCCCGAAAAAGTGTGGTGTCAAGTTTGCAAGTTGTCACTGTCCCTCCAGTCACTTCTGAACTCTTTGCTAAACAAATTCTCTCTCTCTCTCTTTTTTCCCCCCCCCCCTTCTGTAATTGTACTTTGTAGAGAAATCACTTTCGGTTCTGGAATATTATGGAGACTTGTAGCTTAATTTCCTAATACTGAAGTGTAGGTTGTGCACAGATTGTCAAATGTGGTAGGTAGGTTCCATACAAATTACCACATTAACGTTCAATACTTATTTATTATTTTTTTAGCATGATCCCTGATCCGATTTAACTTAATGAGATAATTTTGCAGTGACTTATATTATCAGTTTTGCCTTATTGTTACATAGGACATGGACAGAACCAACATTCTTGTAAATTTCAGTGTATTGTTCAGGTGTCAGAATCTCTCTACTCTTCCAAAATTGTTTTTCTACATTCCCAAAAGCCCAGATCGGAGTGGCCCTTCACAGAGAAATAGAATACTATTTATTCCAGGTTTTGAGGTCTTTTGTGGTACCGGTATAACAATAAAATCATTGCATAAACTACATACATAGCTTTTTTCCATTTTGGTCAGTGCAGCCATCACCAAAGTGCTTAAAAAAGAAACATTCTATCACGTAGCTTGACATTGGGTTCTGGGTACACTGGATTTTTAAATATAAATTTTTAATTTTCAAATTATATACGAATTCCCATTATATTAGTGTTTTAAATGATAGAATAATGTTAATATTTTGCACATGGACTCAATTTCATATAGGCTACACCCATATAAAGTATATTATTATCATTATTATTAGTAATAATAGTAGTTTAGTTTAGTTTAGTTTATTTCATCCTCTGGATCATTACAAAATGATATGGGACACAATTTGATGGAGTTATACAATAAAGTGGACAACAAAATACAATACAATACAATGCAAATTAATAAAATATAGATGATTACAATACAATACAAATGAATAAAACATAGATGATTACAATAAAAACAAATGAATAGAACATAGATGATTACAATGAAAATTATTAATTACTACAGGATTTAGCTTGCTTACATTGACTAGTCGAGACTATGAATGGAGTTGTTTTAGTTAAAACGTTGAGTCTAAGTAATCTTTAATACTAAGGAACTTGCCATTCAGGAGTATATCTTTTAGTTTTCCCTTGAAAGTTTTGATGTTGGATTTTGTTATTTCTGGTGGCAGTTTATTGTACATGAGAATTCCTGTGTGAGATATGCTAAGTAAGCTTTTGGTAAGTCTATGGCTGTCCAAATGTAAGTTATTAAATGTTCTTGTGTGATGATTATGTATCTCAGAGTTTAGACGAAATTCGGTTTTATTCTTGTGGATGAAGAGTAACGTTTCAAGTATATATAAGCACGGAACAGGTAAGATTCCTATTTTTCCAAGGAGCTCTTTGGTTGGTGTTCTAATGGGCAAGTGGAAAATTGTTTTTAGTATCCGCTTTTGCAATTTGAAAATGCAATCAGCTTTTGGAGATGAGCCCCAAAAGGGGATCCCGTATCTAATTAGGGATTCAACACAAGAGTAGTAGACTACTTTCAAGACTTGTGTGGAGCAGGTTTTAGATAGGACACGAAGAGCAAAGGAAAGTTTGCAGAGGCGTTTGCTGAGCTCAGAAATGTGCTTTTCCCAAGATAGATCAGAGTCGATCCAAACTCCTAGAAATTTTGTCTCACTTTTGTTAGCTAAAGGATGATTGTTTATTTGCACAAGTAAGTTATTGTTTTGGGCCTGAGAATTAAAGTGAAGGTATACGCATTTGTCAACATTAATTAATAGCATGTTTTCTTTAAGCCAACGTTCAATGTTGTTATTAACTTCATTGACTTTGATTTGAAGTGAGTTAATATCAGTACAGTTTAGTATTAGATTTGTGTCGTCTGCAAACATGATGGTTTGTGCAAGGGGGATATTGAATGGAAAATCATTAATGAAAATTAGAAAAAGGATTGGGCCGAGGACTGAGCCTTGGGGAACCCCGTGTTCAGCAATTAGTGTATCTGACTGAGCTGATTCTATTTCCACGAACTGTTTTCTATTGCTCAAATAAGAAATGAACCACTTGTTGGCGAGTCCTCTTATTCCTAAACAACTTAGTTTTGTGAGGAGAATTTTGTGATTGACAAGGTCGAAGGCTTTAGTTAGATCCAAAAATAGGCCAATTGATTGGTCCCCTTTGTTTTTGGCTTCGAGTATACTCCTTAAGAAGCCAAATATGGCGTTGCTGATGGATTTGCCTTTCCTGAAGCCATATTGAGATTTAGAAAAATAATTGTTTTTTTCAAGGAAGGAAATGAGTCTGTTGTACATGACCTTTTCTAGGACTTTTGAAAATGCTGTGAGAATTGAAATGGGACGATAATTTTCGATTTTGTTCTTGTCACCCTTTTTGAAGATAGGGATAATTTTGGCGGTTTTAAATTGTTCAGGGAAAATTCCAGAAGAGATAGAGAGGTTACATATATACGTAAGTGGTTTGATGAGAAATTGGATACTCTTCTTAACAATAATGTTGGGGATTCCATCTATGCCAGAGGAGGAGGCGTTCTTGAGGGTGCTGACAATCTTGAAGATTTCTTCTTCAGCTGTTGGAGATAGAAAAATGGTTTTTTCGACTGGAGGATAGTTATTAGAGTTAGATGATGAGAGAGTGTTTAAGATATTTTTAGAAATATTTGTGAAGTAGCTGTTGAATGCTTGAGCAATTTCATGGGGGTTAGAAATTTGTTTAACATAACAAAATTTATGTTAGAAAGTAGTAATAGGCCTAGTAATATAAATGAAATAAAAACCATCTTAACATAAAAAATAATGAATTTACATCACCGCCTAGTATTAGTATTAGTAGTATTAATTATTATCAAAATTTAGTGGATTTAGATTTTAAACTAAACTAGCCTACATAGATTAAAAAATAAAGTATAAGATTTAATTTTTAAAAACTCCTAAATCAAGCTTCGGAGTTGGTCTTACATTTAGGTTCACATTTTTGGTTCATATGATAGACTCAAAAACGGAGTTATCTATGGAATTGTCCATACTATTAGATAAAATCATGCGACACGGAATCAATCACAATTTAAAAATTTACTAATACTGCACTCAATGCTGGGTCAGCAATGTTCAAGGAACGTAATGTTTATGTTACCATATCCTTCCCCTTTATTCATTCTATTGTCTGGCTTCAGACTCGGGCACTCTTCAAGCAAGCAGGTACCTGAAGAGACTAGTGTTCTCAAAATTCTCTCCAGTCTCTTTGGTGGTGGCTTTATGCTGCTCTAGTGAAACAAATTAGCATGTCTTTGCAACGAGTAGGTTAATTCCAAAGTAGGTTAATGTTCAGTGAGAGAAGTCTTATAACTCGCACTTGATGAGACTCGACTAGCTGGACCATCGCTCAGTCTCAGCTCATCTCTATTGCCACATTGTGAGATTTCGATGCTGTGTAAGCACATGGCACAAGAAGTTGACGTATAGTAGCAGGAGGGGTTGGGGTATGCAGCAGCAAAAATATTCTGATCATAGGGCTAATGGGTTTATAATGTCTCAAAGTTTCCCCTCACATTACGCCACTGGTAGTAAGTCATCCCTCCTTGTATGAAAATTTGACACCATTGTCACACTGATGAGGATCATAACTACCTTGACTTGACAGTGAATATCACATGGTTGCATATTTTTTGCATCAAGAATTAATATCACAGATCTTATTTCACATGAGGCAGATTTCTGTATGTTCTTAATTATTATAATCTCACACAGCAAGATCAGAAATGCTTGAATCATGATGCAACTCAAATGAAAACATGTGCCTGAGATTAAATTGGCCTTGAATTGGCAGGGTGTGTTAATATGTATGTCAAAAGTATGGATACTGCTTTCTGGGTGACCCTTTTGTTATGTTAAAATGATGTCACTGCTCCTGAGTGAATTTCTGCCAACATCTATTTAAGCTGAAGTAGTATTACAAGATATGTTAATACTGAGCTGATCATGGCACAAAGGGTAGATAAACTAAGGTTAAAAAAACCACAAGCAGAAAACTTGATTTTTCTAATTACAACCTGCTGCAGAAAGTCCTTAATTTCCTTTTCATCAAATGTCTTCAATAGCAACATCTTTTGTAAATGATCTTTTGTCCCATTTGCTTGATCACTTGCAAAGTGACAAATTACCATGACAACTGCAATTCTGAATATGGATAATACTGACCAACATAAATTTGAGACAGCCCCTTCATATGGAACTTTTCCTTCAACTGGTGTTACAGAGAAGTACAAATTTGCTATAAGGTCTAGCATTGTGCAAGAAATGTCCATAAGGATCTGAAATCCATATATCAAGTTTATAGTAGAAGCTATATCATATAGAAAATCATGTAGGATTCTAAGATTTCGGAATTCTTTAGTATCCAGTTTTGTTACTGATTTAGCTCTAATTTTTGAATGCTGAAACGCTTGTTCATTGTCAATCCACAGAGAATTACCAATTATCTTTTCAATTTGTTTACACAGCTTTCCATTCAAAACTTTGTACCGATGCCATATGGACATTACATATAACAGGAACTGTATTTCCATTACATAATATTCTAAAAGTATTAAGTATGTTGGAAGTCCCAAATATTTAATATTTTCATTGAATTCTTGAGCCATCCATGTAAATTCACTAATCACCAAAATGGCTGAACAAAGAGTTAGGATAATAACCATGATATATACAATAATAACAGTGTTTCTATATACTCTTTCACAATTGGGCAGTAGCTTATGGTCCACTAGTATAATATCATTGATAAGTTTTGTCATTTTTCTTCTAAATATCATACTACAGCTAAAACTGATAATAGCCAAACTTGAAAATCCAGTCCAAACTGCTAAATCTATTAGAGAACTTTTGTCCAGAATTTTTCTTTGAATGAAAATGAACCTTCCAGTGGATACACTAACAATACATAAGAGTAATGTAAGAATAAAAACCAGTTCATAAACTGGACGTTCGATTGAACATGCATATACAGTTTTTATGTTAAGTTTCTTGGAAGTTTTAAATACATAAGGTGCATGACCTGTTACTTTAGAGAGATAGTATATAGGCTTTATGGCCAAAAATAGATTCATCTTTGATTTTTGAAATCCTCTTAAATTATTTGGTTCCATTGTTTGTAAATAGAATTTATCTTTTTATTGTAAAGTTTTTTGTGATTGTGCAGGTAAATAACATTTCCTTCTTCAAACCTTCCTTAGAATATCTGAAAAGAAAACAAATATGTGGTTTAAATCCAAATACAACTTTAAACAAGTTCTCATATTTCATTGCACTTTATTGAATTGTATAGAACATAATGGAAAGACGAACAGTTGTTCTGCTTTTCTAGGATAATTTTTTTTCTTTTCTGGCCCACCAATTAAGGCATACGGTATTTCAACTCTGATACTGTTATGTCATAGCATCAGCAGTAATGCTGCAGCACAACTGGGGGTGGGGTAATACTCTGAAACAGTTTTATGAGAGGAGTGGTACCTAAAAAGTAGTGATGGAAGTTCTTGAATGAAAACTGGGAATTATTCAAACCTTGAAAGTTCTCAAGATATCAAGAATTGTATAAAAAGTATTTGAATGATTTAATGTTTTGAGAAGCATGAAGTGAGTGAAGTTCTTAAGTTATCGCACAGTCATATCACTTCAGTTAACTTTGTTGACCTCTTATACATTTTAAAGGCAAGAAAGGCATATATTGAATGCACAGTTACCAAGGACACGAGCAGTACAATGTTGGCCAGACTGACAATTTTAACAGACCATCGCACAGCAGATGAGAAAGCATTATTATCTTATGGATCTTTACTCTGTGAATGCTTTAGTAGAATGTCATTAATGCAATATCTGACAGCAATATCTGGTGTGTGCTGTGGATAGGGATTATTAGCCACACTTATTCGGGGAACCAATAGCAGTAGATTTTGTAACATGTAAAATTGCGAGCTGAACATTCGAATGATGATCTGAGTTATCATTCGAATCAGGTTAGTAGTTCTTGGATACTGACTCGAGTTCTCACATCTCGCATCGCAAGAAGTACTCTGATCCTGTATTCATCCAAGAACTTTTCTCATTTGAATGATTATTCAGTTCTTTATATTCAAGAACATATTACTCGATTCTTAAAATCATTTGACTTTACCCATCACTATAAAAGAAAGTAAAGAAAAAAAATTGGTTTTGAATAAGCTTAAATGCTTCTTCTTTTACCTATAGTATCTTCAGTTCAGGCAGGCCCCCCACATTAATCCTGGGCCCTGGTATTAACCACAGTAGCAGGCCCTCTTACCTGTTAAAAATGTCAAAATCACTTACTTTTAGAACAAAAATAGCATAAACCGGTTTTAATGTATTCTAGCTGTAGCCAGAAACTAATAATTTCCACTCATTAACTTGAGTTTTTTTGTTTGTTTAGTGCTTGCTCCTTTTCATAGGCCTAATAGTATTCATGTTTTTCAGAAAATAAACACTGTGCACATAATCGTATTACCGTATATAGAAACATTTTGCAATATTTACACTTCACAAGAAACTATACGTAATGAGTAGATCCCGAATTTGTATGCAAAATGCATGTTCTTTTTTATATATTTAAAAGTATGCGTAAATGATATGTTTTGTAAGTAACACTTTTCCATACAATTTGACCAGTATTTGTTAATGCATATAAATTTATATGCATATTTTAAGTTTTAAATGAAAAAGTTCATCTTAAATGTGGTATTAAATTATATTTTCCCTCTTAGATACTCAATAATTATGGTACTTAATATAATCTCTGCAACCAACATGTATTATATATATATATATATATATATATATATATATATATATATATATATATACACATATACATATATATTACCCCCTGTGCCAGTTTTATCTCGCTGGGGTATGTGGTTACCGGCTGTGTCATACTAAATGGAATATTTCAGTGAAGTGAAAACAGTGGTAGATTCCTTAAATGCAGAAGATGCAGCTCAGGAATGTGTTTTTTTTAAGATGGCATTGAGATGTTCATAGCTACTTCTCCAAATTACCTGAAGTTATAACATAGTTGGAGGCTCAAATTAATTCTTTAGAGCAGCGTTTCTCAACCTATGGTCTGACCACTGGTGGTCCATGAAGATGGTGCAGATGGTCTGCAGACATAATTAAAAAAATATCATAAAGAAAGTGGAAAGTAAAGAAGTAAAATTTTTTCACATATTTCGTTATAATGACCTATAATTAATACCCCAAATATTAAGAATATAGGCCTTCTTTTAAAAGTAGAATGTAAAATTAGGGGTCCGTAATTTTTTTTTAACATTTTAGAGATCTTCGAGTTCAAAAAGGTTGAGAAACGCTGCTTTAGAGTATTCACTTTCTCTTATGGACCAAATTTAAAATGTATTGTATTGTATTGATAAAATTGAATTTGATAAGCTTAGTTAGGTATTAAATATAAATCCTGGTTACAAAATAATCTGTCAAATCAGTGAAATGTTGACTAGTGTTGGTGAGAAAGCTGTAACAGAAGAGGAATTCACTGCAGAAGAGTTGTGGTGTTTTTCACATGCAGCTGTGACATCATGCGATGTAGAAAGAACATTTTAATTGTACAAAAACCTTCTTCACTGACAGGCGTAGGAGCTTCACACATGAAAACCTCAGGCAACTTTCCTTATATCTTCTGTAATAGCTACGAATAAGATAAGATTGTCTCCCCAAAAATGGTTCGGTTGATTTTTGTTCATTTGTTTTTGCATATAATGGTGCATATTTTTTAAATTATTCATGCATACTTGCGTGCATAATTTATTATTTGATTATGCATACAAATCCGGGCTCTAGTAATGAGTGTTATTTGCAATGATTTATATGTTAGGGACTGTTAACTGTAAATTATAGCTCATTTTTCTCAATTGAGTTCATTCCCCTGGCTTTCATTGAAGCAAAATCATTTATTCCATCACTGAAATCCATTTCTGAAGTCAGTTTATGTTCATAAACAAGAAAGAGAGTTAATGTGTTGTTGTCCTCTGGTAGATCTCTACTATGTTTTCATTTGATGCAAATATTGTTCTGGTGAATATCTGTATGCAGACAATTCATGTAGAAAAGTGATACGTATATTTTATCTTTATGCAGTATATGCATATTTATTTAAGACCGAGCCCCAGTCCCCAGTATCAAGGAATCACCTGACCCCACTTTGTGGGTGGTCCTATACAGATAGAGGAAATAAAAAGTGTTGCTTGTATTTCCTGAGGTTGTATACTCTTCATATATCAAACTGCAATTAAAATTTCCAATATACTACTGCAGCGGCTATTCATATGAGATAATTTAACAAATTTGTTGCTGATTCAGCAGAAATGGTTACTATCTTATGAACAGATATTTCAGGATAACAAGCTACTTAACCAATGCAGAGAGGGGGGGGGGGTAAATTATCAAATCCGTCCAGTCAGTCTGGAGTAATTGATGACACATAAAAAAATTATCACTGAATTAAAACTACTTTTAAAGTGCACTCTTTTTATCTCGGTAAACTTCTGAAGTACATTTAAAAAGTATTTTTAATTCAGTTATACTACTATACAATGCTAAAGTCGGACACAAGACTCAAAAAATATATATAGCCTATATATTGATAAAATTATATATTTCCTCTTCTTCTTTTTAAGTCTGTTAAGAATTGAAGAAATATACCAAAAATTTTACCAAAAACAGGTGGCTACTAATAAATATATCTGCCAAGTTGCCTTATGCATTGCTATCAAGAGGTTGCTCCGCAGCATTTGTGCAGCTGAGAATCCACTAAGAAATGGAATTCAGTTGGCAGCAGTAGCATATGTTTATAATGTTCTGCTACAGTCATTTATGAAGTAAGAAATAAAATTCACAAATTTATAGAAGATCGCAGTCTAGGCTGTCCGGGTAGCTCCGCATCGAGTGTTGAAAGACCAACGTTTCCACAGCCATGTTGCTGTCTTCTTCAGGGCCAGAAAGTCAGTGACTAAACAGGGCATCGGGCTCCTATGTATCTATGTGATATTGCAGAGCATTAGCGGGCATCTGGTCAGTCACAGGAGAGGCATCTGTTGGAGCACTGGGATTGGTCGGTCAACAGCAGCAATTGGTCGGAGCTCCATTGTCCCTACCTGCTGGATCAAGGTGGTGTTGAAGAAGTGGTTTCCAGGTTATCGGTAAGTCCAGGCCTTTATCCCTGTTGATGTTCTGGGGTCTTCTTGCTATTTCAAAAGCTTCTTTCAATAGAAGATGTTAAAAATGATTACCATTTCTTGGTGATACAAATTTACTCCTTTAATTTATTTTTGAAAACTTTGATTGAAATTTCTCAGAACACATATTTAATGTAACTACATATTCCAATTTTCAATGCACCAATTGTTTTTGGATTGCCCCTATAGACTAATGTTTTAGCGGCTCCCCTGAGGAAATAATTGGGAGGGGTTAGATCAGGGGATCTCAGAGGATATAGTCCTCGAGTAATTATTCTCCCCCCAAAATTTCATTTACTTACCTGAATCATCGCTACTGTTTCATCCTGTATCATATCCATTAAAATTGAATATCAGTTGAAATTAACAAACCATAATACATCAATAATAGCAACATGCATTACTCGGCTATAAGTCCGAAAGGAAGGCAGGGATAAATACCAACCATCGTACGGATGGTGAACATAACCAGAGCCATGGAGAGAGTTCATGATGACACTGAATCTGTATTTTTTTCCTGTTCTATGAGTGAGTGTTATGATTCTCGATATAAGACCTTTCTGGTTATACTAGTAAATATTTGCATGTTTGACCTTTAAACATAACATTTACTTGATTGATATTGTACAAATGTGCTTCACAGATTCCTATAATAAATTGCAGAGTCCATTATATTAATTTGATGCAGTTATGAAACACCATTATCTTCTAGCAGTTCAGAAAAGCAATTAATCAAATTGGAATATTTTTTGATATTCTGAAAGTCACAAATACCCATGACCAGGGCTGGACTAGTAATTTATTTAAGTATTTTACACATAAAAGACATGTAAAATATGTAATGTAAAAAACCAGTTTTGTATACATGATGCAATAAACTAACAGTTAACTGATTTTGACAAATTATGTCAGTGTTTTTATAAACAAAATATTAATTTATTATGTTTATAATATAAATTTTATTGATGTTTATATGAGGGGTCTATTAGCAAACCCGGCAATCTCCATTTTTATACAAGATAGAGATGCTGACTTCTAATGAAACCTTAATGCCTTTCCTATTACTTATTAAGTGCCAGTGTGGTACTTTATGAGATTGTGTTTGGGGGACGGAAAAATGTATGTCCGTCTGTCTGTCTGTGTGTCTGTACGCACCATCAGAGGCGCCAAGTTTTAAAAAATATTGCGTGGGCTCAAACCTCAAAGATTTTAAAATTTTCATACTTCCTGTCCCTTGCTGATTTAACGAATCTTTCTTAATTCATTCTTTCTATTTGTTCGTTTCACTTTGACTTTTTTCTTTTTCTAATCGCTGATATCTTGTACTCCACACTCTTGGCTTATCACAATTTTTTATTTTTTCAATTAATATCCTTCCTGTCATTTTTCTTAATCACAAGTATCATCAAAATTCTAAATCGTTCTTTTCCGGGCTCTCCTTATGTATATTTAGAATAGCAATGTGATTAAGTTTTTTTGCCCCCCTGAATGTAAAAAGTATTTCTTTTAAGCGTAAAATATATTTCAGCAGTATCTTAGGAAATTGCATAGACAGAGTAAGCCGTAAATAAATTTATTAACATAGGAATAATATTAAACGATCATGAGTGAATTGTAACAAAAGCCCTAATATGTATGCCAACAATAGCCTGATTTTTCGCTTTAGAGCGATTCAACAATGAAACACAATTTTTAGTATTAGTCTAACAATAAACAGTTATGATAATGATACACAGAAATTATTGGGTGGGCTTGAGCCCCACAGGCCCATATAAGTTGGCGCCACTGCGCACCATAACTCAAATACGCTTTATCGGATTTTCATGAGACTTGGTGTACACATTTATAATGTCCATGGGAAGAAGTCTGTTGATATTGGACCAAATTGGTTGGCCGGTACCGGAATAATGCCCAATTTAGTGCATTTTATGGTATTATATAACAAAAGGTCCCATAACTCAAATATGCTTTATTGGATTTTCATGAAACTTGGTATAAGCATTTATAACGTCCATGGCAAGAAGCCTATTAATTTTGGACCTAATCGATTGACCGTTACCAGACTAACGACTAATTAAAGGTCACATGATTTTTAATTTTTGTCTACCAGTATAATTTGACAGTTAACACTATTCCTTCACATATGCTTATCAAACAACGCCGTCAAACTGACTGAGTTGGCCGAATGGTAACGTCTTGGACTCGTATTCTAGAGGTCCCCGGATCAAATCCCGGAGCCGGCCGATTTGACATGGGTTTATTTATTTTATTTTTTATTTTTATGTGAGTGCGTGATTGTCAAGGTATCACAAATCTGTAGTTCTGCTGACGCTGGTCGATTTTAATCTGAGTTGATAAACTTATTTTCTGCATATCATAATTGCAATTATAATTGATTCAACAAAAACATACTGGCACTTTGTTATATCAGTTTACCTGATTTTATTTTGTATATGTGTTTCATCACTAACTTCCCATGTAAAGGAGGAACTCAGATTTGCAACATATACACTAAGTATGTAACAGGAAATGCATTAAACTTCTATTAGAAGTCAGCATCTCTATCTTGTATAAAAATGGAGATTGCTGCATTTGCTAATAGACCCCTCATATAAACAAAATATTCAATGCAACTACAAATTGAATTCAGTCACATTGTCACAACTCATGAATTGAGGTTAATATTACTGTGATCATTAATATACCACATGTGTATGTGGTATATGCTGCCGGCGTGGTCTTGTGGTTAGCATCGCTGACTACAGATCCGTCGGCCCGGGTTCGATTCCCGGTACCTCCTTGGATTTTTCTGAGGTAGGGAGGTCTGGAAGGGGTGCACTCAGCCTCGTGATTCCAAATTGAGGAGCTACTTGATAGAGAAGTAGCGGCTCCGGTCCAGAAAACCATCATTAACGGCCGTGGGTGTCGGCATGCTGACCACATGCCCCCCAATCCTGCCGTCTGCCTACGGGAGATGATGCAGCGGTCGGGTGGTAGGCCAAGTCCCTCCAGGGATGTAGTGCCACGGAGTTAGTTAGTGTATGTGGTATAATGTGGGTGTAGTGGTATGATTCATAACCAGTAAATATAAGAGAATATTATAGGAGAAAAATTCCTCCAATACTAGGATTCAGACTCGGGACCTTTGGCTAACACTGTCACTGCTCTACCAACTGAGCTAAGTCAGAGTTTGCTTTACAGTGCCAGATGGAACCTCTCTCCTATGACTGATTGCCCTTAATGTTCTACCTCACTGACAGACAAGTTATATGATATGCAGTACTGTGAGGCACACTAATTAGTGATTTTTGTGACCGGGCTTCCACTGTTACTGTACAGTAACACTCACGATATAGGCATTCATGAACCACAGATCACCGTCTCTGTTGGACATTACCTGAGAATGTTATAGGAGAAAATTTTTTCCTACACTGGGATTCGAACCCAAGACCTTTGGCTATCCGTGCCACTGCTCTACCAACTGAGCTAAGCCAGAGTTCGCTTCACAGCGCCAGATGTAACCTCTCTCCTATGACTGATTACCCTTAATGGTCTACCTCACTGCCAGACAAGTTATATCTTATGCAGTAGCCTACCGTGAGGCACACTAATTAGTGATTTTTGTTGACCGGGCTTCCACAGTTATTGTAACATTCAAGATGGATATGTGCATTCATGAACCACAGATTACTGTCTCTGTTGGACATTACATGAGAATATTATAGTAGAAAATATCCTGGAATTCGAACCCAGGACCTTTGGCTATCCATGCCACACTCTACCAATTAAGCTAGCCAGAGATTGCTTCACAGCACCAGATGGAACCTCTCTCCTAACTGAGCTAAGCCAGAGTTCGCTTAGGAGAGAGGTTCCATCTGGTGATGTGAAGTGAACTCTGGGTAAGCCAGAGTTCGCTTAGGAGAGAGGTCAGAGATATCGGTGACTGGAATCTTGGATGTTGTATATCCTTTTACTCAGCTTATAGCCCATGAAACCATTATTAATAATCAGCAGTGTGGCCCGAGTGAAGCAAAGAAGTTAAAAGATGCGGAACTAGAGTACCCATTTCCACAGCGTGAGGGTACTTTGAAACTTTGAAGAAAAATTTAGTTTTGAAATACAGGACAGTTGATGTCTCTTGAAAGATTGTTACGGGGTTAGGGGTATTTTACTCAAATAAGGGTCTGTCCCTTGAAACCTGTGGCATCTGGCAACTCTGAGTATACTGTCCAAAATTGAACTTTCTAATGCATGATTTTGTCTATTTATTATTACTATTTTCAGAAAAGCCCCTAGAACGAAATTCACAATTTAAAAGCTGTTCAATTTTACAACTATACCAGGAGTTGATATTAATAATATTAATTCTGCACTGCAAAAAGTTACAGCTCACGACTCCTCCCAGGGCAAGCAGCCGGATTGTACCAACACAATGGTTGAGCAGCCGAACTCTTCCAACACAGTGGGCAAGCAGCCGTACGTTCAGTACAACAGTTGCTTCTCATCAAGCAACACAAAACTCAATTGTACATTGGTTAAATATTATTTTCCAGTAAACCAGCAGCTTTAACATAAATGTGATTGTTTTACAGCATAAAATAGAGCACACAAGAGTACCATAACATAATATTTTAAATATTTTAATGCAAACAAACAGCTTTCCAATACATCCATGACTTGAAGCATGCTAAGATTACGAACCCACCAGCCTTCAATTTTAAAATGTCTGACCTTCTCTCACAAGGTTTTGCAGAATTACACGAAGTACCTCATCCCCCCAATCCCCTGCTCCCTAGCTGACATCCAGCCTGAAGTGTAGTCTTTACACTTCATTTCATCTCATCAAGCATTAATGAGAAAGAACATTAGTCTTGTAAACGGAACTTCAACAGAATAGAGAGAATTAAAATTATTTAAATTTACTTTTTTGTAATAAATTTCTTCTTTTGGTGTAATGAGCAAGAGGAATTATTGCTTCCCTGGCTTCCATGAATGGCATGCCACTGAGGTGTATATTACAAAGCCATATATTCTTATGAAATACAGCAGTTAAATAAAATTACTTATTAATTACTTACTTAATTACCCAGGGTCGTAGCTAGGTGGTGGTGAGATGTGCCCCCACCAAGGGCGCAAGTACAAAGAGGGCGCAAAATTAACCATGAAAATTGCCGTCTTTTTTAGTATGGTGGAATTTATCAAGTAATTAAAATTCCACGTTAATGGGAGAAATATTTCAGGTTATTAAGAATTACTGCACGTGAACTATCTGTAGTATTATGCCGATTGTCTAGAAACAAAAAGCAGTCGTACAACGTTCTTTAATTAGCACGTTTCTTATTGATAGAGTATGATAATGTAAATCATGAACAGTATGGAACGATATAACGACAATAAAAATTAAAATTTACGTTAGAACCTATAATTGAGATGAAAGAGGTTCAACTCAATCCCTTTCCAGCTGACTATCTTCATTTTTAAATTGAGGTTTAGGTTTTCTTTGATAATTACAGTGTTTTTATATTAAAATAATAAACAATTTTACAGAAATTAAAAAAAAATTGTTCAGATCCCCCAGTATTGGAGGGCGCAGATTTGTCAAACTCGCCAAGGGCGCAGAAGGACCTTGCTACGGCCCTATACTTACCACACAGGAAGTTATGTACTATCAACAACTACACTCACCGTACCTTATGTGAAGATGTCACATGTGTATGGTGTAGGACATTTTCATTTTAGGTTGTGAAATTAAACGTAACAGAATTTACCCTTTAAAATATTTATTTAAAATTCAAAGGGGTACAATATGACAAATATTTTCCTTCTCCCTTACATAGAAATATTTTAAATATATCTACATGGAAAATATTTTTAATATTTCTACATGGAGAATATTATCTTTTAACACAGGAATAGAATAAAATATACCCAAGTACACATGCAAGACAGCTTGATGCAACACCATTTAACAATAATTTCTGTTGTTTCTTTTTTGGGTTAAAATATTCATTCACTTGTTCACTCGATTCACAAAAAACAGAATCCAATTATATAAATAATGTCGTGCAATTATTTAGTATTGAATTTTATTTAATGTGCATTGAGCTAATAATAATAACAAAGTAGACCTATCCGTGGAGTTTTAATTCACTTTACCTATCTGCATTATTAAGTTTTGATTTAGTGTACAGACTTTCAGTAAATGAAAATTTAATTTTAATAATCCATTTTTCATTCTCTCATTGCCTCAAAATCTATTGTAGTCAATACAATTTTAATCACTTAAAACACTGTATCATCTGCATAGTAGGAAAGGGATCTTATTTTGGGAAAACCTTACCTTTCATGTAATAGCATTTTGATAGTTTATTTTTATGTTATTTTGATATACTTCTTGTAGTAATGTGGAATATATATAAACTTCAGCAGTATTATTAATGTAGACAAAAATTAGTTAATTTGATAATTTGGATACCAATAGCTTATAATAAGCAGATTAAGCACATATAGTAAGGCTTTATATAAAGGTCGTATCACAGCTGAGCAGATGAAATATATAATATTAAATTAGATTATCCTCCTTTTTTCATTGATTCTGAATATATTATGCAATGAAATATCCATTTTTTGTTTTGTTTATAATGTTTATTATGAAGATCATTTCTTAGAAGCTTAAGTGTTCCTTCGTGAATTGTGACATGTTATAGGAACTCAGGAAAAATACTAGATTTTGATTCCCTATTTCCAGTCTTGCTAAAACCAGAAACTAAGTTTACTTTAAAAAGTGAAATATTGTCGTGATTATGAACAATAAAACTAGCTCTCAGGCAAGTGAAACTTGAAGTTCTTGACAATAAAGTGTTGCAATGCACTTTTGTGTACCATTATATAGGTAAAGACAATTTGAGGTAAGAAATGGACTGTCATGAATTTACAATCTTTGATACTAACAGTAATTAATCTCTCTGCTGTTGCTATGACCTATTAAAAACATTCCACGGTGCCATTTTATGAAGAAGCCCAATGACATGATCTGATATTGTTCTTATTAGTTTATGAATGTGTCCTGTTTTTGAAGAGTGCTCTGTGTCATTTATTCCATCAGATTCTTCATTTTCTCTAGCAATTTCATCACGATGTTCAGTATATTGATCAATTTTAGGAACTATTTCTACAGTTTCTGGACTTTTTTCATGTAATGCAGTATTTCTCATTTTTCGAAGAAAGTTATTCAGATTATCTTCATGGACAGATTCACCTTCAGCATCACTTATATAGTCTGTGTACATATTATTAATCTCTTCATTTTGCTTTAGACCGCCTGATACTTTTTCGGATGAAATAGACACATCTTTTCCCAATTTTGAGTTCTTGTTATTTTCACCCTTATTTGGAAATTCCAGATTCACACTGAAAATATTGGCACCTGAATCTTTATCAGAATGGGAAAAATTATTCTCAATGTTTTCCACTAAGTTATTACGACTAGCATTTGGGAGCTCATTAGATGTGGATTTATGGCTGATTGAATGAAGGTCTTTCCATGGATTTTTATAAACGGGACTTTTATACTTCTGAGAACTGATTTTATGAATTTTGTAAGGAATTTCTTTAATCTTTATGGCATCTTCATTGTTTAAATTTTCTTGTACCGGTATACCATCTTCACTTTGTTGTGTATTCCAATCTTTTTGTACATGATTTTCTCTAAAATGTTTAATAATTTCATTAGTTTTAAAATTAACCTCATTATTTACTTCATTGTGCTTCATGTTCAGATCATATGTTCTTTTTAAACGGTTTTCTGCACTTGGAATATCTTCTTCAGATATTTTTCCATCTAATTCTTCATCAGCATGAACTAAGTTCAAATTGTGATCTTGAAGTAATTGAAAATCTGTTTCATAGAGAGGATCATTGTAAGTAATTTGTGACGTTTGCAAAAATGGCTCTAGATTATAAATTTCATTTTTATTCTTGTCATTATTTCTGGACTCCACAACTCCATTTTCATATTGATGAACAATACCTTTCATATCATCTTCAGTTGTGCTTACTAATTGATCCTTAGACTTCTGGTTAAATTTATATTTTTCGTTTATGTTGGCTTCAGTCCAAGGGTCCCTTCCAGTTCTTTCATATGTGGAATGTAAGGTATTATCATGAAAATTATTAAGTATGGAACGTTTTAACCTTGTAGGAGCAAGATTATCTGTGTCTTGATTTATTTTGTCTTGCATAACATTTTTCATATCTTCATTCTTATTTCTCACAGGACTTCCCATTTTGGCATTTGAATTTGATGTTTTTACTTTTGAGTCAATATTGGTTATCTTTGTTTTACTGGGTAGAATCTCAAAATCCAAGAGTAACACCTCATTTGAATCATTGGTTTCAAGTTCTCGATCATTGAACATTGGGAAAGGTGGTGCAAAGCGTCGCTGTATTCTAGTTAGTTCTCTGATGTCATTTTCATCAGACTCATTTTCAGCTTCTTCAGATTCATGAAACAGTCGAATATCATTCTCACCAACTGGCATGTCATATAAGTGGTCTAAAAGTGGATCTTGTGGCAATATAAGTCTTGGAATGAATAATGGTATGGGTATCTGTTTGACATGAACATAATTCCCTTGTAGAGTATTGTCATCATTTGGTTCTCTAGAAAACGCACTTTCAGTAGATGGGGCACTGAAATTAATACCGGTACTTCTGTCTGTTGTGTTGTTGCCATTTTCATCTGATATGTTACCCCCTTGAAATCCTTTCAGTGGATAGAATTCTATAGGTAGTAAAGATGGAATATTAAAAAACATTACAAACGGAAATCTTCCAAACTTAGAAATATCAGATTGCTCCATATTTGATTGTAATTCATCATTATACGATTGCATAATATTCATATTAGGAAAGTAATTCATCATTGGAGATTCTGGTTTTGTAGGGATTTCTTCATTGCTTCCTGAGGTTCTAACATTTATTTCCCACCAATTTCTCTGGTGAGGATATTCATTATTGTCTTTATTGTCATCCAGTTCTGATGATTTCTTCCCATTTATTTCAGGTTGTTCTTTTGAATCATCAGTGCTTGTATTTTTGTTATTGTTGGTATGGAAATGCTGTGTTGCATGCCGGCGTTTCCGGAGAAGAGCTGCAGCTCCTGATTTGAGCTTCAATTCTGCTCGTCTCCTCAGAAGCTCTTCTCGTAACTTAATCCTGCGAGCCTCAAGTGCAGCAAGAGCTTCTAATCGTCTTCTTTCAAGCTCAGCCTTCAGTAAGTTTACTCTGGCTGTCACTGATAACTGAATTGTTTCTGGACTTACAAGTGTTCCAACATGTTCTGTATCTTTTGCTTTCCTCACCAGTGGATCTGAAACATTTTCTTCATCAGATACTTCATGTGATTTAAAATCTTCAAAATTATTTTTTGTGTGGATTGAAGTACTTTCTTCTGCTACAGAGGATGTAGCTGTTTTATGGTTAACTTTATGGTTCATATGACTAGAATCTTCAGTATGTCGTATCAGTCGACCCTGTGGCATACTCCCATGCTTCTCTTCTCTCATTATATCATCTTTTGCTTCGAGTTTAAGTGGTTTTTTCTTGGTGAGTATAGTTTCTTCTTCTGAAGACTGTTCATCACTTTTTGAACTTACTATATCGTACGTATATTGAAAGATTTTATCTTCTGCCTTCTTTACAATATCATGAGCAATTTTCAATTTCTCAAGAGCTACATCTTCATTTTTCTCCTTCTTCACAACCTGACCTGTTTTTTGTACTAGAGATCCCACGCTGTTAATTATAGAATTTGTATTCCTTCCAATATTATTTATGTCAGGAATTTTCCTTCCAGTCATTTTTTCTTGATTTTCAAATAACTCAGAGGATGTTTCTATATCATTATATTCCTCATATTGATGTTCCTTATTGTCCACATTGTGGTTTATGGATGCAATCGAAAGTGCATTTCCCACAATTTTACTTACAGCATCTAGGGAATTTGAATGGGTTGTGATTTGATCATCTGTAGAATGACTATCATCAGATGCAATGTTCATTCCTAGTGAAGCAATTGACAATGCCTTGTTAACTATTGTAGAAGTACCATCAAAAGTTGATGATTCATGTGAATTGTGATGTGGGCTCTTGTAATCTGTGGAACTTTCTAGAATAGGGATTGTTTTTGGCGTAAGATCAAGTCCTACTCTACCTATGTCCAGTGCATTTCCAACAATCTGTTCTACCATATTTAAAGACGAGGATGATTTTTCTTTGATTTTCAAGGGTTCTGCAACTTTTGTAGCCTGTTTAACTTCGTGCTTCTGTACAAGCTCACTTTCAAGCTCATTTTGTCTGGTCCCTGTTTCATCAGGAGACTGCATTTCCTGATGATTTATGAAAGGCAGTGGTTCAAATGATTGTTCACTTTTGGGATCACTTTTGGGATCACTTTTGAAAGGCTTCTGTTTATTTAGTACAGCATCACTTTCATCCACTTTTACTTGTTCAATTATTCTTACAGGTATTTCCATTTTTAAATTCATGGTTTCTTCACTTCTATCACCCATGCTGGCTTCGTAATTGTTTTCGTTGTCTTTATAAGCAATTTTTTCTGGTGTCTGAATAGCTTTTGGTAATCTGTTTTTGTGTTTGCTTTCGTCTCTGAATAATTCTGTATTCAGTGATTCTTCTGGACTAGGAATAATATTTTCAGGAATGAAAAGGTGTTTCTCATCATCTGTATTTGTCACTTTAACATTTTTCACCATGTCTTTTGGTTCTGTTGACTCCATTTCATTACTAATGTGTGGTGTAGTACTCACACTCAAATTTGAGTCCTTTTTCTCAGATTCATTGATTTGACTTCTAGTGTGTTGAATGTCATCTTCGTTTACACTTGATATTTTAGTGCTTGCATGAGCTCTTGGTCTTCTGACTACCGGTAATTGGTTTTTCATTTCTAGCTGGTTAGTGAGTGTATTGAACACTGGTACTGCATCATCTACTTCAGATGGTGATCCTGTATTTGCATGTTTTAATTCAATCTTATTTTTACCATCAGTAGGTACTTTTCTTACAGTAGTAGAAATATTTGACTGGCTTACTTCCATATTAGTTCCTTCTAGTGTTTTCTTTATATAAGCTGATATTGGAACAGCAGTTATATTTTCCTTATTCAATCGATTTTTTTGATCTCCTACTTGTCCTTTTGATTCACTTTTAAGCGCAGTATTGATATTGTTAGTTTTTACTTTTCTAAATGTGGTAAACAGTTCCAATGAGCTATCATTTTTAAATTTCCAGTGTTGTTCACTTGATCCCCTTTTACTGGTGTTGCTGTCATGTTCACTTTCCAATTCATGATTATTGCCGTTTAGAGAATTTTTTCTAGTTTGATCCAGCAGGCCTACTTCATCATACTCAACTTCTAAAGACCTTTGTTTATTGGTTTCAAAACTGTCATAAGGTACTTTAGATCTTATAACTTTATTAATAGTTTTGTCCCTTCTGTTTTCGGAATATGCCTTATTCATTCTAGAGCCAGGTAATATATTTTGACTCATTATTTGTTCTTGTGTATTAGATTGATTTTCTCCGTTATTAACATACTCCCCTGATACCATATTTTTTTTCGCATTATTTTCAGTCACTTTCTCCTCTCCTGTTAACTGCTTTGAAGTATCTCTTTGAAATCGTCTGCTCTCCCTGTACCCCCTGGACATTTTTCTTCTCATTTGGTTATCTAGTTGTGATTTTCTTGCCCTTCTCAAATCATCCAATATTTCCTCAGTGGTCACAATCTCATCTGAAAAAATTTCAGCAATCAAAGGATCTTTTTTCCTTAAAGTACGTCTGCTAAAACCCCTTCCTGGTCTTTCTTCTTCTTCTTCTGAATATAGGTTAGCTGCAATTTTCGCAGAAGGTTTGCTTCGATAATAATGTGTTGGGCTCTTAACTTCTGATGATCTATATTTTATTTTGTCTGATAATTTTCTGTTTCCTGTAGATTCTAATTTATCCCCTCCTTCATTAAATTCTGGGCCCTCTGATTTTCTTGTGGTAACTTCTTCAACTTTACTCTTTTCGGTAATGTTGAAGCTTTTTGAAGTTTCATTGATTATTTCATCTCCATTTTTATTTATTTTTCTGTTTTTATTAATTTCTTCCTTTAACTCAGAGCTATTTTCATGTTCGTTGCTTTCTCTGGTTTTTCTAGTTTTGCCACGTATGTTCATACTTTTTTCAGTATTCCTGTTTTCTCTCGAGTAAACCTCATCACTCTCGGGCACGTTTTGATGTTTTATTTGACGACTGTAACCTTCTCTCTGAGTATCTTTCTCAATTTTGTTTCCCCGACTACTTCTGTATATGTTCATTTTATCTTGTATAGATGGTCTAGATCTGAGTGTGTGTTCTTCTGAATAGCCTTCATGATCATCTTCTTTCTTCCAACTTCTCCTTTTATGGCCTTCTGTATTAGATGTCTCATATCTGTCTCTTGCATTGCTACTGTATTTTTTGTGGACATAGTTTATAGGTTCTGATAAATCAGAACTTTTATCATTGTTAATTATTCTTGTTCCCTGTTTGTCATTTTTATCTGTTTTCTTTAAAGTTTCATTATCTTTATCCTTTTTTTCGTACTTTTCTTCTTCAGACATTTTGCTCTCACCTTTTTTACTCTTCATATTTTTCTTGGTTGATTCAAAGTATGTGTCAAGCATTTTAGTAGCAGCATCTTTAGCTTTATGATCTTCTTCTTCGTTTGGAGTCTCCTCTTTAACAATGTTATCATCCTCATTTCCATTTTCACTTTTTGTTTCTTCTTCTGCTTTATGGACTTTTTCTAGAGCATATGTTTCTGCTTCCCAGAGTTCCCCTCCATAGCCTGAAAATTTTTTGGCTGAAGGAATGTTATCTATCTGTAATTTTTCAAAGTATTCACCTGGTGCATGATAATATACTGGATCAATTGCTTCAAATTCCTCATCTTCATACATGTTGTCATCTCTACCAATGTAATCATAATCCTTGTTAATTTCCTCATAGGATGCTCCATCATGTCTAAGATATATAGGCCTACCGGTACCTGCATGTGGATATAAATACTCCCTTTCTTCAGAAATAATCTCCCCTGTATCACCTGATCTTATATGGTGATAACGTTTGTAGGCCTGATATTTGTCCTCATATCGTGGCTTTTTGTTAAGTTTTGGTTGTCTATCTGCACGACTTTTTTTTTCTATCTTGTTCAGAGGATTTTTCTGTAATGCGAGTTGAAATATATCAGGCTCCAGACCTGGTATCACATATCTACTCTTCTCAGTTATGAATCTCCTTTTCCTCACTTTTAGATCACTTTTCTTTTTTTCTGGCTTGTTTTTGTTGTGATATGACTTCTGACTTATTCCTGTGTTAAGTTTGTTCAAAGGTAACTGAAAATCATTCGTTTTGTCATTAAAATTTGAAGTAATCATAGAACTGTACAATACATTGCTTGATTTCACCTCACCATTTAATTTAGGGAATTCTGTAGAGGGTTCTGAATCTTGCCTACTTTCCTCACTTAGGGTTATAGGTAATAACTTTCCATTATCATTCATGCTTGTAGAAATCATGTGATTTTGAAAATGATGTAAGATTTCTTTCTTGCTACTACTTTTTCTAGGCATTGTGAAACATGGTTTTGCTTTGACATCTGGCATCACCCAGAAACCCACTGACATAGGTGGAAGTGATACCATGCTAGTGTGATTCATATGGAAAACTTCTGGAGAGAGGTCTGGAATGCTGCCATCCTCACCAAGAACTAGGGGTTGTCCGTTCAAATTGGTTACTGGAATCCTGAAAAACATAATGTAATACATGTTAAAGTAGAATGGTTTATTTCCATTTCATACCCCTTGCAAAGAACTGACATATGTTTTCTTTTTCCTACAAGCTATTGCGTGCTAGAATTGGATATGCTACTTTGCCTTTCTTATTTGCTTTATCTGTTGTTCGGCTGGATCACCTGCATGGTGAAATCCTGGGTAGGGAAATCTGGAATGGGGTGCACTCAGCCTCATGATTAAAATTGAGGAGCTACTTGATAGAGAAGTAGCAGCTACGGTCTTGGAAAACACCATTAACAGCCATGGGTGTCAACATGCTGACCACATGCCCCCCAATCCTGCCATCTGCTTATGGTAGAAGATGCAGCGGTCGGGTGGTAGGCCTAGTCCCTGACATTTTATACTGACTATTCCACTCAACCGCCATGTGTTTGATATTGACCAATAATGTTTAGCAATTCCTCAGATATAGACCAATCACGGTCGTTTATCTTACAATATTCTTGTAGGAATCACAAGGATGGTATTTTATCGGGTAAAATGGTCTGCTCATTACTGGACACGAAAGCATCAGTGTGCAGTGATTAATACATCACATGTTGTCATTAACAGCATGAAAACAGATTATTTTATACAACATAACTTGTTTAGAAATTGAAATAATAAAAATGTACATTGATTAAAAACACAATTTTGATTCGGTGCAAGCCAGTTTGTGTGCTTTATTCTCTTCTGCTGTTAGCTTACCTGAATGAAGTTATGTCTTATATGCACAATCGGTAGCACTGGTCAAAACATGGACATGGTAACTCGAATCGTAGCACTGGTCACAACATGGATATGATAAGTCGAATCGATTCATGGATGGTTTACTCATAGTATGCTGTGAACTCGCAGCTGTTAGTTTTGTTTTTATATAACAAAGCACAAAAGTAATTATTATTTGTATAATCCGTTACATTTTTATTTATGGAATAATCTTAATAAATCCAACTCTCATGGGATTACCTATGATAAATCTTGGGTTTAGAACATTTGGAGATTGTTTCACTATTCACATTCAGGATTAAACAATGAGATAAATTAAAATTAAATTGAATGCCATCTACAGACATTTAGGAATGGGCGTCAGCAGGGGAGGGCAAGGAGATGCCCCTTCTGGATTCTGGAATGACGTATTGCCTCTGTCAACCTGAAGTTTTTGCAATGAGAATAAAAAAAAATATATATATATATATATAAATATTTTACATGAGTTTAGCAAGTATTGTTATAACTGCATCAGTGTATTTATAATAAACCACCACCATGCTCTTAATTTAAAAATTAAATTTGTAAATAATGAAAACAATCGCTTACGTTATCAAAATGAAAATTGTTTCCTGATATTTTAGTCTGCAACTGTGTGCACATCATAATGCTACCAAATCAAAAGTGTAAATCCATAACAATGAAGAATGTATACAATCGTATATCATAACGAATGTGCCATGCGGTGCACGAAGTGTACACTCACTTCCACTATGTTTCTTAGAAACATTCCTTGATTACTGAATGGAAAGAATTTTTGTACTATCTAATATAATTCCGTTTTGCATATGAACAGAATTTTTATAACACTATGCTACAGGGGCATTTAACACTGTGAATGCCAATATGTTTAATATTCATTAAATAATGACAGGAAATCCATTTATGAAGTATAAGTAAAAATTTCCGGCCATAGTAAATGTAACCCCATCTTCTACATATTTTATTTCTTTATAACATTGCAAACAAAGGATACAAACAGAGCAGGCTAATAGATTCAAAGCAATCAACATTTGGATACATTCTGCTTTCACCTTTGCTCTCCCAGGAGTGCTTTTCTTCGACAAAATATTATGCGATCTGTGATTTAGCCCAGATAACTCAGTTTACTGGGATAACAGTTTGACATTTTCCCTGGCCACTTAGTGCAATCTTTGATTGAGAATTTTGCTCGTGGCCATAAGAGTGTATGAAACCATAGTTTACTCAAAATAGTAATTTTGTCAGATCCATTTTTAAATAAGTGGTTCATTTGAAGTTCACTAGTGAGTAATTACCTGTCTACAATTGAAGGATTAGTCTACCTCCATACTATGAATGAATGAATGAATTTAGCCTCTATGTCCCATGAAGGGCTAGGGCCTCCTA
Source organism: Ectobius pallidus (assembly GCA_964059195.1). Lineage (NCBI taxonomy): Eukaryota > Metazoa > Arthropoda > Insecta > Blattodea > Ectobiidae > Ectobius > Ectobius pallidus. The sequence goes on from CAXKWD010000008.1 coordinate 23,905,832, forward strand.
CAAGAGGGGAAGCTCGGGTAGGTAAAGTCCGCGTGGTGAGCTATTTCACACGAACGGTGCTTTGTACAGTCACTTTGCAGTTCTTAAAGTTTGTTCCTTTAGTTTGGTATAAGGTTGTTCACTTGCTGCCGCCACTCTTTTCTGTTGCGAGCGATGGTCGACCAGTTCACACCCAGTTTTTGTTGGAAGGTGTCTGCCCACCTTCTCCTTGGCCTGCCTGGTTTTCTCATGCCTATGTAAGGGTCCCACATAGTGATTTCTTGCGCCCATCTGCCTTGCTGCTGTCTTGCTATGTGACCTCCCCACTTCCACTTTGTCCTGAGGGCTTGTTGTGCGATGCTCTTTGAAGCTGTGATTTTCTGCAATGCCTTGTTGGAGACTCTGTCTTTCAGTGTGATGCCAATTATCTTTCTCTCCATTTTTCGTTCGCATGTTTCGATGCTTGTTTTTTGTCGCTCTCTGAGGGCCCAGGTTTGGCAGCCATATGTTAGAACTGGGAAGATGCAAGAGTTGAGGACCTCTAGTCTGAGCTTCCGGCTTATGGAGTTGTTGAGTAGGATGTATTTCAATGACCAGAAGGCTTTCCAGGACTGTGTTATCCTCCTATGTATTTCTTTCTCCGTTCCTTGATTGAGTGAGACAGTTTGCCCTAGGTAGATGTACTCGTCCACACTTTCTATCTCTGTACCTTGGACTGTGATGGGTGTGGTAATTCTATTTGACATTATTTTTGTTTTGCTTATTTATTACATACCTTCAGCACATGGAGAGTACAAAATAGAAATCAGGTCAGAAGTAAAATTAATGCGTTATTTGGAGCAAAACTGACTTGGAGAAGTCTATGAAATTTTGGTAAAATTAATGAGTTATTTGGAGCAAAACTGACTCTAAGAAATCCATGAAATTTTACTTTAGAGTACAGTTTTCAAATCTAAATATTTTTACATAAAATAATTGTCACTTTTAAGAAAAGAATATAAAAACATACCTGAATTGCACTTCTTTTCCATCATTTGTAAATGTGAGAAGGTACTGATGCATTAATTCTATGCCTTGTTTCACCCCAGAACCAATTTTTAGGGTAACGTTAATCATTGTAGACTTGTAGTTCACAGCAAAGAAAGTGATGGCTCCAGGTATGGCAGTATGGCAATGGCAATACAGATTAATATCTGATGTCTTATCAGCCTGCTTAGTGTCCAGTACAATTTGCCCAACCATATTCTTGTGCAATAATGAAACCCAGAATTCCTACAAAACAAGAGGCAATATCACTGAGAAGTTTTCAATTTTATCTTACTAGAGATTTGAATTAAATACCATAGAGAAGAAATTATTTTGAGCAGGAATAGAACCTAGGTTATCAGCTTTGAATGCTGGCATGAAGACCACTCAACTCCCCAAGACCATGCTCAATCCCATTCCAATATTACTCTATACTAGGGTGGCCAGATTTCCGAACCAAAAAATGGGACACTTTGAATATTTTAGCAAATTTTAATAATATATTATTATTATTGTATAATTGTTCTCAACATAAGTTAGTAAGGAAGTAAGCTTTATTCAAGTTAAATGCAGGACTAAAATAGTTGATTGTGGTTACACAATAACAGAATTATCATTAGGCCTATTATATTTATGCGAGATCATTATGTCCTTTAAAATGTTTTCTTCTTTCAGTATTCTCTCATAGAGGTCAATACAAGAAATTCTTTGCTTGCACAGATGCTGTTTTATTTCTAAACGGCTTCAGTGTACAATCATTTTTTTTAAAAATGGAATCACATGCTGTACATGATATTCTTTTTTTTAAATCCTGAGTGAAACTATTCATCCTTTTTAGCATAATAAAACACCGGATGAAATGCCACAGCTCTCAAAATACAAAGCTTTAATAACTTCACTGTTATCATTACTGGCATAATAAGACACAGACTGGCAACAACATAGGCCTACTCACTTCATGCAGCAGTGCTACAACTCAATGTAGCATTTTCGACTTATTGCAAAGAGGGTGCTTATAAAAAAGTAGATAGGCTAGTATACACCAGTATTTTCAACCTTAAAAATAAAAATCAACATATCTGATCATACAATAATGAAGTCGTGCTATGAATTTAAGAAAAAAGAGACAAAATGGGATCAAAAGGGACAAAAAGCATTCCTATAGGCCTAAGGTTTTGTCAAGACAATGGAACCAGAGTTAAAAAAAGGGACAGTCCGGTTAAAAAGGGATGTCTGGTCACCCTACTCTAAACACCTAAGTAATCTTGCTACATATTAAACACAATGAGAAAGCATCTAACTCTGATACTTCTTTATTAAATGGATTTAAGTTAACTTAGTTTACTAGTATTAATCACTGACAGGTTTTCAGTCCTATCTCACTGAAGAGATTTGTATTAAATACTGTAGAAAAATCCTGGTTGGGAATTGAATCTGGATTTTCAGCTATGGACACTGATATCAAGACCACACGACAGCCAAAACCTGTGTCTATTCCCTTCCCAAATTTCCTTTCCCTGGACATTTTGTGACCTAGCTACATATTAACAAAGTGAGATTGCATCTAACTCCAAACCTTTTTTATTACTAGTTGAATTTGAATTTGAATTTAGCCTATGAAATCCCTTAACGGGCAAAGGCCTCCTGCTGATCGCAGGGAAGCTCAGGTGCACTCATTAGGGGAGCTACTCCTAAAGAGTGTTGTGCTACGTCCGTTTAGTCACTAGTTTTATCACTGTCACATCACTATTTTCATTATGTTTGGTCTCATTCCTCTACTTGCAATATTCCTTTTTCTAGATCTTTCCACTGATCCCTAGGGATTTAATTTAACAAGTGGTATTTAATGAATTTCATTTTCCCTGTAAGGGTGTATTAGGTGTTATCTTAATGAGAATGCACAACCTTTGTTTATCTGGGTCCAGTTCACACTTCAGTATTCATAAAATAAAATATAGCTCATTATAACAATGCTATCACAAAGAATCACATATTTATGAAGCTGTTTTGTACTTCTATAATGGATCCCAGATGTGTCATATATTAAGATTCATTTTGACACATATGATGTGCCATATTCGGTAATTTTTTTAGGAGTTATGAAGGTAATCTTCTTTCCTTTTATATAGGGAAGAAATCTGCCTTGTGACTAAGAAACAGGTATATAAATATAAATAAGCACTGAGGAGTGATTTCTGCAATATTTTTGTATTTTATGTTTATCATTTAATGTTTATAACTATTTGTGTAACTTACAGGACTTGGATCCTCTAGAGTTCCAAGGTCAGGCTGCTTCATAATTACATACACTCCCATCCGAGCCATAGCCCCAAGTCTGTGTGCCCAAGTAAGTGCATCCATATGTCCTGTATTAGTATTCATAGACTTTTCACCTGCAAATACAAGTTTCATGGTTATTATATACAGTAGTAACTAAGAATGTTTACAATTCTTTGTATGAAAGGTATGTGCCAATTTTATAACTACATTTCTTGAGTTATAAACTAGTGGAACCTGATTTAACACCCTTCTAATTTTTACAGCTGCAGTTTGGAGTCAATGCTTTTTTGAAGCATTCAAGTACAGTCAAACCTACCTAAAGCGGTCACTATTCATTCTTTTGAAAAATGGCCGTTGGTACAGGTGACCATTAAATTAAGGTTATGAAATTTTTGAAGTCAATGAAGAGGTCTGGTTCATGAAATGATTAGTCGTCTCACTATCCTAGTCCCCAACAGTGCAGCCTTTGAAGTGTTGTTTCTTTAATGCAAGAAGGATACATTCGCATCAGTAGTTGAAAACGAGATACAAAGAAACACTGAAATTTCTTTACTGTTATTACCAGTGCTTTTTTTGTGACGGTACGCAACAGTACTCAGTACCGGCACCTTTTTTTTTTTGTACAAAAAATAAAATTCGCATATTACTCGCCAATATTCTTATCACAGTTCCTATGGCCTATTACTTAAAATCAAGCTTGTTTCTTGGTTTTGCTAGATTTCTACATACATAATTGCTTACATACGAACACATGATAGTTTCAGTAATGGCTAGTTTACACGATGACACTAGGTTTCGTAACCACTTTCATGAAAGTGATTTCGTGAAACTAATTACACACATTTTCTTTCTAATGCAACCACACATTTCTTGTTATTTCTGAAGTTCAAGTTATTAAAATCCCATATAAATGTTTGAAACACGTATGAATACAGGCATTTCATAATTTCCTCACTTCCCCATTTCATTTTACGAAACGCGAACAAGCTAAATAAGCGTAAAATATCAACATTACTATTATAGTTTCGTGAAAAGTTGGAATCAGCCGAAACTGCGTAGTTTCGTAACTCATTGTCACCAGTACATCTTGCGCTTGCGCATTCAAGCAAAAAACAGTTGCGAAACTTACTTACGAAACCTAATTTTGTCGTGTAAACTAGCCTTAAATTGCTGTGGCTACTGGACTGCAAGATGGTAAGTTAATCAGGAGGTTAGTGCGTGTTTAAATTTAACTGCATTCGTTGTTTATGTGTAATTTGAAAAGCATAAACCCTTGGTTTGTTCTGCAGAGTTGAGCGAGTTCATAGTTGCTTATAAATTGTAGGATGAAGGTGTGTTGTGGTTCAGTGAAATGAGTAAATAAGTAATTATTTTGTACTGGTACGCAATAAAAGAAAGCATGAGGATGTTTTTGAAATATCTCATAAACCTGCAAACATTGAATAAAATGAACCTGAAGAGAACGTCGCAAGTACCGGTAATTTTACTGCAATTCAGGGGGAAAAAAAGTCTGTCCATGATAGGCCTGTTTGTTAGACGTTAACTCAGAAAAATGACTTCTGGAAGAAATATGGGTGCTCCCATGAGCTTCAGTTTAAAAGTTTCGGTGAGTACCGCCACATATTTTGTTAGAAAAAAGCACTGGTTATTACTATTGTTATTGGATTGACTTGGCAATAAAGCCTGCCACTTTCTTTGATTTGTGATGCAAACTAACTGTTTACCCCAATAAACAATAATATAATCCAGCAGAACACAAAAGCAGATACCGACATTTGACATGCCGAGTGGGGATGAGGAAAGGAGAGAACTATACTGTATCAAGTCTGCATCGTGAGCAGGTAGGAAACTCAAACACCTCCATCATGTGCTAGACTCGTGCTGTGTTAAATGTTATGGTGTCTGTTTTTAGCTGTTGGTGGGCAGTTCAGTTCATGTGCAATATGCCTTCAAATGGGAATAAACACATTCCTAATGATAAAATAGAACAAGTACTAAATCAAGTGAATTATCATGGGGCAATGAAATATAAACAATGATAATGTAATCGTGTGTGGTAGTTAAATTTTATTTCTTAGCTTAATCATTCCTGTTTTTATTACTTTAAGTTTCTTTGCATCTTTGCACTATTCTTTGTGGTTTCAACCTATTGATTGACAATACCAGTAAAAGCAGGTTTAGGAACTTCAATCTCTCTTTGAGAACCTTGAAAGTAACAAAAGTTAACAGGCTGTAATGCAACAAAGAGGGTGGTAGACAGTCTACATTCCTCTGCTATTCATAAAAGTTCATAATACAGAAATACACACAGGGGTTGACCAAACTACCTGATTGTTCTATCCAAAAACGATATTTTGGACAAAAACCTAAAAAAAACTATTTCACCTAATGGAAAACCTAAAACAGTGTTTTTAAAAACCTAAAAATCCCGTCCCTAATCATAACAAATTTACAATAACTATTTCAACATTCTTACTCAAAATTTAAATTTTTTGGTTCACCTGATATTCTGAACAAATTGGTTTGGAGACTTAGCCATAAAACTATTTTTAATCCTTACCAATCCACAGGGGTTTCTTCATTGTAGCTCTTCCTAATGTTCTTGTAAGTTTCTCCCTTACAAGTGATAGATTCTCCAGTGAATGCTGTAATTTATCACTATCATTCAGTTGTCCTGTTAATTCCCTGCAAAAGAGAATGATGGAATTTAAACTATAATAGGACCCTGGTTATCCAAGACTCAGTAATATCTGAGGATTTCTACATCAGTTGTGTTCCATCTGTGGAAGCAAGGGAAGCAATGGTTTCCTTAGATCATTACACCAAAAGAAGAAATTTACTACAAAAAATAAATTTTAATTATTTCATTTGTTCTATATTCTTAAGAGTTTGATTCACGAGAACAAAATTCTCTCATTAATAATGCTCAGTGAAGTGCAGAGTGGATTACAAGGCCATGTGGTTGTCAAGTAGGGAGCGGGGGACCTGGGTGGATGAGATACTTTGTGTATTTCCACGAAACCTCTGAAACATGATTGGAAATTTTTAAATTGAGGACAGGTGGGCTTGCTTGCTTAGCATGCTCCAAGCTGTGGATATGTTGAAAAGATGTTTGTTTGCATAGGATATTAAAAATATTATATTATGTAGGCCTACTCTTGTGTGCTCTATTTCTATCCTGTAAAACAATCACATATGTTAATGCCGTTGGTTTACTGGAAAATATTTAACTAATGTATAATTGAGTTTTGTATTTCTCAATGGGAAGCAACTACCAAACTTATGGCTACTTACCCCTTGTGATGGAAGAGTTTGGCTGCTCGGCCATTGTGTTGGGAGAGTCATGAGGTAACAAAATCTGATATCCTGAGCTGTAACTTTTTGTGTCACAGTAATAATATTATTAATCTCAACTTTCCTGGCGTAGTTTTCCAATTGAAAAGCTTTTAAAACAGTGGATTTGGTTCTCGGGACTTTTTTGAAAATAATAATAAATATTTCTTACTCTTCCTGCACAACCATTTTGTTAATTAATAGAGCACTAGGTAAAGACGAAATCTTGCATTAGAAAGTTCAATTTTGCTCAATACACCAAAACAAAGTACCAATGTTGTTGTGTTTAATATTGTGTACAGTATAATGTTGTGTACAATATATTGTTTTAATGACAGAGTAATGTAGTTAGCCAAATAGTTACATTTGGCAGATTTACAGCATTACTAGTTAGCTTCTCAGTCATGAGTTATTCAACTTAATGAGAGGGTTCTGTAATGTTTGATATCATTTGTTATGTAGGGAAGAGAACTATCCCTCCATGAGCATATTTAAAGCAGCATATTTGCTGGGTTCGATCATCAGTACTTTCTTGGAATTTCCTGATGGTATATGGTTATTTAAAGATGGGGATGAACTGCAACTTAGGCCTGTGTCCGTCGCCGGTGTGCTAGAATTATGTCCCACAGGAGTTCTTTTACATGCTAGTAAATCTACGGACATGGGCCTCTGTTACATTTATGCACACATAAATGTCATCGACCTGTGCCAGATTGGACCCTCAACCTTGGGCACAGAAAGCCAGCATGATACTCCTGATGTAGGGATCTCTGAAATTGGGTGAACTCACTCTAGTGAAATTAAATGAACTACCCTTGGAAATGGCACGCTGGCCACATATCCTCAAACCCGCCATCTCCCAATGAAGACAGCAGGCAGGGATAGATGTGGTTGGATGGTAGATTCTGACCCTTCATGGAATGTAGCACTAGTTTTACAGTTAATAAATTATATAAATTCAACTATTAAGTTGAATTCCCACCTTAAAGATAATGTATTTACAAGTTTAATTGAATTCAAATTGATATGAAGGAACCACTAAGAAATAAAATCTAATCATTATAAAAATAAGAAAGTCCACAAAGCTTATTTGTTGAAGTACCAGTTGTTTCCGTCTACCGGCGTGGTCTTGTGGTTAGCGTTGCTGACTACAGATCCGTCGGCCCGGGTTCGAATCCCGGGACCTCCTCAGATTTTTCCGAGGTGGGGAGGTCTGGTAGGGGTGCACTCAGCCTCGTGATTCAAAATTGAGGAGCTACTTGATAGAGAAGTTACTCGATAGAGAAGTAGCGGCTCCGGTCAAGAAAACCACCATTAACGGCCGGGGGTGTCGGCATGCTGACCACATGCCCCCCAATCCTGCCATCTGCCTACGGGAGATGACGCAGCGGTCGGGTGGTAGGCCAAGTCCCTCCAGGGATGTAGCGCCACGGAGTTTAGTTTTTTACCAGTTGTTTCCAAAAACAGGAGAGTCGATTTAGGATTCAAATAAATTAGTATTGTAGGTCTGTAAAAATGTATATATTACTGCTTCCGTCATTCAAAATTACACCACACACCTCTGACCTATATATAATACTTTTAATAAAATATTATATATGGATGGAGCATTTTCTCTTTTTTTTCCCCCAAATTGGTTATACTGGGTAATATGGTATCACTATGGTATAAAAGCTATCCAATAATATGTTAAGAAAGTTCAAGTGCTATAAGTGCTATTTTTAACAGCATCTTAAATTTGATACGGCTATTAAACAAATAGAAAACTGTCTATATAAAACAATTTAAAGGATTAACCTTATATATAAATGCAACATTTTTTGGCTTCTTTATCAAGGTACCACTGTGAAAATAATGTCCATACACTCTGTACAGTTTGATCTGGATGCAACGGTCAGTAGCACTGCCTTTCTGTTCCCAATTCACCCAGACTGAGGTACATGTGTGAAAATATGATTGACCTAACATTAGTTAACAGGCATGTAAATGAACTTCTTCAGGACAAAATTCTGGCACGCTGCACCAGTAAGGTTAGAAGCCTTAGAAGCAGTGCACAATAATATTGTTAAATGACCATAACAAACAAAGAAATTTTGTTGCTTATCTGCTGCCAACAATAATTATATAAGTATAATTGCATAGTATCATCATTAGAAGATGTAATGAGATTTAGGTTAATTTCCACTTTTTAAATATCTGAACCAGGAATTTAGAGCATTACTTACATGTGCCATGTGATTCCGCTTAGAGCTGGATCTGCTTCATGGAAATATTTCCTCAGAAACTTCACATCTTCTCGAGTGTCTATTCTAGTAATATCAGGTCCCAGTAAGATGGAATTCCGGTAGCGAGGATAAGCATTTATAATGTGCCTCAAATTGTTTACATCTCTGCCTAACTGAGCTCCTGATATGTTACATTTTAATTCTTGAAGTTCTGTGGAAAAAAAAAAAAAAAATTAACTGTGTTTGAAATTAAATAGTAGTCAAAAGAACACATCTTGAAAACTTAATTGCTGTTAATTTTTATAATTATATAATGATTTGACAGTTACAATACATGTCGGCCTAATAGACCTCTGTTTCTGTGGAAGTGTTTGATAAATTTAAACAGCTAAAGTGGAAACGAATTAAAACACTAGTCTTTTGTAAGATCTAAAATTTCCAAGATTTGTTTACTTTAGCAATATAAAATTATGATTCAGTTGGTGTATCTTAACATAAAAAGTTATGTGCGTGGATGGAAATATCTTGTCTTCTCTGCATTCTGGGTAAAGGGCCTCCTAGAGGAGGTTTCATCATTTAAGACTAATTTATTTATACCGGTAATTAATTTCCTATAGAGGTCAAAGAGAAAGGTGGTAAACTCACTGCCTTGATGATAGCTAATGAAGGGTATTATTACGTAGACTTTAAAGAGCCGAAGAATTTGATCCAGAGGCTCTAATTTAAAATGGAGGTCTTAAACATGTTGTATAATCTATTTATTAAAATTCCTTAGGACTATTGTGCCTAGGATTTTTTTTTTTACATTCTAAAAATCCATCAACTTTGGCCAGATTTGAGCCCGCTCTACTCCTGCACCATCAAGGCCAGCATGAGCTGTTATATAGATAATTTAAAATCAAAACAAAATTCTTTAAGATTAGGTATACTTAAGGAACTTCCTATGATGTGATTTCTCGTTTCCAAGAAGACTACAAATTTACTTCAAAAAATTTAATTTCTACTACTGAAACTATTATAAAATTATGATGTAATCTTCTTAGAAAGAGTAAAGATGGTAACTAAATAACATTAATAGCATTTCTACTAATTCATTATAGTGTACTTAAGTACCCAGCTTAATTTCAAATGCAAACACCTACAGTATTTCTAGTTGACATATTTTAGTTTATAGTGTCTGCATTTTAAAACAAGCGAGTTACAATATTGTCACCTGTCTGCCAGAACCACGAATGTGCATTTTACTAGTTTTGAGAAAAATGCAATTGAAACTTTAGAGCTTGTGTAAAATTACATAATTAAACAATAAGTGAATATTTGTACTGGAATATGTCATACTGGCAGTTAGAATAGTATGTATACCATAATGTTCATTTAAAAGTGATTACAATCCTTTCCATGACTTGATTTTGTCACATTCATGGTTTTGGCATAACATTAAATTGAACAAATGCATTTCTATTCACACAATCGCAACCGACTTCAGAGCTTAAGTAAAATTACATAATTAAAAAATAGTTAAATATTTGTACTGGAATATGTGATATCGGCAGTTAGAATATTTTGTATACCAAACTGTTCATTTAAATATGATTACAATCCTTTCCATAGCTTGACTTTGTCACATTCATGGTTTTGGCATAACAGCAAGTTGAACAAATGCATTTTTATTCACACAATCGCGATTGACTTCTGTTGTGGGCTGGTCAATTCTGTAGATTGGACATTCACCCTCACGTAATATACCTGTCCTCTAAATATGCCATCCTCCTGCTCCATTTAAATGATCGTAAATTTTTCAAAATAAAGTAATTAAACGCTGAAATACAAATTTTATAATGCACTAAACAGATCTGCAAATAATTCTTCAAAGTACAGCACCACTCAAAACATTCTCTGTTGTGAAATGCCACAGTGCAAAATAAGCATATGTATCGAATATCTCTACCTTGTCCATTATTAACTGGCAAGGATTTGAAGAATAATTTATTTTTCTATCTTGTCACTGTTGTTTGCAAGCTATATTTCTTGGTATCCTCTAATAGGTATCCTGCTGGGTTTTTGTGAGCTGCCCTTGAAGTGGTTACTACACACCTTTCCCCCTTTTCTGTCCATAACTCATTCTCTAGGAATTTTTCTATGACAGTTTGGTGACAAGTTGTGAAATTTACAGACCCTAAATTCACTACAGTTTTTGCTGCAGTTAATGGATCTTTAAAAATGGTTTCCTTTGTAGATAGTCTTCACATATTATTTATTGTATTCAGTATAACTAAGAACATCTGTCAAATGATATGCATACAGCCATACAGTATTATGTACTATAATTTCTATATTAATAATTTTGTCTTTGCACAAGAGCCAGTGACAAAAACGTTTTTGCCTCTACTCAGTCAAAACCAAAACAAGACTTCATAATGCTGTCATTGTTTTAAACAAAATATAATAATAAAAGGTTTAAGAGAGTAGATTATCCAAGGACGATACACACTTTTTATCCACTGAAAATGACAATGTTTTGTAACCAATGACCTAAATGATATGCTAACTCATGAGAAATCAACCCTTTGTGTCAACATAAAAATCTCCATAGTCACTTGCGTAGGCCTACTTCAGATACATAGATCTTCATTGTCCGATACCATTGTGTTCGCAAATGTTGAAACCTTTGATGTTTATTTAACTGCTATAATAACGAATGTGGTACATCATTCTTAAAGTGCTGTGCCTGTTCTGCTAAATTCACGAATGTGGCACATTGGTGATGTAGGTATAATAGAGAAGTACAGGACAGAATGTGAGACATTTGTGTATGTGGCATAACAAATAAAGCAGAACTTGCACTTGCAGACTAGCTATTACTCGCCAAGGAAAGAAGATATGATATTCGTGGTTCTTGCAGAACAAAGATAAATTAATGTCAGTTGATGCCAGCAATGCACTTAACTCAAAATCTCAATTTTTGCACAGTCATGGTTCTGGCAGATAGGTGACAATATCAGAATCTCAATATTAATTTTTTTGATAATTTTTAAAGTGAAATTCAACTTGAAGAAATATGTCAGCTTTTGAAACAAATCCCATTTTTTAATATTGTGCTTCACATATTGCTGTTGATAATAACAAATTAACTTCATGACATGACAAGACCTAGGCAGGGTAAGACCTTCCACCAACTACTGCATCATCTACCTTCACCTTTCAAAGCTGGCAGATGCCAGAATTGGAGGAATGTGGTCAGCATGTTGACACCCACTGTCATTTTTGGTAACCTTCATGACCAGAGCCTTTATTTCTTTATCGGTTGTTCTCACATAGCTGACAACTGAGTGGACCCTGTTCCAGACCTCCCTACCTAAGAAAAGTCTGAGGAAGTACCAGATACTGGTATTAAACATTAACCACCAGACTAGGCTACATGTGTTCTTAGTTATTCCCTTTTCCGAAAAGTAGAAGCCCTGTATATGAAGTTACCATAAACTGTTCAGTTTTTTAAACTGTTGCCTCAGAACTAAATGAAACACATTATATTACAAGAGAAATATAATTTTCAATGCTGGAAAGATTAAATTAAGAGATAACAGAGGCCTGTGTATTCTGCTTTATCTGATACATAATGTAGCATGTGGATGAGCCATCATTGATCATAAGACAGACTTTAATTATCTACTCTATAAAATCAATGATGAAGTGCAAGATATTTGAACATGTTGCCTCTCCACCTTTGTTTCCACAGCTGTCAACTTTCTCTAGTTATATTGTATGAGGAGCAAATGTTTGTAATTGATTGTGTTAGGAACATGCTAAAAAAGCAGATAGTGTTTCAGTGTCAAGGTGTAGGGTAGGAGGTTTCTGGTGAGTTAACAATACTCTATCTTATATATATTTAATAAGGTGCTGTGTATATTTTAATTTGTTTTGATTTGTAAAAACATTTTTGTGAGGGATCATTTATTAAAACTCTTTAATGGAAACAATATTGTAACAGATACAGGTCAAGTCTGGACAAAGTGATTTAGAAACCATGGCCCATTAGACTTACTCCATTTATGATATTGTAAAGAGAAGGCCATGACTACAGTGCAGTCAGATAATTTTACACTTACGCCCTGTAAAAATATAACAGGAAATGTAAGATAATTTTAAATTATTAGCTAAATACTGTAGTAGGCTATATCATAAGAGAAGTGAGTATACATTCTGATTCTACAAATTTAACAGTAAAAAAATGTGTTAAATTTTAATTATATTAATTTTAAAACTTCAATTAAATAGTAGTTTAATGATTTATTTAGATCATATAGCTTTTTACTTTCTCGCATATACGTAGTATAGAGAAAGTATTGTGATCGTGACAAAAAATCGAAATTGAGATAACACCGGGAAAGCATGTTTCACAATACCTAGAAACCGAAAAAAGTTTTTTGGAGTGATGTTGGTCCATCTGTCTGTCTGTCTGTCCATCTTGTCTGTCTCTGTAGACAATCACAATGGGTAAATGGTCCATTGTATTTACTTCATATTTTGAATTAAGAACTTTTTCAAAATTTTATTGAACGGTGCAGAATTTGGGTTTTATAACTGAAATATTAAGGGGACTTTTCATGAAAACTTTTTAAAAAATCTTGATTTTGAAAAATTGGCTCTAACGATTTTAATAAAAATGTTACTGTAAATTGGAAACTTTTATCTGTGACTAATGAAATGGCTATATTCGTTTCTCTGCAAAAATTACTTAGGGGGTATTTTACTCGTATCCATTTTCAATTTTTCTAGATTATCTCCATTAGAGTAGGCGATACATGAAAACCTACCACAGTAAAGTTGTAGAGAAAATTAAAAAGAACATTTTTTGTTAAAAAATTTCTTTATGGGGTAATATGGAAGAGGTTCTGGGTTCAATTCAAATTTCGTGGCCAGTAAACTCTTGTAATAACTCATTCGTGCAGCATTTGCTTCTATTGTTCGGGTACATCTCAATGTATCCTGCATTTTGGCCTTTGAGATTGAGGAAACCATACAAACCCCAAGTTATTGTTGTTGTTGTTATTATTATTATTATTATTATTATTATTATTATTATTATTATTATTATTATTATTATTATTTCACAGTAAAAGCATTGAACATAAGATCGACCCTGATGCTTTCCATTCTAGATACTTGTTAGTTTTATGAAAATGTAATAAATAAAATTTAGAGTTGAAGCATCTTCCGGGCTGTGGGCCGTGGTCCAAAGGCAAAATTACAAGTCTCGCCAGACGTTTCGCTCCCGCTGTCTCCAAGCAGTTCAGTCAGCATCAAGATAGCAGCCACTGAAGAAGTTCCCCACAGCGGGAGCGAAACGTCTGGCGAGACTTGTAATTTTGTCTTTGGACCACGGCCCACAGCCCGGAAGATGCTTCAACTCCAAGATTCCGGCCGTGAAAGCCTCAGATTAACTAAATAAAATTTAATTGTCTCTGTAATTTACTTTTTTCTAGCCTTTAACACGTTTATGCAAGAAAGTTTGTGCAACTTATTTTTTCACCATTTGTTTCACTGATACTCACTACTGTAGTATGGCAATGTTAATTACTTTGTTGGAGCGCTTTCAACACACCACACAAGACAACACCAACATCTTAAATGAACAATTACAGTTGAAATCACAAGTACTCTATGACACAGTCATTAAAAAATGTCTTCCTAGCCACAATGATGGTATCAAGAGAGCCAGTTACTGAAGATGGCCACTCCGGTACCTCCTCGGATTTTTCTGTGGTGGGGAGGTCTGGAACGGCATGCACTCAGCCTTGTGATTCAAGTTGAGGAGGTACCTGATAGAGAAGTAGTGGCTCCAGTCATGGAAACCACCATTAACGGCTGTGGGTGTCGGCATGCTGACCACATGCCCCCAATCCTGCCATCTGCCTGTGGTAGATGATGCAGTGGTCAGGTAGGTCAAATCCCTTCAGGGATGTAGAGCCACGGAGTTTATTTTTAATTTTTTTTTTTTTTTTTTAAATATAACACTAGAATAAGAAACCCATGAGTTGATGGAGGAAGCCTGAACTTACCATAACCAAGCTGCCAGGAGACACTATAATTCATCTTGTTAGAGTAAGCAATGAGATCCATGCTGCTTCTTGAATTCCACACTCCCTCTATTCTGTCCATAATGTTAAGGGATACAACCAAATCAAGCCCTGCCTCTATGGCAAAGTCATTTACATCATTCCACTGCTTTTCTGTAACATAAAAAAGAATTGTTTTTAATTCTGTCATTCAAAGATTTCTTTTTTCTCCCCGTGCATTAAAGGATTTTTTCTTAATATTGATGCAGTAACTGACAGTACGGTACCTACCTAAGTATTACATATTGTATAAGCATTACATTAGTCTATTTGATAGTTAGTAACACAATAAAGCATGGCAAGTGCAAATACATTTACAAATAGGATTAGGGAATTCTATGCAAACTTGACTGGTATATAGTAGTAATTACCGGTAGTTAAAGTTAATGTTAGCGGTAATGGTGGTAGTAACTTGCAAACATGTAATTTTTAAATTTGGTTTCCAGTTACATAAATCTCACTCTTTTTCTAGCTAGAAAACCAATCGCCATTCAGTAAGTAAGTAATAGAGCATAACAAAAAATATGATTTTTCATAAAATTCTGGGCCTTGGTAATGAGATTTTTATTCAGTAACTTACCAGTAATCATGTATTTATTGGGATCATCTTTAAGATGCAGACTCTGGAATTTATAGTGGTTGCTGTCAGGACCTGCAAGTCTTAAATATGCAGGAGCTAGACTCCTTGCCATGTTAAGTGTCATCATAGTTCTGGAAAAGAAAATTGTGTCATAATTAATTTACTAATTAAATGTTCTACTGGTACTTGGAATTATGTGCTTCTGTGCATAGGCATCACTACGAGGAGTGCCCAGGCATACCCTGACAACCCTCCAAAACTCTTAAATCACATAACACTTTTGCCACTTTTCATTAACTGTGACCATGCCAGGAAAATCTGACCATAATTCACTAAACGTGTTCCCTCATAACAGTAGAAATCAGTTGTCAGTTGTTTGATTTTTAGATTTCAGTGCCATCTATTAGTTTTCTTCTTGTACTGCATTCTCTGATTGTAACAAACCACTGCCTTCTAAACTGTATTAATCGTGTATACACTGCCTGTCCTATACGGCTAATTTTGCGTACTCGGCGACATTACAGATGGCAGCACCTTTCACACCCAGACTGCTTCTTGTTTTTTGCTACGACATTGTTGATTATGTAGTGCTGTCACCGCCGTCTCATAATCACTGCCTTCTAAACTGTATTACTCCTCGAGACGGCGGTGCTCATAATATAGTCTATCAATGTGTCTAATTAATTTACATTTATTTTAATTATTGCTCCAAAATTCCATTTCAAGGTAAGTGTCATATACTGGAATAATATTACGTTCTAAACAAATAACACAAGTATCTGTGTCTGTTTAATGCTTATTTTGATTAGTGATTGCTGCAATCTGGGTGTGAACTGTGTCGCCTCTACTGGATAAATTAGGCAATTTAACAATACTCTGAACTCCATGTTAAAATAAAGCATAGGACAGGCAGTGTAATTCTCGAGACGGCGGTGTAACAAACATAAAGACAGTATTGCCAACCATAATACTTTCAGTTTGAAAAGAGGTCTGCACTTTTAGAAACCCATCCATAAGTCACAATGTAAATTTAGCACAGTCCCCAGTGCTTTCTTTGTTACTTTTCATGAGAAAACATCATGTACTAATGCAATACAAAGGATCTGGGTGAGAAACAATCTCAACAATGGGTGTAATGTTTATTTTATGAATTGAATTATTGTTCAAGCAGGGATTCATTTTTTCGAATGGGATTGCTTTTAATAGGCCTGCTATAAATATTTACTTGATATTTAGTGCCTGAACTAAGATGTTTAGGATAATGGTAGTAAAGGTTCATTTGTATTAGTCATGTGAATTTTAAAATTCTAAATTCAAATATGTTTCTGCGTGAACTGTAGTTTTACGTTTATAATCAAAACAGTTAAATAATATGAAATCCCATCCTTACGAGACACTATTTTTTTATTTTATTTTTTTTTATTTTGTGAATTAATAAATTCCTTAAATGAAACCAATTAACATTTTCAGCCTTGTAGCTTTGTTATTCCTTTTACAAATTTTTGTATATAAAGGAGTGTGGTATATAATATACATATTTGACTTTCTTTTACCAGGAAGCTCATTCAGCTCCCCAACATAGTCAGTTCACCCTGATGAAAGCACTTGTGATAAAAATGATTAAAATATCTCTAAAAACATTTCCATAACTTGCATAGTTATATCTTCACACTTCACAGTTTAATCTCTAAAAGAAAAATCTAACAGTACAGTAATAAAAAAAAGTCTCATGCAGAGACCTTGGAATTTTAGGCATAAAAAATTGACATTTTAGAAACTTAAAATAGGAACATGATATGGACATGATATGGACCAAATGGCCTCATGTAGTGCACCAGTGATGACGACTTGTGGAAAAAATGACTGAATTCATTAAAATTTTCATGTATTGTAGAATTAGGACAGGTGTTGAATTATCCTGGTAATAGGGTTATGCAACAGTTGGGACTGGCTCAACCTTTCGGAGAGCGGCTTGGTTGACTCTGGTTCCCTGTTGCTAGGGTTTAGAACAGGGGAAGACAGAAGGTTGCTCTGTGACGTCACTGCTTTCTGCTCTCACTGCTCGCGTTGTACCTCTGCGAGGAGTATGTGAAATGTAGGCATCAGTGAACAGGGGGGAAGAGAGGGGTATTAGTATTGCGGGCAGGGGGAATTTAGGGGGTTAGAACTTACGTAATACGTGTTTCCGAGTTAATGAAACATCAATCGATTTTCTTGATAGTTTATCGGTTAATTACAGCACAGTAGTTTAACATATTATAAATGATTCTATTTTTCTATTCTGTGAGAACAATTGCCTTTCCACAAAATCTATGTTCTTTGACAAAAATAGACAATACTATCATTTGAATTAACACAATTCACTACTATAAAAATAATTAAAAAAATGAACTGAATTAATTACCATACAAGCTCGTCTGCACCTTAGATGATACAAGATTACAGTAACAATTTTCTGACTTTCCTGTCTCTTTTTTCTTTAACAAGTTTACCAATATAGATATATAAGCTTTCATGAACCACAGATTATTGTCTCTGTTGGACACTACATGAGAATATTATAGGAGAAAAATTCCTCCGACACTGGGACTTGAACCCAGGACCTTTGGCTATTCGCGCCAATGCTCTACCAACTGAGCTAAGCCGGAGTTCAATTCACAGCGCCGGAAGGAACCTCTCTCCTAAGACTGATTGCCCTAATGGTCTACCTCACAGACAGACAAGTTATGTCATATGCAGTACTGTGAGGCACACTAATTAGTGATTTTTGTGACCGGGCTCCCACTGTTATTGTACAGTTGACATTCAAGATAGATATATAAGCTTTCATGAACCACAGATTATTGTCTCTGTTGGACACTACAGAGTGTGCCTCACAGTACTGCATATGACATAACTTGTCTGTCTGTGAGGTAGACCATTAGGGCAATCAGTCTTAGGAGAGAGGTTCCTTCCGGCGCTGTGAATTGAACTCCGGCTTAGCTCAGTTGGTAGAGCATTGGCGCGAATAGCCAAAGGTCCTGGGTTCAAGTCCCAGTGTCGGAGGAATTTTTCTCCTATAATATTCTCATGTAGTGTCCAACAGAGACAATAATCTGTGGTTCATGAAAGCTTATATATCTATCTTGAATGTCAACTGTACAATAACAGTGGGAGCCCGGTCACAAAAATCACTAATTAGTGTGCCTCACAGTACTGCATATGACATAACTTGTCTGTCTGTGAGGTAGACCATTAGGGCAATCAGTCTTAGGAGAGAGGTTCCTTCCGGCGCTGTGAATTGAACTCCGGCTTAGCTCAGTTGGTAGAGCATTGGCGCGAATAGCCAAAGGTCCTGGGTTCAAGTCCCAGTGTCGGAGGAATTTTTCTCCTATAATATTCTCAAGTTTATCAATGTTGGGACGTAATGTTTGAGCAATATTTAATCGAAGACTACATTTAGGTTGTGATTTGACAATGTACTTCTTGATTTGAGCTTTGCACATTTCATTAGTGAAAAAAATTGTTCAGCCTAACTTCTTGTAACTATACGTTTTTCTCTTTAGTATTAGTTAGTATATTTTTAAATATCTTAGGCTATAATCCTAATTATTTTCTTTAGTATTTTTATATTTTGTAATTTAATTTTGTAATTTAATTTTGTAATTTTCTTTTGTAATTGTAATTGTAATTGTAATTGTAATAGTATTAATGTTTTATAGCACTCTAGTTTATAAATTATAACTATGTTTAGTTCTTGGTATTTAAGTATTAAGTATTAATTAATTATCTGTAATATTATGTATTTGTGTTATGTAATAGTAATGTAGTTTTTTTTTTTACTGGTAGAGCGGAAGAGAAGGCCAAATGGCTTTAGCTCTGCCAGAATAAATAAACAGAATAATAATAATAATAATAATAATATGTCGATCCAAAATTACATAATATTCGTGCGGCAAGTTTCGGGAATCTGGTTTCAGAGAAATTTCTGTAAAAGTTACCCAAGACCACTTTACGTTCGTATTTGTCCTTTAACAGATCGTCGCATTGTAAGTTTAGCAGTTCCAACTGATACGGGCAACGAACGTCTTTGACATTAACTAAATATGGGGTAGCAAAAAGTTTAAATATTGGAGAAAGGTTTTCCACATCCTGAAACCTCGATTCGAACTGAAGAAGAATGTTTTGCAGAACTAACACATGTTCTGCAGAGAGAACACTATCAGGATCGCATCTTGCATTAACTTTGAAAAATGCTCCGTATTTCCAACCAGAAGTTGTTCTACCCACAGAGCTAAAGTGAATAGGTCCTCTAGTACCTAAATCTAGCGTACTCTAAACACCCCTACTACCGTGCGCTCTTGCTGACGTCACACACATGGGATCCGCATGCTCTTGCTCCACAAACGTCATCACAAGACGTAGTTGACTTCCCCTGGTTTAGAAGATGGAGTGGGCTCGCTAAGGCTGGAGGAATCTTCATCTCTTTTCCTGTTCTAAATTTTATATTTATTTTATATTTATTTATTTAACCATGATTCTGTTACCTTGTCATATTATTATTACCAGGGTGAGTAAAGCATTAAATGGTGGAACTTGCGTAGTTCACCGTTCCCGCCACGTGATGGTGCTACCTCCGTCATCACTGGCTGGCTGCATGCATGGGTATTGGACTAATCAGTTTTAGCTACATGTTTTGCGACATTTAATATGATGAGACAATACATTAGTGGGATTTATTTACACACGTAAGTTACAGTTACACTCCAAAATAAACTAAATTAAAAATATTTGTTATTTTTAAAATCTTACAAGAAAGTTTTGACAGTTTCCTTGAGGATTTTGCAGTCGCTCTACATCTCTTCTCTCGAAATTTCTTTCGCGCGGAAAATGAAGCGACATTTAATATAATGAAATACTAGTTGAGGCAGATATAGAAGTAAATGATCTCTGAACAACATAACGATCGAAAAACTGGCAGATCATACATAATTCATCAAATATCAAAACACAGTTATGATGATTGTCATCACTTCCTTCCATGTCATCAGAGATGGCAGATAAGGCATGAGGATTTATACCATAATTGCATTTCAAGCCACGTGATAGCTTGTGCAACAATGAAATTGAAGGTAGAGGTAGCAGCTGGTGATTCGAACAATGTTCATAACCTTTCCTAGATTTTATTAAAAACAGCAAACTTTCTAAAATAAATTCTGGTTCATAACGCATTCCTTGAGAATTTGTTGCATTCTTTTTTGCATGGTGCGAACCATAAGTTTTTGTTTTTGTTTTAAACTTTTAACATCATACCTTTTTACAATGTTTCTTAATTTTGTTATTTCTTTGAGATAATTAAGTTTCTTTTTCTACTTACAACAAGAAGGTGTGTCAAACGCTTTACTTTTTTCCGCAGAAGTATAGATAGATACATAGTTAGACAGATAGATAGATATAACTTCTGCCATGTGGTCATTGTTGATAAATGCACATTGTTTCTGGTTGCATTCTGTTTCGGTGACATTGCTTTCCTGCAGTAGAATCTGGCTGCATGCTAATTCACTGGCTTTGCTTTCCTGTGATAGGATCTCGATTTTTCCTATTTTCTTCTGCTTTTGTGGAGTACAATGAGGATTTCGTGTTTTAGGGGTTTTTCTTTTACGGGGTTTGAAACTCAAATAACTCGGAATTCCGGGAAAGTAATGTGGTATGGCATTTTCTGTTAATTTCCATCTGTTACGTTTCAATTCTACTGTTTTTCCTTCTATAACAAAGGAATCCACCTTAACTAGCATTTCATTGCTAAAATGAATGTCGCACATGCAAACATTTTCCCTTAGCACACGGTCACTTCTTGGAATTGCTTTGTTCTATTCACTCAAACAACTTTTAGGGGGTCTGAATAAGTGTCACCCATCTCCTTTTACATACCTCGATTTACAACCAGGCACAAAACATCCTGGCATTGTGAAAGTTACTTTGTTAGAGTCTTCACTGTTTAGCTGATTCTATTCGCAGAAGGAAATAAAATACACTTGTGAACAATCGCATATAATGATTATGACACAAATAACACTTCTAAAATTGACCATCACAAAATAAATTTCTACAAATACACTACATAACACGGCATGGTAAGAACTTCACAATACACAGCTCTCCATGCTCGCGAGTTTCTTAAGGGATGACGATCGCTACAACGCCTGGTGTGGGAGTTTGGAACTACTTCATCTAAACTATACATTGTTATAGAAGTTCTAACACTTAATGCTTTACTTGCCCTGTTATTACTTACTATTTCAATACTACATTAACATGTGAGTACAAATCTTTAGTTCTTTTGATAATGCATTCTCATAACTTATAAGTAATAAAATAATAGAATGGATCTTACCTCAAGTTGTTTCCAGACAGTAATGTAGAGGGATCGATCATCAAACTGAGGAATTTGTCACTAACCACTTTTACTCCCTTGGCTGTGTTAATAGTCACAATTGTTTCTTGTGCTGAATGTACAATGGAGACAAGACCCAGCACAAGAGTGGGCCATCTCCAACAGATGTAAACCATCCTGCGATACTGCAAGAAGAATTTTTTTACATTGATTTTAATGTTATATATGCCACGGGTAAAGCTAGAAAACCGAATAAATCTAGGTGTACCCAGGTAATTGAAGCAAAATTTCCTTCACTTAAGGCTTTATCTGGGTAAACCTAAAGCGCGATCTAACCTCATGCCTCTGGATAAAGCTGATTTCTTATTTTATTAGGGGCCTGGATATGTGCAATATGGTTAGGTTAGGTTAGATAGGTTAGGTTAGATAGTTAGGTTAGGTTAGATAGTTAAGTTAGGTTAGGTTAAGTAAATTCCAAGTATCATTCACTTGCATCCTGTTTAAACAAGTAGCCTTACTAAATAGCATTTAAAGTGATATTTCCGTTAATAGTAATTTGAAAGTGTTGTTTGCTTGAAACGCACTTGAACTTACCATTAGTCCTCCAGGTTGGGTAAACCTAAGATTACCCGGGTAAAGCTAGAAACATATATGTTATTCCAACTTTACCCAGTGCTTTTGGATAATGCACACTTTACCTGGATAAATGTAGGCTTACCCAATTTCGAGTTCTACCCTTAACATATAGCCTACGTTAAAAACTAAAACCAGTTGCCTTTATGTTGCAATTCTGTAATTTTTGAACATTTTTTATTTAGACAATTCATGCAATAGGTTTTTAATTGGGTTTATAACGAATTGGATAAATGAAGTTTCCATTTACTTTTAAAATCCGAACTTTAAAATATCTTGCATTGAATAATATCAGCATCCTAATTTCTAAACAGCCTAAGCCAAATACACGATGTGAACAAAGTCTGTGAAACATTTTATTCAGCTTTAGTTTCCTAACAAAACATTTAAATATGTTGACTTTCACATCATGAACAATGAACTCACTAAATGTTGATGTCTAATTGTTCAGTGTATTCTTGTTAGTCTCTTGACACACGTGGTCAAATTTTTCCGATACTCGACCCAGCTCATCAGGGGTTATGGTGGCGATGGCACCTACGATATGGTATCACAGATCCTGGAAGTCATGAGTCATGGTGGTATGTAGAACCTGCCCTTCAAAAACCCCACAAGAATAAATCACATGGGGTCAAGTCAGGTGACCTTGGTGGACAGCATTTGAATGACTGTTTATTATTTGATGCTTGGCCAATCCAATACAGTGACTATTCCCCATTCAAATACTTCGAACTGCATTGTGAAATTTCAAAAACATTTAAATATTTTGTACTGGAAAGTATAACTTAATTAAATGTTTCATGCACTTTCTAAACACAGTAATTTGCATTTGGTTATTTGTACAGTAGAACATCAACAATTTGAATATCAGCTAACTTTCTTCTATTTGGTTCCCATGATAGGATGATGATGATGGCCTTCACTGCTAGGGAAAACCGGTTCCACCTAGTGCATATGCCATAAGTTAAGAGCCTCGACTCGCTCCACTGCCCCAGACCTGGGCTGACTAATGAGGGTCACTTATTGTTTGCTAATCTCAGGGGCAATGTATTTAGAAATTCGCCAATCACCGATGACCTTTTTTTATACCTGGGTTGGAGAAAGGACATATAGTTATTATTAGGGCCCGGATTTTTATGTGCTAAAAAACTTAAAAATATTTATTTTTTATGCGCTAAAACAGTTAAAAATATGTGCTAAAATTTTAAAAATATGTGCTAAAACTAAAAAAAAAAAAAAATCTGAAAAAAGAAACAAAAACACCAGAATGTTTGTAACTTACTAGAACAAATTATATTGAAACTCACTAATTGCAGCTAAACATCAGATATAAAATGCTGACTGGAGTTGCAGTGCACAACAAATGTCATCTCCAGATTATGGATCACAATTCCTTGCCTATTATCTGATAATTATGCCTTGTATTGAGAAAAGGAACGTTCAACATCGCACGATGTTAACCTTGCATATTTGAAGAGGGCATAGGCGTACAGCGGGGGAGGGTTGAGGGGGTTGAAACCCCTCCCGAAATATCTGCGATTTTTAGGAGTATAACATCATGTTCAATAATTAGAAAACATTCTTTTGGTTATTTTATTATATTTTCTTACATAACACAGCATTATTATTAAAAAACTCTTGTAAATTTTAATTTCTCATTAATGATTTCATACTCTCGTAATTTATTTAATAATAGTGCGCATACCGTACTTAATCTTAATTAGAAAATGATCTGAAATAACTTCTAACTTCCTATCGTTATTAAATAATTTATTAATACTGGTGGGTTTTTTATTTTATACTTCTTATAACATTGATGCGTTACTGATAAACAAAATTTCCTTCGGAATTTCTCATATGATATGATAACCTGGATATTTATGTGTTGTGATCGGCTGGATATCAGCTTTCAGTACGTAAAACCAAATTTTCTGAAATGGATTTAGTTCCAGAAACCAGAACGAGTAGTTAACATTATATTCAACCCCGTCCAAACAGAATTTCACCGTACGCCCATGGAAGAGGGGTATATCACTAACACACACACGATCAAGTTCAATTATGTTTTGGCCTTCCAAAACTTGAGCGACTTTGCAGAGGGTTTGGTACCCACCATTTATCTCAAACATACCTTTAAATTTTGTTCTTAGAACTTCTATTTTCGAACCTGAGATAGTGTTAAGTTGCCTTTCAACATATGTACTTCCTTAACTGATTTACGCAATGTTGAGATTGAGTTCTGTTCTTCCCTGATAAGCAAGTGCAAGTGAATTACTCTCACCTCATTGCAAGTGAAGCATTTGTGTTTAATTCTTTCGAGATACAAATTTTTGTTGTAAAATGTTAAAAGAGAATGAGGAAAAGTACTAAAATATTTATTTATGGAGAATATATCGAAAATATTTATTCACATATCTTTTATGTAAAACAAGTAAAATAAAATTTGGAATTTGTGGTTGTCGGACCTTGATATGGGCATCAGGAAAAAAAAAATTACATTAAAATATTCGGAAAAGTACTAAAATATGTATTTATGGAGAAAATATCCAAAATATTTATTCACATAACTTTTTTGTAAAGCAAGTGTTTTTATGTAAAATAAAATTTGGAATTTTTGGTTGTCGGACCTTGATATGAGCATCAGGAAAAAAATTACATTAAAAATCCGGAATAGTCTAAAATATGTATTTATGGTGAAAATATCGAAAATATTTATTCACATAACATTTTTTGTAAAATACCGGTATGTGTTTTTATGTGAAATAAAATTTGGAATTTGCGTTTGTCGGACCTCGATTTGGATATTAAACTTTGTTTGAGGAATGTACGCATCAGAAAAAAAACATTATTTTACATGCAAATCCGGCCCCTAGTTATTATACACTAACACAGTGGTGGCACTTTTCAATACGGCAATCGACACTGGACTTAAAAATCTTCCAAAAAGACAGAAACCTGTCAATATTGCTTCTAAGGTCTTTGATGAGGGTAACCTATTGTTCAATAATCTCTACAATTTAGTAGGGGAAAGTGTTATCTGGGTAGCTCCAAGAACTGAGGCTCTTATAAATCAGAACAGTCTATAATAAACAGCTTTTAAAAATGTGAATGTATAAACAATTATAGTAATATGCAACAGTAATGTGGCCAAATAACATCAATGTTTCGTAAATCATGACTTGAATGACTTTTTCCTGTAACCCCTATGGTGGGGCATAGGGCCTTCAATTGAAGGTTTCAGTACCTAGATTAATTTTGTTATGTTTATTTTCCAAGAGGGAGGACAGAGGGACAGGTGGTAAGCCCATTGCCTCACAAACCCCCCTCTGGAAACTAAGGTATTACTTGGAAGTGAAAGGGCCGAGGAATTTTGTCCAGAGGCTCTAATTTAGGCTTGAAATTATTTTATGTGTCTAAATCTACTTATTGTCCCCCAGTGTAAACTCCCTGCCAGAGGACTCTGTGCCCTTCGGAACTATAGGACGGCACACTACTTCCATACCACTGTGGTCGACTTTTGTGGAACATAGACTGCTAAAATGGAAGATAGGCTGAATTCTAAATAATATTAGGCCAATAGTAAAAGCCCTTTACAGAACTAGCATTCTTCCCTCCTAAGATAGTCAACCTAGGTAGAATGGTTGGAATGGTACTGGCTTTCTTTTCCGAAAATTGCAGGCTCAGTTTTTGCAGGGCCGCCACATCTCGGGTTTGGGCCCAGGACTATTTCATAGTGGTCGTGGGCCCCTCACTGACCGCCGACCATTCTCATTCAGCTTTCTGATTTAAGTAATAAAAAAGGTTGGTTTGCTCCGGCCATATTAATTGGTGTAAACACTGTAAACTTACATTACGTTGATCGTTAGTTACCAAATTATACCAGAAACCATATTTCTAACATTTTTTTTATTACTAGGCCATTAAATTGTATTCATATTTTGTTCTAAATTATGTTTATCATGATTAATAAATCATTGTGTTGAAACGTCTAAATACAGACCATGACAATGCTTTAAAATGAATGTATTGTATTTTTATTACAATCAAAACAGTTTCAAAAACTAGTTTACTGGAACCAAGAATAAAGTAAATAAGGACTGTAAATATCCAAAAAGAAAGAAGAAAAAAAAAACTAGAACATTAAAGCAGTAGGCTATTATATTATCTACACAAATAGTTGAAAATGAAAATAAAAGTAGACCTATTTGCTAAAAGAGGTTACAAATGTAATAATTTACAAACATAATACAAAATAACTTTTTCAGTTTTCAACCCGAAATTTCCATAAAATTATATCACAACACCGGAACCGAGCCGGGCACCTTTGGGGCCTGGGCCCGGGTCCCTTAGGTCCGGCAGTCCCCCCCATGTGGCGGCCCTGAATTTTTGCCAATGTCAATGTCATCCAAGCATCCAGACCATGTGTGTACTGTCTAGTGGTGAGCAGAAGGCCGAGCTGGTGGCATAGTGGGGGAAAGACATAGACAGTAAATGCAAGCGCATGGTAAGTAAGGTAGTGGGGGGACGCTAGCTCGACCTTCAGCTCGCCGCCAGACAGTAGATTAACAAGTATGTAAAAGTATTCCTGCGGAACAAAATACCATCACACTGGTGGTGATCACTGGCCTAAATAGCAGTCAGTACACAATAATGATAGTATTCTTTTGTAGGTTGCCATTGAGCCTATTTACTCGAACTCCCTGATAAAGTTACTGCTGTTCACAGTACTGGTTGTTAAATCTGTTAATAAAAATCTGATGTAATGCACTCACATAACTTTCTTTATCTTAAGCATGAGCAATACACCTTTCTCATTGCAAGGAGCATGTATTCAGTTGTTTCAATCTTATACAAAGATTTGTTGTTCATTTGGAAAGACTGAGTTTCTGTGAATGGTGGCTTGGCTTATAACTACCTTTCAGAGAATTTTAGCAAAAAATGTTTCAAATATCAGTTTTTGCTCTTAGTACAAGCACCTCACGTACAAAATTTAAACAAAATTGTAAAAACCATTTTTGAGAAAATTGCAAAAAATGAAATCTTCATGTAACAGAAAGTCATTGCCAATCTTTGTGTCGCATCCAGTGGCATAGGAAGGGGGTTGCGGTGCCATCACCCTGGGGGTGACAAAATAAAAATATGTGTCTTTGTAAGTAAAAAATTGCTCAAGGGAATTTAAAGAAAATAATAAATATATTTAAAACAATTAAATAAGCTTAACAACTTTCTACAAGTCAATATGCGTATTGAAACTTCTTTTAGTTTTAAATTCAGTCAACAAAGGCAATAAACCCCGCTGAACTGGCTGCTGTGTACATACAAACAATAATATTATGGTTAGGGGGAGGGGTGTTTATTTCTGCCGATGCTTGTCTCTGCGGTTTTATTAATTTTAATGAGACTTCAACAATCGATGATATTTTATATCACTCAAGCCACAACCAATTCTACCTGCTGTCTATCGAACAGTCACTCCACGTAATTCTGTTGTGTTAGTTGTGCACTATTGCTGGAGCATCCTTTTATCTATAATGGCGAATTCGGTAAGTGACATAAAACGTTATTAGCAGGGCCGTGGAAAGAAACCGAGGGCCTCAGGGACAAATTTTCCCGGGCCCCTGTCAAATATTATATTCACTATCCAACTCGCCCTTTATAATGTATTCAACAAAAAGATTATGGTAATAATATTACATAATTATTAAGTGCCAGATGGTACCAGTACTTTATGAAATTGTCTGGTGAACCGGATTGTCTGACTGTCTGTCTGTGTGTCTGTAAGCACGATAGCTCAAATACGCTTTATCGGATTTTCATAAAACTTGGTATACCATTTATAATGCCCATGGGACGAAGCCTTTAAATTTTGGACCAAATCGGTTAACTGATGCCGGGCACAAAACGGAAAAATACATTAAAATGTTCTAATTAGGAAAACTATGATTTTAAATGCCGAATGTTAGTGAGGCCTATTGTTGAGTCCAAAAGGATTTCTGCTTCTACTTTTAAAAAATAGCAATTTTTCTTAAAGAATAATTCGTTTCAGGTTAACTGATTAATTCCGAGTCATCATTATACGACAGGATAATGCAGATAAAATAAACACATAAAACATAACTTAAGCTGTTTATTGACTTATAACCAATTTTATTTTAGAGTAAATTTAGAAAGTAAAAAATATAACCTGGTAGGCCGGGCCCCCTTTTGGGGCTCCAACTTGGCAAGCAATCAGAAATATGAATCAATTAATGAGGGAGACTTTCCATCAAGATATACTCTAATTCCAGCTTATGTTAAAATGACAGTAAAAGTTATGAAAATCTGTATTCATGTGTCCTGCAGAAGGAAATGAGATTTCGGTTTAATAGATAAGAAGATTGCAACAGACAAAATAAATTATCTTGCCATTTTAAATATTTCCCATCTAATGACAGTGAAGTTTATTGTAAGACTCCTTGCTTATTGGAATACAAGCGAATATTCTTGCCACCAAGTAGGCTACAGTACCTTTGTGGTCACTTTTAATAATCTCCAAACAAAATTATTGGTACGTTGTAAAATTAGTAAATGTATAGGCTTAGCTACGTGGAAGTATGTTGCATTGCAATCTTCCGCTATTTGTCGTAGAGTATATTATTATTGCCTTTTTAAAGAGAAAAGTCAGATGAAAACACCGAACTAAATATTTTAGATGTAAGATTGAAACTTTCCATACTACTGCCATTGTGTTGTACCTCTCTCCACATAATATTTGGAAGCTGTACTTTGAATAATTCTTTTAAAAGTTCCTCAACCAAGAAATCTAAAGGTAAGCATATAGGCCTATGTTTTTCCTGACACATAAAATAACTTGTAAAGGCTATTTTTTATTTATATATACCAAGATATTAATGTTTCAAATATGTTTTCGTTTGATAAATTAATTTTCAACAAACTTATTATGAAAATACATTACAAATGCAGAAAAATAACTTGCCTTGCTTTTTTAAAACATAAAAACACCCTGTGTATATCTTCAGACACTGTCAAGGAATTTATGTATGAAATTTCAAGGCAATAAAGCAAAAATTTTGTTGTTGAATTGAATCAAGTAATGGAAGAGTGGCCTAATTTCCAAGTTAAATTGTATAATATATTTATAACTTTTATGTTTTCAAATTCCAACAAGTTTGATGTAAAGAAATCGTGTTCTTTTTTCTTTTTAGTTTTGGAAATAATCCTTTGTTGAAGTGACAAGTACTTTCAACATCACTTATGTCATATTTTAAAATCGCAGACAAGGATCTGTAAACTTTCTCAATAAAAAAATAGCTATGAAAGACTAAGTTAATTGTCAGAGGGTTTTTAATTTGTAATATAAGTTTTTGTTAGCTTAGAATCATTTTACACCAGACTGATATTAACATAAAAACAAAAGAATCTATTATTATTATCTATTAATCTATAATAAAGGTTGCCAGATGTCCTGGGTTTTTGGGACAGTCCCGGTTTTGTATGAAATGATTTCACAGTCCCAAAATAAATTTCGGGATGCCCGTGTGTCCCGGTTATTTATGTGAACTGAAATATTTAATGGAATGGAAGCCTTTTTCGTTTGATTGGCTACCGACAATTAGTAGAGCTATTTAATTCTAAATGACGACTTTTAATAATATGTACTATTGTCAGTCGAATTTAAACTCACAGACTGGACAGTAAGCATTCTGACAAGGTTTGTGAAAGATAATGTGTGATGTGAAAATGTGGTGTTGGCGATTAATAAACTGTATTCCTCCACTTTTCTAAGTTCTAATATAATAAAATTATAATGAGATTATATATGTTTAAGACTTTATGTTCACGCTGACTTAAAACAAAATATTATACTTCATTGACTTACTGAATTTTGGATTTTCATAAATTTTCATCTGAAAATTGAACCAAACTGATTGTTTAAAAGTTTTGATTTTCTAATGATAACCTATCAATTATTATGTTATAAATTATTTCAGATATGTGAAGCGAAAAGTTTATGTAAAACTAGCATAACTATTTTTTTTACCCTTAATTGTAAACGTAAAAATTCAATTAATTAAAAATACTCCAAATAAGTTATTTCATTTTATGATACAACTGTTGGATTGTAATTTTAGAAGTGTCCCTGTTTCAGAGTAACAGAATCTGACAACCCTATTGTCACGAGGTTGTCAAGAGGTTCTTAATTTGGAATAAATATTTTTGTTAGTTTTTAATAATTTTTCACCAGACTGAGGCTATGATATTAAGATTTAAAAAAATAAAAACTTAAGTAATTAATTATTGGAAATAACCGATTGCTAAATAATGAAATAATACTGATACTGAGTATAACCAATCGGAACTGAAGTGCAGCATTCAGATGTTATAATAGATGGACGAAACTTACCTACAACACTGTAGATCGCCAATGCGTGCTTGTTACGTATTACTCTCGTCTTCAAATCGTACTGACAATTCTTTGACGATTGCGTCCTCATTACTTTCCTCAGCTGTTAATTTCAGCTGACACATGTAAAATAATATTCAACAATCTATTTTGAAACTACAATAACAATTACTCTCAATGTGCGGTAAAAATATGAGTCAACTGCTGTGCTCGAAAGAAATGTACCCTTCTTTTATTAGGGTATAAAGCTGTAGTGTCAAAGGTTCCCTCCTACGCTGTATAAGAGTGAGCAGAATGCATTTAAAATAAAATTTATTGGTCTTGCAGGTCAGTGGGCAAGATGGGAAGGGCCCGCGAAAATTCTGATTTAACAGACCTTATTTTCTTGTTCTCGGAATTGTTCACAACTTTTTTTTTTTCATAACTTCTACCAGAAACATAGAGTAACCACCATTATCTGGTCGCAGGAGCTCTCTAAATCAATTTCAAAAGAAGAGCATTCTGTCATATCAACCTTCATTATTTCCCACATTATCGAACGGGGTTGCCGAGTTGGTAGCGCCTTGCATACGGGAGGTTGCGGGTTCAAATCCCGTGGCCGGCCAATTTGACATGGTGTCTTTCATTGTTTCCCCAGTCGCTAAAGCGAATTACGAATTGGATGTTTACTTGCCAGGATTCATCGCCATTATTTCATCTTATTTCATATTCATAAACAAATTAATTGAACATTAGTTGAAATGAGGCTATCAGAAGCCATAATTCATTAACAATAGAAAATATTTGCAAATAAGTAGTAGTTACATGGCTTGCTGGTATTCCCACAGAACCTAATATAGAGATATTATGGCCTCTGACCACGTTTTCACTAAAGAGAAACACATTCTCATTATTGGAAATTAGCAATAAAAGAACCGGGACAGTCCCGGTTTTCAGATAAAATCCCGGTGTCCCGGCCGGTTTACTTCACGTCCCGGTAAAAATTAAATTTGATTTTCTAGATTACCAAAATAGTCTATAAAAAAAAGTCCTAGCCAATGAAAAGTACATGTAAATATTGTTCATATTTGTATTCCTTATTCAAAGTGTTTCTTCTTACTTAAGTAACTTTTATTATTACCCCTGGTTTAGGCTCCTAATCAGTAACCATTTATTCATAGCATTGAGAATAAACTACCCTGTAAAACAAGGGTGTGTAAGCCTACCCTTGAATACCCGCGACGCTGGGGGCATTCCTGTGTCCCGGTTGAACATTTCAGCCTACCTATAAGGATATCACAATTCAGGCTGTTTTCTTATTAAATCGAATAAATAATTCATCACTGTGTACATTGCCGCAATTAAGGTGCTAACGAAGGACTTCTCGTGAGAACTCCACATTGTAAGGAATTCCTGAATTGCTTTGTCAGCTTTTGATGGGTGGATATATAAACATGAAAGTATGACATAACAATAAACTGATTGCTAAACGGTTCTCTCATTACTCATAATTACAAATTTCAACCAAATGAAAGAAGTGATTATTTAATATGTTATCCCTACGTTATTCCCTTACAACACTTTTTATCCATCGTCTGAATGCAGTATTCGATCATAGGATAGTAGCCTATGTTACCAACTACTTCTTACTTGGAAAGATTACTTGTTGAAGCTGCTCTGCCCGGGTTACTATAAAAGATACAGCCCATTAAAATCAGTTTATAAAACACA
This sequence comes from Ectobius pallidus, assembly GCA_964059195.1. Lineage (NCBI taxonomy): Eukaryota > Metazoa > Arthropoda > Insecta > Blattodea > Ectobiidae > Ectobius > Ectobius pallidus. The sequence goes on from CAXKWD010000008.1 coordinate 23,938,491, forward strand.
ATATTTTGTCATATAAAAGATTTTATAATTTTGGAAATTCGGGAAAACAGGAATTTTCACTGCAGATCTATATCCCACTGGTGGGATTCCATCTTATTCTAACGAAATACGAGGTTTGTCCCTAGTCAAGTTTTTTTCTATGTTTTAAACATTATAAATTCCTCTCAAACTTTAACTTACAGCTTCATTGAAGCGAATTGTTCTTGCAAAATTTCATTAAAAAGAGAAGAAAAAACGAACCAAAGAAATAAGATAAGTATCTTAGTTAACAATTTAACGAAAAAATAATACATACTGGTACCGCATATAGCCAAGAATAATATTTCCGTGAAGTTTCACTATATGAATATTAGCAAAGTACACGTAGGCATGTATGTTTGTTAACGATTCCGTCCTTATTAATTTACTAGCAGGTGCCCGCGGCTTCACCCACGATAATTAATTCAAAAATTAAAAATCAAGAGCAAAATAAGTAAAATATATTTAAAACGATTAATGAGTATAACGAAACAGCTAAAAATCCCGTTTTGGAGTGCATTCCACGATTAGAAAGCGCCGCTTGTGATAAACGACCTCAGATTCGAGTTCCCTGGCCCAGAAAACCTCTTCATAGTGAGTTCCTTCCAAATGTTTGCCGATTTGGCCTACATTCATTATCCCTCTTCCTTCTATGTTTAAAATTTCGGATGCGTGCGTGCCTTGACATTATAAACAAACGAATCGACCAGAGTGAGCTTACAAATTTTCTTTTTATTTTAGTAAAATTTAGCCGGCCAAATGCCAATTTTCCCGAATTATTTATCTTGTTTACAGCTTTGTTTTCCTTATTTCCCATTTTTCCTTATTACACACAAACACTCATACCCAAGGCGGGACTCGAACGCACAGCCTCCTTCACCACGGAACTAAGGCCGCAACGCCATAGCTACCGCGGCAAAGGAGACAGGCAGAATCGAATCGAAGCGATCGATAATTCCATGCGATATATTGAAAAAATAATCTCTACCCTTTTATTTCCAAGTGATGTAAAATAAAAACGGCAAAGCCACTGCAATTGATTTAACAAATGGAATTTTACTGAAAACTGTGCTTTGGTAGCGCAAAAAATTCACTTTTTCTGCCAGTTTTTTTACTCATAACTCGCAAATGAAAGCTAAAATTAAAAATCCGGCTTCGAGGTGCATTCGGCCACTCTTCAGTCCATCTATATTTAAAATTCCAGATCTCTGCATGCAGTAGATTTCGATTTTTGTAATCATCCGGTCGCGATGGGATCTTTTAACTAGGTATTATATTTTAATACAAGCATCGGGAAACGCCGGTGTAATGCCCAAAATTATCTTTGCCGAGATTGATATTTTTTAGGCTTTCTGCCGTTGGTATTCTTTTTAAGAAAGGGGTTCTGAATTCAGTCCTATATGATCATGCTTATTCGCCGATTTATTGCTCCAGACAGGCGGGGAGATATTTCAAATTGTTATTTCACAGTCGCATTCTTATGATACCATTGTGCCTATCTATTTCCCAGTTCTTGATTCAGCTCTTGTTGTAGTCTTGAAAAATTCCGTTCATACCACCGCCGAACATTTTGAATTGATTCAGGAGGGCTTGGATAAGCGATCATACAAGAACAGCAATTTGTAGGTTGGCCTGTATGCTTTTCTTAGCCCCGGTAGTAATACTTTGGCAATTTTTTGTAGATTTGTGTAGCCTACGAAAGTCACTGGAACCTCTTCAGATAATTATTAGCACTTTTTAATAATAGTGTTTTCACTTAGATATTTAATGGGTTATAGAAACAAGCGCATCTATCGTATGGGCTGAATTGTGAGATTGGTTCCCTTATGGTTACTTAACCTCGGGTGTGTACCGCAATTTATTCCTGTGACCGTCGCCGGTATGCCGAAATTTTGTCCCACAGAATGTCTTTTACGTGCCTACAGACACGGATCCGTCACATTTGTACACACATGAAAGCCATCGACCTGAGTCGGGATCGAACTCACGAATTTGGACACTGCCATACTGATTGCGCCACCCAGCCCGACGCTGAAAATGAGATGGTGGATAAAATAAGTTATATTGTTTACTTACATGTTGCGATAGGTGTAAAATCTGGCAGTGCTGGGAACTCAAAGGGAGTTATATTAAAATTAGAGATCAATATACTATATTATTCACTTTTTAATTTCTGTTGACATAGCCTATAGTACATATAAGTCAACGAAAAAATTGCATAAAGGCCGAGATATAAGCTTAATACATTAAAATCTTAAAATATGAACATATTTATCCACGTATTAAATTTATCATTTATTGAAAGCAGCTATTCCATTAAAATTTTCCTAATTGATATCAAAATTGTAACCCACTAGTGATTTTACTTGATGAATGCTTGTATTAAATTCAGCTCTGAAAGGGTTAGCTATAGGTTTATTACACTCTATTCCAGTGTGCAAACCATATGGGTGGCTACCTTCAGCAAATCACATAAATGTTATCAAATAGTCAACAGATTGGTCTCATATAAATCACTACCTAAATGGACAACATTCAAGAATTAAAATAGAGGTATACATAATTACTCTTCGTAATTTAAAGAAATGATGTAATGGTGGAAAAATAAATACGGTAGTTCAGAAAAAAAATATTAAATTGATAATAATATAAAACTAATAAAATTAGCATTAAAAATACATTGCCCTTGAAATATTATTTAAAGACGTATATTTACGTGCATACACCCACCTTATCAATTGTTATCACCTGACATAGAAGCCAAACCCTTATTCTGATAAGTGGTCTTTACTTCATCCGTTGATTGGCTTCAGTGCTATACCTAACATAAAACTTGCTGGAAGGCTTGCTTGTTTGAGCAATTATTTGGGTGGCACATACATATAGTATGGCTATGCAACTAGTAAAAAAAATCCTGTCAATTTTTATACAACCTGGATATTTCGAAGTTAGATTGTTTAGGACTTTAGGTCTATAAAGCAGATGCCTTGTTGAGAGGTGCAGAGGTTAGCATAGGCCTACTTACAATTTATATTAGGCTCATGTGTGTGATACGAATTCTGCTGAAGTCATCTTATTTTTTCGGGTGTCAGCGCCTCTCGTAGGATTACAGTCATTAATAACCCGTGGCAGAGGAGGCCCCTGAATAACATTTCTGCCCATTTAATCTTTAAATACACGATATTAAATTCCTCAAGCAAAATACAGGTATAAATCCATGCCGGACTGTAAAGAAAACAGGTAAGTTAAGACAATGATTAGACACGTAGGAAGATTAGTATCGCGATGATATTAGGTTTTACTTTTCCCTTTGAAAGAAATCTAAACCCTCAGAGGAGGTAAATTTATAAGAAAAAATTATTTATGAGCCATGCATTTCATTCGTGTCTCTGAAGTTCAATATGAATAAAAATCTTTATTCTGCAGAAAAGGGCAGTAAGATATCTCGTGAACATTCCACAAAGGAATTCATGCCGAGAAATATTTAAAATCTCTCTCCCCTGAGTCTTCCTAGTATTTTTATTTTAAGAACCAATTTATGTGTATTTAATAACCAATTCAACGATATCCAAAATTTATCTGTACACGAATGCAATACAAGAGGGAAATTAAAAAATTTAAAAAATTAAATAAAAACTGTCTGAAATTATTTGAAGAAAAACCTAGCTACATTGGTATGAAATTTTTCAGCGAACTCCCAGTTAGAATTTAAAATATCGAACTACCTAGTTGATTTAAATCTGAATTACCAAAATATCTTATAAATAAGGCTTTTTATTCATTGGATGAATGTTTTCAAGATTCTTAGTTTCAGAAATAGCTGCTGTCTAGAATATGTGTAATGAATGTAAATACTTTTGTAATATATCATGTAAATTGTCACTCTTACAGTATCTACCTATTGACGATGTTATTTTTTATGTCCTTGTATATACTGTAAAGAACAAATACAATTAGAATTTGAATATCCCAACGATGGAAGGAGTTGGAGGTCTTCTGTTTGGGGTAAGAGGTACCCTTCCCAGTAGGTTATATATGGTACTTATATATACTTATATCTGAGAAAATCCGGCATTTAAATTCTATGAGATAGGAAAATTCTCATACAGATACTAGAAGACTCGTCGACCTATACTTGAAGCAGAATAACTAGGCTACCGGTACTTTATTATTAATGAATCTTAAATCATGTTTCCCAACCTGTAAATTTTATACGAATTTTAAGTTTTCTTTCGAGTTATTTGCCTTTATTATGTTACAGATTTAGGGAAAACTATTTCCTTTAGGATACTCTTTGCATCTAAGGGAATGTCATGTTCCCTCCCCCTCTTAGGATCCCTACGACGTCGACGAACCAATCAATCTTCACTGCGGGACATGAGGGAGTAAAGAAACTGTAAAATAGGGCTATATAATAGGAAAGTATAAACTTACTGGGTGCTTACTGCGACTAAAATCTTTTCTGAAACACGCATATAAATTCTGTTATAGTGTAGACCTTTATGATATGAATGTGACCTGTAATGATGTATTCTGTTAGCATCATGTGAGCCGCACTAAATGGCCAAATAATTAATTGTATCATTTTCCCCTGATTATATTTCCATTCTTCTACATGTATCAGTAAAGGCGAGTGAAGGTGATGGCATTGCCTTTTGATTGATAATCTCAACGGAGAAATGGAATTCGCCGTCGTGCGCTACATTTGAAGCAGATTCAAGCAGAACATGTACGATTCATGTTGAGATCACTGTGTGACTGTGATTTTTTCCATCCTATTAATCACTCTGGTGATTTTAGAGCCCTGAGATCGACTCAGTTTCCTAAACGAGTGAGTACCAGGACCGATCCTGAGTGTAAATTAGGGCGATTCGTATGGCTATATAACAACTTTACATGTGCAGAACATTCAAAACTACAGAAGGCTCAACATCCAGGATCTTTGAGGGTCTCCAAGCCTTATAATAGACTACTTTTCCTTTCTTGACGGAGAGTACGTTATATTATGACTTATGAAGATAAGAATCGAATAATTTAACTGCGTAGGCTATGTAATATGATATTATGATATAACATGATTTCATGATACAAGCTTACTTAACTGAACACAACAACGAGAAGTATTCCTAAAAATAGTTTTTACTTCATTTTGCTGTCAGTGTGGGTGGAATAGTTGGTAAACATTGGCTTTCTGTTCCCAAATTGCGTAAACACGATAGTTCCACGTCTGTAGATTATAGGCATCGAGGCATGTAAATAGGGCCGCCAAATCTCGGGTTCTGGCCCAGGACCATATGTAGGCCTACTGATCGCGGGCACCTCACCAACCGCCGACCATCCTCAGTCAGTTGTCTCTTCCCTTCTCTGTGGAGCTTCCTTCTCGTTACTCGTGTAACAGAACATTTGATCGAACTTTTCCAGTTTTCCATAAAATTATATCACATCGGGGATCGATCTGGGCCCGGTCCCCCCCCCCCCCTTGTGGCGTCCCTGAATGTAAAATAACTCCTGCACCAAGGCTGGTATAAAGAACCTTGCTCCTGCACAACAAAACTCTGCTCACCCGTGACAGTCAGGCGAAAGGGGCCGTCAGGTACTAATCCGTCATTAATTAGTCTCCGTGGGTGAGTCGGTAGCGCGCCTGCCTTCCACTCTGGATCCGGGTCGGGGATTTTTCAGTAGTGAAAAATCCCTTTCCCGGGTTCAGGACTGGGTGTTTGTCAGTAAGTTAAGTCTTAGGTTAAGATAATGCACATTGTGCGCGATTCCTTAATTATAAAAATCGTGTTGCTGAAGACAAAGCTGAAACGTAATGACGACACGTTTTTGCTAGCCAAACCTTTTGCTACTCCCTATGATTTCCTGCCAAGATCAGTATGCTATATTATTGTCTGTTAAATGTAGATATTAAGCTTACTTTGCTAAAAACATGAATTTTTCGTATAACATAAAACAAGCATTGTCTAAGAATGAATAGCCTTAATAATCATCCGCCCTTGACCTTTGCTAAAATCTGGTTAGCTCCATTATCGGGTCAAACGTTTCCCCTCAATTGCTGTTCCCTAAACTGATGACTTGATATGGCATTCAGATGCAGGCTTTATCGTATCTTACTTAGAATAGCAGTATCTATGTTTAGTTTATTTAGGCATAATGTGAAGCAAACTATATAAATCAGGGATTATAATAATAAGGCGTTTGTTTTCAATACATAATGCGTTCAAGAAACATGCTTTAGAACAATTACAAGCTGGTCAGGTTTATTCGATTCACCCGTAAGTAGAGAAATTCAAGTGCCGTTTCCCGCAATGCTTACCCGCTGATATCAAGCATAAATTGCAAAAATCTGAAAACTGACCACTTATGATATATTAATAAGTTAAGTTATTGTGTTATTATTAAGTGCCAGTATGGTACTTTATGAGATTGTGTGTGGGGACGAAAAATGTCTGTCCGTCTGTCTGTCCGTCCGTCCGTGTGTCTGTACGCGCGATAACTCAAATACGCTTTCGTCGAATTATAATGAAACTTGGTATACACGTTTATAATGTCCATGGGAAGAACCCTATTGATATTGAACCAAATCGGTTCACCGGTACCGGTGTAATGCCCAATTTAGTGCCTATTTTAATAGATTATGGCGCCTTTCTAATAGAAAGGCGCCATAACTCAAATACGCTGTATCGGATTTCCATGAAACTTGGTATACTCATTTATGACGTTCATGAGAAGTGCCCTATTGAATTTGAACCTAATCTGTTGACCGGTACCGGAGTAAACCCCAATTTAATGTCTACTTTAAAGGCGCAATAACTCAAATACGCTTTATCGTATATTTACGAAACTTCGTATACGCATTTATAATGTCCATGGGAAGACGTCTATTTATAATAGATAAAATCGGTTGACCTGTTTCGGAGTAATGCTCAGTTTAGTGCCTATTTTATGGTAATATACGTATTCGAAAGAATTTATAAAAAAAATGAAAATCAATTATCTTGACAACACTGCCTATTGTTTTACTGTTATCTTATAAGGCCTTGGAAATTAAAATACAGGTAGCTATGACAAAAAACACTATCGATTTACAAGCGCTTATCCAACTAGACCGTTAAAATGACCCCGGTGGCCGAGATGGTAACGCTTTGGCCTCACATTCTGGAGTCCATGGTTCAAAACCCGAAACCGGCCAATTTGAATTTTTTTTGACATTTTTATGTGAGTGTGCGATTGTCATGATATCACATATCTGTACAGTTCAGGTGATGCTGGAAGATTTTAATCTCATTAAAAAAAAAACTAGACCTTTGTTCTTCCGTAAGCCCTGCTTAATGAATAAATCTGGAGCTTAACTTGGAAATCAATTTTAAAAAAAACATATTCTGCATATCATAATTGCAGTCATAACTGTTTAAACCAAAACATACTGGCACTTTGTTACATCAGTTTACCTGATTTTATTGTTACTAGTATTATAATTAATAACAGTAGTAGTAGGGGTCAGCCTCGTGATTCAAATTGAGGAGCTACTTGATAGAGAAGTAGCGGCTGCGGTTATGAAAACCACCATTAAAGCCCGGGGTGTCGGCATGCTGACCACATGCCCCCAATCATACCATCTGCCCATGGTAGATGACGCAGCGGTCGGGTTGTAGGCCAAGTCCCTCCAGGGATGTAGCGCCACGGAGTATTCGTAGTAGTAGGGGTAGCTCTGTTCTGTTTTTCCTACTGCCCCCAGTGCTAAGGCGTATGGTCTCCAAGTGGAGGTTTTTATTGTCTAGAAGAATTTATTTATGCTTATTTTCCGAGAAAGGGCAGAGTTACAGGTGGTAAGCCCATCGCCTCACAAACCCCCTCCGGAAACGAAGGCTTTACTAGGCCGAGGAAATTTGTCCAGAGGCTCTAATTTAGGCTTGGAGTTCTTTTACGTGCCGTAAATCTACGAGACGGGCCCCCTCAGCTTAAAGTCTCTCCCGGAGGACTCCGTGCCCAGGATTTTTACGCCATGAAAAATCCATCGACCGCAGTCAGATTTGATCCCAAGACTTTTGGATCTAGAGGAGGGCACGCTATCTCTATACGATAGTAGTAGTAGGTCTAGCAGTAAATCTTTCAGGATTTCCTAAGCTAAGTGTGTGATAATTTTAATAAAATAATTTATAAGCTTCGCATTGCAAGGAAAGTGTTTATTTACGATGTAAACCTGTTGCATTCAAGTGCTTTGGCTTGAACAATTTATTTTGATATTTTGTGGTTACAGCATTCTGTAAGTCTATAAACACATCTACAAACAACAGTGCCCTATTCATTAATACGAGGGTCGTCCACAAAGTAAGTTTCCCTGGGTCCGTTTACAGAAACAAAACGTAATTTCAAGTAAATAGTTATTGCAACAAACACAGCCAGTGTTCAGCTATTTTTCAACATATTCACCACCGGAATTGAGACATTTGTCATACTGGGAGCGAACTCCGGGCTGTAGGGTGGATGTTTAAACACCTAGAAATAACTATTTTCTCGGGGCTTATTCCATACCTGACAATTCTCGCATGACTTTATAACCTTGTTAAATAATTGACTGTGTAGAGATAATATTATGTAAAGTTGAGTAATATTGAAAGAAGAAAAGAACTGATGCCATAAGTAATCTCTTCAGATACTCTGTCCTAATTAATTTTTTTTCTATTGTCTCTCGTCTTATTCCAGCTCTTTGAAGACTCACACACTTTCTCTAACAGAAGCATTGCAATTACTATTTTCTCATGTCTTATTCCATCTCAGGGAGCTCTCACACGACTTGCTTTACCCTAATAATTTATTTGTAATTTTCTTTCGTCTTATTCTTCCTCTTGGGAAACTCACACAACGATCTGTATCTTAAGCATTAAAGTAGCGGTAACTATTTTCTCGCGACTTGTTTCACTCTTAGAACACTCGCATAACTTTCTCTAAGTTAAGCATAGAAATTACTATTTTCTCGCGGCTTATTCCATACCTGACAATCCTCGCATGACTTTATAACCTTGTTAAATAATTGACTGTGTAGAGATAATATTATGTAAAGTTAAGTAATATTGAAAGAAGAAAAGAACTGATGCCATAAGTAATCTCTTCAGATACCTGCTTTCTTGAAGAGCGCTCGAGTATGAAGCTGGACAATAGATTGAATAAAGGGAAAGGTACGGTAACATAAACATTACATTCCTCAGTCATTGGACTGAGTGAGTGCAGTGTTAGTTTATCTTAAAATTGTGTTGCATTTTTAATATAATAGGTATGGATAAACCGTTTTCGACTCTATCGTATGAACCAAAGGGTAAAAGCCAACTTCTAAGCTTCATTTAGGCGTTTTTCTAAAATTGAATCTTATACTGTACTTTTTTTAAATCTATGTAGGCTAACTTAGTTTAGTTTAAAATCAAAATCTTCTAAAGTTTGATAGTAATTAATAAGTATTAGCCTACTAATACTAGCCGACTAGTAGTAGCAATAGTAGTACTAATAATATACCTATATAGGCATATACGAAATCGAATCCATGTGCATGAAAAAACATTATTTTATTATTTTAAACACTAATACAATGGGAATTCGTGTATCATTTGAACAGTTATAAATTCATATTTTAAAATCCAGTTTACCCAGAACCCAATGTCAAGCTACGCCACTGGAAAGCAGTGACACTAGAAGAAACATAAACAGACTAATTATTAGTCAGATGAATGATATGAAGATAAAACAGAGTGACGTATTGATAGAATATAATTCAAGCAGGGCTGTAGCTAGGCGGTGGCTAGGTGTGGCGACCGCCAATGGCGCAGGGTCGAAGGGCGCAAAATTAACCATGAAAAATCCCGCTTTTTTTTAGGCTGGTGCAATTTATCAAGCAATATAAATTCCACGTTAGTGGAAGAAATCTTTCAGGTTATTAAAAATTAATGCACGTGAACTATCTATACCTATAGTATTATGCCGATTGTCTACAAGCAAAAAGCAGTCATGCAACGTCCTTTAATTAACACGATTCATATTGACAGAGTAAAACATAAATCATGAGCAGTATGGAAAGATATAACGACAATGAAAATTAATATGTACGTTATTGTTGTGATGAAAGTGGTTCAACTCAATCCCTTTCCAGCTGATTGTCGTCCTCAGTGCTACTACTGTCGGCAGGATTGATTACAAAGCGATCAACAATGGCATCGCTCATACTGTTACATGCTACATGCAAAAATGACTGACCAACTATATTATTACAACAGAAAAAGCCGAATGTGCAGATCTCAATTCCTTTTGTTATTACTATTTTATTATAAATTAAGTGTGAACTAAAATTTCTTATTTTAAAAATGTTTAGTTTTTTAAATCACACAATGTATTAATGTACATTAAAATTAATTTCTGTAACTTTACATTGAATAGTGTGTTGTGATCCGCGGCCGATGCACGCTCTGCCAGCTGGCAGTACACATGCTGTTTGTTTTGATCAAGTTCCCTTCTAAGGCCGGCGCTGATATTATAGTCGCTGCTATTATTTTTAATTATATTATACTGTATTACTATTAGGGCCCGGATTCTGATGACCTAAAATTGTTTGAAAAATTACCTATAAAATGACCCCAAAATTTAAAGAAAATGACTTAATAATTATAAAAAAATGACCTAAGAACTGATATTTTATTTATAAAAGTTATTATTGTACACACAAAATTATAGAATAATTTGTACATAATTGTTAAAACCTTAAATTCAGAGAGGATGTTGTAGGTCTAAAAAACTTTGATTTTTGCTGTGAATATTCTTTCCTTACGGAAATTTATACTGGCACTGAGGCACTGGCGAATCAAACTTCAGCATTTCCTTTTGCGGTCTGCCGGATTATATTGTTTATTGAGGGTAAACAGTAGTTTGCACTCTAAAATACAAGCAGGTGGCAGACTCTGGTGCCAAGTCAATCTAATAATACAACATTTTGGCGTTCCTTTGATTCTCGTTTCCGACTGAGACATGACAACACTTCAACATAGAGTGTGTCCTTCTTGCATTAAACAAACACTTCAAAGACGAAATAAATGCGCAAAAATATAAAATTGCATACAATGTCAAAAAATATCCCTTTAGGCAAGCCTACAAGCTGTGGTAGATTTCAAAGTGCTTTTGGTTTAATTTACTGTCGCTGCGTAGCACCCTTCTTCTTTAGCCTTGGCATGATAAACCCGCAATAATAATTGCAAAAAAGAGGAAAGAGCACTTTTCAAACATTCAAATCTCGCCTTAAATGAGAGCTATCGAGAAACTAGTTATTGATTTGTAGAGTACTCATCAAGTGCTTTTCAATGATACCCCACAAGACGTGGTTTCAAAAATTTCGAATTTCCATCCCCCCACCCCCACTCGTACCCCCAAAAACCCCGAATCGTTGGTGTCACTGTGAACTCCATAGGGAGTACTCTAATTTATTCAAACAAAGTTTCCCTCTATACTTCATAGGGGCCGAGATAAAAATGTTTTAAAATTTCAACCCCCTCCCCCGTCCACCCCCTTGGGCCAATTTTGCTCATTAACGAACTTGTCCGAACTATTGGGCCTAGAAATAACATATTAAAATTTGGTTCAAATACCTTCAAAATTACGGCCGCTAGCGTGTAAAGATATATATATATATATATATATACAGTATATATATATATATAATAATTAAGGAATCGCGCACAATGTGCATTATCTTAACCTAAGACTTAACCTACCCAGTCCTGAACCCGGGAAAGGGATTTTTCACTACTGAAAAATGCCCGACCCGGCCGGGAATCGAACCCGGGCCGCCGGAGTGGAAGGCAGACGCGCTACCGACTCACCCACAATTTTTTTTTTGAACGGGCGGTGGTTTCGTACTTAGGGGAGCATGAAACGTAAAGATATGAAAGAATTTTTCGAAAATCATGACATGGTATCCATTGCAATAGGTAGATTTTTCTTCGAAATCTACCTAAAATGACCTAATAAAAATGCATTTCTATAATCTAGAGGCCATGATTATGATTTATCTAAAAATTGGCAATATCTATGCAGCATCAATAAAAAAGATGACATGTCATTAGAATCCGGGCTCTGATTATTATTGTATTTTTTAACTAAGCTATTTTTAAATTAAACAGTGAAACAATATTAATGTTTGTGTTGTTTCGTCTCTTGTTGATGTTGGCGTTGCTTCTGTTGTATAGGTAAGAATGATTTCAGTAAAAAAAAAAGTGCCAACTAAAACTACCATGACCATCATAGCTTAGTCTACATTATTAGTTTTGATCTATTAGGCAGTGGTTTTTTAAAGAAATGGGACCAAAAAAATCTTCTGCAAGCGAATTTAAGAAAATCAGTTTTACAGAAATTTAAAAAAATTGTTCATTTGGAGGGCGCAGATTTGTCAAACTCGCCAAGGGCGCAGAAGGACCTTACTACGGCCCTGAATTCAAGAAATCGGAAAACTTCAAATAGGCTTCATCCCATTGACGTAACCTACAGTGGCCGAAATTTGAAAAAAGTACTTTAAGTGGCCAGTTTTATAAACTTATTGTATATGTAAGTTTATTAATTTTTTTTAGTATTCTTTCTACCTATTCAAATCCCCCCCCCCCGAAAAAAATTTCTGCGTCCGCCACTGGTAACCTACCCTAATAAGATCGCGTTCTGGTACGGAGAAGCCGAGGCACCTCAAGGCTGTAATTTTGATTTTTCTAGATTATTTTTACTATTTGGGTACCGATATGACGTTTGCCAACGACAAGTTTTTAAAGTTAGAATTTTTATCATAATGTAGCCTACTCTATTTCTGTCCCTGGTTCACTGACAGTTCTTTTTTTTACAACCTGTCATTATGATTTTAGTTGTTATTTGTTTCCAGTAATGTAATTAATTTCCTTTATTCTGTTTTTCCCACTTGGACTTTTGTAATATCCGACAGCAGTTCTAATGTGAAGTATGTATTGACAGATTGGTTTTAATTATGTCTGCCTTCTTATGTAATAAGTTCATAGTGCATTATTGCCAACCGTGCAATTATATACCCATAATGAACATTTGAATTTGTTCGTGTGATATCCTAATATAAAAATGATACTGTCCAATTATGAATTTTTCGTCGAATTTAAACACGAGAATGATAAATAATACACAGTCTCTACAGAATAGTTTTTTCATCTCTAGTTCACGTGTATTAATTTGGAAATTTTCTTGAAACATTGTTGGATAGTCTGTGCAAAGTGTTTCTATGCAAGTGGAAGATGGCGTCGAACGTATTATGAAGTGAAGTGGTAGGAGTGGTGATGTGATAATTTCCGCTTTTTCGTAGGTATAGTATTTCATATTGTACACAAATTACATTTGATGCTAATCCTCATACGTTAATGTATTAACTAAGTTATTATTGTTAATATCTCGTCGTATGATGCGACTGTTAACCCTTAATTGTGTTGGTGAAGCAGTTGACATTAATGTGTGATTATGACTCATGCCTTTAATGTAATATTTTGCCCATGTTTTGTTGTGTGATATTCATAAGATGTTGTGTGTTGTGTTTAGCTGTATGAAGAAGAAAAATCGATCAGACATGGATGCCGATGTAAAGTCCCCTGCGACTGACACTGCCAACCTGAAAGGTGATCCTAAAATATGTGGTGTCTGTGGTGACAGAGCTCTGGGATATAATTTCAATGCTGTCACCTGTGAATCTTGTAAAGCCTTCTTTAGAAGAAACGCCTTGAAAAATAAGGTTAGTCTTATTTTGTCCTTGAAATGGGTGAAAGATAGATACCGCACCTGTGGCACCTTAAGCTCTGCCCACTCTCACTTGCTCTCCAGTGCATTGCTACTTCTTCCCCTCGCTAACCAAGCCGTTCCAAGCTGGCAATGCAGCTCACTATTATACTGCACTATGTGCTAATTTATTAATTGATGTAATGAAATTAATATTGTACCAATTCCATTATCAGAAACAATACAAAATCGACCCTTGTACCAAATCACCAAGAAGTAGGACAGCGAAGAGTATGCCATCCACAAGATGACTTTTAATAAAGCAAAAACAGCCAACATAAGGTAGTCTCTGAATATACCAGTAATGCTTTGGGGTCAATCCATTTGAAATGAGCCAAATAGAATAATACGGTATTTGTTGCTTAACATTTTTTATTTTCCTATTTTTTTTACCATCTACACCCCAATACTACGTGAGTTCAAAACTATGGTACAAATTTTTTTAGACTCGCCCATACTTTTTCTTTGGCAGCCATTTTAAATTTGCTTTGTAACCGTTTTTTGGACGAAAACAAGTTTGGCATAAATGTATCTAACTGTTAATTTTATAGATAAAAAGACAAATAAAAACCAAAATTATCAGAATGATATGATCTAGATTTTCTGTTCTAACATAGTAATTACCTAAGTAGTTAGAAAAGTGAAGAAAAAATTCACCAATACAAATTGAAAATTAACTAAAATGGGAGTTTTAGTGCTGCAAAATTATTAAAAGGAAGAAAGACTCCCCTGTAATTTTTTTCTTGTAGGCTATAGATTTATTATAGGACTATGGTGGTGTAGAAGTTTCAAGCGTTAGAACTTTGCCATTTTTTATACAATTTTTCAAAAATGCCCAAATGCATATTTTGGCAATATTTGAAATAGATTATCTCAAAAGGGACTGAGTGAAAAATTATGAAATTAACACAGATAACACCTCTTTATGATATGATACAACTCCTTCAGAATAGCGTAGACAGTCATGCTCTGTCATTAGCGACCATGCCCCTCCGAGCCGCGGGGAACAAAAGAGAAACAATCGGTGCAAGGGTAAAATTTCCCATTGCAGAAAAGATTCAATGTGAGACATAATAAACCCTGCGCTATTCAGTATATTGCTCCTAAACTAATACAAATGTTCCTAACCTAACCTGTCACTGATCTAGAATTTGGCTGTCACTACTTCTAGAAGCCTTCCACATCTTTCATAAAACATCGCTATAACAGTCATTTATCTGCCGAATTCAATCGGCATGTAATGATGTTCTTAATATTGGCGACATTTAGACTTGGTCCCACTCGGTACGGCCCGGTTGTGACGGCGGTCACCTTATTCTCAAGTTTAGTGAAATTTGGTGACTGAGACTCGGCTGGTTTCAATGTTATAGTGCATCAAAGTTGGCCAAAAATTATGTTATACGCACACAAAATTTTATGGTAATTAATGGTAAATATCCATTTTCCTAATATTTAACAGTAACAAAATGTTTTTGTCATATTATTTTCCTCTAATTCATTTACTTTGTCTTTGAGATAGTTTCTTTTCTTTGTTCTAATGATTCTTGAGGTTTCTTGTATATAGCATTGTTGAGATTTTTGACAGTAGTGTCATTCGGATTCTGCAATCACTGTAGTTTTGCCTGGTTTCTTGCATTTACTAATTTCGTACATTCATCATCGAACCACGGTTTATTTGGTTTCAGTTCCAGTGGGCCTCATTTTTTTTTTTCAGTTGATTTAATATTTTCTTTAATGCTTTCCCAGGTTTTATTGATATTCATATCATCCCTAGCATCTTGTTCTCCACTGTTTTCTAGAACTGCAAATCTAAACTTGGTACAAGCATTCCTACTTTGGTCATCTAGCTTTTTCAATTTGAATCTCTCTCTACCAAAATTTTGCCTAGTTCCTTTGTTTAATGAAAGTTTCTCCCGAACAGCTGCAACTACCAGATAATGATCCGAATCACAGTCAGCACCCCTAAAATTCCGATTGTCAATTATACTAGACTGCCTCCTTGCATCTATTAGCACATGGTCAATTTGATTATAAGTCATTCCATCTGGCGAGTTCCAAATATACTTATGAATATCATGATGTGGGAATATAGTACTCTTTTTTTATTAAATTTTTAATGGTGGCAAAGTTCACTCGTCTAACCCTATTGTCATTGCTCTGAAAGTGGAGACTTTCGTTTCCAATTGTGGGTTTGAAAATATCCTCCCTTCCTACTTTCACATTGAAATCTCCTAGCACAATTTTCATGTGATCCACTGGAAACTGATCAAATAAACTATTCGTTCTACTTCTTCATAAATCTGTCCTTGTCATCATTGTGTTTATCTTCTGTTAAGGGCATGGACATTAATGCCCCATTCATGGCATGGACACCATCGTCTTCTTAGTATAACATAAGACAGTCTATCATTAGGGTCATTCTCCAAAAAAGGGCAGATTTCAATGTCAGAAATCTTTAAAAAGTTATTTTTTTTCGGACCATGTAATTTTTTTTATGTCATATTTCATTCTGCAGAGTACTACTGAGGTACTGGTCCTACTTGCCGAGTGGTATTTTGCATTAAATTAACAAGGTTAGAAAATGGTACATTCACGGAGGTGAGAAAATAGTAAGAAATAGTAATTAACTTATATAGAAGGTATGTGAGAATTAGATTAAATTTACTGTTATCATGAAAAAGAACAATACTTATTACCATACAAATGGATTAACACACAACTTTTTACTTATTTTTATCTATGTTAAAATAGATTATCACCTTCAAATCAAAACATGATAGGCCTATATTGTCATAAAGTATTAGGCTATACGAGTATCTTCTTTAAACAAAAATAATAAATGCTGACAGTTCAATATGTCATCAATTCCAATCATTAATTAACCTCCATGGATAGGACTCAAGAGTAACAGTAACGGAGGTGAGATTTTTCTCTAATTTGTCAAACAGCTTGAGAACATTCGAGGTTAGAAAATTTCAGTTCTAGAGTTTAACTTTGCATTCCTTATTATTATAATTTATAGCAAAAGTAAATATAAAAACATACAACTTTACCGTTGGGTGTAGGTTTCGGAGCTGAGAAAGTCCAATTACCAACTCTGCATTTAGCCTTTTTACACAAACAAAACAACACAGAAAAGCACACTGACACCTTGGCTTTATATAAATGATAAGAAATGTGCCAAAAGTTAGAGCCCAAGGAAGATAGAAAGACTACATATTCTGCGGAAATAATTGAATTTTTATATTGTTTCACGGAGGTGAGGTTTTACTTGGGGATAGGCATGATTAGTACAAAAAATTGTCTTTACAAAATGATACACAGTGAAACTTCCCTTAATGGACACTTCCCAATAGTGGACTTTTTAAATTCCCCTGCAAAATAACATTGGCGCTTATGATAAAATTCTTCCAAATAGCAGACATTCTCAAAAACAATCATTATCGTGCATTTTTACTGTTACATTCAGTTCATTCACGATCTCTTAGCAGCACAGTGAGGCTATGAAACATGCCGAACAGTTTTTTCTTCAAAAGAATGATGCAGAGGGACTCAAAATTACTTTTGAAGTACTAATACATATTGAAACGAAGATATCCAAAATTCACACTAAACAATCACCAAATTCTAGATATCTTTGGGTAATGTGAAGTGGTAGTGACAGATGTCATAGAATTCCGGAATAAATTGAATTTGCCTTAAAATTCATGTAAGTTACTGTATTGTTGTACAGACTTTTTCTACAATTTAACTTTAGTTTTGATACTACTGTATACATAGAACTTTTTGTATAAATATTCTTGACCTCAAACAGTCTCACAATGTCACTGTCTACTGTACTGTAAACTATATGTTGAATAATTTTTTTTTTGTACCAACAATTTTCTAAATAGCGGACACTTCTTAATAACGGACATTTAATTTTCCCCGGCGGTGTCCGCTGTTGGGAAGTTTCACTGTATTTGCTTTTCAGCTATTAATGACTCATTTTTGAGCTGTTTGTTCTTGTTATAACACTAAAATGGAATACAAATTAAAGTCTGTTCAAGTATGAAAGGATGAAAATAACAAGTCAGGCATGGGGACATGATACGGAGGTGAGATCTTACATACTGTGCCCTAGAATGCAGAAAATTGTAACTTTTGTTTAAAAAATGGACTATGGGATCAAATAGACCTTATTTCAATCTAACTTATCATAATAATTCATAATCCATAAATAGGCTACTTATTTTACACCAGAAAATCAATTTTGACAAGAATCTGCCCTTTTCTGGAGAAAAATCCGTTAATAAACCCTACTTTCTTATTGGAGCCGTGGGTGTCGACATGCTGACCACATGCCCCAATAATGCCATCTTCCTACATGGTAGATGATGCAGTGGTCAGGTGGTAGACCTTATCCCTTCAGGGATGTAGCGCCACAGTTTTTTTTTTCTTATTGGCAGAATTAATTCTCCTGTGTATGAATAAGAATAATAAGAATAAGAATCTTTATTGTCATAAACATATAAATACATGCATAGACAGTCGTCATGGTTATAGCCTACTAATATCCTTTATAACATCGCAAGTATTCAACATAATATAGCCTATATTCTATTCTTAATTAAAACACCTACAATATATTAACTGTTGATTTAAGTCACATGAATTACAAATAAAATTCCCAGTTAATGCTAAAAAAATCATTAACGTTATACAAACATTCTTTAATCAATATACGCTTGATTTTACATTTAAAATTGGCGTGTGACAAAGATTTGATTTTGGTAGGTACTGTATTGTACAACTTAGTTGATACATAAAACCAGTGGAGAACTCGATCCCTAATTGATGGTTAACATTCCCTTTCCCGTAGAAAAAGGTATACAGTGATACCTCGAGATACGAGTTTAATTCGTTCCGTAACCTTGCTCGTATCTCAAAGCAATTTTCCCCATTGAAATTAATTGAAATGCCATTAATCCATTCCAGCCCTAAAAATGCTACCCCCAATTGTTTTTGTTAAGTGTTTTTGAATAAGAAAAATGTATTTATAAATGACAAATATTGCATAAAAACATAATAAAAGAGAATGTAAAGCAAAAAAAACTGGTTTTATAAAGTGTACATACATATTTGTTACACTTTCTTCGGACCCATGGTTCTAAAAAGAAATGTGATAAAGTATGTAAATGCACAAAAAGCGCAAAGCCCTAGAAAAACTTAGCAAAGATGCTTCGACAGCGAGGTAAACAAGCACACTGGGGGAATACGTGGGATAATGCACGAGGCGCAGGGGCAGTAAACTGGTGGGCAGTGTGCAGCGTCGCAGCTGGCCGTTCCTCATATCTCAAATGTTGCTCGTATTTCAAAACAAATCTTCGCTCGCTCGACAGCTCGTATCTCAAATAACTCATATGTTAGGGCACTTGTATCTCGAGGTACCACTGTATATGCATCTGTCTGTATTGGACCTTTCTGTCCTGCTACTACATCTAACCTGTAATTTCTTTAATTCTCTAGTTACCGATTTAAGTACCCCAGGCCTATACAAGCCCCTAACATTCCACGTTCCAAATCTATAGTTCCCACGATTTTTAGACTCCCTCAGTGTAGTCCCTACCCAGAGATCCAAACGAGGGACTATTTTACCTCCAGATTTACACTAACAGGATCCGTAAATCATCAAGCATTTCCTAACGATCAATAACAAATCCAGCAGCCTTAAGAACATGTATCGAAGGCTGATAACCTTACAGCTGTTACTTCAAAGTTCAATGAACTACAGTACCTTTCAACATTTAGTACATTATATTTGATACCCTGTTTGATGAATATGGCAACACCACCATACACAGCTACACTTCTGCAGTAAACAGAGGCACATTCTTATCCAGATTGCTTACACTAATGTTCGCATATACAGACAGCTAGGTAGTTAGAATCATTTAGTGGTATTTTGAGTTTGTTTACTTTATTGCACAATGACTGAATATTCAGGCAGAATATATTCAATTCGTTACCACCAAGAAAACATTACTAAGTTATACTTTAGCTGTCGTTCGATTTCTGACATTGGTAAAAAAAAAAAAAAAAAAAATCTCACACACGCAACACTTGGCCAAAGATTGGAATCTAGGAACTGCAGTTGTGATCTTTGTGAACATTTATCTTGAATGAGGAGTAAATGTCGGGGTTTTTAGATACCAATTTTTTGCCTGTTACTTCCGAGAAATTAGGTCGCAGAAAATCCAATACGCTTGCAGGCTCTGTCAAAAGGAGATCGACTTTGGTATACCCTGGATTTTTGAGGTGGTCAATTCGAGTGTTTTCTTATCAACAACCACTGAATGTTTTCGTGTTTTGCAGACTACTTCTGACCACAATTCCCTTTGGATGCAATTATTTCCAGTAACTTAGGATCATTAATAGGGGCGGATTTCTATGACATGTCATATTTATCCCCTTTGTATTATTTCAAGTTTCCGACTAATTTTAACCCGATTCCAAGCATCCTGGTGAAAATGGAACGGCTTTTATTGTGCATATAACTGCATATTTAGAAAATTTTCAAATATTTAGTATGAATGTGCATATTTAGGCCATATTTTTTTGCATATCTTTGTGCATATTAAAGAAATTTTGAAGTTTCATATCATATTTTGTAAATTTTGCATTATACTGATACTTTTTGAGAATTTACAGATATTTTAATAAAATGAATTGTAATGAAACTTAAAAAAATATATACATAATGTGTAAGTGGTCAAGTCATATTTTAAATTTTATTGGTCATATTTTAATGTTTTTAAGGTCATAAATGCATGCATAGGCTATATCCTATTTTTTAGGTCATAGAAATCTGCTCCCTAATCATTAAGTTGTGAAATACTATTATGAGAAATGGACTTACCTTTTGCAAGATCTTTACTACTTTGAACCCCATCAGTTATCTCACTCTCCACAGACTCTGATGCCTTTTTTTGTTTGACCTGTTCTATCTTTGTCATGAACACCAGTCACACGAGTTTCGTGTAATTGTCCAATAACAATATTTACATTACTACTTTCTGCTGAATTAGCATTGGCATCACTTTTGGAATTCACAACAGTTGAATTCACATTGCTTTGTGGAGTCAACACAATTCTTGAGAAGCGTCACATTATCATTCAGTAGACTATGCTTATCTTTTTGCAAACTTCATTAATAATAATATCTTTCAGAAATAGCAAGTATTTTTCAAAGTTAGTCAATTTCACCATTATCTGCTATGTTTGCTACCGCTTCACAGAGAAGCATACAGTAAAACCCCGTTTTTACACTTTTCAAGGGACTGATTAAAAAAAGTGTAAATGGCAGGAAAGTGTAAATTGCAGGAAGTGTAATAGCTGTAATGTTATATATTGCAAAATTTAATACTTGAAAATAAATATAGATACCTATGTACACTTACATTATCTATACAAAATATGTTGCACATTGCAAAGAAATGCATTTTCTATTGTTTTATTTCAACTTCATAGTACCACCAAAAATCATGCAAAACAAAAACACTGGCAATGATTCAAATTACGATGAATTATGCTATTTGAATAACTATAAAACATTAAAAAGCAGTAAATTGCACCCGCACAGAAGAAAACCAACTTCACCTGGACTAACACAAATAAAAACTGACACTGCGTCTAAGAGAGTTGGCAACATAGCGGAAAATTTTGTTAAGGGAAAGCAGTTCTTCATTGAAAACCAATGTTGCCAATAAAGAAAATGTGTAAATGGCAGGAAATGCAACTGTTTGAAAGTTGTTAATGACAGGAACACTATGTATTATCGGAATAGGATAAAAGATGGGTCCAGCAGAAAATGATGTAAAAGGCAGGAAAATGTAAATGACAGGAATGTAAAAAGGGGGTTTTACTGTATTTGGAAGTATTATTTGTGGAATCACAACAAACTAGCATCTAGTATCACAACGTTATCTGCCAATTTGGCACAGCTAGGATGAAAATAATTTCTACAATCGTGAGATTTTATCCCATTAGGTATCAGTACCTAATGGTAAAATGGTACAATAAATTAGTCACCACACTAATTTATGTTAGCAGAATTCTTCCCAATTTGTTACAACATCAGAGCTTGTTTCTAACTATTGTACAAGTATTCAATGATAACAACCCGTTACAAATAATAAAATCAACAAGCTACCGAAGCTCCTGCCTAGGGTATCTTTTATCATCTCATCAACACTGACAATTTATTTAAAGACGGTTGGAGAGCCAAACTAAAATGTGAGAAAATGGAATTTTATTGATCGAGGGAATAAAATTGTGAGAGTGTTCCAAGAGCCAGAATCAGACGCCAGAAGATAGTAAATTTAATGATTGAGATAGATAAGCAGAACACAAGCTTGGGATTGTGAAAGCAGTGTTTGTGAATTTAGTACATTCGAATTAAGCAGTGAATAATTAAATACATTGGTGGTGCACTCACGTAACTGAAAACTAGTGGGATGCAGCAGTATGAGAGACACAGTGTTATGTTCATAGACTACCCAGACATCATATTTCACAAATATAAATTTTTGTTTGTAAATTTATTTATCTTTTCATGTATTAAAGCTCTCTAAATTTAAATAGATGAATTTTCACCTCACTGCTCAGCAATCACTTCTGACGTAGTGGTTAAGGCTACTGGTTACGGAGCCAGCGACCCGTATTCAAATCTCACTTGATGCTAAAATTTACAGTAAGGAATAGGTCTCAAATAGGTAGGGTGATAGCCATTTCATAAAATATGGGATTTTTTTCCTTATAGAGAGATGTTATAAAACTAGTGTAATTGGGTGGTCAAATAAAAGTGTAAATCCTCAAATTCACTGAAAATTAAGGAATTAAGTTCATTTGAAGTCGTTTCGTGCTTAAAATCTGTCGATTTAGTTACTTATTACGTTGCAGTTAATTTTTTAGCATTTATAGCATGATTTTAACAAAATTTTACCAAAAAATCAAGAGTAATCAGATATATCTGTTTTGATTTGAGAAAATTTACATCTTAAGGTACAATTTGGTATAACATTAACTTCAAAATGTATGTGTTGTTAGTTACTATGTAAAATAAAAAACTGACTTCTTGTCCCACCTGTAATGGTGATGGTTTTATTAAATTATTATTGACGAGTTAAATAAATGTTCTGACAATCTGGAAACAGTTTGTATTCATTATTTAATCCCTCATATCGTCATTAATAACAAAATTAAGACATGACAGTAATAGGAGAACAGCAAATGAATTGTGTTTGTGCACCATTAAAATCTTTGTCCAAATAAGTTCCCACCCGTAATAGATTTTGAAAAACATAGCCTATTTTTAATATTTAAAATCAATTTTAAATATTGCTTTCCTTGTAGTTTGGAGAAAAAGGGATAGTAAATTTTACAGAATGTACAAAACCGGTTCTAGTTCATTATTTATGATATGTAGTAACAAAAATAGTTTTTATAATATGCTAGAATGTCCCACCATTAATTATGAAATGGCTGGTGAATAGGTGATAGAAAGAGAGGAAAGAGGAAGACAAGAAGAGAAGAAAAGAAAAAACAATTATTTAATTTTTCCCCATTTTCAACTTCTTGCTACTAGATAGCGTTGATAGTAGTACTTCCAATGGCAGCTACAAGATGTCTCTCCAACCCTAAACCCCTCAGGTGGGGCCCATTAGTGAGTTGTAGGGGGATCTAGGGTGCCACAAGTATCTCCCTTTTCCCTTGAAATGTTTGTGGAAAATTTGTAAAATGTGTTTGTTTTATGTAGAGTAGTAAGTGACAACTGTCAACTAAGCCTACACTGACTTATATTTTGAAATAATTTCATTATTTAATTGCTTGATTTGGCTTTGGATACAAACCTCTGTACATAACACAGCTGGTCAGATGTTTCATTTCACTAGTCTTCTGTTTGTAGTTCCGCTGTCTGGCGGTAGAGTGGTGGGGTGAGGGACGACCATAGACAACAGAGCAATAATTTTCATCTTCTTTAGTTATTCACTGCCAAACTTGAATGTGTTAAATTCAAACACGGATTCCACAACCCTGAGTAGGCTATGTGTTCTGCTACTCTTGTAACACGCAACTTTCTCTACCTCTATCATTAATATATTATTATTTTCTCTCATTCCATCTCTGGGAACTCTCATGTGACTTTCTCTGCCGTGATACAATTTTATATTATTTTCTCGAGTCTTAATCCATCACTTAGGAACTCTCATGCGACTTTCTCTACTGTAATAAAATTTTATTTTCTCGGATCTTATTCTATCTCTTGTAAAACTCACATAATGTTCTGTACCTTAAGCATTGAAATTACTATTTCCTCCCATCTTAATCCATCTCTGGGACTTTCTCTGCCGTAATTAAATTTTTGTTATTTTCTCTAGTCTTATTCTAGTAGCTCTTGCAAAACTCACACAACTTTCTCCACTTTAAGCATTGAATTTATTATTTCTTCCCCTCGTAATCCATCTCTGGGAAACTTCTCATGCCTCTTTCTATACTGTAATAAAATTTTATGCTATTTTCTCATGTCTTACTGTATCTTTTGGAAATCTCACAGAACGTTCTCTAGCTTATGCATTCAAATTACTATTTCCTCCCATCTTAATCCATCTCTGGGAACTCTCACATGACTTTCTCTATCCTAATAAAGTTTTGTCCTATTTTTTCGTGTCTTATTCCACCTCTGGGAACTCTCTCACGATTTTCTGTGCCTTAATTAAGTTTTTGGTATTTTCTGTCTTCTTATTCCAGCTCTTGGTTAAATAGTGTATAACATTATTATTCTTGGACTGGTTATTAAGAATTTTGTCTGCCTTCTGAGAATTCATGAATTAAATCCATTTTCATGTAAGTAATTAAGGTATCTGTCTATCCCTAATATCAAAATTTTTCACCAATAAATCATTTTTTTTCTTTCTTTCTTTCTTTGTCTCATTAGAAACCTTGATTTCTGTAGTTTTCATATAGGCCTATATATAACATGTTTTGGTTTTCTCTATTATTGATTGACCAGGCGTGTCCACCTGCGAGTTGAGAAACGTCCAAATACAGGATTACCCAAACTTTAACTTCATTTTTCTCTTATTTCAAAATTTTCAGCATTTCTTAACTTTTGGCTTAAGAAAAATGCACTTAGAATTGAGCTATTGACTTCATCCAAACACCAAAGTGAAGCTTAAACATATAGCTAGTCTGTATACTAGAATCAAATAAATGAGCCCATGGTAAGGACCCTGACCCCTTATCAAAGGAAAAATAGACTAATTATTTTTTTAGACTTCAGGGAGAAAAAAATTAAACTACCTTTGATAAGTACTACAAAGATGATGCTAGTATGTACAGTATTTTTCAAATGAGAAGCGTTTTCCTTCACCGCCAATCACGTGTACGAGCTAATGAAGTGCCGCTAGCAGGAAGGGTCTTCCCTCCGTCTCGCCGTCTCTGATTGGACCGCATATCTAAGCAAGGAGAAGAACAAACCGCTTGTCACCTGCAAAACACTGTAGACATATCTATGAAATGGGGAACATTTTAGTGTAAGAATCACTGTTCTAGCTTAATTGGAAGTGGAGATATGCTTGCTGAAAAAAATACATGATTTTTTTGAAACAATCATCCCCTGGTGCCCCCAAATTTTTAATTTTTAGTTTTTATTATTGAAACCCTTTCATTTTATGACAAATAACATGTGATCAAATTTTTAAAGTGATGAAGAGGAAATTGTAATTTTTTATAACTAGGGTTGATAGATACCTTAATTACTGTTTTTATTTATGAACTAGAGAAGAAACTGCTGTCCAAGTAGTTTTTCAGCTTTTTTTAATACTCCTTTCAACATTGAGGCCATATCAGGAGTTCAGGTCCTGTGTGTTCCAGTTGTTGGTGTGTTTATGGCGTCTTAAACTTTTAAGTGATATTAATTTTAATGAATATGATACAGTATTAAATAGCTGGAATGATTCATAGTAAGTACGAAGGTTGGTCAATAAGTAAGGTCTCCAACACTCTAGCCCAAGCTGGCAACGTCGGACGAGAGAGTTGGCACCACTGCCGTGTCCCGTTATCTCCCCTCTTTCAAACAAGCCATTGCTGCAGCCTCTGAACCTTTCAGTATCTGAACTAGAGCTGTTTGAAATGGATCTCCTGATTTCCGTCCCCACCAAGTGCGGCCTCCGCGAAGTCATACGGTTTCTTACTGCAAAAAAGTTCCGCCGATTGAAATTCATAGAACGCTTTGCGAAGTTTATGGAGAGGGATATATGGACATAAAAAATGTGCGTAAGTGGGTTCGTGAGTTTAAACAGGGCCAGACAAATATTCAAGATGAAGAGCGAAGTGGAGACCAACAACAGCTGTCACAGATGAGATGGTGGAAAAAGTCGATGCATTGGTGTGACAAGATCGACGCGTCACTACTCGTGAACTTTGTTTATTGCTTCCTGACATTTCTAAAGGTTCCATACAGGATGTTCTGTGAATTTCAATCGGCGGAACTTTTTTTGCAGTAAGAAACTGTATGACTTCGCGGAGGCCGCATTTGGCGGGGACGAAAATCGGGAGATCCATTTCAAACAGCTCTAGTTCGGATACTAAATGGTTCAGAGGTTGAAGCAATGGCTCGTTTGAAAGAGGGGAGATAACGAGACACAGCAGTGGAGCCAACTCTCTTGTCCGACGTTGCCAGCTTGGGCTAGAGTGTTGGAGACCTTACTTATTGACCAACCCTCTTAATTATCCACTTCGACTTTGCCTTGACGATTGGGGAAACATGAAAAAACCCAAGTCAAATTGACTGGCAAGGGATTTGAATCCAGTACCTCCCGAATGCTACCACCTTGACCACCTTGCTCTGTAAGTAGTTTTTTTATTTATCATCTGGCTTATTAGCATTATCTTTATTCATGTATAGTAGCCTATCTGACATG
Organism: Ectobius pallidus; assembly: GCA_964059195.1. Taxonomy (NCBI): domain Eukaryota; kingdom Metazoa; phylum Arthropoda; class Insecta; order Blattodea; family Ectobiidae; genus Ectobius; species Ectobius pallidus. Next base: position 23,965,283 of record CAXKWD010000008.1, read on the forward strand.
ACGCAGTGGTCGGGTGGTAGGTCAAGTCCCTCCAGGGATGTAGTGCCATGGAGTTTAGTTTAGTTTAGCCTATCTGACAATTATTAGACATTGTTGAAAAAATAAATATGAAAGAACATAATATACAAATAGTACTGTTATTCCCAATACTTGAAATATAGGCCTATCTTATAAATTATGGACAACTTTCCATGGTACAGATCTTACTAGAATTTATATCTTAGCATAGGCTACCTGCAGTTTATTATTAAACTTGTAATTTTCTGTATTAGAATTAGGTGTACAGCAATGAAGTGAAGGTTTGAAAAAATATTAAGTAAAAAATGTTCTATAGGATTGCATAATATGCATTGTATATTATAATTTAGGCCTATATACCTGTGTATTAAATATTATACTAACAGCTAAAACTTTAATTTTAAATTTCTCTGAAGGATAGTTAAAAGCTACTTGATTCATACACAAACTTAAGTTGTATGTCTTGCCTCACAAATAATGTGACTTTGAATGAGGCTGACACAACTGAATACCACTGTGGCAGTACCGGTAGCAGCTGTAATAGTCAATGCTGCATCAACTAAAAGCCGATACCCTGGAAATGCTCCTCTGTATTTATCCTGTATTTTACAAACTCCAGTTAAGATTGTTTGTTTAAGATTGAGAGAATCAGGTTTGTGAACCAAAGTACTGCTTGAATAAATTTTTATGATTTAAAAATCTGGAGGGGGTAAAAAATTTTGGATGGGACAGCGCCCCCACCCTTAGCTACTGGCTGCTGGGTGGTACAATGAGTAGGCCTATAGGATTGGCTTTCTTTGCCTAAAGTGCAGTTTGATCTCTACCTATGTCGACAGTGATTTTTGTGTACATAAATTTGTCAGTCCCACGTCTCCAGATTTACAGGCATTTAAAAATAACTCCAACACCAAATTCAGACACACTAGCCATAGCCACAAGCCCTACACTACACCTCATAGGGCTACACCTCCAATGTTAAACAAAGTAAACCAGATCACTTTAAAGTAGGAACTGAAATTGTATGTCATCTTATGACACAGCTGTTTATGTTATTTTTGCACTTTATTAGGGATGATTACTGATCTATTTAAAAGCATTTATTAATCTGTATGTCTTGTATTGAAGCACCATATAGTTAGATAAGAAGTTCAGGGAAATCTGTTAATTTTCTGAATTTTCGGGGCTAGGATTCATAAGTTCCGGTATTTAAAAATTATTGCTTTATCATACACTACCAAAATGTTATCACTTTTTCATTGAATAAGGGAATTTAGAGATACATTATACAAATGTACTAAAGAAAGAGAGAAAAAATAGGCAATATGGAAAGAGAAATTAAATTTTTCTCTTTTTCTTATTCCTTTTATTACAGTGAGAAAGAGAGAGTGACAAAGACAGATATATATAAAGATAGAGTGAATCTATATTTTTCATCTTATATAAGACTCTGTTATGTGTTATTTGGTAGATAATATTGAAAAATTTCTAACTAATTGCAGTGTTTGCAGATGTACTACTAGAAACATGAAGGATTTACATAAACCAGCTAATTCATTAAAACTCTTTCAGAAGTGTGCTTATTATTCTACACAGACAGATATACAGTAAACTTCCAAAAAACAAATTATTATGTATTAAAAAAAACGCAAATCTTTCAAAAGATCTAAAAGAATTTTAATAACTCACACCTTCTACAATTTGGATGAATATTTCCAGCTTGAATTTGGATGAATGTTTCCAGCTTACCGTAATGTGTATTGTTATAATATGCATGTATATTTTGATCTGACATGTTCTATATCTTTGAGCTTTGCAAAACACAGGATTTACAGGACGAGATATCTACAACTGCATCTTTTTTCCCTCTCTCTTCCCCTATCTCTTTCACATGCCAGGGTGACCATCCCAAACCAACCTATAGAAAGAGAGTGTAATAAAAACATAGAAAGAGGGAGGCATAAGAGATAGAGAGAAAAGAAGCAAAGAAGGGAGAAAGGGAGAGGAGGAGGCGAGAGGGAAAGAGAGAAATGAACTGTCCAAATCCATTCCTCCCCCTCCTTCTATCTTATTTTTCATCCTCTTCTTCCATTCCTACCTCTCACCATTGCTATCTAAATCTAACCAAGTAAAAAGGGGTAGTGGGGTTTGGAAACTCCGAAACATCCACCATCCTTTAATCTGTAAATTATTCCATATATACATCTATCATTTCATCCATGAGTGTTCCCACAGATGGATTAAGACAGGAGGAAATAGTATTTTCAATGCTTAAGGTAGAGAACGTTGTGTGAGTTTTCAAGAGCTGGAATAAGACACGAGAAAATAGCAAAAATTTAATTAGGACAGAGAAAGTCATGTGAGAGTTCCCAGAAATTAAGACGGAGGAAATAGTAATTTCATTGCTTAAGGTAGAGAATGTTGTGCGAGTTTTCTGAGAGTTGGAATTAGATTATAGAAAATAGCAAAAATTTAATTAGAGCAGAGAAAGTTGTGTAAGGGTTCCCAGAGATGGATTAAGACTGGAGAAAATTGCATAAAATTGTATTACAGTAGAGAAAGATGCATGAGATTTCCCAGAGGTGGAATAAGAAAGAGAAAATAGTATTCTTAATGATCAAGATAGAGAAAGTCGTGTGAGTGTTCCAAGAGTAGCAGAACACATACGCAGGGTTTTGGAAACCATGTTTGTGAATTTAACACATTCGATTTTGGCGGTGAAGAATTAAAGAAGATGAAAAACATTGTTCTCTCTACTATGGTTGTCCTTCACACCATGTTACCGTCAGACGGTGAACTACAAACAGAAGATTAGTAAAGATCAGGTGTGTTATGTATACAGGTATGTATTCAAAGCCTTCAGCTTGATCCATATATATATATATTGTGTGTGTCTGTTGCATGCCCCTCTAATATAATTCTAATTCTCATAGTGTCATCAACCAATGAAATCACAAGATGGTCAGGTAGTTGACAGCAGTTGGATTACAGACTCTAACCTGCCATGGGATGTAATTTCATGAAGTTTTGGCCAGTTTTAGTCCATGATTGTGTTGATTTCAAAATGTAAACACATGAGTTGATATGTTGGTGGCATTAAACTTCAGTCCTCAAATAAACAGTCCAGCATTCCTTAGTTACATAAATTCGGGATCACTATGCAAATTGCAACAAACCTAGCTCTACATGTTACTAACAGTAATATCACTATTCCTAACCTAACTGCCACTTACCTGGACTCGGAAGTTGGTATGTAGTGTACCGTGCAAAAGTATGTGGTGTGCGGAACGAAGGAAACTAAACCCAAAAATTTTAATGATTCCCATAAATTACTTTCATTACTTCCAAATAGTAGGCTATTTTGAAAAGACAGAACTTTGGCAGTAAATAAATTTGCCCATGAGATCATAACAGAATAAGTTAGGCATCACATAAATCTCTGATTATTTAAATTGACATGAATATTGTGTTATGAATTTTTTTTCAATATTATCTTTATTTTTCAGGAATTCCGGTGTCCGTTCACAGAGAACTGTGAAATCACTGTAGTCACACGTCGATTTTGTCAGTATTGTCGTTTAAAGAAATGTCTTGCTATAGGAATGCGCAAAGATTATATAATGTCTGAAGAAGATAAAGTGATCAAGAGGAAAAAAATTGAATTAAACCGTGCCAAGAAGAGACCTTTAAGTGAGAAAGATTGTCATTCCAGACTGAAACGTGAACTTTTGGATGAAAGTATTGAATCCATTGCTGATCCAGGCCTCTCCATGTCTTCTGTTTCTAGCTGTCCAGAACAAGAATGTGTAACAGGTTCTGAGGTACGAAAAGTTTGGATTGCTGATCTCCCAAATCAAAACTTTGAAGATTCAGACAGACTTCACAGTGTAAGCCCTCGTGCCTCAACATCAGCAGAGCGCCACATGTCATCAGATCCATTCCCTTCCCCAACTTCAGCTGCAAGCATCCCTAGTCCGTCATCACCTCCAGATAGTGCAACAGCTGCTGCATCCAAGACATTAGACATGCTGTCAGAAAACCATATTGGAGCAGTTAGTGTCATTACATCACCAGTACTCCCTTTGCACACACTTTCAAACCTATGTCCAGGGGACGAAGACTCGTCTGTTATTCTGCATCATCGATCTAGAGAGCCCCAAGTCCCTGAAAATAATGATACTCCATTGCTTTCATCCTTAATCAGTAGTGCAAGGACAGATGAAATGTCTCCTGAAACATACATAATTTCATCACCAACACCACCTCAACTATCATCTGTACCAACTGTTTCTGTTATACAGAAAGAATTACCAGTTGCACAGCCAAATGATGAATGGAGCAGAAGAAGTAGTGTTGATCACCAGTGGAATGATATTGGAACTGCTGTGCAAAGCAACGTTAGAGAAAATTCAGCCAAAGAAATATTACAGGATGTACAAAGGTATGGCATATTTTCATTGTCGTGAATGTTTTGAGTTTAACACTTGGAGGATGAAGCCAGACTTATACTCAGGGCTGCTGAAAGTTGCCGGCAAACCAAGTATAGGTCAGGTTGTCATATTTAATAACATTTACAATTTAATCACAGTATAAAGTTCCTCAATAAAAACACTAAATTGGGTGTGACGCTGGTACCGGTGAACCGATTTAGTTCAATATCAATAGGGTTCTTCCCATGGACATTATAAATGCGTATACCAAGTTTCATGAAAATCCGATAAAGCGTATTTGAGTTATGGCACGTACAGACACACGGACGGACAGACAGATAGACGGACAGACATTTTTCCGTCCCCCACACACAATCTCATAAAGTACCATACTGGCACTTAATAAAGGGAACTGTGTTTTTATTTATGAATTTACCTGGATATCCATGATTTACTTTTTTTTCCACACCTTCATTAAACAGAAACCTGGCTTTAATGGAAAAATTCTTAGGGCCCTTGGGATTCATTTAAAAACAAGCTTTACAGGGTTAACATAAACATGTATACAGCAGAGTCTTGCAAACTTGTCCTTATATGGACCAAAAGGATGTTGGTTTCCAAAAAATCGGGAATAAGGACTTAAAAATTTTAAATGTTATTGCAAAAATTAAAAATGTATTTTATTGACGTCACATATAACAAACACTGTTAAAAATCATAAAATATGTTAATATGTTAACCCAGATTTGCCTACCGTCTTATATTATACGGCAATTATTTTTTAAATTCAGATTAATTTGACTGTTCTAAATTAGATGGCAACAATAGGTATGCATTCATTAGTGCTGTAGTATTTTAAGAGAAAAGTAAAGTAAAATTATCGTGCAATTCACTGTTGCAATAATAAGATCAGACTAAGTTTTCTGTGTTGATTTACTTCATTTTACCTACATACATAGTTACAAACTGCAACTGTATTGTTATGGTATTTTATTTGGTTATGTGTTTGTTTCTTGCTTGTTATACTTGCCTAAAATTTGGTGTCCTATATATCGGTCGGTAGTCAATTGCCATGTCAATGTTTGCAAATGATGAAATGATGTGTTTAGTTTTACAGTACCAAGATATTTATTATAAATGGTTTGAACTTTTCTCGGCAAATACTGTGTAAAAGTTCTTCACGGTCTAACAGCTGAGTCGAGGTTTTAAAAAACTCCGAACTTTCGGACTCCATCTCTGAGTCCATCTTCTGGGAAGCTGGTAGAGAAGGCAGAAGGGCCTGTATGTATAGGCCAGAGCAGTTAGTTAGCTCCAGCCAATGGCAGCATCAGAAAAGATTTGTCGGCCGACCCAGATGCTAATCGTCAACGACTCAATAGAGCTTTCATCCCTTTCTGCGGACCTGTCTCCTATCAGATCGGAAGGATTTTATGCCAACATAAGATCCAAACGGTGTCGCTTCCACCACCAAAAATCCAAAATCACCTAAGATCAGTGAAAGACGACCTAGGCCTGAAGTCTTCTGGTGTCTACAGCATCTCATTTGAGTGCAAGATGGTATATATTTTCCAGACTGGACGCACCGTGGCAGACAGATGCAAAGAACATCATAGGTGCACTATCCAGATAAGTCTACAGTAGCACAGCATAGTATTGAGCAAGTTCACAGAATTCTCTATGACCAGACCAAAATCCTGGACAAGACGAACGGGTATATGGACTGGCTGGTTAAATCAGTCTCAGTAGCAACGCTGTCAACAGAGACAAAGGCGTTCCTCTCAGCGAGGCTTGGAAACCGGCCCTCAACATCTTAAAGAAGAGACTACATAACCTGTGTTCCCCGTGACGTCCGCCTTCTCCTTTGACTAGGCGAATTTTGAACAAATCTTTTCTGACACGCCATTGGCTGGAACTCACCAACTGATCCGGCCTACATATACAGGCCCTTCTGCCTTCTCTACCAGATTCCCAGAAGATGGACTCAGAGATGGAGTCCGAAAGCTCGAAGTTTTTTTAAAACCTCTACTCGACTGTTAGCCCGTGAAGAATTTTTACAAAGATATTTATTGATAAGTTTACTTAGGTTTTAGAAGTAAGTATTTCAGTGCAGTGCAGTGCAGTGCACGAGCAACAACCCACGAATGACCATGTGACCTGCAGCTGTGTTGTCTGCACGAATTACTCAAAATACCTGAAGATGACGAAATTAATGTCGAAACGCGTCGTGTAAGAAGAAGACATCTGCATTTTAATATAAGACTTGAAACATTTTTAAGGACTTTAAACATTTTTTTAATGAGTTAAGAATTTTAATAAGGTTTTGACTGTTGTATTATATGTACATAAGTATTTTATTTATTTATATACCAATAGCTTATACTACTTTTAAACAAGGTAAAATGTCATGGGATAAACTATGTTTTTGAAAATAGGTTAGATGTCTTAAAATATTATTACATACTGAGCATAGGTGGAGTGTATATTAACAAAATCAAATTTAGAAGTAAGTACCTGAACATGCCAAAAAACGAATTCTTTATTTTATTTTATATATTATCGTTTTTACTTTCTGAGGGACTGCCTCCCTTGCTTTTGAGATATCATACAAATTTGGTGCAGATGTAACATAGGTCTATATTACTTATAAAAATGTTGTATCCCATTTTGTTCTGATAACTTATTTATAATGTGATGCTTTTATTTGAATTGACAAGATGCCTGCCACGTTAGAGCAACTGGCACCAAATGTGATAAGAGGATTTCTCATTGCCCTGTCTAAGATTTAAAACAATGAACAAGAAAACAAAGAGGACATTATGACTATATAGTAACTGATGGGAAAGTAATGATATGTACTGTATATGGAATGGTGGCAATAGTGAAGTCACTCTTGTTTCTAACTCTCTACCTGTCAATTGTAATTAGGAGGTATCCATATGTACGGTAAAACAGAAAAAGTGCAAGAAAAGAAACCCTTGATTGTTTTATAACTTTATAGCAATAAGATGCAGGAACTGTAACACTGGACTACATCTTAAATGATTTTAAAGAATATAACAAAAAATAGACTTGTTTGTAATAATGCAACACGGAAGCATTTACACTCTGACCATGTATGTATTTGTGCGACTCCTACATGTAGGATGCCTGTTTAAATCACATATATTATAGAAAATTATGGTAGTTTAGGTCTTTTTTCATTAAATATAAATTTACACTTTGGTGAAAAAAGAAGTTTCAGGCAAATCGGGGTTAATACTCTTCTATAAAATAAATGTCAGTAAATTACAACAAAATAGTTACCGGTACCTCATTTCTTTCCAAAACATTGTTTATTTTTTCCCATCGTGGTTACCAATTAATCCGAAGTTCCGGGTTATCAAGTGCTGAGTTTGAGGAACTCTACTTTATTATGTAAACGTATAGCAGTTTAATGCAGTTTTTAAAAATATCACATTTAAATTTCTCTACTTACAAGGAATTACTTGATTTTTTTTTCTTTTTCTTTTTCTTTTTTTTTCCATCATTTTCTTTACCTGTTATATAACTTAACATAGGATTTTTAATTTCTTATAGCTTAGAATGCATCAAACAATAAACTGTGTGTTTACATCCTTCTTTTGTCACAGTAAGTGTCCATTGACTAAGTGACTAATGCCCGGTTTCTACAAACTTGTGAATTACCTATGGGTAAATTATCCATGGGCAAATTAGTTCCATTTCACCCACAATGATATAATGAGCTAGGCCTTGGAGTTGTACAGTTAATTTAATTCAGAAGGCTTTGATTCTCATTGTTTAAATTATTATTGATCCTACGAAGAGGTTAAATTTTATCCAGCCATCCATGAAAGGATAAATTAACCCGACGATTTACCCTTGGAAAGATCTAGCCCGAGTTTGTGGGAACATTTTTTCTGTCATTTTCATATTTAACCAGAGGGCATTTATCTAGAAACTCGCCACAAGTGTAAGTGATTGCAATCTTTAAATTATTTGTGTTTGTGATATTATTCTTTGTATATTCTGTCCATTGGATAATTTACCCATAGGTAATTTGTGAGTTTATAGAAACCGGCCATAAGTCAGGTGTAATTTAGGCTATTTATTGCTGGATTGATTCTAAACTTTTAAGAGCCTGGAATTTCAAGCTCCACATTCACCTTTCACACATATAAGAGATTAACTAGGCGCAGTAATAAATATTTAAATTTAAACTTTATAATATCATAATGATCCTTTTTGACAACATGGGCAACAAAATATGAAAATCCAACATTGTAAAATAATTATAATAGAGAAGGTTCGTACATTGTGCATTAGTTACTGTCCTGTTTTGCATAAGCTGCTATTGTGATCACTCTTTTTCTACACACTTCTATATGGTAACGAGTACACTGGTCACCGCACATATGCACATATGCACTTCTTGTCCGGGTCATGGAATTTCTTGTTGCTGCAGACCTTCGCATGGAACCCGTGCACTGCCATTCTTGTCACCACATGCCGCAGTTCCTGGTTCGACTCCCGCCATCCAATTGACATGACCCCTTCTGTCATGTAAAATTCCTGCCAAATCTCTTCTACCTTTCCCCTTCTGTGCTTCATTACTTCTCCGACTGCTGTCGTGTGTGGCAGTAAGTGTCCCATCATAAGATCCTCTAGCAGGAAGGTCTCCCTTGCCATGACATAAACCAGACGGGATGGTGCATATTTGGATAGCCCATGGTCCTTTTTAGAAATTTGCCCAAATCAATTTCAAAAGATTTTTATGATTAACATGGTTGTAAGATAAAATACATCCCTTATGCATGAAAGGGTTAATATAATTACTTTTGTTTATTGTTTTAGGCTTCCTATTGCTCCAAACTCCATAGAATCAATACTGAGTGAAGCCATAAAACTTGAGTTTGAAGCTTACAGCTCCCTTGCTAAGTCACATCAAAATTCAAGGGAGTTGAATGATGCTGAACGAGCTAAATTGAATGAACTAATAGTCGCAAATAAGGCTCTTCATGAGCCCCTAGATGATGATCTTTCAACTCTGGTTGGAGATGACACTCGTTTCAAGGTAAGTTTTATTTATTTTTTATTGTAATCCAAATTTTAAATAAGTAGCCCTTTCCGTTCCAGGCTGTTGGCTGAAGAACTGCTTCCAAAATGCCACCCACCGATTCACTTGGTTCCTGCTTTTCACTGTCCGAAATTCCAGTGTCTATCGGTGCGGAATTCAGTTTTACAAAATAATATACGAGGGCTGTTTTTTTTTTTTTTCAAGTTCCGATGGGGCATAAAACGAAAACCACAGTGAAAATCAAAACTGTTTTATTTGGAACATTTAGGTACACCTTCTAGCTACTTTTGTACGTAGTTTCGTTCCGATTGAAACATTTGTCGTAGCGTGGTACCATTTTTCCAATACCCTCTTCATAGAAGCTTGCCGCCAGCGTATTGAGAAGGGTCCTCACGGCATTTTTAAGCGTTTTGAAGTTCTTCGTTGGTGTGGAAGCTCTGTCCTTCCAGATCTTTCTTCAGCTGCCAAAAAAATGAAAGTCACTCGGCATGGGAAAAAGTTTTTGAAATCCATCGTGACAGGGGATGAAACGTGGATTTGTTACGACAATCCAGAATCCAAAAAACAATCCAAACAATGGATGCACACAAATTTCCCGAACAAACCTAAGATCTGGCTTCCACACCAACGAAGATATTCAAAAAAACTTTAAAATGCCATGAGGACCCTTCTCAAAACGCTGGTGGCAAGCTTCTATGAAGAGGGTATTGGAAAGTTGGTATCACGCTACGACAAATGTCTCAATCGGAACGAAACTACGTACAGCAGTAGCTAGAAGGTGTACCTAAATGTTCCAAATAAAACAGTCTTGATTTTCACTGTGGTTTTCATTTTATGCCACATCGGAACTTGAAAAAAAAACAGCCCTCATACATATTTTTTAGGCACACTGTACTTGAAATATATGACAAAAGATTAGGTTTCTCCCATCTTTTCAAGGATGTACTTTGTGAGGGTTTTGACTTTCAGAAGGGGACATTGTCGTGAGTAAAACATATCTTCGCTTCATTGCAATTTGTTTGTTTGGTGGTACCCTTGGGCGAATTTTACAAGAAATATTTGTTGGTGGACAAGATGTTATATAATTATTAGAGTATTTGGAAATTTGTCCTGGGAAGGAATTGAATCCAGGTTTGTAGCTTGAGACTGCAGCAGAAAACTCTGGTTTGACTCGACTTTAAACTTGATGCTGAGAACCCAGGTTTATTCTTGTGCAAGACAAATTTTCATCTATAGAATATAATTATAGCAGAATGTTGCAATGTATTTTTCTTGCTTATAGGCATACATATAGAACACTGAGGATAAAGCAGATGTGTGGTTAATTAGAAAATTGCATGTAACCTATGCTAATGAAAAATACACACAAAGATACTAAGCATTCTGGTGTATTAAATATGAAAGTTTACTTGAAACAATCCGTGACAAATTTCAGTCAACTAAAACTGCATGTGCATAATTCACACCATAATGCACCACAATTCCTCCCCCTCAATTTAAGAATTTACCATTGGCTTAGCGTGAGGGGAGACTTTGAGACTGAATCTAAATAACGTACTAAGAAAATAAGTGGATTCATAAACAAAAAATAAAGGTCAATCATGTCTTGAATCATTATAAACCCGTTAGTACTATCATGAAAATACTTTTCACCGCTGCATACCACAACCTCTACTGCAGGGAGTAACATAAGCATTACATTGTCCTTGCTGACCTAGCACTGTGCAATGCTTTTAACTGTGTGATGATTATATTTCAGTGTTGCATGTTTTATTCATTTTATAAGTATGGACAATTTTACCGATATAGTTGATTACCTACTAAGAACCTCATTTAAGGTTTTTTATGAAGAAAGTGCGTAACTAAAGTAAATGACCAACTTTTGAGCTTGACTTTGTCTTGCCCAAGGTTGCAGGTTCGATGTCCCGGCCCAAGTCGATGCATTTATGTGTGCATAAATGTGACAGGCCCATGTCAGTAGACTTACTGGCATGTAAAAGAGCTGCTGCGGGACAAAATTCCGACACACAGGTGACGGTCACATAAGTTGCAGTACATCCCCTTCGTTAAATAACCATATACTAACCAGTCAGCATTGTCTTGCAAGAAAAAATTCAAAAACAGACATTTCAGACATCTTGGTATAATAAATTTAATTGGTTAACTGGTAGTTACAATCATAACAAATTGTATTTCTTTTTATGTTTGTTATTTAGAGGAGAATAGGATGGAGTATTGAAAGAACATAAAATTTAAATAAGATAATAAGATGATGATGATGATGATAATAATAATATTAATAATAGTAATAATAATAATAATAATAATAATAACAATAATAACAGTAATAATAATAGTAATAATTTATATAGGTATATGCTTATACGATATCAAATCCATATGCAATATTCTCGTTATTTTAATATTTAAAGCACTTATAAAATTTAAGAATTCGTGTATCTTTTAAACATACTTATAAAATCTAGTTTACCCAGATGACAATGTCAAACTACGCCTCTGCAAAATTGAGACATTTACTTTTAACATATCTTTCGTCCAACAGCCAACAGCTACAAATGTTGTAAAACTTGGTGTAAGACTTGAATGATGAAGTCTCTTCCGTTTATGTTTCTGAAATACTCTTCACTGTTAAGAAAACTGCAACATATATTTAAGTACTTATGTAGATTGGTCTAGAGAAGCAGTTCTAAACTGATATACACATATCCCCAGGGGTACATTATATGACCGATAGGTAATTGCAACCATCTTTTGTGGAAAATTTTGAAGAATAAAGAATAAAATAAACATAAAGGAAGACATAGCAAATGAGTTTAACAATTACATTGCTAATATAGGACATAATGTTGCGTCTAGCATCAGGAAACCAACGTCTGGCTCATTTGATTATGGCAGTGACAAGAATTTACAGCAATCTTCCTCCATGTTTCTTCTTCCGATAACAGAAGAAGAAATTATTAACACTATTATATCACTAAAAAGTAATGTTGCTCCGGGTATTGACAAAATTACAAATAACATTAAAGAATGTAATTAAATATCTGCTTAAACCCCCTCGTTTATATTTTCAATTTATGCCTTATGCAAGGAATCTTCCCAGATGCTCTTAAAAAGGCTGTGGTTGTACCGATTTATAAGACAGGTGACAGAAAATGTCTAAATAACTACAGACCTATATCCTTGCTCTCCAGTTTTTCGAAATTGTTAGAAAAAGGTATAAAAAATTAGTGAATTTCTGGAAAAAAAGAATCCGCTGTGCAAAAGTCAATATGGTTGTAGGAATAACTTGTCTACGGACGATTCAATATTTGATGTCACTAGCAAAATCATTCACGACCTAGATCTCAGTTACAAATCTTTAGGTATATTTTTAGATCTCAGGAAAGCTTTTGATACACTCACTCATTACTTCTGGATAAGTTAGAAGCTATGGGTGTTAGAGGTACTACCTTAAACTTATTGCACTCATATCTAAGCTATTTCAGATAACTTGATGAAAGTTTCAGTAAGTCCAAAAAAATTAAAACAAGCATCCCTCAAGGAAAAATTCTGGGACCATTTTTATTTTTAATATAATAAATGATTTATTAAAAATAGACCCGAAGAAGTATAATGGTGCCTCATATTCTTATGCTGATGATACAGTGGTGATCTTCAGTGGATTAACATGGGAGGATGCCTACAAAAATGCTAATGCGGGTATAAATCTGATAAAAATGTGGTTGAATTTTAATTTACTTTCTGTTAATGTATCTAAAACTAATTTAATGCCTTTCACCTTAACACATTCACTACTGACTACCTGCCAGCTCTTTAAATGCCCCAGCCCAGGGATTTTTAAATGGCCATTTAAACATACACATGAATTTACAGTACCTCACTATTTTCAGTTTTTCTTGAAAACTATATGAAATTATTGCATAAAAATTTTACATACTTTCAGGAAGACTTCTGTGTTTGTTGAGTGGCCGCGGTGCTGCAGCAGACGGGATTAATTCAACACCACAATCATTGATAAATAATAACTCGTCTATCTCTTCACCTGATAATGGCCTACGCCTATAATCACATTTATCTCTTTTGTCACTGCACACGGAATTACCACTAAGCCTAATGCTAACCATTCTTCACGCTACTGACCGGCGTTGCGAAACTGGTCTTCAAAAGCACATGGAATTCTTTTGTTGTCATGAGGTCAACGACATAATTTTAGGGTTTCTGTAAATCCAGTAAGTGTATTCACCCACCATCTATTGCCTTAAATGGAAACTAGCAAGTGTATTCACCCCCCTATCTTTGCCGTAAATGGAAACTATGACCTTCACCATTTCCTTGAAGAAATATACAAAAAATTGGCGCGGGCGCTTAAACGCCAGCTGGCGTGGACGGGAGGGAAGTGCTGGCTTTTCTTCCATGCCAAATGGCGTGCACGGTAGCGAATGTGTTAACAGCTTCTGGATTAAAACAATCCAGAAGCTGTTAAGGTGAAAGGCATTAAATTAGTTTAACTAAATCACTTTAACATTTAATATTAAAAATCACTAACTTGGACTGTCCATAACTCTCTTAACTCTTTTAATTCTGTATCATTTGCTTTTATGCATTTTTTCGATGATGCATATATATGTCAGAACAAGTGAACAGATTGATTACTAAGGACTTTAATAAATACTTGTTCTTTATAATTTTGTCCAAATTATTTCATTTCCTGAATGAATCAATGTACATTTCGTTTTCATTTCTCATTAATTTCACCATGAATTATGGTTTTCTACTTTTTTTACAGCTTAGATGCCATATAAAAAGAAAGAATGGTAATCACTAGAGATTAACATCTATAAGTTATGGTCAAGGTCACTTCTCACTTTGACCAGCTGAGTTGGTGTAGTTGTGAAGTAAAGCAGTGTTGAATTTTAATTTATGTTCTGGCCAGCCAAAATGAGAAAATGGTCAATGTCCAAATTGTGCGAGAAACATGTATGGACCTACATGTATGGACAGCTAACATATGATATAACACTAAAATTCCCTATTAATTATCGCTACATCCTTGATATTATTACCTTTTTAAAGTGCATTTCATTAGTGCACTGTCAAAGTGATAAAATTAATAATGTATAAATTGCCGAAATTATATATATTTTGAGCAGTTCTAGTTTATAAGTGGGGTGGATTTTAACATATTTGCATGTTTCATTCCTTGGTTCAAAATCATATCATCATTGTTCCAGCAGAAGTCATTAAGTTCAAAATCTTCGTTTTGAGATTCAGCTATTTTAATTCTTTCATGTCTCAATTTACGATAATATAAGCATTTATCAAGTGATATCAGTGAATTTATAAGTTTGAAATCATTGAGGGGAAATTCCAATGGAATAGATGGATTTTTGAATGGCATTCCTAGCATATGTATAAAATTCCTCATGTTCTAAAATAAAGCTCTACAATATTAATTATAGATTTTTGCTGTTATACAATTTTTTTTTGAGATGCATATATACATCAGTAGCAGTGAAAAGGTTAAAGTTTCAATAAACCACTGTAAGACTTAGTGAAAATATAGGTCCTCAACACCCATCTTGTAAATACTACCAACATAGGAGAGATAAGAATATAACTGATAATCAACATAAATACAAAGAAACAAGAAATCCTGAAAGATTGACTAGAAGGGATTGTATTAAACATATAGAAAAATACAATTTCATTATTACAATCAGAGAAGGAAGGCAGTCAGAACTGTCCTGAAATCAAAAGCAGAAAAGTGTAGTATTTCATCAGATAAGATTTTTCATTACGAGTACTTCTGTAATACTCATGGCACACCAAACAACATGAGTAGGTCCAGCTATTGTTCTCATTTGACTGAAAAGGAGAGACATAAGTTAGATTTCACATTTTCTCCTGTGATAATTACCAAGTAAGTTGAAGTGGCTTAAAAAAACCATAGCAGTGGAAACATCCCTACAGTATTTTTCAAATGAGAAGCGTTTTCCTTCACTGCCAATCACGTGTACGAGCTAATGAAGTACTGCTAGAAGGAAGGGTCTTCCTTCTGTCTCGCCGTCTCTGATTGAACCGCGTATCTAAGCAGGAGAAGAACAAACCGCTTGTCATCTGCAAAACACTTTAGGTCCTGATCATGTCATAAGAGTGACAAAAAACAGAGCAGGTGCTGGCATAATACCTTCCATCGCTACACGAATGCTAAGAACTGGATTTGTGCCTTCTTAAATTGAAGCTAGCAAGGACCATATTAATTCATACGGATGAGAAACTTTGGACATAGTTAACTGCATACTTATCACCATTTGCTCATTATTACAAAGAGTGATAGAGTGAGTATTAGATAAATGTCTTAATGAATTTGTGGCCTTCAATCCTAATCAGAGAGGTTTTACAAACATGTCACTGACTTGTATTAACATTGCTACGTATTCTCGACTCTTTGTTGCATGAAACCAAAATACACAAAAGAGATCTGGCTGTTATTTTTCTTGACATACGCAAGACATTTGACAGTGTAGACCATGTCCATTCAGAAAAAACCTTAAAACTTCACCTATTCCAACTAAACTTGCAGACACTTACAGGCAGAGAACACTATGCATATTCAGTCAACTGATGGCAAAACAAAATCTATCACATTGGCCAGAGGTGTAATACAAGGTTCTCCCTTGTTGTCAACTCTGAACAAATTAAGTGAAAGTGACATGATTAAACAATTTGGATTCCAACTAAATCCATCTCAGGAACCTCTGAATGTAATCTGTATCTGTATCTGGTACCCTATGATCCCCAGGTGGGGCGAAGGGGCCTCCAATGGAGGTTTCATTACCTATACTAATTTTGATATGCTTATTTTCCGAGAGAGGGTAGAGGGACAGGTGGTAAGCCCATCGCCTTGCAACCCCCCCTCTGGAAACTAAGTAGGCCTATTTCTTGGACGTGAAAGGCCGAGAAATTTTGTCCAGAGGCTCTAATTTAGGCTTGGAGTTCTTTTACGTGCCGTAAATCTACGACACGGGACCCCCAGCTTAAAGTCCCTCCCGGAGGACTCCGTGCCCAGGATTTTTACGTCCTGAAAAATCCATCGACCGCGGACGGGTTTGATCCCGCGCCCTGCGGATCTAGAGGCGGGCACGCTACCTCGAGATCACCGCGGCCGACTCTGAATGTAATGGGGTTCGCAAATGACGTAGTTAGCATTGAAATCCTTGCTCATCAAGCCATTCAACAGTTTAGTGAGATTGGTTTGGATATAAATTTTAATAAATGTACAGGAATATGTATTGCATAGGTCACTTATTTGAGGATACTGTGGACATCTTCCCAGGGATTAAACTTCAGTGTTTACATAAAGGCATGACTATTTGTTTTCTCAGTGTGAACTTCATTACTGAATTAAATTTTGATTCTCTTGCATCCATGAATAAATTGAAAGGAAATTTGGAATAGTTAATCTCATCGTCATACCTTCAGGCTAACCAGAAATTTAATATCATAAATAAATTGATTTGTCCAACCTTAATATATCTTTTCACAATTTCACCAAATAAATCCCCCAAAAAATTCATAATTGAGATTCTCCAGCTTCCTAATGACATGTTATACACACCTGCTAAGTTCAAGGGTTTGAATATATTTTATTCTGCATGAGAAATGCACTTACAACATCTGAATAATTGTAAAATGCTTATTAAGTCAATGATCCCTATTATACTTGTGTATTGTGTAATATAAATAACTGAATGAACCCGAACATGAGCACTTGCTCATTCGGGTGATCATTTGATGCATCTTGTGTGTTTCATACATTAAATAAAATAAATAAAAATAAAAATAAAAATATACTTAGTACAAGACGTCTTTCCCAGGAAATCTCAACTAGTCTTGCAGAATTAAGTATCACAGAGTAGGATAAATTATATGATAAACATGGACTAATCGATAAACGAAAAGTTTGACAGACATTGAAAGAAAAGTCATTTGAACAATGGAGTAAAAAAGAACATAAAGGAAAAGGTAACAGTATACTCCAGCGAACAAATGGTTTAGAAACCATAATGGTCTAACGTGTAATAAATGGAGGGAAGCCATAAAGATGACAGCAAATGTATCAGCTGTTCATAGTGTACCTGGAGGCCCCAAGGCAACAACCTCTGTTGGTGATGCCACAGGAAGTTTGAAACCCTTGCACATATCCTTGGGGCCTGTTCTCATGATGAAGTTTTACAAAACTCTTGTCATCATACAGTTAGTTCCATCATTGACAATGCATTCAGGGGAAATGGTTGCAGTGTATATGAAGAGGTTTATGGCTTGTCCAGTGAAGGCAGAAATCGGAAGATTGATATCATAGCCTTCAAATTTTTGTCATCAGAAGGATATTATATAGTGGACCCTACGATCAGGTTCGAGAGTTATGAACTGCAGTCGGAAGAAGTGAATGCAGAAAAGCAAAAGATCTATGAACCAACTGTAGATTTTTACAAACAGAAGTACAACGTGCCATCTATCAGTGTGATGGATTTAATGATAGGGGCCTGAGGAACCATTCCTCATATACTCACTTGTGACTGCTAAAAGTTTATTCTTACTAAAAACATTCTGGAATGTATTGCACTAGCAGCATTGAAAGGGTCTCTGGCCATATTTCAGAATCATAGATATGGACCAAATACTTAATTTTTATGTTTATGTTGCTTATATGTGCAAGTGCAGTTCTGATATATGTATTTTGATTCATTATTTTATATTTATTTGTTTTCTTATATTTTTCAACTAATCTTTGTCATAAGTAGTTGTTCAGGAAGAAATCAAATAAATAAATAACTTGAAAACATATCGGGATATTGATCAGTGAGTTGTACCTGCCTGTAAAGCATCCTTTCATCAATGTGATAGTGTATATAACTAAAAAAAAAATGCCTTTTTGAGTTAGTGACTTCTGCCAGAACAATGATGATATGCTGCTAGTATTTAAATGTTTTTTAAGACATTTGGTACCAATAGACAAGCTTCTTACTTTTAGCAAATTAGTGCTCAAGCCAAGGCTACTGAAAATGAGAATAAGGAAAACATAAGACGCAAGACATTGATACACATTTTAGTTTTATTTAAATAATTATTTATTTCAATCTAACAAAATACAGATTGTTCATTGTTATCAGGAATCTATGTGGGCAGTTCCACGACAGTTAAAAAAGCATTTGAAGTTAACTAATTAATTGCCTTACTTACTCTATTCCTGTGTATAAATTATTATTGGGATGGTACAGTAGTTAAGATCAGAACAACAGATAATTAAACAAGAGGCATCATTATCATCTAATTTGCATGTGCATAAAAAGCTGACAGTTGTTGAAATGAATGCTGAAGTCCATTTTTCTCTTATCACATAAGGTTTCCTTACAAATCACATAAATAATAATACCAAAATATGAAGTTGTAGTGTATTAAAAAGTGTTAAAAATGTAATACATAATTCTGCCATTGTAACTAATTTCAACATACTAAATTCAATGGTAAAGTCCATTTTACTCCATCATGTAAGGTTTTTGTATGATTCACAAACATAATAATGTTAAGACTTTTTGGTATAATAATAAATTATCTCTAATTACCTAGGAACTGGGACATCTCAGGTCCTAATAGCTGATGTTAGACCTTCTGGGTATTTAATTTTGACTTACCGTATTCATTTTGTTGTACCCTGATACATTACTCATTATGGAGGGTGAGGAATAGATTTAGTTTGTTTGTGTTATTTAGTATTTATATTAAAAAAAAAAAAATTGTGTGTTTTTGCATAAGCATGTACGGTCCATGCGGACTCATGCGATTGTTTTCATTGAAATTTGTAAAAAGTTAATTATTGTAATAAACACTTACATTTACATTACTCATACAGATTGAACAATCATCATAGAGAGTTTTCTGTTAACATTACATCATTAAAAAAAACTAAAACTCCTTGGCGCGCTACATCCCTGAAGGGACCATAGGCAGATTGTAGGATTGGATGGGCATATGGTCAGCATGCTGACATCCACGGCCGTTATTGGTGGTTTCCATGACCGGAGAGCCGCTACTTCTCTATCAAGTAGCACCTCATTTTGAATCACGAGGCTGAGTGCACCCCATTCCAGACCTCCCTACCTCAGAAAAACCAAGGAGGTACCGGGGATCGAACCCGGGCCTTCGGATCTGTAGTCAGCACCTCATTTTGAATCACGAGGCTGAGTGCACCCCATTCCAGACCTCCCTACCTCAGAAAAACCAAGGAGGTACCAGGGATCGAACCCGGGCCTTCGGATCTGTAGTCAGCGATGCTAACCACAAGACCACGCCGACGGTCCTAATGTTATATCACAGGAATCCCAAATAGCATGGATTTCCATTATCTTTTATTCCAGACTTTAGTCCTTCAACACAAGGTTTACATTTATTTAATTTTAGACTTCATTTTGTTGTACCCATTCCTGGATGCATTACTCACACAGATGTGACAGTCATCATAGCGATTTTTTCTGTTCATGCTGTTATCATAGGAATCCCTGAATGATTCTCTGTGTGTGTCTGCCCTGGCAGAAGGTGTTGTAGTTCTGAGGGTATCCACACCAACATCGAATTTACTATGAAAATAGAAAAAGAAGGCACACTCCTGTTTTTAGACATTCTCATCAGAAGAAATCTGGACTGCACACTCTCACACAGTCTGTACAGAAAGCTGACTCCATTGACGTGTATCTCAATGCAAGCAGTCACCCCCACCCTGCACAGAAACAAGGCATCCTCAGGACCCTCACACACAAGAGCCAGAATCATTTCAGATGCTGCCAATCTACCCTCAGAAATACTACACCTGAAACACATTTTCTGCCAAAACGGGTACACACTGAGGGACATAGAATGGGCCCTGAAAAGAATCAATTCCGCTTCCGCCACTAAAACTTTGTAAACCAAGCATACCTACATTCCCTTCTTCCCACCATTCTCCATTCTCCAAATGCCAGGTTACTTCATAAACACAACATCAAACCATTCACATGTCCCCTCTGAAATTCGCCAGCTGACAAGACCAGTAAAAGATCCACTGGGACTACGCACCCCTGCGACTTACCAAATTCCATGTGAGTGCGGGACCGTATACATTGGAAAGACAGGCTACACCATTCGGACTGATGCATTCATATAACATGAACCCCAAATCAGATTGCAAGACACCAAGATCATTGGCAAGCCATTGCATAATCCTTGGAGATACAACTTCAAGTCAACAACATCATCAGAAGTGGCTGCAGCTGAAAGCTCAAAATGTCTAAATCCATTCACCTGACTGGAAGCCCAAGAAACTCTCATCTATTATCGTCGGGAAAGTCTCAAGTGATATGTGACTTCAAGGAACATTCATACCAGAGTGAAAGAAAATCAAAGAACGCATTTGGTCATGACCGCAAAAGAAACAAATTTACAGACAAATAGACGAAATGCCGGTAAACCATTAGAGTTAACATCATAAAAGTACTGGAACAAAGTTATAGAAAATGTTTCACTTCATACTTCAAATTTTTACAGCAGGAATCATTTGACTAGAATTGTTGAAAGAAGCTGAACATTATATGAACTGGAACTATTAATGTAACCATCTTCATACAGAATAAAAAATTAAAATACCTACACATACATGGTTTTTAATGACTTCAAAGAACACTCATGCCAAATTGGAATATGATGGAATAACACATTTGGTCTTACTGTGTAATACGCAGTTTTGCAGACAAACAAACGAACTGTCAAATGGTCATGTTAAAACAAGACCTTATTTCGATCAATGAATATAATATATCGATGGGTAAAATGCAGAACATTTAAGCGCCATTTTCATTTTTTTTTCAGGAGGAGCAAAAAACGTTTTTCTTCATGTCCATTACGCCAAACTGAATAAAATTACGTCAGTATGCAGCTGGGAGGAGCACAGTTGCATATGAATTAGCATTGTTTCCTGAAACTGATTATTAGTTGCCGAAAAGGTTCATAAGATGTTTTGTCACTAATTACATTGTTGGTACAAATTATCTTATAGTTACTTAAGATGTTTTGTTCTTGCATTTGAAGGAAGGAATTATAAGGAAAAACCTTTCCAATCAAGGAAGTCGCGTTGAGTCATTTTTATAACTTCATACTTCCTTGGTGAACTGTGAGCATACTGTTGTCATGGGGAGTGTTCAATACTCTCTGCAAGTTGAAACTAGTACAAAAAATTATGTTTTCCTTTTTTACTTTTCCTGGTTTTCCAAAAATGTTTCTTTAACCAAATCTTTTCCTTTGAGATTTGCTTGTTGCATTCTGTATTCCTCTACAGAAATAGAACTTTTGTTTTTGAACATCTCACATTGGGAACACTTGTCATTGAAAGCCTTGTAAATAAAAGACTGTTAAATTTGGTTTTGAAAATACCACAAAAAATCTTTTAGGCTAACATGATTTACCGGAATCTGAAAATGGATCTTCCCATGAAGCTTAATCAAGTTCCTCAAACATAACATCCATTGACTCCAGCTGTTGTTAGAATAATAAAGCAAATTAGAATGTGGAAGGTGCGCGCTGTCCACCAAGTGAACCAAACCATTGTTATGTCACATTGCTATTGTTATAATTAAAAATAACCCTAATTGATGACATACATATTATTATTAATCCTTTTTATGATTGATTTTAACTTAAAAATGGGATTTTAAGCACATTCGTAGTATTAATTATAAAAATAATACAGTATCTTAAGCGCCAGTGTACAGAATTGATTCCGAAAGAATTATCTTAAGAGCCAAAAATTTTATCATAAGCACCACTTTGGGATAGGACTTATGATAAAAATGCGGGAACAGCTCGTTCTTAAGCTGTTTTGCCAGGCATTAAAATAATTATTTGGTTCTTAAGATAAAATACACAAGCATTTTTCTCCCGCCACATTTGAGTTCATGCAAGATCTTTTACCAGGACGTAAAACTCGGTTGACTCTTTCTATTCACGTTAAAAAGTCAGTTTCAGAAAAAGTGGCAGTTAAGATGTTTTGCCTTTCACCCATCAATATATTGTATATTTTTTTATGGTTTCCTATCATTTACAGCTTGCCTCATGGACAAAGGTTAACAAATACTACAAATCAGAGGGCATACAGTAAGCTCATGTGGAATATATAAAATTACTGCATAGCAACAAAAATAACACTTTCCAGTTCATACAGATAATTAACAAAACAGCATTGAAATAAAATCGTTTATGGCCTTATAAATGATTTCATAGAATGTCCACAAAACCTTTCAATGTTGACAGTCCAATTGCCTTAATCTCTGTGTTTGCTATGCCAAATTGCCAAACGTCTTGCACATGTCAGCGAAGGGTTTTAGAATTGTTCCACAAGCACCTATCAACAGTCCAATTACTTCTATGGGCTCGAGAAGATATTTATCTTTATAAATAGACTGTTCACTGATGTATAGCTTTTTTTTCTCAGCATCTACCTCTTAAGGTTTGTAGAACTACTTCAGACCATATAAGGTGGAAAGGTGAAGTCAGACTGAAAAATTCAATGTGAGTCAGTCGGAGAATTTAATGTTGTACCAGCATGTTGCCAAGGTAGCTAAATTGGTAAGAGCCAAAGATCCTGGTTCAAATCCCGGCTGTGGCATTGAATTTTTCAGTTTGACTTCTCCTTTCCACCTTAGTCTACACACAGCCAATGTGAAAGAATTATCATTTCAGAGCTTATAGTTGGATCTAATATATACCCTTTCTTTGAGCCAGATAGAAAAGCAATTGTCATTATGACAAGTACTCCCTTCCATGGCAATTCCGGATACCTCTTTGTGAGTGATATATCTATCCCACTGAAGAGAATAAGATAACAGGAGCAAACTGTGTGATGACAAACATTCCTGAGTTCTTCACTATATAGACAGAAACCCAGGACTTGGGGAAGGCTTTCAAATTCGCTGTGACAATGCCAACAGTAGCTACTGTCTTGACTTCTACCGGGCACTGCTCTCACTGTAGTAACGTTATATGTAATGTAATGTACAGAGCTGAAAGCATGGACGACATCACAGACAGAGGCGGCGGGAATTCAAATGCAAGCGAAACGTGCTGAGTTGAAAACATTGACGGTAACACGCTAGTGTCCACTTGGTTAACTAAAGCACGTGGAACTGTGAACTATATTTTCACAGTGGACTTTAGCACTCCACGCATGCGCACTGCCAACTGCATATTCGAATTTTAACGGTTGCGAAACTTTCATATACCAGGCAATCTCTGTAACATCCTTCCGTTCTGAGCTAGTGAGACCATTGTGATGCCAATCCATTCACAGGTGGATAAACTTGGTAGAGGACTACATCCTTACCTTTGTGTGAGCTCACACCACGCCTCATACTTATTGCGAAGTACATTTCTTATCTTGTGAGAATCAATGCAGTTGTCCTTTTGATTTACAAAACTCTTTGTGACTCCTTGTTCTGTAATCAGTAAAAGTGTAAAAGCAGATAATGGACCTACTGAAATGAAGTTCAAGCTTTGTTGTTTGAGGGATGCAGTTAAGTGAAACAGGTATTTCATCCTGATGCAAGTAATGTTGAAAGAGTTGATGGGTACCAACCGTTTCACCAGGCTATAAAAATAGAACACAGATGTGTTCTTAAATAGATTTTATAAGTTTCTTTCATTTTGTTCAGCATATTTTGGTTTTAAGTGTTTTTGTAGTACCGTATGGTAAGATTGTATTAAGAGCATTAATTTATGTACCAAACGTTATATATATACACATATACATATACACACATCCTAAATGCTGTTATGTTTTTTAAGGTATATATACACCCAAGAAACCAAAAAATTCTGAAAAATTGCATTAAAAACAACACATATTTAGTTGGTTCTTTTCTCTTTAATTTAATATATTAATTTTTAAATTCTGGCTGTTAGTTCCTTAGATAGAGCATTAAAAACAAGACATATTTAGTTGGTTCTTTTCTCTTTAATTTAATATATTAATTTTTAAATTCTGGCTGTTAGTTCCTTAGATAGAGCCCTTTTTATAAGAAGCTTCATTTTGCCATACTTCCTAGCCATCTTCCCATTTTGACTGTTAGTTTTCTCTAATACACTAGTAAGTAAGTGGAGCCATGCTGGGGTAGGAATGAACTGTTTGAACTTTGTATTTTCATGTTCATCCCGTCATGTGTTTTCCATGCGTTTCGATACAAGTTTTGCTTTCTTCCCAGTTTCCCGTAAGTAGAAAATCGCTTGGTATTCAGTGGTTTCAAACATCTCAACTGTTCTATAAATTAACATATCAAGATGATTTTGGTGTCATTTTGAAGCTTGAAATGTTCTCTAGTGCTTGACATGGAGAAATGGTTGATATATGAATATTCTACTGTATTGTAGTTTCTTATGATGTGAACAAAATATATTTTCAGCTTATATAAATCTATGTAACAATTTAAAATCTTAAGTATCCAAAAAAATCTAAATGCCAGGCACTAGAGAATTATTCTGTGTACAAAATAGTGAAAATGTTGTGTTCATATCTTTCAAAGTTTTGAAGTAATCATGTTTCAAGTTTATAGTCTAAATTTTTAAGAAAACAATTTTTATAAACAAATTATAAATAGTTACAAAGCATTTTTCTGGTGAAATGTCTTAATATACAGCTTTATAGTATATATAGTGCCTTATTTTTGACTCGTGGCCAGCCGGAGCCAGGAACGGTGAGAAGCACTGTGCCCAAGCAGCTACCTCCCGCCGGCCGGCCACGAGTCAAAAATAAGGCACTGTATATATATATATATATGTGTGTGTGTATATAAAATTGAGAGTCCTAATGCTTAAAAATAAGCATTAAGCATTAATAAATGTTTATATATATATTCCATGTTCATATATATATAAAGTTCTTTTACATACTAAAGCATCCATAAAAAAATTTAAGACATACTCAGAAACGCATCAGCATGATACATGAGGAAGCTCAAATCCATCAACAGTTAGTCATAATACTGCATTGTATAAACACTCCTTTGCCTATAACAGTATAAAAATGTAAAATAACCTTCCACTTTATATAAAATAGCAGAGCGCAGATAAAACTTTTAAAGAAAGTCTCCACAAATTTTTAATTGAAAAAGTTTCTATTCTACAAAAGAGTTTCTAGAAACCTAATTCCTTTTTTGTTTTCTAATGAATTGTAATTGTTTTTCATGAATAGGCTAAGTATGATACTGTACTAACACTGCAATATATTGTTTTATACTGCTTTGCTTTGTAAATCTGTATTTTTTATTTTAGAATTTTTGTATTTATATTTCTATTTCTATTTGTATTGACGTGGCCATTATCTTTTGTAAGATAGAAGGATGAAAATAAACTAAACTAAACTAAAATTTTTGTACCTAAAGATGTACATTACCTTAACATGCTATTAGTTTGAAGTGTGTAGTTGGTGTTTTAACCTTTTCACTGCTACTGACATATATTTGCATCTCCCAAAAAAATTGTATAAGCTGAACAGCATAATGCTTTATGTAAAATGTGAGAATGTTTATTTAAATGTTAGAAATGCCATTCATAGAAACCATCTACTTTGCTAAACTATTTCCTTGTTGATTTCGAACTTAAAATCCATTGATTTTACTTGATGATTGCTTATATTAATAATAATTACATGAATTCAACTTTAAAATGTTTAGAGTGTTTCTCAAATCACTTTTTTTTTGTTGTCAGACAAATGCAGAGCATAGTCCTATGCTGTTGGATGTTATCAACCTGACTGCCATTGCAATTAGACGCCTGATCAAGACATCTAAGAAAATAAATGCATTCAAAAACATGTGTCAGGAAGACCAAGTTGCACTACTGAAAGGAGGGTGTACAGAAATACTTATATTGCGTAGTGCAATGACATATGATCCTGACAAAGATTTGTGGAAGGTAAGTTCTTATTACAAAATAGTTAAGGAAAGTAGTTTTTCATGTTAATAGAGTATTCAGTGCTTTACATAATATGATATGATATAGGTTTTATTGATCTCTGAGCAATTTTTTGTTGCAATCATTCTCATTGGTTTTATACAGTACAATACAATAGTAAATATAACTAATTAATACTGTATTACAAAGTACAAGTTACTGTATTTGACGGACCATAAGACACACTTTTTTGCTTTGAAAACAGAGCCATGGAAGTTAGATGCGTCTAATGGTCTGAAGTAAACTAAAAAAAAAAATTAAAATTATAGTAAATATTGCCAGAATACCATAGTTAAACTTAGTGTTGTAAATAATAAGATAGTTACAAATTTTGGCACAGTCTGTACATCAGTGCACTTGTCACAATATTGAAATGAGGGTAGCTGGAAGCCAGGTATACAATGCAAAAAGAAAGGAATGTTGAGTTCTTTTATACGAAAGGAGTTTTCTCCACCGAATGGTTTAAATGAAGGCATTAACCTCTTGTCCCATTACACTTATCGTATGCTGAACTGAGGGTTAGAGAGTGTGTCTTTCAGTTCAGTTCAGTTAAAATTTACGCGATGCCACATGTACAGAAGAGAGTTTCATACAACACAGGTTTTAAGTTAGAAAGAATTTATACTGATTCCATTGTGCAAGGCTATAATTTGTTTATGCAATGAAGTATATTATTCCCTTACATTTTTCCGTTTAGAATCACAGTATGTTTCTTTTCCTTTAAATTTCCATCCTAAAATCAAGGTGCGTCTTATGGTCTGGAGCATCTTATAGTCCATAAAATACGGTAGGTTATAATTACACTAGCAGGTCCCTACATCTTTTCCCACAAATATTTACTCAACTGCTAGATGTTTTATTTAAATAATTTATTTAACAGAGAAATAATTAAAATATTATAGTTATAACACTGACATCGTTTTTACATAAATTGCAGGAATTACATCATTTTCTTCATAATTATATTTTTTTACATAAATATAATTAATTAAACAGACAAAATGAGTCTTGTGCTGCCATATGGGCATACAGATTTGAAATGAAACTATTAAATTGTACCACACATTCATGAACCTTACCCAAATCGTACATAAACAATTAAAATGATTGATAATTAAAAAACTAAAAACCAGGCTTTGAGGTGCATTTCACAATTAAAGTGTGCTGCCCAGAGAAAAAAAAATACATAGGATTCACGTTCCTTACCCCAATGCAGGGATTCATCCAAATCATTCAGTGTTTTTTTTTTTTTTTTTTTCGTTTTTTTTTTTTTTTTCGTTTAGGCGTGCATTCATGATCCCCTTCTGTCCATCTATGTAAAAAAGAAAATCAGATCTCTGCGAGTCGTAAACAAATTAATGAAGATATCAACCGAGCAAGGCCACCTTTAATTAACTTCACAATTAAATACGGTCTTGTGAATATGTGGCATTGGATAATATTACATAATAGATAATCTTAAAATATTATTTACAACAGTACAATAGCAATTCAAATAACTCCAAAGTAAAAAATATAGATTACTAGTACACTTAATCATAAATTCTAGTTATGTGTTTGTGAATACTGTATTTGAATAATAATTAGTTATATAACTAATCAGAGATTGACATGTAGGTGACCAAGCAGGCAAAGGACCTGCGAAACGCGTACTACCAAAATAATTGTCAAATAGTTGACATGTAGGTGACCAAGCAGGCAAAGGACCTGCGAAACGCGTACTACCAAAATAATTGGTAAGTGAAGTATATAGTGTGTTAGTCAATCTCTGATTAGTTATATGATTTCACTTCACTGTGTGAGTTCCACCAGCAATAATTTGCATTTGTTATATAAATAATTAGTTAGTTTGTCCCTCATTGTGCCCTTATCATATTAATTATGTCATGTGTTTAAAAAATCCTTGCAGAGTAACATATTTCATTTGTCAACCACTTATTGAAAAATGCTTTAAATTTGTTTACTGGAATTGTTTTATCTAACTTGGTATTTATTTAAAATAACTGGTCCTTTGTATTTATAACTGTTATGTATTTTGGATAGCATTGAAAAATTCCTAGTTAATGTGTTAAAGTTTACAGTAATATTAAATGCTTCACAGCATTAATAATTTAAAACTCAATCTTCCAATTGGGTTTAACTTTATACCCCTAATCAGTCAGGTCATCAAGTGAGCTGATAGAAACAACATAAGATGACTGTTCTCTTAGCCCTATGGTCTAAGAAGATACAAGCAAAACTACTTGTTTATGTCGTCAGCCTAATTTTTTCTATACAGGTTACTATAATACAAAAGAAAAAGGATACATGCCGCTTAAATTTGACCACTTCCATTCCTCACCCCCCCCCCCCCTGAATAATTTGCAGCCAGTACAAGGGTTGATCCAGAAATAAGGTTCCCATCAATTTTACAAATAGACAACATTGTTTATTCTCATAGCAATGTACATCGTTGGAAAGAAGACTCTTTGCTCTATTTTTCAACATAATCGCCATCTTTTTCTAGGCATTTTTGTAGACGGTGCTCCAATTTTTGTAACCAATGTCATAGAACTCCCGCCGCCAACCTGTTGAGGAAGCGTTTCACCCCGTCTTTTTGACTTCATCGTCGCTCATCATCAATGGGTACTGCATATGTTGACAGAAGAACACAAGGAGAAACGCTTTGCCTGTGCTCGCCAGTTTCTTCAAAAGTGTCAAGAATATAAGGAAATATTGTTGGATTCCATTGTTACGGGAGACAAAACGTGGGTGTTTCATTTCACACCCGAAATGAAACAAAAGTCCAAACAATGGCCTCACTCAGGGTCACCAATCACAAAGAAGTTCAAACAAACTCCTTCTGCTGGCAAAGTCATGGCCAGTGTGTTGTGGGATCGTAAGGGGATACTGCTGATCGATTTCATGGTCCCTGGGACAACAATTAACTCAGACAGACAGACCTCGCGCCTAGCGATTATCACGTCTTGTTCCCGAAGTTAATGGAACACTTGGGTGGCCAACACTTCCAGAGCGACGATGAAGTCAAAGACGGGGTGAAATGCTTCCTCAACGGGTTGGCGGCGGAGTTCTACGACATTAGTTACAAAAATTGGAGCACAGTCTACAAAAATGCCTAGAAAAAGATGGCGATTATATCGAAAAATAGAACAAAGTGTCTTCTTTCCAACGATGTACATTGCTATGAGAATAAACAATGTTGTCTATTTGTAAAATTGATGGGAACCTTATTTCTGGATCAACCCTCGTATTTTACTGCTGTCATTTTACACTCTATGGCCTCACTGTGCACACCTCAAGTTTCTCATAGTTTCACATTCTACCTTTCCACAAAATGTCTAAAATCCATTTCAGAAATAGCATTCTTACTTAACCCAGATTCCCTGTTTGCTCTCAACCCCAGATTCTCGACCCCTAGGCCATTGTGAATCTAACTACTATGTATTAGTATTAGTATTAGTATTAGCCCATAATGGCCCCGAGGGGCACGGGCCTCTCTCCTGGGAGAGGTGGCTTGTGTCCGCAATCCCGGTTAGCCATTCCGGGAAGGATCTTCCTATTAATACTTATGCCTGTAGTCTATCATTTATGGTTCGATATGTAGACTATCATTTTTTTTGTCCTATATATAATTCTAGCACTATACACTGTGGCTTTAGGTCTTCGCTTTTCGGTCGTGCACTGCTTTCCTGCTCCTTGCTATTTACTGTCCTCATCCTGTGTTGTTGTTTTGGATTGCTGTCTTGACTAGAAGTTGCCATTTTCCTCTGTCTTTAGCTGTGGTGGTCCATCTGTTGCCGAAAGTTGCCCTTAGTTCATCTGATCACCGTGTCCTCTGTCATAGTTACAAGTAAATGTATTGGCATATCAGGAATTCTGATAGGCATCTAGAGAGTCTACTGTTTTCATTCCAGATTTATGTTTTATTATGTCAGTATGCTTTAACTGTCTTCCATTCATCATATGTATCATGTTACATTGCTGTGTCATTCCACTGCTTTCACTCAGTGTGATGGCTAGTGTAGGAAAAACTGGAAGATTTATTATGGTTGAAACACCCAGCGGTGCTCATAAGAACTGATGAATCTAATTTATGCGCCAGATTTAAGTAGATAAATTAGGTTCTTATAAGCTACAGATGCATGAGAGATCTTAGAGGATATGTCAGACATAGATAGTTTATGTTTATGAACATTTTAATTGTGAAAAGATCACCCAGGCATTGCTCCCTGTATATAATGGAAATGTAGATAACACTGAATATTTTATGTAAATGTATGTGCAGTGCCGCAGCCAGAATTTTAATCTGTGGAGTGCTACATATGCTAATACAAATTTAAAAAAAAAAGCATTTATTATAAGCTGGGTGGAATTAATTCTTCAATTTCCATCTCATTTATTGTTTATAAAAAGTTTGATATTCCATTTTAACACATCACAATACAAAGCAATTCAATCTACTTTTGAAATGCACAGTTATCGTACCAGTAGGCCTAATCACAACTGAATCTGTTCGCTGTTAGTATTAGATTCTGTGTGTTTTTAAACCAAATATGTGAAGCACTGTAGCAAACGAGAGTTTAAAAAAATGGTATTTAGACATTCAGCTGATTGAATGACGGAGAATTTAACATTTGTTGTTTTTAGTGCAGTACTATGAACTAAACATTCTAAATTGTTTTGACTTCCATGATGATTTAAAATTATTGCTATTAACAGAAGGTCATATTCTGTCTTTATGAATCCTGCAGTGGGATCTGAACTTGATTCGGTGAATGTAAAGCGACACTGCAAAAGAATGCATTTGAAATTGGTAACAAATTTCTGTTACATACAGTGAAAACAAATGATTAATCCAGTCAACAATTTCAAACAATTTATGTGAAATCGATGTGATATTTTAAACTATTTTGCATTATTGTCACTAATTGAACTTCAGTGTAAATAAAGACATTAATTTAAAGAAGAATCATTCCAATCTGGGAGGGATTTAGCCCCTTTAGTATCCCCCCGTGACTGCGCCACTTGTATATGGGAAGCCAACACATTAGCTGTTGGGTGTAAGTTGTGACCTAAGCTTATGATGATCCTGGTTGAAAGGTCAGCCCCCAATAGTAAATGCATTGGAATTTTTAACTTTTAATCCTATTGGAAAAGGGTTTTGCATTTTATATAATATATGTAGTAAGAGTATCTAATGCCTAGACACTTGGATGATCTCCATTCGTCTTTCATATATTACAGTGTTTAATTTGTAAAACTTGGTATCAATATGCAAGACTGCAAAATTGTTTTAAATTTCTATATTGTTCATGCTTCAGAGTAATATATTAAACAAAAGCCTGTGGGGATTTTACAGATTCCACACACCCAGGAGCATCTAAACGTAAAGGTTGATGTGTTGAAGGAAGCTCGGGGTAACATTTATGAAGAGCATCAAAGATTTCTCCGCACATTTGATCCTCGATGGCGTACAGATGAAAACATCATGCTGATTCTCAGTGCTATAACTCTGTTTACTCCAGATAGACCACGTGTTGTACATAGTGATGTTATTAAACTAGAACAGGTTTGTATAATCATTTCTTTTTTCTCTTAAATTTCATTTAATGCCACGAGTGAATTTGATCTTGCTGATAATTTCTGGAGTGGGAATGGATGAGAGAAATTTTTCTGCAAACGGTAACC
The DNA here is from genome assembly GCA_964059195.1 of Ectobius pallidus. NCBI lineage: Eukaryota > Metazoa > Arthropoda > Insecta > Blattodea > Ectobiidae > Ectobius > Ectobius pallidus. The sequence continues at coordinate 23,997,542 of CAXKWD010000008.1, forward strand.
ATAAGTAGTATTTTAAGACAAATTCAAGCACAATCTATACATTCAATAATAATGTCTTTCCTCCTCCATGTGCGCAACATGTCCAGCCTATTTCATCCTCTGTGAATTTATTATTCTTACTATATTCCGAGAAGAGTAAAGGTTATGAAGCTCGTTGTTATGCAGTTTCTCAAGTCCCCATTTTCATCTCTCTTAGGCCCAAATATTTTCATAAGCACCCTGTTTTTGAACACACTCAAGATTATTTTCTTCCCGAACAGTAAGCAACCATGTCTCATATCCATATAATACATTCGGCAGGATAATTGTCTTACACATTTTTTATTTAGATTTCTGGACAGAAGAAAAGAAGATAAATGTTTTTGAACTGCATAAAAACAATCATTTCCTGATTTTGGTCGACACTTAACTTCCACCTTAATATTATTTGTGTCTGTAATTATTGCTCTCAGATATGTGAATTTCTCCACTTGTTCGAACAATTTAACGGCTATTCTAATATTTTGTAGTAAATTATTTTCACGTTTCATGACAACATACTTAGTTTTTTCAGTATTAATTTCCAATCAGACATTCCTCCAGGAATCGAAAAGACTTTCTGCATTTCTCTCAATTGTGTTAATGTCATCGCCCAACAGACAAGCATTATCTGCATAAGGTATATTGGGTGATTGCCATTTAGTTCTAGGCCTACCTTGTTTTCCTGAACTTTCCTAATGGCATATTCCTAAGCGAAATTAAAAATTAAAGGTGATAGTGCATCTCCTTGCTGCTACCCGTTTTAATGGCAAACCTATCTGATATAAATTTCCCTACCCTGACTCTGTTATAGGTTTCATTTAGACACATTTTGATCAGCCTAACTAACTTCTTTGATATCCCAAACTCAATAAGAATATTCTACAATTTGTCTCGCCTAAGTGAATTGTATTCTTTTTAAAAATTTATGTATAGCTGGTGAACAGACTTATTATATTCCTACTTTTTCTCCAAGATTTGCAAATACAAAATATGTGATCAGTGGTTGATCTATTTTGCGTAAATCCACATTGGTGTTCTCCAATGATTTCATCTGCCTATGGGGTTAATCTTACAGAAGTATATTAGACAAAATTTTGTATAATTTTGGTAAGAGAGAAATTCCTCCATAGTTATTACGTTCGACCCTATCTATCTCCCTTCTTTATGGATCAGTATAGCAATATATTCTTTTCATTCCTTTGGCAATTCTTCCTTTCTCCAAATCACAAGAATGAGTTTATGGATCTCTGAGTTTAATCTGTCCCCACCTGTCTTATTTAATTCTGCTGGAATTTGGTCAACACCTGGAGATTTGTGTTTTTTTAGTTTACCTATATAGCTGTTCCTACTTCTGTTAGGGTCAGTTCAGTAACCAACAGCTGCTGTGAATATTTCGCTTTCTACACTTTGGACATCTCCACGTACATTTAATAACTGATTAAATAAGTGTTTCCACCTATTCAAAAAATTATTTGGATCCACGAGTATAGTGCCATCATTGTGCTTAATTATGTTCATTCTAGGTTGAAAACTTTTCTTGAAATCATTTATTTCCTTGTAGAGATCCATAACATTTTTTACTTTACTATTTTCCTCTAATTCATTTACTTTGTCTTTGATATAATGAACGGTCTTTGAGGTCATGAACGGCGTACTTCGATAGCAAAGTTCTGTTCTCATAAGATTGTATAATCTTTGCACATTGTGCACTTTTAAGCTGCTGCTATTGTTGTTGTTGTTATTATTATTATTATTATTATTATCACTATCATTATTATTATTATTATTATTATTATTATTATTAATATTAATTAATTTATTAATTTATTTATTTATTTATTTATTTCATACTTCATCAGAGAATTATTCATAGTATAGTAGTGGTGAAATACTGTCCCTTGTGCATCTACCTAATTTTCTGTACAAGGGTTCTTTCTCACTGAAGAATAATGTTGATGTAATGAATATCGCATGAATACTGAATATCACATAACCCCGCCCTGTTTTTACCATTTCAATGTCCAGTTTTCGACTCATGGTAATATGGTCAGTCTACCTCATATGCATTTTAAAGTGTCTGTAGAATGATTGTAGATCTGTGAAAATTTTTTGTTTCACTTATTTGAATTCTGTTATATCGAGGTCTGAGTTATTGAGCTTTGACTATACAATAAAGGAATAGACTTACCAATGCAATAAGTTCCACTAAATATTCAGTAAATTTATTACTAACATGATAAAACTGTAATATCTTCCAGATAATAACCCCTTAGTTAGATCCAGTGGTGTGCAGAAGAAAACATGTCTTCCAGATTGGGAAGCCCTAAGATACTTATCTAGCAATCATAGCAGGCTGTACAGAAAAGAAAATATCATATAAATGAATTTATTTATTATTTTTTTCCCCAGAAGTGTGTTTAAATAATAATCAAATATCTTTCTTCCTTTTCAAGAATTCATATTACTACCTTCTTCGTCGGTATCTGGAGAGTATATACCCTGGTTGCGAAGCACGCTCAGTGTTTCTCAAACTAATCCAGAAAATATCGGAACTTCACCGCCTTAATGATGATCATGTTCGAGTGTACCTGGATGTAAACCCAAAGGATGTTGAACCTCTTCTTATTGAAATCTTCGATCTGAAACCACATTGATGTTTTTCGTAAAGATTTTAAGTGTACCTGATAAAGAGAAGTTCTGGACGTTCAGAATTGCAAGGAGAGAATCAACCCTATAGAAGCACAGATTTTATTGCAATTTTCATGTTTGCATGAAAACAGTTATGAAATGGATTTTGTTCTTAGCTGGGTCTGTAGAGCAACTCTTCCCTCTTCAACTGTTTAAAATTTTAACATATATCCATCTTGGAAATTTATAACAACAGCGTATTTGAGTTATCACACCTACTGTCTAGCGGTGAGCGGAAGGCCGAGCTGGTGACATAGTGAGGGGAAAGACAAAACATGTAAATGTAAGTGCATGGTAAGGTAGTGGGGGAACGCTAGCTTGGCTTTCAGCTAGCCGCTAGACAGTACAAACAGATGTACATACAGATAGATGGATAGGCATTTTCCCGTCCATCGCACAATCTCAGAAAATACCATTCTGGCACTTAATAATCATGATTAATAAATGATTTTTGACCAGGAAAAATGTGTTCAGACTGTCATTATTACTTTGATGGAAGAAATAAAAGCTCATAATTCCTACAGAAATAAAAAAATTAGGTATAACTTACATAAGAAAATTACCTAAAAAACTAAACTAAACTCCGTGGCGCTACATCCCTGGAGGGACTTGGCCTACCACCCGACCGCTGCGTCATCTCCCGTAGGCAGATGGTAGGATTGGGGGGCATGTGGTCAGCATGCCGACACCCACGGCCGTTATTGGTGGTTTTCATGACCGGAGCCGCTACTTCTCTATCAAGTAGCTCCTCAATTTGGAATCACGAGGCTGAGTGCACCCCTACCAGACCTCCCTACCTCAGAAAAATCCGAGGAGGTACCGGGAATCGAACCCGGGCTGACGGATCTGTAGTCAGCGACGCTAACCACAGGACCACGCCGGCGGACAAGAAAATTACCTATATTTAAGAAAATTTAAATTACCTTATGTGTCCTATACTGAAAGATTTCATTGGATTATTTTATGTTTTAATAATGCAAATGACAAATATGTAAAAATTCCTTATTGTAAATTTAATTTACTATATGAATTGCCTATACACACTTTTATGCTTCACTTACCATTATTTTGGTGTGATGCATTTCAAGGAGCTTCTTCCTCATTTTCAACTCCAATGTCAACTGCCAAATTCTTCTAAGGAAGATGCTCACCTGGAACTTCTTGAACAGATTGTCTTCTTCAGGTATTTCAAAATTCATTAATGAGTTTTCTTTATGTTTTTTGACTGACTTTAATAATTTTGTTTCTTTAGAAATTTCATGATCATATCCCAAACATGTGATGCCAAGCTGATTTCTCAATTTGACAGGATCTGATGTTTCTCATATCCTCTTTTACTCTTATATCATTGTATCTTTTTGTTCTTCCTATGTAAAACTGATCACAACTTTTGCAATTAATGTGGTGTATTCCTGATTTTTCTCCAGGAAGTATGCCATCAACATGGTGGTTTTTATTAAATTTTTGATACTTTAATTGTTTTTTGTGGCTAAAGTGTTCCCGAAATCTTTGAATGTCTTTTGAAATTTTGAAGAAGCCCAGTACTTAGTATTTTCATTCATTCAAGGACACCCATCATATACAGACAGATTTTTATGTCCCAACTGAAATAATATATCTCTCTCTGTAGTCATCAGTTTTACAACTGGTTTGATGCAATTCTCCAGTTCTTCCTATCTTGAGCCAGTCTCTTCATGTCTACATATTTTTTACATCCAAAATCACCAATAATCTGTTTTGCATATTCTAATCGTGGTCTTCCCTTACAATTTTTCCCCTCTATTGTTCCTTATAATATATAAACAATGATAAATTCAACTCTCATTTATGAGCACTCTCAGATATAGACACGGACAGCTATTTGACAGTCCTCAAACTTGCTTTACCTCCTGACTATGGACAAAACATGGATTTCAAGACCTAACATGTTACAAAAATGGAAATTTTAGTTTTGAGGACTGCATAGAAATGAACTACAAACATTCCTTAACATGAAAGAAGACAAGAAGGGTCTCGTACCACATGTAAGCCCAGCAGCTAGCCCTTCTTTATGCTGTACTAGCGGGAGGATAAAGTCATAAAACTTTGCCTGTTAATGGGTTAAAGGTTTTTCCAAAAAATGTGTCCAACCCATGACAGGTAGCAGAAGTTTCTCTTCACTTCACTCAATTGATTTGACTCGAGAGATATGGCACCTAAGGTTTGACAAAATTACAATCTGTAAAAATATTGAAGTTATCTAAAAGCAGTGTTCGTGTACTTGCAGATACATTCTGTATAAGAAAGACATAAATAAGCACCCTTCTGCAACCGAAAGATGTCTAAATTACTGTAGACTATTGCATAACTGTAGGCCTACACCAAGAATAAAAATTGCATGGCACTGTATTTTCCATTTTGGTCTCATCTAGTTTGAAGTTGTGAAGAATTTACTTACTGTACTTACATAATTTACTGAGCCAAAGAATAAAACAGTCTGTAGTTAAAGAAATAAATTTCATCTAAAGCATGTTTTAAATTTACTGTTATATGGGTGCCTCCCTCCCAATAAAGGATACCGCCCAGATGCGGACAGATTGTCAAGTCCCTTCGATGACCGTAAATGAGAGGTTTCACTGAAATATACCGGTATATTTATTTATTTTCCTATGACGTACAATATTATGCATGATCTTTCAACATCAAATAATGAAGATATACATAGTTATTGCAATGCCATTTTAAAAATATCTGATGTTACTGCAGAACTGTGTCCTGTACTGCGCATGATGCTTTCTGTGCATTCCCTTTTAAACCGAACCTGCGGAATTTGTTCACAGTAGATAAGATTAGAATTATAAAAGGACGAATACCAGGATGCAGAATTCTATTATCAGAATTATATGTGAACTTCACCTTGTTGCAAATCACTGGTTCTCATACAGCATACATAAATGTTCAATGCCAAAAGCAAAATTTCCAGCAGAGCCTCTGTTGCACGGTAATTAATGTTGAAGTTGAGGTTAGTTTGAGCTTAGTTTTATACCGTGGAATAAATAACATTCTTCTCAAAGAAAGGGCTATAAATAAATTTTATAGGACGAGAACAGTAATTTAAATTTTTTGAACATGTCTTCAAATGAATGAAAACCGTATAGAGATCCAATAAGTGTGATATTGCTCCTCATATAAATTCCTATGGCAGTGGTCGCCAATGAAAAAACAAAATGCATTTGACTTCTACTCATCTCAGCTGATATCGCATCGCTGACTTTTGCTGCAGAAATGCTGGATTGTCAAGTCAAATGTTGCATCGCTGTGTAAAGCACTCCAGTTTCACTGCAGCAAACTAAAGTATAGAAAAGAACAGCCATGACAGTCTGATGAACAATTACTTATTCATTTAATATGTGTGATGCTGCAAGAAAAATATTATAAAAAAATTTGGTAAAATCTCTAAATTTAATTAGCCTGGAGGTTGCACGTTAATTTTGGATGTTACATACTTGTTTCTTTTGTCAATCTTGAAATCTCAATATTACAAAACAACATATAGGCTATGTAAAAAAGTTTGTGCAACTTATTTTGCACCATTTATAGGTACATACGCACCTATATTTATTTTCATGTATTACATTTTGCAATATACAACATTACAGCTTTTACACTTCCTGCAACTTATACTTTCCTGCCTTTTACACTCTTCTGCATCAGTCCCTTCAAAAGTGTAAAAAGGAGGTTTTACTGTAGTATTATCTCATACAACACTATCAGAACACTTACAGAAAACTACACTCAAGAGTTTCTGTCACTCTCAACTCTCATGTGGACTGTGAACTTATTCTGTAGCAAATCTGAGTATGGAATTTTCACACAGACTTCACTTATTAGGTATTTTTATCTTAGTACATGTTTCAGAGGGTATCCCTTCCATTGTCAGCTGATTCTGACTTAGCGTAATGTTACATTAAAATCTCTTCATAGGGTTAGTCCTCTCCTTGTTGATACTACTCAGGATATTTGCACACTAAATGAGTCGTGTGCAGTTTGGTGAAAGAGATAAGATTACATCTGTAAGTTGTTAAACAAAAATTTATAATTCATTAGTATTACTGTAAATTTTTGTTTTTGTTTTGTTATTACTGTGCGTTTTCAGTAAATATTATATTTTCCATCAGTGTTTGTGTATTATGTATTGTTACTAGTGACGTTAAGAATTAGGAGGAAAAACATGTGAGATGGTGAAGATGGTTTATATGAAGTAGTTGTTCATATTACATTTTCATGTATATGAGCCAGAAATACCTAGAGTGGTGATTAAGTAAAAAACTTCGAAATTGCAGATTTAGCATTTCAATTTTGAAGTTTTCTTTTTGTAACATTTATGCATTTAATACAGCCGATGTTCCACAATCCAATTTCTTTTGTTCAAAAACTAGCATTTCTATGCAGTTATTTCTTGCAGTGTGCACAAGATTGTGCTTGGGTCCAATATACTGTCAGCTGTTCACCCAGAATGAAAATCGATAGCTACTAGTCGACATGGCAATCTGTATGCTCACACTAGTAACATTTTGTGACAATTTTTTTCATAATGTATAGCACCTCAATGTTTATGCCAATTCTAACGATGGTTATAGTTAAGCCGATGTCCCGTGATCCAATTTGTTGGTTGAAAAATTTGTATCAAGTGCATTTCTAATCAGTTATTTCTGGCTGTGCATTTGAGAGTGCGTTTTGGTCCAATATACAGCACCAGCTGTTCTCCCGAAACGAAAAACGATAGCTACTACAATCAACATGGTGGTCGATGTGCATGCTCTTGACACAAGTAACATTTTTAATGAAATCTTTATCATAATTTCCAGAGCACCTCAGCATTTATGTCGGTTGTAATAATGGTAGTTGTTAATATTATTGTAATTTCAAAGTCTTAGCATCCGTTAATCTTCTTGACTCTAATACCGTTTTGTCTTTTTGGTTATGTTTGCTGGTTGAGTGAGAGCTGGTAGTGTAGAGAATCAGCTGTACAGAGGAAGAAGCCTTGTTCCTACGTCATGCAGGTCACGTGGGGATTGAATGACTCATTGGTTGATTTCATGGATGGAAAATTAGAAACGTTTCTATTCTGTTGCATGCAATACAATTTTATGGAAAATATAGGATGAAATTGTATGCAACAATGCCAGTCGGCCATGTCACATGATCCAGTCTGACGGTTTGTAGACATTTGCTCCAAAAATTGGATCTTGGGACATCGGCTTTAGTATTGTTATAAATTCAAAGTCTGTCTTAGCATCTGTTTATCTTCTGACTCTAATATGAGGGTTGGTCAATAAATAAGGTCTCCAACACTCTAGCCCAAGCTCACAACGTCGGACGAGAGATTTGGCGCCACTGCCATGTTCCGCTATCTCCCCTCTTTCAAACGAGCCATTGCTGCAGTCACTGAACCTTTTAGTATCCGAGATAGAGCTGTTTGAAATGGATCTCCCGATTTCCGTCCCCGCCAAGTGCGCCTACGCAAAGTCATACGGTTTCTTACTGCAAAAAAAGTTCCGCCGGTTGAAATTCACAGACAGCTTTGCGAAGTTTATGGAGAGGGATGTATGGACATAAAAAATGTGCGTAAATGTGTTCGTGAGTTTAAACAGGTCCGGACAAATATTCATGATGAAGAACGAAGTGGGAGACCAACAACAGCCGTCACAGATGAGTTGGTGGCAAAAGTCGATGAATTGGTGCGACAAGATCGACGTGTCACTACTCGTGAAGTTTGTTTATTGCTTCCTGATATTTCTAAACGTTCCATACAGACCATTTTGAGTGAAAAATTGATGTGCCATAAGGTTTGTGCGAGGTGGGTTCGCGGAGGCCGCACTTTGCGGGGACGGAAATCGGGAGTTCCATTCCAAACAGTTCTATCTCGGACGCTAAAAGGTTCAGCAGCTGCAGCAATGGCTCGTTTGAAAGAGGGAAGATAACGGGACATGGCAGTGACACCAACTTTCTCATCCGACGTTGTGAGCTTGGGCTAGAGTGTTGGAGACCTTACTTATTACTTGGCGGGGACGGAAATCGGGAGATCCGTTTCAAACAGCTCCATCTCGGACACTAATAGGTTCAGCGGCTGCAGTAATGGCTCGTTTGAAAGAGGGGAGATAACGGGACATGGCAGTGGCGCCAAATCTCTCGTCCGACGTTGTGAGTTTGGGCTAGAGTGTTGGAGACCTTACTTATTGACCAACCCTCGTATTTCAATTTATATTAATGGTTAATGTTTGCTATTAAAGCGCTGACAGCGCAGAGATTCAGCTGTACAGAAGAAGCTGTCATGTTTCTACACCATGCAGGTCACACAGGGAGAGATCGATGCTCATTGGTTGATTCCATATTTTTGGGTAGAAAATTAGAAATTGAGTGTTAAATATAGGATAAAATTGTGTGCAATGGCACACATGATCCAGTTTTGATGTTTTGTAGGAATCTGGACCAAAAAGTAGATCGTGGGACATTGGCTTACCTCCTTTTAGCATTTGGAAGTGAAACTAAAAAACTAAACTCCATGGCGTTACATCCCTGAAGGGACTAGGTCTAGGTCTACCGACCGTTGCATCATCTAGCATAGGCAGATGGCAGGATTGGGGGGCGTGTGGTCAGCAAGTAGCTGACGAGGCTGAATGCACCCCGTACCAGAGCACCCTACCTCAGAAAAATCCGAGGAGGTACCTGGGATTGAATTCGGGCCGATGGATCTGTAGTCAGCGAGACTTACCACAAGACCATGACGGCAGTCACATTTGGAAGTACCATTCTGAAAATTAATTCAATGTGAAATTTTTTCAAATTAGCCAAAAATTTAAGAAAAAATCTGTTTCAATGATTTATGTATTTCTAAAGCTGGGTCTCCACTGTTTAACATTTAACACCAACAAGTCACTATTCACAAGTTGATATTGACATGTATATTGCAATTTCGTGTTCTAATTGACTTGACATGCAAACCCAGCGTGTTGCACTTAACATTTCCGGATGTTAATTTGCTTTCCGGAGAAAATGGAGAACATATCAAGTCAATTGACTAGTCGGTCGATATCGGCTTTGTTTCGGGAATTTCTGGCAAACAAAAAGCGATCGCCAGCTTAATCGGCTTTGGTTCGGGATTTCCTTGTAAACAAAAAGCACTCGACAGCCTTGTTTTAAATTAAACTGGAATTTCAGCTTTTTAACTGGGGTGGCAAGGTCTGGGGGTATGGAAATTTTTTTTTTAAATTTGGCGTTAATATGATGTAGATTAAGCATTTTTAAAACTTTTTTACATACCATACCAGCATAAATGTTAAATAATTTATACCTATTGTTATGTTTATTATTTATGTGGGTTGTTATATTAAAATGTTTTATTTTTAGTCACATCAACAACAAAATCGTTTGAAAAATAAATACCATCCATAAACAACTTTTTAAAGTTTGGTCTGTTTTTGTTAATTTGAATGCTTAATCTAGTTAAGTATAAATTAAGAAAATATCATACTAAAATAAACAATGCTTTATTGAAGTTTTACTTAATGCCACCACAAGTACAGTAACTATTTTACACAAAATGAAACCTTCTCTTTTGTTTTGAGTTAAAAACATCAATTACTTTGGGAATATCTATTTCAACACTCCTTTCGATTGCCAGAAGGGCCAAAGACAACCTTTCTTGGCCAATTGTGTTTCTGGTGTAAGTTTTTAACCTACATAGACATGAAAAAGACCTTTCACAGGATGCTGAGTTCATAGGGATTGTAAAATACAAGCGGAACAGTTCAAAAAGCAGAGGGAACACACTTTTCAAAGATTTTTTAACCAAAAGGTCAGCTCTTTCTTGGATACTCTTTTTCTTTTTGAACTCTTCCATCTTGTAAAAACACCTTAGTTCAGAGAGGAGCAGTTCGCTATCTATACTGTAATATTTGCACACATACTGTACACTGGATAGGTCTACGTCAGTTGCACTCAGAACTTTGCTTAAGTGGTTCAGTACATCTAGATTGTTTTCTTGAAGTCTGTCTTCTATCTCTTGCACCAGGATGACAATAACTGTCATGTCGTCTCGTCAGCCTGCTGGCCCTGTTGCCAAATCTCGCTTTGCATTACATATTACAGGGTTGCCACTTCCTGACGTTTACATCGCTTACTCGCTTAGTCTCATTATTCACACAATTTTTGTTACTTTTTACGCCTTCATTTTGAACATGAAAGCTATTATTGTGTGCTAATTAAAATGTTTCTGAGACAAGTTTAATAAAGAATCAAGATTGTGCCACGTTTATAAACTGTAATTTTTCACTTGTTTGCAAATAACTGATATTTTTACTGCCGATTTCTGGGGTGGCAAAACGAGGGGTTTGGGAATTCTGGGGTGGCAACATATGTATGTATATAAAAATCCACACAAAAATACCAGAAAATTTTAAATCTTTTTTAGTCCACATATTCATTTGACATACCACCACAGATTCAGTTTTCTTAAGAAATGTGAGGTGTGATTATAGAAAATAAGCATATGAAAGTAAAAAAAAAAAAATCATCCCTATCAAAACAGCCCTAGCTGTTAATTGTCATGTTTACAAGTGTGTTAATTACCCAAAAAATGTGCACATAGATGAAATAAAAATAAACTGTGCAAAATATGTTGCACAAACTTTCTCACATCCCTGTTAAGAATTGTATTATTGAGGTTTCAAGGTTGACAAAAGAGACTGAGTATGTACGATTCAAAAAGTAATGTATAACCTCCAGCAAATAGATTTAGATCTCCTTGGTCAACTGTATTAATAAAAGGAAGTGTTTGTCTGTCTGTCTATCTGTCTGTCCATGATGCCCAGCAAAATCTACTGAATGCAGAGATCTGAAATTTTAAATATAGGTGGACTGAATGGTCGGAAAATGCACCTCGAAGCCGGAATTTTAATTTTAGCTTTCGTTCGTGAGTTATGAGTGAAAAACGGGCAGAAAATGTGCACTTTTTTGCGTTTTCGAAGCATCAGTTTTCAGTAATACATTTCAATGTCAAATCAATTACAGTTGGCTTTGGCTATTTTTGTCATACCTTGGACATAAAAAGCATCGCGATCACTTGAATGTTGTAAGCCCACGCTGGTCGATTCATTTGTTTATAATGTCAAGACACTAGATATCTGAAATTTGCAATCTACACGGAACAGGGATAATCAATATAGGCCTAAACTTTATTCGATTTGGACGAAACTCATTGTACAGGGGTTTTTGGGCCAAGGAACTCAAATCTGAGGTCGCTTTTACGAGGCGACGCTATCTAATCGTGGTATGTAGTCCATGTGATTAAGGTTTAATAAATATAATGATTTAACTATTATGCTCTTAACTTTTAATTTTTAATTTTTGAAATAATTATCGCGGGCGATCGCTTGATTTTGTAAGTCCATCCTGGACAATTCATTTGTTTAGAATGTCAAGGCTCGCAGACATGTGAAATTTTCAATCTACACGGAAGAGGGATAATCAATATAGGCCTAAATAAGGTCAAACATTATTCAATTTGGACGAAACTCACTATACAGGGGTTTTCTGGGCCAAGGAACTCGAATCTGAGGTTGCTTTTACCAGGCGACGCTATCTAATCGTGCTGTGTAGTCCATGTGATTTAAGTATTAATAAATATAATGATTCAACTATTATGCTCTTAACTTTTAATTTTTTTAATAATTATCATGGGCGAAGCCACGGGCACATGCTAGTAAATCATAAAAGAGAATGCAAACCAAGCAAAATCAATATAATATATGACAGGTCCACTTTAAATATTGTTATTTTTATGTGGATAGGTTTTGCTGGACCTATTTAATACAATACTCAAGAAAATAGTAATCTTGATTTAAGCCTACTATTTTCTTTATTAATAATATCATTACTATGATTGTTGTTGTTAATAGTATTATTATTATTGTTGAACTATTATTAATATTACTATTACTAGTGCTACTACTACTACTAATACTACTGATATTTAATTTACTTTGCATGCTTTTACTACATATAGGTCACATCACGTGTTCAGAATTTTTGTGTATACCAGTAGTTTCTTGTAATAATTCATTTGTGTTCATCTGTTTCTATTGTTCAGTGATATCTTCTTTTCTGGTATTCAGTTTAAATGATTAGATATCTGGTGACAAGCGGAAAGTAAACAAGTCCTACAAATCCGGCGTTTGCCTTTGTGAATGTGGAAACCATGAAATACCCAAGCCAATTTGGCTGGACACAAGGTTTGATATGAACCCAGGACCTCTTGCTTATTAGCCCATACCACCTCACTCTCATTGGTTTTGGTGTATTTATTAGAACTAAGGTATACTGCATTTCACAACAATTAATTTATTATAGTTTTCTTGTTAGTAAGGGAACAGAAGAATATCATTCATATTTTAAATGTTTGTTCTGACATTCTGCATTTAAGTCGTATTTATTTCATTTTTATCTTGATATATTTTACGTTTATAAACGAATGTGTAAAACAAAAAAATATTAATTTCAATTTTCTCTACAACTTTACTGTTCTAGGTTTTCATGTAACTTACCGTCCACTATAATGGAGATAGCCTAGAAAATTTGAAAAATAGACATGAGTAAAGTATCCCTAAGTCATTTTTACAGAAAAACGGATATAGCCATTTTATTGGTCATAGATGTTTCAAATTTTAAATTTTTATTAAAACTGTTACAGGTTTTTTTTTTTTTTAATCGAAATTTAAAAAAAATCATGAAATGTCCCCTTAATATTTCAGTTATAAAACCAAAATTCTGGGTGGTATAATGAAATTCCAAAAAATCCATTTTATTGGTCGTAGTTGTTTGAAATTTTATATTCCTATTAAAATTGTTAGAGCCATTTTTTTAAAAAATTGAAATTAAAAAAAATAATGAAAAGTCCTCTTAATATTTCAGTTGTAAACCCCAAATTCTGGGTAATATGATGAAATTCCAGAAAACCCCTTAATTAAAAAAAAAGTAAATACAATGAACTATTTACCCACTGTACTTGTCCACATACGGACGGACAGACAGGCAGATAGACATCATTCCAAAAACACATTTTTCTGTTTCTAGGCATAGTGAAACATGTTTTCCCAGAGTTGTCTTGATTTTAATTTTTTTGTCATCACAATACTTTCTCTGTACTACTTGCATGCGAGAAAGCAAAATGAATGTGATAAAAATAAAACAGTCAAAGTATGATTATAAACACTTGCGATTGGTTGACATTTCACATATTCTTGTACTGGATTGGTCACTAAATCGTGAGCTAAATAGTCCGTGTCAAATATGGGCTAGTCTAATAGTGATAATTTGATTTGTGTTAAGGTTGTAGATCCTTTATCTTTATACATCTCACATGTTTTTATGTAGTAAGATTCCCCGCACATGTTTTAAAGAGATATGAAAAGCATTATTTGTAGAGTGGTATCATAGAAAGTGGTTAAAATACATTACACACTGAATGAATTTCTTATAGTATTGTCTATTTCTGAAATTAAAATATTGCAAGCTATATACAGTGCTGTATACTCCACCCAATTATTTTTTAAACTCTTATTAAATATTTTAATTTATAGGGACCGTTTTTCTGGTAAAACAAAACAGCTAATTTCAGTGTTAACTTCCTTCTATTTTGTGGCTATTTTGCAAAATAAATATTTTATACAATTATTCTTATGGGGATGCTACGGCACTCTGCACACTACGTTATTTTTTACAACCACGAAAAATGTCCATATTTGAAGTTATAACACACTTTAAAATCTATAGAATTTAAAATAAACAAAGTTTATTACTAAAAAATATGCAAAATGAAAGAAGAATTTTGAAGAGGTGGGCGTTTATATCACCTAAAATGGCATAATTTATACACAAAAAAGTGCCAACTACTGTCTATAAAATGAGAAATCTGTTGAATCTACACTCGTTGCTGCTTTCTAGCATAGGCATCCCAAACTCAGCACAGAGATAACAGAAAAGGAGTGTATTGTGACCACTGAATAGCATACATTACTTAGTCTTTGCTGTAATTGATCACAAGTATCAATAACTTCTCGGCAGCCATAGAAATAGCAGAAAAGGAAGCATACTATAATGAAGGAATAAAATTACACTAAAACAAAATATTATGATTTTGTACCAATTTTTGTACACAATTTTCATTTCATATTTGGAAGAAGGAGTATTTGATGCTTATTTAGACATTTTGCACAATCAAACAAATTTTGCAATATTTTGTGGATTCAGTTTGCTTAATATTGGTGTTTTAAGCATGTACAAAGCTAAATATGGCTAAAGAAAGCTGTTTTGTAAAACTCCATAATTTTATTGTTATCAAAAACTATAATCCCTATCTATATAACTTAGCATCAGCAGCCAAGATAAATCCAAATCTTTACTTCTCTGTATTCAATAGCTGCCAAGGGAACCTCTTAATATGTAAAAACTTTAAAACTTTAGAAGAGACACCAAAAGTCTTCTACAGATTATACAGATTTCATTGGTATGGTGCCTCTACTTCATATCAAAATACCTGTCACTTCGATATCATCAAGCCTGTACTTGTCTTTATAAAATGAAACTCACATCGTTAATATGTTAATATTACAATAAGTACGGTAACTTACAGATTTCTTGGTCAGCTTGGTCAATGCAGACAAAAAGGGATGAAAATACCAGCATTATATAAAAAAGCTTCAGTTTGCTTTCAAATAAGAGGGTACATAATAAGATGACTCTGAACTATGGTTAAAGAGTATACTATGTAAAGGTCACATGTACAATTATGAGAGCAGATACGACCATTACCTTTAGTTTATGTAGGATATGACTTCTGACTTTAGCACAGGTGTACCTTAATGTAGAAAGGGAAACTATTAGCGAAAAAAGTAATTTCATCAGCACGAACCTTATGCTGTTCTTCAGAGTTTTGTTTTAGTTTATACTTTCCAAAGCTGTTACCTCAAAATACAAAAAATTGCAGGTATGACCTTTATCTTAACAAGGCAGTAAATATTTTTTGGGAACAGTAATATTAGTAATGGACCCTGTATTTATCTCACTGCAGCCTTCTGAATTTTTCTGATTTTAGCACTTGAGATATGAAACTCTTTAAAACATGTGTGGATATTGCCTAGATATATGTAATACCTTTGAATCCATGTTACAGTCTTTTCTTTCAGTAAGAATTTGTGAAAGCTTCACAGTGATGTAGGTATAATATTATTCATTAGCCTAAGAAGCTTTGAGATGTATCTTGCTTTCTTTTTTTAAAGCGAACCCATAAAGTACTTTAGTTTCTCTGCAGCAAGTTAGTTGTAAAAAAAAAAATGGCTATGACAGTCCATGCAGCAGAGCCCATAAAGCGAGATCTGATTTCACTTCTTCACTGCTGCAGCAACTGTAAAGCAATGTACGTTCGCTTTTAAAAAGGAAGGCTATGATAATGAAGGCCCTGTAAATAGAATATTCATTTCTAGTGGGTTGAAATAGTGCACTGGAGCGTGACAAGTTTAGGGACTCTGCCATGGATTGTACATTTATTGCTTTCAGAGAACTCACATGAATGGTTTAGTCTGCAGACTGAATTCAATGTTTGAACTGTCTAGATGGTTTTAGTTAAATATATATCAAGTGGGTAGCAGTCAAAGTGAAGTCGTATGTAAAATTATAAATCAAGTATTGTACAATCTACAGTTCATTTAATTTTATTGTGTTTTGTACATAGTGTACAATACTAAATGTCAAAAACACGTATGAGATATATATACAATATATTATATGCATGTAAACTTTGTTGTGCCAATTAGTTTCTTATAATATATATTGTTATATAATTTTAATAACACTTTATTTAGTTAACTTATATAAAGGAAAGTTACAGTTGTATATAGAAACACATTCAAATACAAAACTATTATGTACTGGTAAAGCATCTGACATGTACATTATTTTTCTATTACTAAAAATTATTAATTCAGAACATAGTTCCTGGATTTAAAGCACCTAGTGGCATGGAGTTGAAGGAATCACAATTCCAAAAATGGTTAAGAATACTGTTATTGAATTTTGGCTTTCTAGTACCCTTGAGTGTCACCATGATCAATTCATACAGAACTACTTGTTTGGAATCAATAAATGCAGTACATCGAGACACGAAAAACAAATCTATGTGCTGTTTAACTGAATGGTGTCAGTAGTTATCACAATGAAGGTTTTTTAAAATCATATTTTAATATTGTTTTAATAATGTAGGTAGTGATTTGATGATGCTATACTGTGAAAATGTATTCTAAATACTATGAGTGCATAAAAAATATGGGCAGGAAAGTCTGATCCCTATGTCTGTTGCAAAGCATCACATTTCATTTGTTTTGTATAAAAATCAATTCCTATTAAATATAATATTTATTTATGAGAGAATAGTTTAATATTTCCTGTATTCATGCCTATACATCTACATGCACTCAGATTGTGTTGCACTCTTAATGTCTTTTCTTCTTCATTGAAACATAACAGTAAACTGTTAGGGCTTTATGGGTTCTACTGGCTAGATTCACAAAAATCCTTTTTTTCTACGATACAAGATCAAGACAACGTTGCCAAGCTGTACATTCAAATAACGATTTGATTTCTCAGCTTTAGTAATTCTCAACCAGCAAGTTTTCACTTCTCGGATCTTGCATCGTGAGAAGTTTTCAGATCCTGCATCCATCCGAGAGTTTTTTTTTTTTTTTTACTCAAGTAATCATTTGATACTTTATGTTACTCAAGAATAGGTTATTTGATTCTGCCCATCACTAAATTCAATCTGTCTTGGCATATACTATTCCTACAGAAATATTTAATTTATTTTCAGACATTGCTTTACTTTTGCTGTTGAAACTGGAGCAATTTGGGGTTTTGCATGAAAAACTGTATAGACTGAAGGAATATATTTGAAAGTACAGTAGTCTCTGTGTAGTTTGACACTTCACCAGTCATGGTGGCGATCAGTACATCGATTACTTATGCACGGGTGGAAATAGTCACACCATACTTAACTGCTGGGAATTACCGGTAATTGTTAAATCAATTATAAGAAATAAAAAGTAAAGATACAGGTCAGGTAAGATTGAAATAGTAAAATTCAACTAGCAAATATTATTAGGGCCTGGAAGTTGATGAAAAATCATATTTTTAGTAAATTCAGATATTTAAAACATATTTGGCTAAGTGAATGTTTTGAGAATTGACTACACAATAATTGACAGTACAAAGCCTAATGCATTCAGAACTGGTTGTACAATGTTAAAACAACATTTTACTTCATTAGTTTTCAATTTATTAAAATTTGTTGCATTGACCTTGCTTTTAAAAAAAGTTATGTACCGGTAATGTAATTTATACAAGTTTTACTGTTCTTTGTAATTTATAATGTAATTTAGCTAAGAAGAAAGTAAAGTATTAAATTTACTTAAATGATAGAGCATATTCCATTGGTTCCAGAGCATATTTTTACAAACTGTAGAGCATATTTGCATGCATATTTCGTCTTCTGATTGAGAATTAACTTCCAGGCCTTCAGGCCTTCATGATTATATTCCGTGTCTGCAATAATACATATATCAAAAGTTAGGGGCTTCGAAATAAATAACGTGCAAATATGCTGCAAAGAAAGCTAAGATGAAACTTGGTTAGGTTACCGGCACTGGGTGAATGAAACTGCACAATAACATAAACGGGAAATGGATCTTGTTACAAGATCAACTGCTACAGTAGAGTACCGCAAACTCAACCCTCAATAATCTGGCAGTTTGGATTTCATGGATAAATAAACAATTTTTTAGCAAGAAATGAGATACCGTAAACTATTTTGTTCTAATTTATTGACATAATTTTTGTTTCTTAGAAGAGTAACTATATCTATATTCAGTGATGAGAAGTAATTGAGTAAAAGTAATCGGATTACAGTAACGATTCCTTTTTTGGTCCCATTTACTTGTAATCGTTACTTTTTAAAAAATGTAATTTTTACTCGTAATTTACTTCTGGAAATAAAATTGTAATCGTTACTTTTGAGTAATCGTTACATTTTAGTAATCGAAAAGTATCGGATCGAGAATTTGGCAATGTTGCTTTTTCCTACTCACTGGCAGTCGCTGCAGCGGTGGTGAACTTTGCGTTCTTTTTAAAGCGAACGTAAAGCGCTTTACAGCTGTTGCAGCATCGCTGTATGGTTGCTGCAGCAGTGGTGAAGCGAAGTCAGATCTGGCTTTACGGGTTTTGCTGCATGGGCTATCAACCGTTCTTTTTTACACTTTAGTTTGCTGCAGCAAAACTGTAGCGATTTAAAGCAGTGACGCGACATTCGACATGGCAAGTCAGCATTTCTGTGGAAAAACGTGGCAACACGACATCAGCTGAGATGAGCGGAAGTCAAAAGTATTTTGTGTGTGTGTGTTTTTTTCAATGGCGACCACAGTCAGAGCAATTTACGGGAGCGATACTACATTTAATTAGATTTCTGTTTGATTTCCATTTATTTCAAGACGTGTTCAAGAAATTAAAATTGCTGTTCTCATCCTATAAAATTTATTTATATCCCTTTCTTTGAAAACAAGGTTATGTGTTCCACATTATAAAACTAAGCTCAAACTAACCTCAACTTCAAAGTTAATTACCGAGCGTTAGAGACTCTGTTGAAAATACTGCTTATGGCATTGAAAATTAATTTATGCTGTATGACGACCAGTGATTTACAACAAGGTGACATTCACATATAATTCTGATAGTAGGATTCTGGATCCCGGTATTTGTCTTTTTCTAATTTGATCAAATGCAATCTATTGTGATACTGCAATATTACGCCGCGTGTTGTGGGGTTTCACAATTGTAAATGTCACTTTATGGGTTTTGCTACATGAACTGTCATGGCCTTCTTTTTAACCCCAGTGAAGCTGAAGCGATTTACAGATTCGGTTTAAAAAAGAACGAAAAATGGACCCTATATTTGTTTTTTCTCAAAACTTTTTCAGTTAAAATGTTTTCAGTAAGAACATTTCTTATTTAAGTATATTTTTAAATTTGCTTCTCATTCTCAATTGCTATAGGATAACGTCGTCACAACTAATATCCAGGTTAGAGGTAATATTAACAAAACTTACTCAATGTGTATGGAAATATTGGTATTGATCTGTTTTGTTTGTTTGGTCATTAATAATTTTAGACTTTGTAACGTCCCAAGCAACTTTATTAGCTGAATGGCCCAATAGTTTCTGCCCTTGTGCCCCCCCCCAAAAAAAGAAAAAAATTAGGTACCGGTACTGCCATTTTGTAAAGTAATTGGAATTGGAATTTTAATTATTAATTTTTTGTGCCCCCCAAAAAAGAAGGAATTTTTAGGTACTGCCATTTTGTAAAGTAATTGTAATTGTAATTGTAATTTTACTGATTACTTTTTCAAAAAGTAATTTGTAATTGTAATTAAGTAAAATTTTTCTCAAGTAATTGTAATTCAGCCCAATTACTATTTTTTTGTAATTTTCCCATCACTGTCTATATTAACATGTTTTATGATGATTTTTAACGATGTTTGTTATATTTGAGGACAATAAACACATTTTTAATTTTTGCAGTAAGAGGTGTAATTTTTAAGCCCTTATTCCTGATAACTCGGTATTTCAGAAACTCAGGTACTTTTTGCTCCGTATTAGGCCGAGTTTGCAGGACTCTACTGTGTCTTCCCCACACTGCACTCCACAGACCAATAGGAGTTAGTTTCACTTACTACTACAAGCGTTCCTAGAGTAGAGATCCATAAGATATACCTTGTGGCTCATCTTATGCTCTCTTCTGTTAACAGTTGGTAGTATGGCAGCATTGAACTGTCTTAGTACACACATGGCTTTCTTGCCTGCAAAACTTTTACTACATGTTCTCACTTCTTACTTCTCAAGCATTAAATCATTCGAGTCAAGACGTATTTGAATACTGTTATACAATTCTCAATATTTGGAGTACTTTCAAGAATTGAATAACTCCGATTTTTTTATTCGAGAACTCCCATCACTTGAATTCATTCACTGTTTGTTCTATTCATAAGCAGTATGTTGGTGAAATTTGAAACA
The DNA here is from genome assembly GCA_964059195.1 of Ectobius pallidus. Lineage (NCBI taxonomy): Eukaryota > Metazoa > Arthropoda > Insecta > Blattodea > Ectobiidae > Ectobius > Ectobius pallidus. The sequence goes on from CAXKWD010000008.1 coordinate 24,018,400, forward strand.
CGAACAACAAACTTGTCAGCATGTTTACTAGCCAGAGGAAGATGCTGTCATTATGTTTGCTAGCCAGAAGAACAGATGTACTCAACTCTTCTGTAATGCTGTCACTTGGTGAACTCAGTTTGATAAATCTATTATTACTTTTGAGTTTATTTTCTTAGGTTTTATTAAATTTCCGTTAGTCTAGTGTTTTTGGTAGTATAACTGTGATGATGGCACAGTACAGAACTCAGTATCTCCTTTCTTCTTTATTTTTCTGAGTATCACAGAAGGGTCAGTGTTTTGGTTAACTGATATGTTAATTTTTTATCTTTTGAAGGTAACTAACCAAAGTTTGTATCCTGATTCTTGCTGTCAAAAATGAGTTTCAATAGTAATCTGTGTGCTAAATTGAACCCTGCAGCTATGTGGCATTGCATACCGTGTACTCCTGGAAATGTAAGAAATTTCATTTTTTATATTAAGTATTTAATTTATTATATTTCTAAAACACGTACGGTGGAGGCATATGCTGGTAGCAGTGGTTCATTGCTCACAATAGGTCTCATCATTGGTTCCTCCATTATCTGAATATATGTAGGCAGGGCCATTTTTGGAAATTTCCTTCTCATAGGATCTTGTGTATCTACCGCCCCTCTAAAGAATTTTATAATAGTAAATATTACTAATTTACTTACTAGACGAGTATAGCTTCTTTTTCTTATAGGCAAATTAGGTTGTAGTCTTTAACTTTATCTCTTTTTGGCCTTTGATCTGCAAAGTCATTAATGAGGTCTTCAAAAGAAAGACCATAGTGTGATCGAACTCATTGGCAAGGAGAGCAATGTAGTTCCTTTTTCATTGAAGATCATAGATAGTTTTTAACATGCTTCAATGGTGAGAAAGAGTGCTTGCCCGAGGTGTTACTAACTGCCGTAGAAGTATGCTCAACTGCTGTTACTCATGGCTCAAATAAGAAAATAAAACCAATATTATTTCACTTCACTTTAAAGTTTAACATAAGAGAGCACTTTTAATTAACAGTCAGACGGCTAGCTTAAAACTGATTGTCACCTAGCGAGGCATGCTAAGTTCTTATTGTTAGATGTGCAGTATCAATTCACGATTCATCAATTGGTGACATCCAGTGTTGTTGCATCATGAAATAATGCAATATCAGCGTAAGGAAGAAGGAAATGTTATTGTTTTGTTTCTTTCTATAGCTTAAATTTCAAGTTGTCTGGTGTGGTTGAATTATTAATGCAAATCAGCGTGAAAAAGAAGGGTGCTTTCTGTTGTCAGGTATATAGAGGAAAGTACTCTAATACTGGATTCTGTAATAACCACAACAACAAAAATTTAGACAAAACCTTTCTTGCATTATTATTAATATTGTTATTTAACAATAAATATAAATTATAACATGACAAGTAACCTTTCAATTAAATTAAATTTAAAGGTCATTAAATCAGTAAAATGAAAATGGTTGCCTAATATTGAATCTACTCTTATACAATTCAACGGCCCTAAATAGCGTGCTTACTCGCCCGCTTCGTGAGACATCGGGTATATTCGGCGATGTTCGTCTCTCGCAGTCTAAACTTTCATGACGACTACAAAATTAGGAAGGAAAACCGTTTCTTTATTATATAAGGCCTAAGTGAAATGAACACAATGAACAAATATTCTAATTTTATTTTTACTTACAATTTTCATAGCTCTGAACCACAAACATTTTTAACAATCTACCAGTGTAATTTTCTTAAAAATCCTGGAGTCAATGAATAATGGCGGGCGAAGCCGGGGGCAACAGCTGTAAAATATGATGGTTTTATCTCTTGAAATATCGCTGATAATAATAATCCAAACAAACCATTCCTTCCCATGAAACATTATATAATTTCTGAAAATTACACTGAATTGATAAAAGAAAATTCATATCATATTCATGTCAATAAACAGCTGAGAAACAATACGTATTATGTGTTCACAGGTTCTTTGGAACTGCATAATCGATTCTGATATAGTTTTCCCAGGGGGCGCTTTCATGTCGTGGAATGTAGGGGTCATTCCATATTAAATCAACAAATTTTAAGAAAATTTCTTGCCGCACCATTTTTGATTTTGATGAAATTTGGTAGGTGATTTGTACCAGTCTTCTGAACCCCAAAACAAATCTTGTTATACCTCTAAAAAATTTTACTCCTGAGATATAGGCATTTGTTTGGAGCACGAACAAGCAAAAAATGTAATTTCAGACCCATTTTCTGAAAGCCGTAGAATTTCTATTTGAATCAGTAGGATGATCAAATAGGGCTCATTGGAAAGCTTAAAGAATGGACTTTCATTTGTGCATACTAAATTAGATTTAAGTTAAGTCTAAACAGACGTTTCTAGGGCTCTAATCTTCGTTCGTGAACTGTCGTTTTGCGTAACTTTAGACATTAAAAAAACAATGAAGGACTTGGAGTAACAGGCCAATTTTTTTCCCTGTTACACTTATGTATGAGGAGTATGTGTAGGAAAAAAACTGAGCTGTTACTGGTGGTCCTTCACCCTGAAAAAATTACTTAAACTTCGAAAAAAATGTAAATCGGGCTTTTTCGCGGTCTCAAAAAGTAATGTGGGACAGGTGATAAAAATCTGAAAATGCCAAGATGAGAAGCCCTTATAGTGTACTTTAAAATAAAAACAAAATCATTTTGTGACCCGAAGAGATAGAGGAGCTACAAGCCTTTGAAATATCAAGAAAACAACACTTGGCCGCTACTGAAAATAGGCTAAGCAGATAGGATAATTACCACAAAATTTAATTTAAATTTACATAAAATATAAAACATTTATTTACAAATGAGAAGTTTCCTCAGTCATACAAATTTATGATTTTTTTGTAATTTTTCTAACAATTTTTCACATTTGACTTCTTTTTAATCTACATTGATGGCAATTTCAAGTAGGCCTACTGTATTTTCAACTATTGTATTTAGAAACCATTCTTATCCTGGTTTTTTGGATGTAGGTAATGCATTAAACACTAAAAGCTGCCTAAAGCTCTTTAAGGTCACATCAAATTAACCTTTTCTGTATGTTAACCTTTTTCTCCATTAGGTCCTCTAACAGATACACAGTCCCTTTTCCTTGGCATCATTCTGCTGTACTCATCTTTTTCGTAGAAGTCTTGTACAGTTTTGACTGAAACTTCATCAAGTTTATTCCTAGTCCTGTTCTCCTTATTCTGTTGCAAAATCCCGTTCTTTTTCACTAAATTTCTTGACTGGCGGGCTAAGTATTGGCTGACATTAAACTCACTCTGAACTATACTAATACTCCAACTACTCCAGGAGCTAAACTTACAATGTTCTTTAGTAGTTGAAGCAACTTTCATTTTTTTTCTTTAAGCTTGTGAATTAGTTGCTTGTACTCATTTGCTAAACTGGCAGGCTGCATGTTCATTGAAAATTCCTCATTATCAGTTGAAATGTTCAAATCAAAAGACTTACTTAACTTTCCTGATATACTAACCTCATTTGTTAACACTGAGGGTCTAGCTTCAACTGACAGCTTCTGCCCCTTAACAGGAGAAATACCAAGGACTGAACAAGCATCATTAACTGTTTCAACAAGAATGGTTTCAGGTTCATAAATGTCTGGGCATTCATCTTCACTGTCAGTACCGGTCTCTGTGCCTTGTTTTGGATTTTTAATTTTTTAAACATTTTGTGCACAATACCTTCCCTGTGATTAATTTCAGCTCAGGACTGCACATGGAAAGTGTCATTGATATTTATCTGAGAGATATTTTTAATAGGTTTTGAGTGAACACTGAAGGGGTCAGAGCAAGACCATACACAAGATTTGGAAGTATCTGTCCAAAAATTCAGCCTTGTGAAACATTTTATATCATCGCAACCAGTTCTAATTGAATATAATGTTTTTTTGTTCTTCAGTGAACTCGGAAATAGTATTGAGTACTGAAGACCTAGAGTAAGATAATTTATGAGATACCTCTCCTCTGAAGATGCCAACAGTACAAGAACACTCAATCATAGTAATATACTGGTAACAATTTCAATAGCATGTATTCAGCACAAAATAACAATAGTAATAATTTAAAAAATAAATAAACTAATCAAAAGATAATGAAGCACAAACACAACCTACTTGCTGTGAGTCAGCTCAGTAAGTGCATAGTGGACAGCATTGAACACAGGGGCTGGATCATATGAAGCTATGCATATTCAAACATGACTTGGTCAGCAACCAGACTCCAATGAACAGTGCGTGTCCAGAACTCATCCTATTATAACAGTTAACATATAATTCAATATACTGTATAGAAGAGTAGAGTTTAATCCAGTACCTACACCTAATAAACCAGGATAAGAATGGTTTCTAAATTCAGTACTTGAAATTGCCATCAATGTAGCTTAAAAAGAAGTCAAATGTGAAAAATTGTTAGAAAAATTACAAAAAAATCATAAATTTGTATGATTGAGGAAAATTCTCATTTGTAAATAAATGTTTTATATTTTATGTAAATTTAAATTAAATTTTCTGGTAATTATCCTATCTGCTTAGCCTATTTTCAGTAGCGGTCAAGTGTTGTTTTCTTGATATTCAAAGGCTTGTAGCTCCTCCATCCCTTCGGGTCACAAAATGATTTTGTTTTTATTTTAAAGTACACTATAAGGGCTTCTCATCTTGGCATTTTCAGATTTTTATCACCTGTCCCACATTACTTTTTGAGACCGCGAAAAAGCCCGATTTACATTTTTTTCGAAGTTTAAGCAAATTTTTCAGGGTGAAGGACCACCAGTAACAGCTCAGTTTTTTTTCTACACATACTCCTCATACATAAGTGTAACAGGGAAAAAAATTGGCCTGTTACTCCAAGTCCTTCATTGTTTTTTTAATGTCTAAAGTTACGCAAAACGACAGTTCACGAACGAAGATTAGAGCCCTAGAAACGTCTGTTTAGACTTAACTTAAATCTAATTTAGTATGCACAAATGAAAGTCCATTCTTTAAGCTTTCCAATGAGCCCTATTTGATCATCCTACTGATTCAAATAGAAATTCTACAGCTTTCTGAAAATAGGTCTGAAATTGCATTTATTGCTTGTTCATGTCCCAAACAAATGCCTATATCTCAGGAGTAAAATTTTTTTGAGGTATAACAATATTTGTTTTGGGGCTCAGAAGACTGGTACAAATCACCTACCAAATTTCATCAAAATCAAAAATGGTGCGGCAACGCCCATTTGTTGATTTAATATGGAATGACCCGTAGGCCTACTCTAAAGCAGGAATTTTAGCTGTTTCATTAATTATTAATGGCTTAGTTTATGAATGATTCGCGTGCAAGTGTTAATAAATATAATACTTTAATAATTATTATACTCTTAATTTTTAATTTTTAAAAGAATTATCGTGGCAAAGTCACGGGCACCTCCTAGTATTAATACATCCCAATATTGGACCCATCCGATATTTCGCTACACTATTAATGCATGTGTTGTACGTCCTCAGGATAGTTATTAAGACACCCAATGCATATAAAGTTTCTCCAGTCACTGACTTTGGCACATTAATTGGCACATTACTTTCGTCCCTAAAAAACAGCCCACCAAAGGAAAAGCATTCAGTATTGTTCTCTTCTTCATCATCACCATCACTGTCTGAAGTCTCTGAACTGATTTTCAGAGGTTTCAGTGAGATAATCTGACGAATTTGGCAAAATAGCCAGTATATCTATCCACTGAATTAGTCCTTGCGAGAAATTTTGTGCATTCCTACATCACAGTATGAGATTTATTCTTTAATTTCTTTTATTTATTTCTATTTTCTAAAAACTTAAACTTGAAATCATATGTTCATAGTTTCATCATTAAAACAATGTAGTAAATTTTTGAGGGAATAACTGTATACGAATCTTCTTATTTTAGATTTAAGGAATCTAATATACTGTATAACTATCTCTGACCATCTCTGTGGTTTATTAGTTTGCATTGTTCACTACGAGTCTGAACATCATTGGTTCCTCCATGCATTTTCTAAGGTAGAGAAGGTTATAACGGGATGCCCTAAGCCTTGTGAGGAAAAATAACGAGCTACTTGATAAGTAATTAGCAACTTCAAGCATAACATCTATTTAAAAAATTATAACATATAAGGCATATTTTTCTTCCCTGACCATTTGTTGGCCTGGATGGCATAGTCAGTATTGTGCTGGCTTTCTGTGCCCAAGATTGCGGGTTTGATCTTAGCCCAGGTTGATGGCATTTATATGTGCATGGTCATGTCTGTAGATCTAAAGGCAGATAAAAGAACTCTTGCAGGATGAAATTCCAGCACACCAGTGACAGTCACAGGCCTAAGTTGCAGTACATTCCTGTCTTTAAATAACCAAAAAATCAATCTTTCCCAACTAATTGGATATATCCATTCATCAGATTCATTTCCTGACTTTCCTGTTGGTCTGCTTCCATCAAGCTTCTTTCGTATAAAATGTAGACCACAACCCAAACTGGCTCATTGGTACGTCAGTACCAGGCAGATCCATGAAGCCCTATCTTGCATGGAGTTTTGACTCCAAGCTTCATGATGCAGACATCCTTTTAGTATGGAAACTTGGAAAGCACTTGTGCTTCCCAGGGGACAAATAAAATTGTCATTATTTTTTGTGGCCTTCAGCCAAATTAAAGCCCAACTCCCAACCAGCCATTACAAAATGGAAGACCATGAGTGAACCTCTTTTGAAAATTCTAACCGGGGTTTTCTGTGGTTTTCCCTAGTTGTAAGGTGAATACCAGAACTAAATATAAGGGCCTTGGCCTGATTCCCAAAATCCCATCATACTTGGCTTGCATAGGTTCAAACCCTGTGTGAACAATTGTTAGCATAAACACACTCAAGTGGAACCCACTTTATTTACCAGCAATGTATTTTAATTGCAGATATGGAAATGGAGTTGAGTTTGTCAGTTAACTTCTTTGGTCTGAGCTTGAACTGGCTGACTTCACTCAGAAGATGACTTCAGAGTTAGGTGCAGAAAGCTCTAATATTTCACAATTCCACTCAAATTCAGTGCCAAGACACCCCAGCTCCCATGACATATGTTTACACGCCACGGTCTACACATGAACCAGAGAGCACAAACAGAAGTTTGCAGTCAGTTAAAATCACATCAAGCTAAACAGCAGCCATCAAAGCAATCAAACTTTTCTGGATCGCTGGGTAATTCGGCTAAAAATGTAAATTCTCCTCATTCATATGCCCACCTCAAAATATTTCACCTTAATATCAATACTGAATGATCTTAATAGGTTCCGCCTATTATACCACTAATTTGATTAAGCATGAGTGAAAGCTGAAGATGAGAAAAAAAAATTAAGAACGCCAGTTCACTTCTATTGAAAGATTTATTACCCAGTTTGGGTAATAATTTTATTTCACATAAAAAATCATTAGGCCTATATAACTTAGTTCTTACTAAAATACTGATTAATAAACATAATAGAAGTGAACTGGCATTCTTAATTATTTTTTTCTGTTCTTCAGCTTTCACTCATACTTAATCAAATTAGTGGTATAATAGGCGGATCCTATTAAGATCATTCAGTAATACTATATCACTTGAAACATGAAAATAATCAATTAATATCAATATCTTAGCCAGTAAAACCTCAAACTTAGAATTGCTTTTAGTCGAGCACCCCGCAGATATGCTATATATTTCAGAACATGACCTGAAAAAAGAACAGCTAGAATACATAACTGTTAACAATTATAAACATATACACTCCCTTTTGTCACACTACATGTAAAAATTATCTTTTATTTCATCCCTTAAATGAAATTTCTTCTTTCTGTACTGATAAACACTTTGAAGATGTACCGGTAGCTGCTTATTTTCATATTCTAAATATAGTAATTCTAAGTATTTACAGGTCACCAAATGGTAATTTTCCTACTTTTCTTCAAAATCTGGAAGTGGACTGGACAAGCTGCATAAAATTTCTGAGAAGATAGTTCTGTACTGTGATATCAATGTAAACCTTGCATCTGAACAAAATTATAATGCCATAAACAGAAATACAGACTCTCTTCTTGATCTTCTTTCAACATTAAACATAAAAGAAAATTTTCAACTACACTAGAATTTTCGGCCAGTCAAAATCTATCATACATATAATTTATCATATTTTACAAGTATTCCAAATAAATGATAACTTCATATACTTCTGAACCTGGTAATCCGACCACTTTGCTCAGTGTTTACAAATAACTTTTACCACAACAAGAAACTGAAAGTAAACCTCTTATGTTAGTAAATGCATTTTCACTCCTGATGTAATTTTTCAATTCAATAATGAAATGAAAATAAATGGGTTGGGCCCTTTCAGTCCCACACACAAAGGCCACATAATTGGGCCCATTGTGCCTTTCTTACTGGAGAATTTATTCAAGTCCCATTGCCTTCAAGAAGGACAGGATTGATCTTGGATTCGTTCTCCATATGTCATCTGGTCTCAGTTTATCCGAGCCCAAGAGAAAATGTCTTGATTGTGGATAAAACTTCACAATCACACAAAATGTGTAGCAAAGACTCATCTTTTACCACACTTCCTACATGTGGGATCCACACTTAGCTTCATCACATGTAGGTGTTTCTTTAGGGTGTTTTGTCCAAATAGCAGGCCAACTACACCTCTAAGTTGTAGTCGGTTAAGGGTTAGCAATATCCTGCCATTCTTCTTACTAGGTCCCTCGATCATAGACCGAGCCTGCCTATCAGTAGTAAGATTACTCGAAAAAGTTCCATGCTGATGTGACATCCAGTCTCCTCGATTCAATACACTTCTAAGCACTGTAAACTGGTTCACTGATACCACAACAAAGGATTCAAATTTACTTTTTGAAAATTTTATTCATACTTTTACACTGAATGTCAACAATTACTTCCCTTTAACAAAGAAAAAGGAATCCAAATTACGAAGAAAGAAAACAAAAAGTAAATGAATATCATCAGGTATAATAAAATTTAGTCGTATACTAAGAAAACTCTCATTGGCTACTAGACACAACCATTCTAACAGACTATTTTTCAAAATATATAAAACTATTTATCGCAAGGTTTTAAGGAAAGCCAAATTGTGTTATGATACAAGAATCTTGCAAGCAAGTAACCCTGCAAAAGAAATGTGGACCATCATAATAGAAAAAACAGGTCAAACTAGCAAACCATCTGCTGAAATCTGTGAACTAGTTTACAACAACAAGCCAGTTACCTGTTCTTTATCCAAAGAAAATATTCTAAACCAGCAATTTTTAAATAACCCTCTTCCATCCAATGCTTACAGCTCCAACTGCTTCAGTAATATTCATATACCTACTTATTCAAATACTATGGTACTCCTGGATGTTACTGAAAGTAAAGGGATAGGAACCATCCAAAAAATGAAAAATACATTTTCTGCTGGAATAGAACTCCTTCCAGCATTTTAGAAAAAATCATGCACAACAAAATAATGTCTTTCAGAATGCCAACATGGCTTTACATAAAAATAAATGGTGCAAAAATATGTTGCACAAACTTTCTCGCATATACGTGTTAAAGGCTAGTACAGAAAAAAGTAAATTAAAGAAACAATTAAATTTTACTTATAACATTTTCATAAAACTGACAAGTTCCAGAACGGAAAGCATCAGGGTCGATCTTTATGTTCAATGCTTTTACTGTGAAATAATAATAATAATAATAATAATAATAATAATAATAATAATAATAATAATAACAATAACAATAATAATAATAATAATAATATTCAATGGCAGTAAAACTGCATATTATTAGTACTACTACTACTACTATTACTACTACTACTACTACGGGAAAATTCAAATATAAGTCGCACCTTGGGATGAATCGGTCCCACCCAACCAACCCTCACCGATGTAGTTTCTTTTCTACCACGATCTAGCGAATTCTTCTGTCCTCGTATTATGAAGAAACTCGTGATTGGACGTTGGAGGTATGACGTCACACCGCTAGACGAGAGGTGACAGGCTGACAAACCTTGCGGGAGATATAATATGCCACATTTTTTAAACCTATAAACAGTGTATCGTACATTATTCGAAAATGCAAGGGCGCTTCGCTATGGCTGCCGCCTCCGCTTCGCGCACTTAACTATGTGGTTAGTGTTATGCGACAATATACAAGGACAGTTGGTCACTCTGCTTCGCTCAGAAACAAAATACATTACTCAGTCCATGCAAATGTGAATATCGAATGGACGGAGCTTAAGGGGCAACTTATATTAGAATTCTACTACTACTATTAAAACTAAAGCTAAACCCCGTGGCACTACATCCCTGGAGGGATTTGGCCTACCAACCGACCGCTGCGTCATCTACCACAGGCAGATGGCAGGATTGGGGCATGTGGTCAGCATGTCGAAAAAAAGTCAACCACTTCATGTATATTTTCGGATCTAGAACAAATTCATAAAAGAATGAATGAAAGCAAACAGACTCTAGCTATATTTTGTTGATCTTGCAGAAGCCTTCAATAGCATCCATCATGACAACCTCTTTGAAAAACTGTACAATTACAGAATATGCGGAACTGCCCTTCAGTGGATTAAGTCCTATCTCTCTATGAGGACACAAATTGTAGAAGTAAATTACAAGAATGGCAAATTTACATCAAACCCAACAACAGTAAAGAAGGGTAAAACATCCATATCTGTCCCAAATTTCCACTGAGTCAAATACAATAAAAAGATGTTTTTAAAATTATTACAAAATCAGTGGATAGAGGTTAAAAAATTAAAACTCAACGTTTCAACTCTGCCCTTGAGACTTAGGGTGACCAGACGTCCGGATTTCGCCGGACATGTCCTGCTTTTTTGGTATTTTGTGAGCATCCGGCCGGCTTTTTATGGGAAAGGCAAAATGTCCGGCTTTCTGTCTTACAGCAATATAATGTACACAATATTGAAATATGATATATAAGATTTAAAACATGAGGTCAAAAGTTTGTCGTTACATGAAAAATGCGTATTTGAAGGAAATGTTGATGTGGTGACCCTGCTTCCGGTTACCTGCCACAACACTCGCACTCGAATTTCGCGTTCAGATCGATTTGTTACAACCAACCGTTTTCACTTCCTGTTCCTGCTTTTGTTGTTCAGAATCATTGCCGGCTTGTATTTGGTCGTAAGTTTGTTTGATTCCCGATCAAAGTGATATGTCGAAGGTAGGCAGTGATGAAAGGAAACACGACTTAAAAAAACGAAAGTGCAAATTCGGTGATTCCATGAAAAGTAAATACCCATGCTTCACTGCGGGTCGAGTGGAAACCGAAGCGAAATGCACTATCTGTGACTGTTACGTATCTGTGGCTTCAAGAGGTGCGTTGGATTTAGATCGTCACCTAGCTACAAGTAAACATGTTACTTGCTTTAAAGGTGCATCTTCTTCTCGTGTGGTAACCTTGTTCTTCTCACCAAAATTTTCGAAGATAGACGAAAGCGTTAGTGCAGCTGAGGGTGCATTATCATTTCACACTGTACGTCACCACCAGACTTACAGATCAATGGATTGTACTTCATCACTACTTCCTAAACTGGTTGAGGATTCGGAGATCGCTAAGAAGCTACAATGCGCTCGAACAAAAACAGAGGCCATTGTTAACAAAGTACTGGCTCCACATTCTCTTGAATGTGTACTAAAATCTGTTGAGAACTCTCCATTTCTGGGAATAGCAACTGATGCCAGTAATCATGGCAGTGTGAAATTATTTCCAGTCATGATACAGTACTTTGATTGGAAAATTGGTGTTGTCTCAAAAATTATTGATTTATGTAGTTGCGAGAATGAAACTGCCAAAACAATAGCAGATGTTCTGCTTAGTGTTTTGAAATCACATGGTCTTAGTGATAAATGTGTTTCATTTTGTGGTGATAATGCAAATGTAAACTTCGGAGGCATCAACAGACCTGCTTCAGGAAACAATGTTTTTGCCCTACTAAATAATGTTTTGACAAATGATCTTGCAGGAATAGGATGCCCTGCCCATATTCTCCACAATACTTTGCAGCATGGGACTGATTTATTGCCTGTAGATATAGAGTCTATAGTTCTGAAGATCTTCAATTTCTTTTCCATATACACTGTTCGCACTGAAAAGCTTAAGCAGTTCTGTGATTTTGTCAACATAAATTATCAACAGTTGCTTCGTCACTGTAAGACACGTTGGCTAAGTCTTTTTCCGGCCATTGAGAGAATTCTTAAGTTGTATCCTGCTTTGAGGTCTTATTTTCTATCAGAGTCTGGTGTCCCAAGAATCTTGAAAGATTTCTTCAAAGATGAGTTTTCTGAACTGTATCTTTCTCTAGTTCATTCACTCATGAATGTATTTCATACTACAATTAATGATCTGGAAAAGGAACACAACTGTTTATTGGATATAGTTCGGATTCAGAACTCTGTTTCAAAGTGTCTGGAAAACAGGTTGCAAAATAAGTTTATGCCAATGAATATTTCCCAAAAGCTTGACAGTCTAAGGGAAGATGGATTAGAAACAGAAGTAAACAATTTCATAAACTCCCTGTGTCTGTACCAGTCGTGTAAGGACTATATAGATAAATGGACTGTTCAGTGTGATGAATTTGAGTGCTTTTATTGGTTGAACATGAAATATTTGAAAGAGAAAGACTGTACTTTCAGTGATATTATTCCTTCTGTAAAGTACATTAATGAAAAACAGAAATGTATTGTTTTGGATGATGTGATATTGTTTGACGAATTTTGTGCTCTAAAAGAATTTGTTTTGAAGCAAGATGAAGCATTTTTCCTGGAATCAATAGATTTTCAATGGAGTAAGTTTTTTGAGCAGGCTGTGAATGTTAAGTGTTTTCAATCATTGCTGCATATATGTCAATTCTTTTTTTCAATAATTGCCCATAATGCCAATGTTGAAAGGGTATTTTCATTAATAAATGCCCAATGGTCAGAAGAAAGAAACAGACTATCAGTAGAATCAGTAAAGGGGATTGTAACAGTACAGTATAATTTGAAACATTTTACGTGCAAGGAATTTCATGCCTATTTGTTGAAATCCCCAGAACTGCTGAAAGACATTTCCTCTTCACAGAAATATTGTTAAATCCACTTGGTTATTGTATTTGTTGGATTTTAATTTGATTGAAAAGGAATTTAACGTGTTGTCAGGCTTTTTCTCAAAATGTCCTGCTTTTGAAAATTTTCATCTGGTCACCCTACCTTGAGTCTTCCTCAGGTGTGTGAGAAATCACCTGAGGAAGACTCAAAGGGCAGAGTTGAAATGTTGTGTTTTAATTTTTTTAACCTTTATCCACTGATTTTGTAATAATTTTAAACACATCTTTTTATAGTAAAGAAGGGAGTATCACACTCGATTTTAGGTCTTCTGTTATTTCCTTTGAATATAAATGATCTTCCTTACATATTGCTGCCGAAACAATATTTGCAGATGACTGTACCTTAGTCATAGAAGGTAACTCTATGGATGATCTAATAACCACAGCTTTGCAAACAATGCTACATTTCCAGAACTGGTGAATGAAAACCACTTAGTTATTAATGCATCTAAGACTAAATTCATACTACTTCAAATCCCGATTCTTTAAAAACGTTGTAGTCAATAATTTCATAATGTTCAATAATATGAGAATAGAAGAAGTGACCAATTAAAAATTTTTAGGAGTAACCATCGACTGCCATCTAAATTGGAAAGTACACATAGACAATCTATGCAAATATTTATATAATTCTGTTTATCTCTTCGTTAAATTAGTGTCTTACTGCAAAAAAAAAAAAAAAAAAAACCTCTTATTACAGTTCTGTATATTCAAGAAAACAATATACCGGTAACATTATTGCTTGGGGGGGCAGCTAACATACGTATTAGTGTTTTTGTTCCATGTGTAATAAGATAATCAGAATTAATTTTGAAAAGATATATAAGCTTTCATGAACCACAGATTATTGTCTCTGTTGGACATTACATGAGAATATTATAGGAGAAAAATTCCTCCGGCACTGGGACTTGAACCCAGGACCTTTGGCTATTCGCGCCAATGCTCTACCAACTGAGCTAAGCCGGAGTTCAATTCACAGCGCCGGATAGAACCTCTCTCCTATGACTGATTGCCCTAATGGTCTACCTCACAGACAGACAAGTTATGTCATATGCAGTACTGTGAGGCACACTAATTAGTGATTTTTGTGGCCTGGGTTCAAGTCCCAGTGCCGGAGGAATTTTTCTCCTATAATATTCTCATTTTGAAAAGGTTTCTGTGTGAATAGACAAAAAGTGCAGTTTGGAAAATGATAATGCAAGGTAGAGGAAGTACCGTATTTTACGGACTATAAGATGCTCCGGATCATAACATGCGCCTTGATTTTAGGATGGAAATTTAAAGGATAAGAAATTTAATGTGATTCTAAACGAAAATTTTAAAAGGAATAATATACTTCATTGCATATAACCTTGTACAATGGAATCACTTCTAACTTAAAGCCTCAGTTGTACGAAAATCTCTTTTGTACAGGTCTCATTACGTAAATTTTAACAACTGACCTGATTTCTCCTGAAAAACTGAAAATACTTTTACACCTTCTAACTCTCAATTCAGCGTATAGTAAGTGTAACAGGACAAGGCTGTTTAGAGGTCATTGCCTTCATTTAAACCACCCAGCGGAGACAACTCCTGCCGTATAAAAGAACTCAACATTCCATTTCTTTCTTTTTGCATTGTATACTTGGCTTCCAGCTACCCTCATTTTACGATTTTGGCAAGTGCACTTATGAACAGTCTTGTGTGAACATTTGTAATTATCTTATCTAATATATAAAATCAAATGTGTGTTTGTGGATATGTGGATATGTATGTATGTATGTATGTATGTATGTATGTATGTATGTATGTATGTATGTTCGTTCCCTATACAAATCTACATTTCTTGACCAATTTGTACGAAATTTTGCATAAATACCCAGTTAAGCCCGGGAAGTAACACGGTGAACATTAAAATTCAAACAAACCACTCCTTCCCTTAAAAATTTATGTAATTTCTGAGAATATTGTAGTGAAAAAATGAAATCCAATTCAGTTGTCATGACAACAGTGTATTGTTTACAGTGTTCACATTGGGCTTTGGGAACTACATAATATTGGACTTTAACAAATTCTTGTCAATTGATATAAGGTAATACGTTGGTGAAAATAAATAATGAATAATGAAATCCACGAAAATAACGCACAGTGTGAACAGTCACATAACTTTCTCTACCCTGGACATGAAGAATATAATTTTCTCACTTCACATTTTCATGTAGAATAAGAGGTCGTATTGCAAGGAGAGCTTGGAAGTGTGTGCCAACGAATATGCTATAAAGAAGTCTGTAAAAATTCCTAAGCATGTTAATTTCAAATTACAAAATACAAAGCCTGGGCGACGCCGAGCCTTTTCAGCTAGTTGTTCATAACACCTTGTTTATTACTATGGTATTTCGGCAATATTTACCTTAATTTTTATTTTTTTTGTGTACTTTGGACCATTAGACGCATCCAACTTTGAAGGCTCTGTTTTCAAGGTAAAAAAGTGTGTCTTATGGTCCGTAAAATATCTTATGCTCTTATGCTCTTTGAATAACAGCTTACAGGAATCCAAGGGCTTAGCTTTAAAAATTGTGCATATCGTTCGCTTTTGAAGGACAAAAACTATAGTAGTAGTAATAATAAATAATGATAATAATAACTACAATAAGAACAGTAGTAATAATAATAATAAATCACAATATGTCTTCAGAATTTTATTTTAAGGTTTCAGCATACCACATTAATTGAAATTAGTAATATTGACTAAAAGTTTATTTTTAAAATAGATGTTTTACAAATTACCCCTTAATATGTTATTAATGCAAACATAGAAATATAGCTTAATTTATGTTTATAATAAATGATTTTCTTCTATATTGGTATCTTGTTTAAACATGTGACACATGAAATACAGAACTAAACCCTTAAGCAACTTACAGCATACTGGTAGCCTAATTTGGAGGCTGAGATTATAACTGTTATGAGGGAAAGAACATAAAGAATTGATTTCATTTATACTTTTCTTTTTACTTCTTTGTAAAAGCAGGATTTCAGTATTTTTCTTGTCAGTATAAACTTCTTCCCTAGGATTTATATTGCTGGGCATTGTTGAAGAAACGGTTGTAGATGATCTGAATTGTGTGTTTGAGTTTTTAAATTTATCTTGAGATGTTGTTACATTTATACCTTGGTGTTGTATATTATTTTTCAAGAAGTTTAATGTCTGCTGTTACTATAATTTTTTTGTTTTCTTCACACTACTGGGAAATAATTCAAAATAACCTTTTAACGCTTTCCATGACTTTCTTACATAGTAATTAGTGGTCTTTTTTTGGCTGCTGTTTGCTTTATTTTCTTTTGAACATGTGAAGTCCAAAATTCTTTGATTATTGCTTGAATCAGTTTCACAGAACGAACAAATTTGTAAAATTTCTTTCTTTGCTCCAATCTGTGCATTAGGTTCAGTTACTTCAATAAGGTCTGTGTTCTTATCCTGACATTTATTTTTTACAGTTCTGTTTTCATTTTTTATGCTTTTGTACCCTTTACTGTTGCCTTCTATGTAGAGTTCAGTCTTATTTCTATCTGCATTGCTTCTTTTACCAGAGTTAATCTTTTTGTCAGTATGTTCTTCAGACTGTTTTCTTTCTTCTTTTGCTCGTTTATTTATGATATTCTCTCTATATTGTTTTTCTTGAATATTGTGTTTCTGAGCAGTTTCATGATTTTGTATTGAATCTAATTTATTTTTCTGGAACGTATTTACAATTTTAGGATCCTTACGTGACTGAAGGATAACATAATCATTCACTATAGAACTGTGAACAGTGGTTTTAAATTTGCCTTTTTCTTCCTTGCATATAATTTGTGAATAATTTTTTTCTTCCTTACATATGAATCGTGACTGACCCTTTTCTTCCTTACATATGAATTGTGATTCATCTTTTTCTTCCTTACATAATATTTGTAATTCATCTTTTTCTTTCGTACATATGATTTGTGACTCATCCTTTTCTTTCCTACACATTATATCTGATTTATCTTTTGCTTCCTTAGATATGATTTGTGACTCATATTTTTCTTGTTTACATATGATTTGTGATTCATCTTTGTCTCCCTTGTTTATGAATTGTGATTCGTCTTCTTCCTTACATATGATTTGTGATTCATCTTTTTCTTCCTTACATACAAATTGCGATTCTTCTTTTCCTTCCTTGGATATGTTCTGCAATTTACATTTTTTGTCCTTGCATATAATTTGTGATTCACCGTTTTTCTCCATATGTAGGTCAGTGTATGAGTTGGTCTTTTGACGTGAATTTAAAGCATTCACTGGTGATTCATCCTCAGTCTGGAGATAAATGAAAGTACCTATTCTTGAGTTACTGCGTTCCATTGTGTTACTGTCACCATTTTCTGAAGCTGATGGAAGTTCGTTTGAAGTACTATTTTCAGAATCAGCTAGTGAATGTATATGTTGATCTGAGTTTATATAATTTGTTATAGAAAACTCTTCAGTGTTCTTCCTTTTCCATAATAGATCAGAAAGTTGGTAATTTTTTATTTCTATTTCAGATGTACTAAAATATATTAAAGAGTTTGTACGGGATGATGTTTTGTGAAGTTCATTCTTCAGCAATATATCATTTACCTCTGTACTAAAGTTACCTGCTGAATTGAAAATCTTGTTATTTTCTTCCTGGTTAATATCTATTGGAATAAGTGACAGCGCTCGTTTTTTAACTTTATTTGTATCTAATACATCATTATGATTATGATAACTTAAAGATTCATTTAATAATAGTGAAGAATTATAATTTTCTGAACAGTTGACTCTAATTAGATCACTGAAAAGTTCTTTCCTATCAGTATTTAATACTGTTTGCTTAAGTTCATTACTACAAGTATTTGGTACAATGACAAATGATTTATTCAGTTTAATCTCACTCTTCCTACGTACAAATTCTTCACACATTATTTGAGGGAAAGGATTTGTATCATCGTTGTCTTTACCTTTATAATTATTTGTTTCAACCTGTAAAAATGCTTCTTTTATTTTCATATCTTGGTCACATAAGGTATTTAATTTTTCAGTATAATTTTTGGTAAAATGTTCCATTCGATAGATTAGAGGATTTGTGGTTGCACTTGCTGCTTCACTTCTGGCCAAATTTAGGAAAAGTATATCCATATCAGGATTTTCTGCTCCAATGTTTAATTGAGTGGATATGGAGGAAAAATCTTTAGTAGATAGATGATCAGAATATGTATTGAATAATATAGCAGGCTTTTCAGCTGTTCTGGCAGATTTGTGCCTATTGATTATAGCTTTTTTCTCATAAGACGTGGTGTTACTTTTATCCAGTTTGCCATTACATTTATTATTAATTCCACATTTGCAACTTACACAACATGGAGTATGGCATTCAGTGAGCTTTGAATGTACTTCATTTGTATCCATTCCATCCATTTTGCTTTTCACTTTAGTACAAAAATCCATTCCTTTTTCAAGTTCCATGAAATGAAAATCAATGTACTTACAGAAACACTTTTCCATTTCGGAACTCTCTTCCTCCTGGTTAATAGGCATGGGAGATTTTGAAAATGGCTCAATACATATGCTCTGTTTCTCGTAGTTTGTGGGTTTGCAAAATTCTTCCATGAGGATAACATCACTTTGTTTCTTCCGAACATCCATTAAATTTTGCTTTCTCTTTTCTTGCTGCTGCTTAGATTTGTTTAAAATCACTTCTGATATACTTCTGCCAAGAGATATTTCGCTTTCTTTTCTTACGTTATTTAATTGTTGTGTTTCATTCTCCAATGTTTTAAATTTAAGTATTAATGGTAATGGTTTGTTTGTGTGGTTAAGCTTTCCATCTTTGGGTAACTGATCATTGTTAATGATTATGGTTTCTGCTTCAAAAACCATGCTTTTTTTGCTGGAAGATGATATTCTATCGTCACTCGCCCTCTTTAGAAAAACTGTACCTAGTGATTTACTATTGCTTTCTAGGTCAACAATTCCTTCTTCTAGTGAGAGTGATTCTTCATATTTTTGTTCTAAATCTCTCAATTCCTCGCCTTCCTCTTCATCATTGTAAGTCTGACCTGTAATATAAAAAAATGTGCAGGGAGCATATCTAACGTAATTTTTAAAATATGCAAGAGGAAAATGCTAAAATACCTAAGAAATATATGTTCAAGCTTCGGAACCAACTTTGGCTGATTTGCATAAAAATTCAGTAGTTTATATTAGCAGGGAAGTGTCACATTTCAAAATGAAATCGTTGTTGATAAAAAAGGCATTATATTAAAGTTACATAGTAGTATCAATAAGCTTGTTAATTTGATATTTCTTAAATCTGATCAGAAACTAAGCATTTTGAATCAGTATATTTGGCCCAGCTTAATATAACTGTGATTGATTTCTGATCCTCACCTCATGGAAACAAGGAACTTTACAGAAGAAATAATCTCAACTGATGAAGGTCCTAAAGGACCTGTAAAGTTCCTGTAAAAAAGCTCCGGAAACAACAATGTGAGATTTGGAAATCAGTACCCCACCATCGCAGAGGATTGTCTCAATTTGAAGACTGGCCTAAAGCAAATGTCTGGATTTCTACAAAACAAGGCCTCCCTCCCTAACAATGGACAAATGCCATAAAAATGAACTGCAACTCTGTCGCAGTGCGCAATCTCCCTGGCGGAAGTCAGGAAATCTGTTGCCATCATTGCCATCATTGAAATCTTACCTCATATTCTTGGTTACTATTGTAGGAGAGAGCTACTTAGAAATAATAGGCACCATAAAGTAAGATCTAATATTGCAGAGCTCTTCAGGAAGAAAGGGGATTGTGAAGTGTTTGAGGAGGTGATATGCCAGTCAACGGCTCCATCAAATGTGTAGATATTAAATTATTAAGGCTATATTTCACACTTGAACTTCACTATTAAATATTTACCTAGGACTACGTAGTTTCAGTCACCCTTGTGTGAATGAAAACAGTAAAATCAAATACAGAAAATTCACTTTCCATCCATGGGCACAAAAAAGATTCCAGAAAGTATTCTCCAATTTTAACATTACTTTGGCCCCCCAGAACAAATCAAATGTAAAAAACCTACTAAAACATAACCACAAGGACAGAGAACCAAACAACAAAAAATCAGGGATTTATGAAATAGAGTGTAAAGATTGTGATAAGGTTTATATTGGACAAACAAAAAGAGATATTGAAACCAGATACAAAGAACATTTCAGAAACATTAAATATGCACAGACAGATAAATCGGCAATAGCTGCTCATTTTTGGGAAGATAATCATGAAATAGAACAAACTGTAAAGCTTCTAAAGCCAATAGAAACACCCCAAGAATTAACAGTATGGGAAAATATTTTTATTCAAAAAAATAAACACAAATTACTAAATTTTGAGATACCAGCAGAAGAAAACTTAATCAGAAGGTACATCCAACCACCAAGAGATGGCATCCAGCAGTCAGGATTGGTAGTAAAAGGGAACAGTGCTACCAACAAAAATTCAGATGTAGCTGAAGATAGTCACAAGGGTGACTGAAACTACGTAGTCCTAGGTAAATATTTAATAGTGAAGTTCAAGTGTGAAATATAGCCTTAATAATTTATATGATGACTTCACTGTGTTCTTCCCAATATTAGTTTCTATATGTGTAGATATTGTTGTTGTTAACAGGGAAAAGAACTGTGGATTGGTTATTGACCCTACAGTGCGTTTTCAGAGGGATGGAGACCATGCAAAGGAGGTAGACATGGAAAAGAAACTTCATTATCATCCATGCTGCCAATACTTGAAGGAGAAGTATGAGATAAGAGATTGAGAAGTGGTTGGATTGCTATTTGGGGCGAGGAACAATTTCGAAATTTTGTGTCAACTTTTTCAGTGTTTTAGTACACTGTATTCAGTCACATTAATTGTCCTTAAACATACTTCAAAACTCGCTCCATATTGTTCATATCCATTTGTATTCAGAATTTTTTGATAAATAGAAAGGAAATCCTTTAGTGATAGCTGCTTTAAAATTCAATATAAAAATATATTATTATTGGAAAATAGGAAAATAAATTTTCATCTTAAAAAAATATATAGTTCTTAGAATTGTTTTGATTTGGCTGTGTCCTATTGGCACCCTTAATTTCAGGCAGCTATCGCAACAGGATTCCCCCCCCCCCACCCACAATCTGTTGATATAAAAGTGGTTTTCAATTTTAGAGAACACAATTTTTCAGCTATGATTTGTCAACTAAAATAAAATCACATCAGTTAATAAACGACTATGTGAAATGCGAAACCCAAGCAAGCTCTTAGAGACAACAATAAAAAAGGAAGGATTTTCATGACAGAACAATAGAAGCCACAGGAAAATGGAGACTGTTGAAAGAAATCTTACTCTGCTCATTTATTTTATTGCTATTCTTTGCAGTCGAAAATTTTCTCTGACAGATGCTTTCCAAACTATCATTATGTAATTCGTTTTTCCAAATAATAGTTGAATGAGAATCCAGCTGAGATTTGTAAGGGTTTAGCTGTAACTTTGATATCTCTCTAGCACTGTCTCCATGAACCAGAAATCCCAGCTGGTTTACCTGAAATAAATTACAAACTTCTTGGTAAAAATTATTAAAAGGAAAATACAAAGAAAGAAATTAGCAACTTGTACATGAAGGTGGAACCCAAATTACGGTGACTAGATTTAGAATATTAATAAAGGGTTAAGCTTGACGACGTTCACACTTTAAGGGTTCCATAGGAATGAAGCTACCAAAATAAATTTTTGTTAAGGCAACACTTAATATGTAGATATGTATTCTTCAAACCACAGAATATTGTTTCTGTTGATGTCTTGTTAAAGAGTCTGATCTATGTGTTATTTAATCAGTAGCACTTTCATAGCGCTTATTAGCACAAAAGATAAATAATTATATATATATTTGAGAAATAATAAGCCCACTGGTGTTGATATAATTGAAATAAAGTTTAAATTACAAACGTACATACAAATATAACATATTTTTTTCTTAAAAATTTACAGTAATGTTGTTGACAACTATCAGATTAATTCATCACATTTAACATCCCACCATTTCCCTTGTAAGTGCATTGAATTTAATTATACATTACCTTATCTTGAATTTCTTCTAGTTTTCCTGCAATTAGGTTGAATTTTTTAGTTGCATCCCTCCACATCTCCAACAGCTCCTCAGTAGCTCTCCTTTGTTCAGTCACATCCTCAGCAGTTTTGATGAGAGTTGGGGTTTCAGTGATATATGTGAAAGTATCTTTAATTTTCAATGAATCATTTTCTTTTTCTTCTTCTTGTTTGATGTTTTCAATGGTTTTAACTTCTACTTCTAGTTCTTGTTCAGTGTTCATAGATGATACTAAAAAATCAGAGGTTTTTAAGATAAAATATTAAGATAAAATGGTGAATAATAAAAAAAATTAAATGATGACGATGGTGGTGGTGGTGGTGGTGGTGATTGTAATCGGAATGCTTAATCAGTTCCTGGGGAGAAGGTTCAAGGCTATGGCAGCCCTGAATTATCATAGTAAGCGCTGAATTGCGCATTCTGATATACAGCGTCCTGCCTTTGTTCGTAAATGCGCGCTTGTGTGCTAGGCAGTCTGGGACGGGCTCACCATGGAAGTTGACGTTATTATCAGGTATTAGCTAAAAACCCAGAGAGGGCAGATTAAGGGGATGAAGTAAGAGGATATGGGGATGTTGGATACTGGAGCTATGTAGTGGTTAGTGGGATGAGTATATTGACCTGTAAATAAACGCTAGGGGATGTAAATAGAAGGTTTCTGGCTATTCAATTCAACAACAATCTCCCATGAAATCAAATATCCCAGTGCCTGGGGGGGTCAGCCAGATCTAGGAGCAGCCAACAGCATGGAACCAGAGGGACGAGCACCACAAATCAGCCATAAATATACCACACACCAGTCGACACGGAACTTACCTTTACAAAATGATCCCACTTCTGACACCATTTTGCCGTGAGTGATTTAATGAAGGAAGTTCAAGAAACAGATTCAAGTGCATGATGCTGGGAGGAGTGGTAGACCAATCACATTAACAGAAGATAAAATGGCTGGAATTTCAGATACAATACTGAAAAGCCCTCGAAATCGTTAAGCAAACTAGCCCAACAAACTGGCATTTCTTTCCGGTCATCACATAGAGCATTCAGAAAAGAATTAAAATTATAAATTATAACCGTACACGAGTGCTGCCAACTGAATACGTTTCTTAGCATATTCTCGCCTGTACAAGGGCTGAAGATTTACTTATTGATGGTATTGTACTTTTATATGCATTTAATATGTATTTAATTTAGCAGGAATGCAGTACCATGGAGTTTTTTTCCCCTCCTCTGACAAACACACTTGCTGACAAAATTCCGGCACATTGGCGACAGTTACATGCTAAGGAAACAAACTTTACACATACTGTATACGGGAACGTAATTTTCATGAGAATGTGGTGGTTGGTCCTCTGTGAGTGATGGTAGGCCTACATTCATGATAACTGAACAGGCAAGCCTCAATGGTTGAAATGCACAAAAAAGAGTAAGTAGTTTTTACTCACAGAATTCAAGTTTCTACTTGCAGTCGTATGCATAAAATCCAGACGAACTTCCCACTCACTGTGTCCACGTGACAAGAAGCTCAAGTACTCAGCCGTATAGCGCCCACTTCAATTCCGTATGCATAAAGACCTAGCAGCAGGAGCATTTACTAGGAAATTTGGAGCTACCAGATACGACACTCGCTTCTCTTACTGCATGCTACTCGGGTGATTCGCGCAGAATATATGGACATTCCAGAAAGAATGAAAACTACAAAGAATGTAGGGAAGCCCCCTGGCATTGCAGATCAGCCGGAAACAACCCCTGCAGCTTTTCCTTACGAAAATTTGCAAAAATAAAATACTTGAATTTTTATCTTTACTTCCAATGCCAGTACTAGGTACTGGAGGAAGTATTACGTAGACCCCAAAATTTGATGTCACGTTTCCAACTTGTTTTGAGGTCCCCTGAATCCAAAAATATTATTTTCAGAAAGATGTTTGTCTGCATAGCTTGAGAACAAAAAATCGTACAAAACATTTTTGATTCAGGTTAGGTATCTTTTGGGGATGTGACACAAAGATTGGCCAGTTCACACAAAGAAAAGTTTGTTTTTTTGCAACATTCTCAAAAGGAGTAAAGATTTTGTTTAAATTTTGTAATTGAGTTGCCAAGAGCTAAACTTTTATTTGAAATATTTTTTGGCAAATATTCTCTGACGGATAGTGACAAGGCAGGCACCGTTCATAGAAACTCAATCGCCTGGTGAACGATAAAGCTTTGCATCAAGCTGATACAACTGAATACCTATTCTTTGCAACACGTTCTCTTATTCTTTATCAGGATTTGAAGAAAGTAGTATTGCTCATGATTAGGTTATAGAAAAGTATGCGAGTGCATTAAATGAGATTTTATTTGGGTTGTGTATCCTTCAGGAATGCGACACGAAGTACGGCAACGACTTTCTTTTCATTTTTACAAGCACTTCATTTGAAGAAAATTTCATTTTTCTTAATTTTGTCGAAATCGGTTTAATGATTTTATAACTATATTATGTAAGCCTATAATAATATATTATACTAAGAGCTAAAACTCTTATTTGAAAATATTCTCCAAATAAATTCTCTGAAGGGTAGTTATAAGCCATTTCTTGCACCCACTTGGGTTTTTTTATCTTGCCTTGTGAATAATGCGACTTTGAACGAGGCTGACATAAATGAATGCACACTACTGAAATACAGCCGTGTACTCTACACTAGAATACATTAAGGGTAGAGCAAGTTATGTGAGTGTTTCATATCATATTTTTAAAATATTAATTATAATTCATATTTTAATTATGTTATGATGATTTTTTAACTAAATCCTAAAATATTGTGGAAATATTTTTTGTTCATTTATTATTTACTTCACTTTAAGTTTCTTATGAATACAAATTGTATTCTTGTGATGATTATTGTAAACTTCTAAAAACTAATTCTTGCATATTATTAAAATAATTATCTCATTTCTATTGTATTGTTGAAATTTGCTGTTTGATGGGTTTGTTTCGTGCTCTATTATTTCCTGAATTTCTTTCTTCTGTTTATTGAAAATGTGGGTCTGTTCCCAGTTTTCTCCATGTCTGTTTCATTTTTTATCCTGGTTTTCATGATTTGTACTTTTTGTACTTGGATTTCCCTGAAATTTAAGCCTAATTTCGAATTTATATGTAAAAACTACTTTAATTGCTGCTTCCCATTTCAATTGAACTATTGGCAATTATTGGAATGTTATTCCACTCATATTCCGCTTGTTTGATATTGACCAATAACGTTTAGCAATTCCTCGGTTATAGAACAATCACGATCGTTTATCTTATAAAATGCTTGCTATTAATATGAGGATGATGTTTTATCGATAAAATCGTCTGCTCGTTACTGGACATGTAGGCATCAGTGTGCAGCAATTAAAACGTCACACGCTGCCATTTAAGCATCATGAAAACGTATTATTTTATACAACATAACTCATTAGGAAATTGAAATAATAGAATGTACATTGATTAAAACACAATTTCGATTCGGTGTAATCCAGTTGGTGTGCTTTTATTCTGTTCTGCTGTTAGCTTACCTGAATAAAGTTAACTATGTCTTATAAACACCATTGGTAGCACTGTCATAACATGGTAACTTCAATCGATTCATAGATGGTTGATTCATGGTATGCCGTGATCTCGTAGCTGTTAGGTTTGTTTTTATACAATAATGCACGAAAGTAATTATTATTTGTATAATCCGTTACACTTTTATGTATGGAATAGTCTTAATAAATCTAACTCGAGTTGACGAGTTTCATCAGATAAATTCGCTTCTGCTGCGCAGTCACGAATCTATCGATAAACTCGTCAACTCTCGTGGGATTACCTATGAAACTTGGTGTGACGGATCTAGCGATTTTATCACTATTTCTATGTTATTTACGTTCCTTCGAAATTTGTTGAACTGTTTATTGAATTGGATTTGTCAGTGACAAATTTCATATTTTTATTCAGTGTTTTCATTATAAAACAAGTGATTTTAGAATTTTCAACGCAAGCCCGCAGACACTATTCTGCGACCCCAGGATAGTTGGATCCATGGTTTGAGGAACCCTTGCCCTTATCTTAGTGTATCCAATGCTAGCCCGCATAAGTTGCTTATAACTCAAACAATACTTACCAATGCTACTTGAGCTATCTTGACTATCTGTAGTAGGCACAATTGGTTCATCCTGGTTGACTAATATTTCACCTTTCGTGAGCACGGATATTTGTCCTCCTTTTGAGTCACGTGGGCATGAATTCGTGCATTCTCTTGATTTCATACAAGGGCAATTTTCAAAATAATTCGTGCAGTCACAACTACGCCTTTCTACTCCACTTTTTGCCTCAGTTGTCTGGTTCTCATATTCGTAGTACACTAATACTTTTCGATTTTCTTTTGATACCTGATGCGAGCACGACTCATTTGATGAAGTTCTTAGCAGTTGTGGAATGACATCAAGATCAGACACAGATTCGAAACTTATGTCGTAATATGTACTTTCTTTGTCTTTATTTTGGCTGAGTATCCTCTTATTTTCGATTACTGAAATTGGAGAATTGTAATGGTAAAGGTGATTGCAATAATTAGCATTGGGTGTTCGCAGGTCTGGATATTTATAAAACACAGAAGTGGACGAGGAAGATAAAAGGGTGCTGTCCTTAGGCATGGGTCCAAAAGTTCCATTTTCTGCCATTCTGTTATTTTCGACAGAATATCCTAGGCTTGTGCTATCTGAAAAAGAACACAAATCACGTTTGTATATTCCATTAACTCTTCTCAATCCATTCCCCATATTGTAACTTCCTACTACGTCAATGAGTTCTGGTATACCATATTTTTTACTACGGTTAAGAGTAGCGGTTACACTGTTTTTGGATTCTTTGAACCCTATTAATTCACTTGGTGTAAATGTTCCGTGGAAATCTTTAGTTAACATATTATTCTGGGAAGAATGGCATTGTATATTTACATTTTCTTTGTTATAAAAGGATGGATTACAAAATAAATCTTGCGTTTTATACTCGAATTCATAGATTCCATCTGCCTCCCTCGTTGTAGGAATTATGTTCTCTACTTTACTATGAAGTTCTGTTTTTTCATGTAATTCGTTGATACTTCCAGTGTTTATTGTCTCAACATTAAAAGTTTCCCCTCCATCAATTCTTTTGCTTTGATAGAAGTTTGAAGTGTCTATTAGTTGCTCTGGCACTAAATCGCAATTTTTGCTTGAGGGTTTGGTTCGGATTATTTCCTTTTGGTTTTGTTTGCAAAGTAAACGCAATTTCGGATCTACTGAAAGTATAGATACGGTTTGCCGACTGCCCAAAGATCCCGCATTTATTTTTAGATCCATGTGTGTTGAGTTCTGGTTCAGTTGTGCTTTTGTAAAGTTCTCTGCATTATATTTCTCGACACGTATAATATTCTTGTATTCACTGCTGTTATCTGCTTTTTCCACATCTGAAGAGAACAGTTGCCGCTTATGTGTCCTGTGCTCTGAAGGTGTAGCAAGTTTTCCATATGCATCTACAATACTATGTTTATTATTGTTCTCTGGTGTCTTAAACTCCTTTATTGAGGTTTCAGCAAGTACTTCAGCAGATTGTGTTTCCTTGTTCCAACTTGAAAATGAAGAACTTCTCTTTTCTACACACTGACATATAATCTTATCTAAACTACCGTAAACTTTTTGAACCATTGGATTGGTTTTATGTTCGAAAATTATATCGAAATCTGAACTTACTGATTTATTCAACTCAAATCCCGGCAAGTTCATCATCTGGCCAATATGAATTTTGCTTGCTTGCTTTATTATATTATCTTCAAACATTTCGATTTCTATATTACTGTTTTCAGTTGAAGTTGATTTCTGCATATTACAAGAATTTTCATTTCTACCGAAAATCAAATTATTCTTTTTGTTTTTATGATTCTCGCCTTTTTCTGTTTTACTATAAACTACTCTGTCAACATTTGAATGAACTTGGGCCTGTTGCTGCCTGAAAGAAAAATATTCGTTTTGTTTCTTGTGGGTTCGTTCAGGATTTAAGAGGCTTTCAAAACTTGCGGATTTATTATAAGCCAAGTCTTTTACTTTTTCAATGAACGCCATTTTCTGTTTTATTAATTGGACATTTTCCGAATTAGATAACTGAGGCCTCCGTTGACTAGTTATTCCATTCATAGTAATAAATAGTGATGAACATCTAATTATTTCATTCTTGAATTTCTTTCTTGGGCGTAAGCATCATTGGGAACGAATACCGTCCGTCAGGATGTTGTGCTTCAATCCATTGACTAGCACAAGAAGATATTTCACTATTCTGATGTAAATATGATTTCATGGAAAGATACACGAGCATTCTCATCACTTTTGCTTTTTTCTTCTTTCTTCAAAGACAGTACCTTGATTCGAAGTGAGTAGTAGGATATGCCATCTTTCTTTATGTCCTTAGTATAGTATGTTACAGTAGAAAATATGTAGTCAAACACAAGCGATGTAGCCTATACTGTGCACATAGTTGTTGCAAACTATTAGCACGGCACAGCATGGGTTTAAGTTTTATTAATTATTTCTTGAAGATTAAGTTCACTAACATTTTTATGAAGTAAATAATTTTACTGTTTTTAATTTTAGTAATCACATGCTAAATTAACGATAATTTAATGCCATTGTCAATACCGACCCAAAACGCAACAATCACCCATATGTTGAAGTTGAAACATGTCGATTTTCATTAACGTTTTTCCACTGCCTTCTAAACTGTATTAATCGTGTCGTTTTTCACATACACTGCCTTCTAAACTGCATTAATCGTGTAATTCTCGAGACGGCGGTGTTCACATACAATGATTTTCTGGAATTCAGTAAGCAGTGATCGGATACATTTTCAATAGCCTGTGCAGTATTTGAGTTTGACGGCCGAGAAAATAATTTTTCTTTTCGCTGCATTTTCGAAAATTGAAATTGATCACATTTCTCTACATCTCTGACAACATTTTACTTTATCTCTACAGAACTGATCGTGAAAACTAGAAGTCTGAAGTATTACATTCACACAACTTTCCTAAGTCAATGCCACCTATTAATTAATACATTATTATGTTATTTCAAAATGTGAAGATATTTATGCACGGATTAAAATAGTCCTTCAGAGAAACCAAATATTTTATTTAAATTATTTTGATTGATTACAAACTTACAATCCACCACTTGAAGAATACATAATATGTTAATTAATTAAATAAATAAATTCAGAAGTGAAAGGGTTAACATGGGTGGTACAACTTAATCATTTCACACTCTGCTATAGAAGAAAAAGCCGAATTGCAGGGAGTGCGTATTCAGTTATTTCAGGCTCACACAAGGTGTATTCCCTTTGTGCAAAAGATGGCTGGCTTATAACTACCTAAAAAAAATTGGTGACGTTTTAAATAAATATATTAGCTCTTAGTAGAAGCACCTCGTGTGCAAAATTTCAACAAAAGACTTAGATCCGTATAAAGATTATCGCGAAAAATATAATTGTCTTCATGTAAAGCGGCATAAAAATTAAAAGAAATCCTACATTCTAGATATCTAACTCAAGTACGGTGTAAGATTTTATTTTTTACGATTTTTTTTCATTCTTGAGCTATGCTGTTCACAGTTATATAAACACACAGATTTTTTTCTTTTTTTAAATTTTATGGGCTATTTTTGATTCAGAGGATCTTAATAAATGTATTTCTATTGAAAAGTCGACATCGAATTTCATGGTCGAACACAATCCTTCCCCCTACTATTGTAGCCTACGGATAGAGAAGGTAAAAATAGACATCCAGATGACACTGATTGAAATATGTTCCATGATGCCTAGAACTCGAAAGAGGTGTTTTCATAACGATAACTATCTGTAAGTCTGTAACTTTATGCAGACTTACTGCAGTTAAACGCAACGTTTTTTTTTTTAAATATTGCATTTTGAATTTAACTAAACTTTATTTAGCTCTTCTTGCCTCTCACAGATTGTTGTTTCTATTATTAAAATAATATACATATACTTTTTTATGAAAAGGTTTTTTCCAAAATTCTAATAAAAATATGGCTCAAACGATTTCTATAAACATTTAATTATTTTCTATGACAACTAATTTACTCAGACGACGGTTTCCTCGTGTCCACTTTCAACTTTTCCCTAGTCCACCGCCATGGTGGAGTTGTAACCTAGCGGCCCGGATTAGATTTCCTGCTGGGTCGATAAGATTTTTCAGCAGTGAAACATATCTGTCCAGAGGCAATGGAAAGTCTCCACGGAATCACCCTTGCCGTAAGCCTTGGACGAGCCATTGGTTTGCCTTTGGGCAGACCACTCATCATCAACGTGACTACGGTAGAGGATACTTTGAAAAAACTTGTATGCGAAAGTTTTCTTCTTCTCATCCGTCAATGGATTTTGGCGGCCGGCCACATTTTACATTACGGTTCGATTGACAGTAGGAAGTCTCGTCCATTAGGCCTATATTGTGTAGCCGTGTAGCCATGATGTCTTTATTCGCTCTTTTCCCCTTTTGCCATCGATAGTAGATGCAGTTAAAATGCACGTTTTAATGCAACTTTCATCGTTCTGCACTGTTATATGATGTCTCATCACAGGGACGTATCCAAGATATTTTTTTTCGGGAGGGGCTATATAAGTCTAACACTGTTATCACTAGGGCCCGGAAATTTATGAAAATCATATTTTTAATAATGCAAATTATTACAAGGTGTCAAAGAAATATTAAGAAATTGATGGTTTAATTTTGCATATTTTGTTAGTTTTGCAATGATGCATCATATTTGCTCAATATTAAAATATTTGTGCATATTTAACCAATTTGTCACATTTATGAGAGATGTCAAATATTGTGCATATCTCTGTTAATTTAAAAAAAAAAAAAGCTATTTGGCTAAGTGAATGTTTTGGAAACCGACTATAAAATTTGTTGATAGTAAATAGACTATATTTTTTTGTAACCGATGATATAATATTAAAGCAACGTTATATTCATTATTTTTCAATTTACTAAGATCTATTGCAATAACTTAACCTTGTTTTATTTTAATTTTTATTATGTAATTCATAAGACTTATACTATCTTTTAAAATTCGTGATGTAATTCAGCCAACAACAGAACGTCTAGTACAGTATTAAATTTACTTAAATAATAGAGCATACCTCATTTTTCCGGAGCATATTTCACAAATTTCAGGTAAAAATTCGATGTTAGGCTGAATTTTGTCAGGATGTGCAATTAAACTGTCTACTAGACCTATTTGTCAAATTAAAATGTTCTTATGTGCAACATATTAGCATTACTTAACGTTTTGGGGGGGGGCTGTAGCCCCCTCTGAATACGCCCCTGTCTCATCACTCTGCACTTCACAACTATTTTCATTAATTTTCTTAAAGCATTTCAATAAGCTTGTTAAAAAATCATATTTGTATGACCTAACACTGAGAATGATAGTTTTTCGTTTCTGTTTACTTTGGCTTAGGTTTTTGGAGTAAATGAGGCATCCTATGTACTGTATATTATGTACTATGTTTTACTTAGGTGTATCAGTTCATAATTTTTAACTCGGTATTAGGTTGTTCACATTTCGTTATATGGTATTAATATGTTTATGTATGTTTAGTTGGACAAATAAAATTATTATTATGCTAATGAATACGGCATTTGTATAAGGTTCAGTCACTTTTTTTTTATTTGTAGCCTCTGACACGCCACCCGAATGGCTATTGGAAAGTATTCCATAGTATTTATGATACAGGGGCTAAAAGAGGGATTTGCCTTGCGAGGTATATTTGCGGAACGACTCCGTAAAGGGAGTGAAGCAATCCTACGAGCAAATAAAATTATTTTACGACGTGTGTCATACACTATTTTTTTAGGCAGGTGTTAATATTTGTGAAATAATTTTTATTACGTACACTGCACCCATAATGGGAGTTTTGCAAATATTCGTGAACTCTCTTGCCACCTAGTATGCAATTGCGCAGACAGTTTATTGATTTCTTGTACATGGCTGCCAATGTAATAGATGGAATGGAAACGGTTTTCAACCAACAAGTATGACATATTTGCGACCACCGTGAGAAATTTTGTGTTCAAAAAGGTGTAATTAATTTTAACATTTTCAATTTATATCAGACTGAGTCTATTTAATATTCATTTGCAATTGTTCTTAACTAAAAGAGTATCTCCATGCGAAGCAATCAAAGTTGGTCACCCTGGAGTGTCATAGGTTATAACACTCAGTGGCAGTGTCTGAAATAGTTATTTATGATTCAAGGGCTAAACGAAGGGTTTTATTTTGCGAGTAGGTATATTTGCGGAACGAGGCTGTAAGGGCGTGTAAAGTAATCCTACGAGCAAAATAAAATCATTTTTCTACGTGTATCATACACTTTTTTTTTCTAGATAGGCGTTAATATTTGTTAAATTAATTTTAATACATGCCCTGCAGCCATTTTGGGAGCTTTACAGCTGTTCGTGAACTCCCCTGCCACCTAGTATGCACTTGCGCAGACAGATTATTGGTTTCTCGTACATGGCTGCCAATGTAAGAGATGGAATGGACAACGCTTTTCAGATAACAAGTATAACATATTTTCGACCACCGTGATAAATTTAGTGTTTAAAAAGGTGTAATTAATTTTAACATTCTCAATTTATATCAGATTTAGTCTATTTAATAATCAGACTTAGTCTATTAAATGCAATTATTCATAATTAAAAGAGTGTTTTCCACATAGGCGTAACCAGGCCGACCATATGGGGGGGTTATAACGTCTGGGGGGTATGGAATACCCCCCCATGGGGAGGGGGGCTCGGGGGTCCTCCCCCGGAAAATTTTAAAAATTAAGATGCACTCCCACTCTTTATACTCGTATTAAGAAATTTGTAAGCAGACTTAAAAAAATGTACAATTTTCCTTTTTTTAACCAATGGGGGGGGTTCAAACCCCCCTTCGTTACGCCTCTGGTTTTCCATGCGAAACAATTAAAGTTGGACATCCTGGAATGCCATAATTTTATAATACTCTCAATCAATAGCAAAATCTTCTTTTAATTAATATCGTCTACCGTTAAAAGAGTTTCTTTTACCTTCGACTGTCTTTTAGACAGTTTTGAAAGAGCCGCGCTCTTGCCAGCCTTGTTGATATTTTTGCTGAAACGTTTGCCAGCCCGGCAGAAAATGTGAGAAAATTGGTGTTTGAACGTTGACATTAATCTTTGAACTTCGAATGTTGAATCTTGAGTATTGAGGGTGGAATGTTTCTTTGGATCAGCTGTTGTGCCATGAAAGTACAATAAAACGGAAATTCACGTCCTAGAACAATGGGAAATCAATTAGTAGGCATAGCTCCATCTCAGATATTTCCTGTTGAACACTATTTAACAGAACATCCCGATCTTCAGTTTGACGTAAAGTAAGTATCAAGTAAAACATTTGTATGCGATTACTTCGAATTTTCTGACAGTTTTATTTTTAGCACCTTTGCTCTGTATTGTATTAACTCCATATATATAGTCTTCTATTAGGCCAAATGATAAAATTTAACCCCATAGCAGGATACAGCAGGGTCCCAGTAAACTTGACTCTTCTGTAACGAGATCTTCCATGTAAGCTTCCCTGTCAGGAATCTAATTTCGGGGAAAAAGTAGTTTTATGCCGCGCACTATGCTCCTCCCACCAACACTAATGGGACCCGCCTGGGAAGAAGGGGTTTCAAATGTGTCTTCTTAGATGGTGTTGCTAGTAATGCAGATGGTGAAACTGGGAAAAAATTTATTTTCCTTTATTCCCTTTTTGTCTTCCTTTTCCTCCCTATTTGGGACCTATTCCTAACAGTAAATTTTGTATCAACCGGGATTTGAACTTGTGAATACTGGCACCGTAACCAGTAGCCTTAAACCCCTACACCATGAGTGATTGCTGATCGAACCGTTTTGGTGCAAGGGTCATTTTCGGAAAAGCCTATTTTATTTTATATTGTGTACTTTTGATATGGTGGCAGGGTAATATTCCTAACACTGTGCTTTTGTATATTTGGGAAAAAATAGACTTATGCCGTGCACTAGGCTCCTACCACCAACTCTCTAATGGGACCCGCCTAGGAAGGTGGGGTTTAGAGTTTCGGCGTAGAAGAGAATCAATGTGAGGCATAATAAACCTCGTGATATTCAGTATATTGCTCCTAAACTAACATAAACATTCCTAACCTATCAAAACTGAGGAGCTTGGCTGGTGCGGGGCATAATCTGTCTTTTACCGTACATTTTTATGCATATATGATAAAGGGTACAATCATGGCTTCCGTACGATAGTGAAGTGCACGTGCAAGGCTCTGTAGTGAGGGGAAGCAGCCGGCGAGCAGAGCTTGGCTAGTGCGTGGCATAAATCTATCTTTTGCCTAATTTCATTTTGTCTGGCCTGCTATAAGTTATTGGTATATATAGTGGTTGTACAGTGAGTCTCAGACAGATTGGTTCCGCTTGTCACGTGCCGTGTTTCTCTTGTGATGACTCAACACTACCCGCGTCGCGGCCAGCTGTGTCCCCGCAGATAGTAAACAATTCCTGCATAGCCTGCAGTTGAGCATTGTTCTCGTGTTGTACAGACGTGAAAGTGTTATTCGGTAGTTGTTACA
Organism: Ectobius pallidus; assembly: GCA_964059195.1. Taxonomy (NCBI): domain Eukaryota; kingdom Metazoa; phylum Arthropoda; class Insecta; order Blattodea; family Ectobiidae; genus Ectobius; species Ectobius pallidus. The sequence continues at coordinate 24,053,385 of CAXKWD010000008.1, forward strand.
ACTAAAAGAAAACATTAGGATAGAGATAAACTCAATAATAACGGAAGAACAATTAATGCGTATTAATCGGAATTTCCTATCATGATGCCAAAAATGTTTGGATGTAGGAGGAGGACACTTCCAGCATCTCCTGTAATAAGGTAGGTGCCTATTTTCGTTATTTTCAAACTTATTTCATTTATTTTCATTGTCACGCACGGACAAGTCAGTCAACTGCTGGGGAGTTCCCTTGCCGCATACCGGGGATAGGAGCATCATCTGGGGGAACCCAACGCGCGGTGCGGCGGAACCAATCTGACTGAGACTCACTGTATAAAAACTGTATACCGTACTTGCCATTGGCCTCTTAAAAATATGAAGTCCTTAGAAGAATTGATTAACCCAATAGAGTGCATGTTCTCCCACAGAGAGCTCCTAAAGGCGCAATTCCACTGAGGCAACTTTTAGGCAACAGCCTGTATCATTGCAGGAACATGAAGTGACAAAAGACAAGTCTCCTTGCCACGTGTTACAAGTTGATTGGGCGAATTGGAACATTATGCTGCGTGCAGGCTCCCCTTCCACTCACCATGGCCGCTTCCTGCCTGCCCGGCCGCTTCCTTGCCTTGCCGCTTTCCCTATCTTCTCTTAGCTACCCATCGGCCACTGCTTAATGCTGGTAATAATATTTCACAATAACATAAAGACCCTTGCACCAAACATAATACCTACAGTCGACCCTCGATATCTCGAATCACTAGAGGATGCAAAAATAAATTCGAGTTATTGAAACTTCTAGTTGTAGAGAACACAAATATTGCTGTAGGCCTAAAAACTACAATTAAACAGTCTTACCTTTTCTTTAATGAAAACATTAACCTTAATAAAAAAAATATATTTCTTAATCTAATTAATGATATAGTGTAATTAAAATTATAACAAAATACTGTATTGTTGATAAGGGAACCAAATTTTTATGACTTCAGGGAGTCTGTAATTTTCTTCTGCTTGACTTTTTTTCTCGAGCTTCTTCCACAAAGTTTTCGACTACGTTCAATGACATAAACACACACCTATAAATGGCTGTACATTTATAAACATTCATCGAATTTGTAACGCCTGGAATGCTTGATTGAAAATTTGTAGCGTTTACACCTTCGTCTCCCTCTCCATCATCAGAATCTTCATGATGCTTTACTGCATTCATTATGTCTTCATCTGATGCAACAATAACTTCGGAATCCACCGCCAGGAACACGTGGAAGGTAGACCACACTTCGGGCTCTGGAGTGGTTGTAGCTCATTTGTTTTTTCCATTACAGTTAGTGTTAACTAAACATGCTGTTTATCACACAGCTACTACTGAATCTTCAAGGTTTTTCTTTCTTTGACCCTAGCAATTTTAGACAATGAAACACCCCCATCTGAAACCGCATCTGTGAAGAGTGTTATTGACGGACAGTAAAAATTGCCAAGTTCAATGCACCAACTTACTTGTTTTCCATTCAATTGCATACCCTCGTCCAGTACCTGACCAGCTAACAACATTCTTAGTTGGGGTTATAAAGTTACAAGATCTAGGAAGTTTGCTCTAGACTTCGTGCTGTATTCATTAATTCATTATCTTATATTGCAACGAATCTTTATGACATTATTATGCCCTTACAAATAAGTATTCGAGTTATAGAATTCATTTAAGTGTTAAAGATATAATTTAAGCTTCGAGATATCGAAAATTTTGAGTTGTAGAAAGTCGACTTAAAGAGACCACTTTTAATTATAATTATAGGGATTTTGTTCGGGAAATATAAATTACTTCGAAAATTTGAGTAATTGAGGTTCGACTTATCAAGGTTCGACTGTATTTCACAATTATAAAAAAAACCGTATAGGCCTATATGCCAGCAGAACATTTCACTGTATAAAAAACAAAATAACATTTCATAATAAAAAATACCCTTGCACCATACATAATATTTCACAATTATAAAAAACACCTTATTATGACATAAGATATGGCTTAATTCCCTTGCACCAACACTGCTGTTTTTATAACTAACAAAATATCTCAAAATTATAAAAACTGAATCTTGAATTAAAACTCTTCTCATGTATGCAAGCTATCATAACTAAAATATACCAAAGCTTCCTTCACTGCTCAACGCTCACTCGTGGTGAAATGGATAAGACTATGGTGCTAGGGAACTCAAGTTCGAATCCCGTTCGATCCAAAATTTACGGTTAGGAATAGGTCTCCAATTGGTAGATAGGGTGAAGAGGAGGTGAGAAGAAGAGAGGAAGGAGACACGAAAGGAAGAGAATAAAGGAGAAACTTTTTTTCCCAGTTTTACCAGTTTACACATAGATGGCACTAACATCGCTGCTAGTAGTTCAAATGCTGCTGCTAAATGTCTCCCCCAGGTCCAGGAGGAGGGTCCCGTCAGGGAGTAGGGGTGGGGAACTCGGGTGCGGCATAATGTTCTATTTTCCCGTTGATTGTTGTTGTCGGGACACATGCATCATCTCTCGACATGATTCAATGTGTCCAACAGTGTCGTCGTTATCCAACAGCCAGCGGATCGGTGTGGCTTGTATTATGTGACATGGCCTGGAATAATGACGATTACCATAATTCACCCGAATTATGGAACAACATAATTAGTGATTATAAAGGCATTAGAATTAAAAATGATAAGTTAAAGCATTTGGCCAGTAAATGCAATTGTACGGTGGCTGAGGTAACCTCACGCGAAGTGGTATTGCATCCTGAAAGTTGGTATCATATTTTTTATAAGCTAGTAGGTGAGACTTTTTCAAGCAAGTACTCAAAATCTTCTTTACTCATTTGTGTAAAATTTTGAAATAAAGCTTCATTGTGAGCAACCAACTTGTTGTATAAATTATACTGAGTTCCTTGACCATCAACATATAGGCTAGTTTTCTTCTCCACCACCGTGACTTTCTTCTTTTTTTTTTTTTTTACAATTCAAAGCTATTACCAAATAAGCAGCCACCGCAACTGTTTGTAAAGACTTAATACACCAAACTAAAGTTACCTGAATGGAATTGTTTTAGATTCATGCTACATGCATAGACAAAGTGGATGTGATGTGGGGAGATAAATTCTGCATGCGACATTATTGAATTTTGTGGCACATAGCTCCGACCTATATTCAGGCAACACTAGAAAACAAGTATCATGCTTCATGTCATTCAGTTTAGGCTCATTGGAATTACACCTTAATAGTGCAGTCCGACTGTAAAATCCCGAAACTTTTGACGTCCCCCTTTGCAGTATCTTTCTGATAACTATTTTTATGATTTAACTTTTCTTGTCAAGTTTAAAACTAAGGTAAGTATTTTGAGCTTGTGTCACATGGTAGGGTGACCATATTTCTGAGAGTCAAAGCTGGTTATTAAGTAACTGCTCTTCACGTGGAATGAAAAAAATGCATAGGAATATAGGCTATGTTTAGTTTAAGTATGCTGTAATACTTAAACTTTGTCTTTTCAGCTTGGGTAGTACCCGTTTTCTGAAGGTAGCAAGAGCAAAGACTCAAGAAGGCCTTATTGTTGTGAAGGTATTTGCTATCCATGATCCATCTCTACCACTTGCAGCCCATAAGGAGAAGGTGGAGGAAATATGTAATAAGTTAGCATCTGCTGTTAACTGCCTCCCATTTCAAAGGGCAGTGGTAAGTTTTATTTCTTGTTGTAGGCCTATTTATTTATTTATCCAACAAAGTGAACTTAAAAGATGTTACACAGTGTAGGCCTATATTGTATATAAGATGATAAATATACTGAAAGAAGTAGCAATTTGATAGGCCTAATAATTCATATGTAATTAAAATAAGTAACCAGTACATAAACCAGGAAAAAATAAAAAGGCGACAGGCTGTAATGAGGTATAGAATTATATTCTACCCAGAGGGAGAAAATATTTAGATTACAAAAATGAGCAATAAGAATATTATGTAGAAAGAAAAAAAGAGAATCTTGTAAACTGCCTTTTGAAAAATTAAAGCTACTTACTCTCATAGGGGAGTATATGTACTCTGTTTGTGTTACCAATTACTGTTTACATGTATGAGGGCGAATCAGAAAGTCTTTGCCCCTATTTTTTATTAGCCAAAATAAGGTACATACAGGTAATTACAGATATACTATTCTACGGACCTTACACTCTTTTTCCACATAGTTCCCACACCAGATCAGATATTTGTCCCATCGCAGCACTAAATTTGAGATGCCCCATCATAGAATTCATCTGGCTGACTGCAAAACCACTGCCAGACTGCTGTCTTGGCTTCATTGTTGCACGTGAATCGCTGTCCTGCTAGGAACTTCTTCAGCAGACCAAACACATAACACACTAGGGGCTAGGTCCAGACTCTATGGTGTGGTCCAGACTCCCCCAGTGAAATGACCGGAGCTTGTCGGCAGTTCTGATTGCCACATGTGGTCTCTCATTGTTGTGGAGGATAACCACATCCATGTTGAGAATCCCATGGTGCTTTCACCTGATGGCAGACGTGACAGCGTGGAACAGTAACTGTCGGCATTGATGGTTGCACGTTGTGGCATGAAATCCAGCAGGAGGGCTCCACGGCGATCCCAGAAGACTGTTAATATCACTTTCCCAATTGATGGCACTGAACATCCGGACGAACCCGGATGTTTCCACACACCATGCTCTACTGCTTCAATTCCAAGTGAAATGCAGTATCCATGGTTCATTGCCAGTAACAATGTGGTCCATGAAACTTTCACCCTCCTCAGCATACCGTTGAAGATGATTCAGTGAAGCAATCATTCGCTTGCCTTTCATCATGTTGTCCAATTGCTTAGGCACCCACTGACATGAAACCTTCCAGTACCCTAAGGACCTGTGAACGATGTCGTAAACACTGAGAATATTATAGGAGAAAAACTCCTCCGGCACTGGTACTTGAACCCAGGACCTTTGGCTATTCGCACCAACGCTCTACCAACGAATACCCAAAGGTCCTGGGTTCAAGTCCCAGTGCCGGAGGAATTTTTCCCCTATAATATTCTCATGTAGTGTCCAACAGAGACAATAATCTGTGGTTCATGAATGCTTATATATCTGTCATAAACACTCCCATGCGAAATGCCAAGCTCTCGGGAAATGTCCTTGAGGTGCACACGCCGATCCGCTTTCACCATTGCATCCAAGCAAGAAATGTTGTCCTCAGTCAAGTCCGAACGTGGCCTCCCCGAACACTCATTGTCATTCAAGTCCTCATGGTCTTTTGTGAACTCACAACACCAACACCACCACCTCAGACTTCTCAAAACGAGACACTTTTCCCTATAGGTGGGCTGCATTTCCCTGTGGATTTCGATGGGCTTTCATCCCTTACTCCATAGAAAACGAATCACACTTCGTTGCTCGTACGCTGTGGACGTCTGAAGCACAACTGCCATCTTCATTAACTGGCAGCAGTGCCATGCCATGGAGCTACCGGCAGATACACCAGGTCGGTCCAAGAAAGGTCCACCGCTGGGAATGGGTGTTTTTATTTCGCATTTACAGCTGTATTTTGGCTAATAAAAAATAGGGACAAAGACTTTCTGATTTGCCCTCATGTGTACTACTAGGAACATGAGTGATTTACATAGACCAGCAAATTCATCAAAACTCTTTCAGAAGGGTGCTTATTATTCTGCAATACAGATTTATGGTAAGCTTCTAAGAAGTATTAATTTATTATGTATTAAAAGCAATATGCAAATCTTTCAAAAGATCTCTCAAGGAATGTTTAATAACTCACACTTTCTACAGTTGGATATTTCCAGCTTGAATAAGTTTGGCAGCTTACAGTACTGTATATTGTTGTTATAATAAGGTTTCCAGATTTTTTCAAAGAATCTGGGGTCTCACAGAAAATTTGTTACATGTCATATTTTTAGAGGAATGGATAGCTTATTACACTCCACTTCCTAAATAAAATTCAAATAATTAATAGACCAATTGGATTTATTTTTATTTTAAATCAGTACAAACATCTGATAGTTTCATCCATCCAAAGTTCCTTCTTGAGGGGCAATGTTTATTTCACTTTGATCTTCGCACAACCTTCTTAAAGTATGCTGATACCTTTTTGTTGCCATTTTCATGAATCACAGAGCCAAATCAGCTTCAGCAACTGAGGTTCCCTCACCACTTCCAACTATGAATGTTACTTCACATAATGAGCAAATTGCCGAGTTTTCCTTTACTCCTTTTCACATAAATGTGAAATCCAAATGGCAGAGTTTTCCTTTACTCCTCTTCACATAAATGTGAAATCCTTTATTATGTTATTACTAATTACACATTTTCGTTTATTTGATATCATTAAAGATAAACTACAGTATAAAGCATAATCCATACAAATGTATGCATTAAATGACTGTTGATACAAATAATCAACAATAGAAACAGCCAGACCAGAGGCCAAACAAGCTAACCGAGGTCAGAGCATTTTACCTGCAATGTGACGACCTCGACTCTGATCCATACCTGCATATGAAATACGTTACTGGAAACAAAAACGGGTTTCTATCCTATAACTTAATATGCTTACGTTAACTGAATATGTTACTAGAAATGAAAACGGGTTTCTATCCTGTAACTTAATGTGCTTATGTTAACGGTGTAGCAAAAGAATGAAAGCAGATATGAGAATAAGCAAGCATTGGCAGGGAGCCAATCACATTCTGAGAGAATAACCACACAGTAGCAGCTAGCCAATCACACTTCGATATACATATTTACCTACCTACTAGTTCCAAAGAGAATAAGTTTTATTCTAGAAAAGAGAATGAAATATAGGAGAAATTTACAGTTCTATATTAAATTTATAACACTGTCAATAAAAATCCGGAGACATAGGCTACAAATGAATATGGGGTTATTCTGGGGATGGATTTTGTCCGGGGACAGATTTCTAAATCCAGGGACGTCTAGTAACCTTATGTTATAACATGCATGTATATTTTGATCTGACATGTTCTATTTCCTTGAGCCTCACTCAACACAGTATCTACAGGATGAGATACCTACATCTAGGCTTACATACAGTGAACACCTAATTACTGTATGTTAGATGTTGGTACCTCCTGGAATACTTCCTGAACGGATACCCATCTTGTGCATGTGTTTTTTCAGAGTACATTGACCTGTAAGCAATCCCAACACAATTCTTAGGTCGGATTTTCAATTCCACTACCTGAGCTGTGATGTTCTTAGGGTTTTTAACCAGCCCTTATGTCTTTTGCAATCTTTCCAGTCTTCTTGAGGTTCGAGCTTGGACCTGCCTCTGAGATGGCCGGTGGGATTGCTGCTTTCAGATCTTTTACTACGAGGATTGTTACTACCTCTGTATGGTCTTCAGTTTCCATTTGGGTTATCCCTTTATTGGATCCCCTTGTAGTTTCAACTTCTAAAACTTGGGTTGCTTCTGAATGAGGTCCCCTTGTATCTTCAGTATCTAGATTTCAGGTTATCTCTTTCTTAGGTCCCCTTAGGTCTTCTGTTTCTGCTCTTTTGGAGCTGATCTATTATTTCCCACAAGCAATTAGGCTTACACAAGTCTGCCCATGTAGAGACCCTCATACCTGGGTAAGACTAATTACTCTGGAATGGTGTCCGTTGGTGACCCTGTGCCATGCACCTCCTCAGCACAGATTGCCTGAGCATTTTGGGGTTTGAGCTGGTTTCTCCCCACTGCCAACTAAGGTCTGCAACTCCTAGGTAGGGAACATCTAATTTATTGAGGTACAAGTTTGCCAACATATTGGGATAGGCAATCCCATTGATAGAAGATTCTGTGAAGAAAATTGATCCTTAAATCTGAGTTTGATTAACAACACAGAACCAACTTATTTAGACTGTCTCTATGATGTTTACTAATTCTGGGAGGACTTTTGGAACTCAGTACCCAATGCTGCAAAACTATCATATAGTCAATCGGTCTGATATAATGTGCTGTACTGGGATGACAAGATGCAGATGCTGATGGATTCATGCCTCTCCCTACTATAGGCTACTATCCAGCAGTGACTTCTCTTCCTCCCCAATGCCAAGGTTGTATTACTTCAGATGGAAACATCAGTTATTAACTTGCTAATACTATTTATGACATTTCAAATTTCTAGTTACATTTCTGTTCCATGTCACCATAGCAATCAGCGGTGCTTTTTTCTGTAGATGAAAATTTACCGGCACTTTCTTATTAGCTAAATCCTTAATTCAATATTACTTCTTTCCCACATATCTAATGAAAAAATAAACCAATAAATCTGATTTGAAGAATATTGGACAGGGCTTGGAAAGTGATGTTAAGTGGGATTTTCCATCATCTCACCCCATTATCAAGTACTAGTAATCCAAATTTTTAAAATGAAATATATTGTATATCGGCCGGTTTCGCGACCTGTTGGCGTCGTGGGCCCGGCCTGACTTTTTTCGTGAAATTGGCTTGTCGCGAAGGACGCTTGGCAATGTTCCCGGATTTGCTCTGTGCTATATAAACGAGAAAATTTTCACTTTCCGATACATTGTCATGTCGGCGCTATCAACACCGTCTGCCTGGCTGGTTCAATCGACGGATACCACCGAATTGCCCACGGAGGACCTCTACATCCTATTGACGGGCATATTCGTATCCGGAAACGCCAAGTTCGAACGTCGAGACGACTCCATTGTCTTACGCCTAACGTACTCCATTAAATTGGAGAATCTTTTGGAGAAGTTTGAGGAGTACCAGGACCTGCTTCGAGTGGTACCCGTCAGCCCGCACCACTCCGAGGACCAGTCACGACGATTTCTGGAGCTGATCTCCAAACGCAGAGTATATCCCACCAATTCTCCGGAGAGGCATCAATCTGGCAGCAGTAACACCCAGCACGGTCCCGGAAGCAGTACGGCCTTTGCAGAGGAGGACGTCAGGGGATTTCGTCTCGGCACCCCAAAAAGGTTCAGATCTTTTAAGTCATTTGATAAATAAATATAGGGCAACGTCTTACACGGCGTTACTCGATCGTTGTACACCTGTAGAAAGGGATTCTGTTTTAAATAAATACCAGAGTAACTCTTTGTTGACTAATAATATCAATATCTCCATATCCAGTTACATTAAGCGTAGACTTCAATTAGAAAGAGAAGACAGGTTTGGCTATTTATTAGATTGTGCTAAAGATGGGACCAGCCACAGCAGAAATGCAATTAGTGAACTGTTTATTAGAAATCATATTGTTCCTACTCGTTTTGTTAGCGACCTTGAGAAAATACTTAATGGTAAGGAAACAAAGATCAATTGCCTCTTCCTCCTCGGACCATCCAATGCAGGAAAGAGTTTTATAGCCCAGTCTATTGCATCACATTTTGTGACGGGTTATGCCTCATGTGCAAATAGCATGTCCGAATTCACTTACGAAAATTTCCTAAATAAATCCTTGATATTGTTGGAGGAACCATTTGTAACAGAGGCGACGTGCGACGATATGAAAAATATATTGGCTGGAGCCGCTTTACAAGTAGGCAAAAAATACATGAATAAACAGGACCTGTTCCGCACCCCTGTCATAATGACCGGCAATCACGAGAAACTAGGTAAAGGATATTTGAGTCCTAGAGACGAGGAAGCACTACGTAATAGACTAATTGTGTATGAACTCCGTGAACCCTTCACCCCTTCTGTGTATATAACGCCAGAACAGTTTGCTGATTGGGTTTTGTTTATCTACAGGGACATATAATGTTATGTAGTGGTGGCACCATGTCCCGTAAGAGGGCGCGGACAATGAGCAACCCCATAGAAACACCACCCCCTACATGGCATTCCGAAGAGGATGAAGATGACGTCGTGGACAGTCCTCGAGCGATACGAGCCGTTGCAGGCAGCAGCGGTGGAACGGGAAATTCAGGACAACATGGAATACCACCAGGGGAGAGCGTGTCACCTGTGCCGTGACCTCTACCATATAAACATGTGACATTCACATTTATACAGAGATCGTGGGAGGAAATAGACACTTCCCTAAGTACACTGCCCATCACCATTGCGCTGTACCCCGTGCTGGACGATGAGATGTTGAAAGTGATAAAACAAGTGCTCCCGTGTTGTCTGGGATATCGTATACACAAACCTCATGTTAAGCTTAGCAATTTCATCATACTTACAGACGAAATGCAGGTGAGGGCAAACACGCCAACGGAAATGTCTTCCTTTGTACAACAAAGCAAGATCATTCACTACATGCCAAAGAACTCTGTAACTACTGGTTATACGTTATCGAATAAAAGTGAGATAGCAGCAATAAAATACGGTGATTTGGTGGGACATAACAGGCGAAATCAAATGGTGAAATTGCCTAACACTGACGATTTCGAAACCGTCAGCATATATGGCATAAGCACTAATATTCACGGTAATCTCGTGAATAGAAATAAAATCTATGAGGGGTATGTTTTAAATGCTCTGGAATCCCAACATTATGAACTGTTGGCGGCTGCTAACACCGCCGAGGATCTTAAATGGGAGAGTCTATCCTATGCCTACGGCATAGTAGACGAAAAAGGGGATTCTACTGAAGTAGAAAGTACCTGGTCTATTGATAAGAGGGCCATATCGAAATGTAGGAATTTGGATAAGATTGAAATTGTGGGTGCCTCCGACGTAATAGAGTACGATGTGGAAACCAACATAGAGGGAGATGTCCTGTATCCCGATACCCCGGACGGGTTTACACCCTCTCCTTTTTCGTATTTTATGGTAAAAGGCACAGAAAAAACCACCAGTCAAATGCTGTGGAAAGTGGGCTTTACGCCATGGCCAAGTACGTTTAATCCTAAAATGTATCGTAAAAACGCCGCATTGGGCGATCAATGGCTCCAGGCAAAATACAATCCCATACAACACCATTTTTTCACCATGGTTCCAATACATAAATCTAATGGAACACTGATGAAACAACGGGCATCTTGTATGGTGGAACAGAGTTTCCAGGTATCATTTATATTTCGTGATGAGGAAATTTCTGCTATGGCCCCCTTGGAAATGGCGCATATGCGCGCACAGGGATGTTTGAGGTCAGGAGTTCAGGATTACAATAATGCCAAAACAACACTACCATTTTTAACATAAATTGTATTTTATTGTGTAATAAAGCTTTCATATGTACACAACCATGTTTGTTATTTATTTATTTGTACTTCTGTCCTTCGTAACCATGAGGTAATGTTCCGATCCTATCCTCCATCACTTGCCGTTTTCTATCCTCCGAAACAAGCGCCAACTTGCGTTGGCGAACGCTATACAGGGTGTGGTTTTGTGAGCGGATAAGATACTGCTGTACATACAGCGATTGGTTCTCAAACAAACACCATTTGTAGTCGTCAAAGGTTATACGACCTCGACTCGCATCTACGATTGCGCTTTCGGTGATTCCTTTGTTTTTCATCAAGGAATCGCCGTCATCGAACCGTAGGGCATAAGTCTTGGCTCTGAGGCCTACAAACTCCAGTATCTGTCTGTGACCAGTTTCGTCCGCCCACAAACCAGGCACTTTATCTGTATCTTTGGTGCGAATTACGTAATCGTCTGGAGCCTTTTCAAAATCAAGGTAACGCAAGAAGTCCGGCTCGGAGGCCATTGTTTTTAGAGGGTGGGTTTCGCAATTGTGAAAATGCATAATAAGAGAATCGGTATCGTGGTACAACAGATTTAACTTGTCACCAAATTTGGTCTTCAGACTATAATAAAACCGGTACACCTCTAGTTTAGCCAGTTCCAAAATGGTAAACCCGATCTGTACCGGTTTGTTCAGGAGCACCTTAGTATTGTTAAGTTCGCACAGAAAATGCCCGTCCACTTCGAGGAAATTATTTACCTGTGCCAGAAAGGCATTGCGACGACCGTGCATACCTGCCTCAGGTCGCTTTTTTAACAACAAATTTCTTATATCGGAAGGTATTTTCGACAGTCTTGCCGAAGAGACTATTATTCATTAGCTTATAGGTGTTAGACAAGGGCTTGTTATCTCTGTGGACCTGTCTATTGCTTACATTACCCTGCACATAATTGTGCAGTATGGGCGCTTGTTCGAAGATCCACACGTTGTGAACCTTTTCCACTTTCAAACCCATCTGTATGTAATATTTTAAATTTTCGCTATGCAATAGATACCGATTCTTTGGTAAAAAGGTCGTACATAAACTGTTATCGTAATGGTGAGGGGCGAGTGGAAACTCGACGTCGCGATCGTGCAGTTCATTGGGATAGGTTATGTCCACTAAGGCCAGGAAGCAATGCCTGTCGGTGGGCGACCAGCTTTCGAAGTCTGGCGGTAGGTCAGGTCTGTTGCAAACCAGTTCGCAAGGCAGTCTGCCCAGCATCACTTTCGCATATAATGCATTCACATCGAGATACAATATATGATCTGTCTCGACGTTCTCGACCTTGGCATAACGTCTTATGCACTGAGAAACCCCGCCCCGGATCTGATTTTGAATTAAAGTATATAAGAATTTTTGGCATAAGAGAAGATTAAGTCGCCCCCTTACGCTCCAAACAATGCGTTGCTGTTCGCTTGTTATCTCGGAACACCCGATCGTCCCTTCTCTCCAAACTCCCGATCGTACCAAATACAAGCTACCAACCCATACACCAAAATGACAACCCTCTAGCTTACTCGGCAATCCCGACCAGACCACAATCACCTCTTCACATAATCTAAATAATGCATACACTAACCACATTAGTTAAGTGCGCGAGCGGAGGCGGCAGCCGAAGCGAAGCGCCCTTGCATTTTCGAATAATGTACGATACACTGTTTGTCGGTTTCGAAAATGTGGCATATTATATCTTCCACACGTTAGTAAGCCTGTCAACTTTTGTTCATCTTTTGTTTACCGGTATGACGTCACACTACCAACGTCCAATCACGAGTTTCTATGTAATATGAGGACAGAAGAAGTGGTATAAAAGAAAGTGCATCGCGAGGGAGCGGTGGGTGGGAACATTCATCCAAGGTGCGACTTAATATTATTTTTTCCCGAATTTTTCTCTTACGACTTTGAAATTTGTGGGGCTGTGCTTCAGGGCCAGCTGCTAGGTAAATGCCGGTGCACCCTGGAAATACACGGGGTCTGTTCGGTATGCAGAATATGCGTTTTTTCGAAACAGTTCGAATATGTCTGCCAGCAACAAAACGTCCAGCCGAAGGTAATAGTTATGGTACTCTTCAAATTTAGTAAACCCTTTTTCTTGCCATATCGCCACCGCGCGGTTTTTATCTTGCATGGCATCATGTAAATGGGAGTACCAAGCATCATCGGTGTTAGGTAGGGGATCGTTTTATTTACTTTTACTGTCAAACCATTCGTAAGGGAATGATGCATTTTCCTTAGCGTCGGATGGTGCGTATTTAAAATCCGTAACCGTTGTGGTTAATTGTGCCAGTGAGGAGCTTAGGTAGTTAAAAGTATCCAGGAATCGAACCCGGTTCCTCACGTTATCGACGCTTACAACGTCGAACTTTTCAAAATTTTTACCGGAAATTTTAACATCGCTACCGAACCGGTGGATTAAATTCCTTATTATGTGATGACTGTCGTAGCCTCGGAAATTATGAAAATATATTGGGCACGTATTTTCGGGCACCAACCAACATCTTATGTGATATGAGCCGGGACGGCCGTCAATGTAATTTTTCCGACCCGAAATGCGTTCGTCCGTCGCGTTCAATTTCACGCCACAGATCCCGCATTTCGGTGTTTCGATGCCAAAAGCGCATAACCAATCGTAAACATAGCCGATTATATCCTCAATGAAAGCTTCGGCCACGTCGTTACAATCATTAAGCGATTGCAGACCCTCCTTAACTATCTCACCATTGTATACCGCAACCCAACCGTACCCGGACGGGATGTGTTGCTGCTGGTCTCGTTCTATGTACGATTCAAAGTCTGCATAACAAACAAGCCCATGCATGCAGTCTGGTTTGGCCCGAGGCCGTACAGTGTTGTCCTCGTCTGGCCCTATTGATACAACCTCCACTTCGCATTTATTGGGGACATGATACTTAAGACAATGTTCGCAAAAATGCCGGACTTCGCGGGTCCTATCATTTAAAAAGGCATCCAATTTAATTATTAATTTGTATTTGCGAATTCCGCAATAATACAGATTTATATATTCCCTGTTGCCGGGATCGCACCGTTTTTGATACAGAACATTACCTCTGTCATTGAAGATGCAAAGATTGAATCTCGCTGCCGTCGTATGCCAGGCCAGTAGCTCGGAGATGTGGATGCGAACTGCATTCTTTTCGTGCGGCGTCGCCTCCCGTCGTAACCATGCACGCACCTTCCTCCGACGCTGGTTTAGGTTGTCCCCGGGTCTTCTGGTATGGTGAAGAGCAATGCACCCAATCAGCGTATCTGAGTTCTTTGTAATTACGATGTCGGTGACGCCGCCGTCTACTTCGTCCACATCCATCACCTCATATTCCGAAGTCAGGACGTTTCGCGATGTCGGGACCGCAGTATTGTTGGGCTGGCACGGTGCAATTTTGAACCACCACCGATCAATGCTAATAAATGCCATGCCTGACCCTGCTGCATCTGGATATTCGTCGGGGTCGGTAAGTTTTTCGAACACCTCCCCAAAAAAATCTTGGATTTGAAGTTCGTCAATGTCCAACAGCGTACTGACGGAGACTGGAATATGCAGCAGGATCTCTTCGCCGTCTCTGATGAATAAAGCCGATGTGTGGATTACTAATTTAATAGTTTTTTCAATTTCTAAATACGCCAAAATGAAATTCACTGCATCATCGTAGGAGGTGGTGGTCCAGTAGCCTGCAGCTGGTTGAGTATCTGACCTCAATACGTGAGCCATTTTTGCGACTATGCATTTTACAACAACTGCATCGGTTTATATAGCACAATGCAAAACCTGGAACATTTCCAAGCACGTCTCGCGACAAGCCAATTTCACGAAAAAAGTCAGGCTGGGCCCACGATGCCAACAGGTCGCGAAATCGGCCGATATACAATATATAGTTAAATAATGTACTTACATTACAGTAGCTTCTGAACTGTGATTAACTCGCAGCTGTTACCATCTTCACATGTTCTTCCTTGTTCTTCGTGATGGTTGCTAAGTGTCGGCCTTCCAGGAATCAGATAGAGGTTGAAAAACAACATAGAGAAGGACTGAACAACTCAATGAATATAATGCACTCCTGGTCTTCAGAGGTGGAGAAGCTCTTGATGGAGTGGAAAAACCATGTTCACATTAACCAGTAGAAATGGGAAATTTTGGTAAAAGAAAAGTGCTAAGTTTACCGGTACATGTACCAGACCATACCAGCAGAAAAAAAGGACTGCCAATCAGACGTATTTAAAAGTAGGCCTACAGATATACAAATATATCTTTATTCTACCTCTTCGTCTTATTTCTTCTCCCTCCTCATCTATCTATCTTCTTCTTCTTCAGCTATTTTATCTCCCCTTTCATGTGTCTTTCATGAGGCTTACATACCAAACCCACAAGTAGAGACAAGTCAAATCTTTGGATGACATAATTGCTTAAACAGTTCAGAGAGAAGATTCCTGATTTCTGGTCAGCATGATGCACCATCATCTCCTAAAACAACACAAGCATGCAGTAACAGAAGGGGAATGTTCAGGTTAGTTTTTAAGTCAAGTCCAATCGAACATTTGTCTTTTTCAAGTGGGGGTGGTAATCAGATTAGCCAGTCACTTCACCTGGCACATTCTCTTTCTTGCTGTTCAAAATATGACATCCTGCTTTACCTGAAATGTGAAAGGTAGCGCTGTTGTTAAACATAGTTCTACCGGACGTTCGGAAATTCATATTACAAACTTCTAGGGGTAGTAGAGGGAACTTAGTAGACAGTATTTCGAATAGGAACCCATGTACAGAAACGTACCATTTCTGTGCTACAGCCATTACAATGTGTTGGATTTGCTGGTGTTGTTTTGCAACCGGATAGGCAGTACATGATGTCAGAGGATCACCTGATGACACGTGACATTTACTCTGCAGTGGTATCATGTCTGGAGCCCCTTTCACATGCCTGTGCATCTGTGATCAAGATAGTTGAGTACACTTTGTTTGTTTGTTTGTTTGTTTGTTTGTTTGTTTGTTTGTTTTTTTTTTTTTTTTTGTTTTTTTTTTTTTGTTTTTTTTTTTTTTGGTTACTTTGGTATTGTTACAAAAAATTTGACTTTCGTCTGTAATGAGTCAGATGTCATTTACTTCTGTACCTTACATCACACCTCATTTCACATGGTGCTCTTCTGACATCATGTACTGCCTTTCCGGTTGCAAAACAACACTGGCAAATCCGACACATTGTAATGGCTGTAGCACGGAAATGGTACGTTTCAGGACATGAGTTCCTATTCGAAATATTGTCTACTAAGTCCCCTCTACTAGTTCTAGAAGTTTGTAATATGAATTTCTGAACACCCGGTATGAGAAGTCATTGTCCAACTGAGAATGTGTAACAGTACTGGTGCACTAAGTCTTTTGCATGAAAAATAATATTGAAGATATTCTGATTGTTATGCAACAATTCCAAAACCTGTATATCACAAAATCTGTATACATAAGAAATCTGAGCAATTGCATACTGTATTATAATGCATGTTGTTTTGCCTTAACACTTAAACTGGTATAAGTTTTGCTGTGAGATGCAGATTTTGGAATTTTTTAAAAATTAAAATTGTGGCAAAGGTTTAAAATATTTATTTTATTCACAGCTAACTGAGAAAGCTGGATTTATCATGCGTGAATATGTGAAATATAGTTTGTACGACCGCATCAGCACCAGACCTTTCTTAACTGATATAGAAAAGAGATGGATTGCATTTCAAATTCTTTATGCATTACATCAGTGTCACAAGGTTGGGGTAAGTAAAATTTTATGATTATTATTTTTATTCAATGCAGTCTCAAATATGGCTTTACTTTGGTGCAGATTGTCAGGCTCTGTGATGCTTTCTTTATTGGTATCTTCTAATTTTTGCAGATTTCTCTCTCTTTTAATTTTGCACAGTACATTGATAGGCCTACTCAGTGTTACAGTGCATTTGAAGGTTTGCTGGTTTATACTTTGCAAATATCATATGGGTTAATCCTTGTGTTTCTCACAATTGCAGTAACCAGTTTTTATGAAATACAATAAAACCTCTATGTTTTAAAAGCCACTGATGGTTCCTTAGCAAATTGGTGCTTCAGAGGGTGGTGTTTTAAAGACCTACAAGTTTTATAACTGCTGTCGTTGCTGCAGCAAACATAGCTTGATTCTGTCCAGGTTCTTTTCTACCTTGAAGAGCTATAATAGGGGGATGCAATATTATGTAGGCATATTATGAAACTAAAATACACAAAGGTTTGTAATAAATTGTTAATTGTTATTTATTCTATCTCAAGTTATTTAGATTATTCTTATTCATCCTTTTTACTTCCTCTGCCCGTACCATAGGTACTATAGGTAGAGGAAGTATTGTTTTCGACCCCCAAATTCGAAGTTGAGTTTTTGATATATATACACGTTTCAAGGCCCCCTGAATCCAAAAATACTATTTTTGGAAACATGTCTGTGTGTCAGTGTGTCTGTGTGTCTGTGTGTGTGTCTGTGTGGAATATCTGTGAACAAGCTAGCACCAAAACGGAAAATCGTATGAAAACAAAATTTTGTATTTGGGTCAGGTACCTTCTGAAGATGTGAGGATAAGATTGGCGACTATTTTCTCTTATTTTTAAGGGGACTTTACATGAAGAAATTTTCGTTTTTCGCGATTTTCTCAAAAACGGCTCTAACGATTTTCTTTAAATTTTGCAAAAGTGTAGCTTATAGTGAGAGCTAAAACTTTTATTTGAAACTTTTTTTCGAAAAAATTCTCTGAAGGCAGTTACAAGCCACCTACTGTTCACCCACTGTTTGTAAAAAGTTTGTGTTGTGTGGTGAACAATTGAATACACACTCCTTCACGGCCTCTTATTCTATATAAGAATGAAGTGAGAAAGACATATTGGAGGGAAATATTCGATAAAGTTCGGAAATTATTCTTAACGACGGAAGTTTCAATAAATGTCTGCAGTCACTTGTTTTTGTTTGCTATATAGTCTGCACTTTTTTTAGTCGCATCTTTTTCAGAGAAGAGGTTATCAGGTATTTATAGGATAATTAGCGTAAAATTGTGTCTTGCGATTCTGTACAAGGATATGTGAATACGGCTAACTTTTATTTGGGCAGAGGAAGTTATGTGACTTTCACATCAGATTTTTTGTGATAGAATTGTCAGTGGTTACCTGTCTGTATTTAAATAGGCTATGGCTAACCTTTATTTGACTTACCTACTATTTCACTTTCAAACTTTCATTTAACGTATCCAGAATGTAATGATACACATAGAATTTTTTGATAGTGTTGGCCACCCAATAAATAACGACAACCGTGCCACTTTGTGCGATTCTGGCAGGACTTCAAATCAAATCAAAATCATATCAAGAACACAAGCCTGAAGCACACCCAGTTAAAATACACTGACCGGCAAAAAAACCGATCACTTAAAGAAATTTTAAAAAATTAAGTTTAAATAAAAATTATGTAGTAGTCCTAGTGCTTGAAATAAAATTACAGCAATTGTATACGTTTTTAAGATTAAAATTTAATGACACATTTCACACGTAATTCCCCATGTTGCCTCTTGCACCGTGGTGAATGGTGAGCCTAAGGTTGCAGCGGCATAACGGAGGCTGAATCTATCATCAATTAGAGCAACAGCTTTGGAACATCTTCGGGACTTAAAGGCATAATTTCAACTAAACTTACTGACAGAATCACTTCGATGCGAAGGGAGACAGTTTCCTTTCAGTTTGGAAGGAAATGACGCAATACAACAATGAAACACCTTGCAATGTGTATGACAAGCTAGTGCACATAATCAGATTGGAATCGCCCTATTGCGATGCTTTTTTTGTTTTGTTTGGTGATAAAGTGAAGATATGAAGAAAGCAGATATGCTGTATCTATAGCTAATGATCCAATAAAAATAATAATTCATTCACACCAACAACAATGTATGAACATCAAATCAAAATTATGTTTAATCTTAAAATTACAACAAATTTTACAGTGATCGGTTTTTTTGCCGGTCAGTGTAGTTCAAAAGATCCAGTTAGTGAGGGGGTTTAGAATGTCTATTCCTTGCCCCCTATTTCCATCGTTTTCCTCAATATCGAACATTGTTGTACCATCCTTGCACCCTTGTTAATTATTCCTTTCATAATAATCTTAAAAATTCCAGAAATGACTTGCGGTGTTGACATAAATTATTTTCCGTTCAGCTACTGTTTTTAATCCCACTATAACTTTGTTCAATAAAAGGAAGTTAAAAACTTAAAAGCAGTAGTGTTTGGTTTGGGGGAGGAGTGGTCTTTTAATAGAGGTATGAATTACATTGATGCTATGGGCTTGAATGTTCGTTCCTAGAAAAATAATTCTTTAAGGGAAGTAGTTGCTAAATAAAGGTTGGTCTTTAATACAGGATTTATTGTATACCTCAGATGATGGAGAATTGTTTGTACACAATTTATTAGCCTAATTAGAAGCGTGATGATAGTAAAAGCACCTACAAGATTGAGATATTAAATTGACTAACTGAAGCTGTCAACTCTTGATCTCACCAGTTCATATGAGATTATATCTAGGCCTAATATCTTGTTACTGCCCATTCCTTAGCAAAAACATATTTTCATTTGTATCCTTCTGACCATAGCGCTGTTTGATTGATAATGTATTACATCAAAATATATATATATACACGAGGGGGGACTCAAAAATAACCGAAACCGAACTGGTGCGCGCGCATGCTTTCTAGTTATGACTTGTGCTGTTAGGTGGTGTTATTTGGGGATCTCCCGTGACCGTTAGTGAGCTGGCGTGAGTCTGAGATAAGTGGCTTGGTTGTGGTGCGCTGTTGTGTGCATTCGTGTTTTAACCTGTTGGCGATTAGTGAGACGGCTGACCACAAGGAACAAAGAGTGTGTGAAATTTTGTTTTCTGTTAGGGAAAACTGCAGCCGAGACCGTTGGGATGCTTCCGCACTTCACTCTTCAAGTCGCGGCAAACATTCATGCGGTTTTCTCTTTGGTCATCTCTGAGCAAGCGAGGAACAAATTTTGCAGACATCCATCTCTTGTTCAAATCTTCGGTTAAAACTCGCTGGACCGTGCTCCATGACACATTCGTTTCGTCAGAAATTTGGTCGATGGTCTTTCGATGATCTTCATCAATTGCATGTTTGATATTGGCAATGTTTTCATCATTTCTTCCTGTCAAAGGATACCCGGGGCGTGGCATGTCTTCAATTGATATGTTGCCAGATTTGAAACAGGAAAACCACTCATAGACCTGAGATTTCCCCAAAGCATCATCATGAAAGGCTTGCCTATCTCTCCAACCGTCCCTACATCACTCTCCTCTCCATGAGTCTCTCTTTCAGACCCTCTGCCCAAGGCTGCTGCCAGAGACTGCTCGCCAACGACTCCCGCCAGAGACTCACTCACATCCCATGCAACAGACAAGTTCAAATTGCATACACATGCGCAGTAGAGTAGAATTTTCCTTTGACGGTTTATTCTCGATTAAAGAGTCTGTTCACTAATTGTTCAATGTAAAATAAACACACCTGATGACATAACATCTTTACATCTTATTGGTCATGTTCCCTAGGTGTTTTGTCGTTTTTCTATAAACTTACACTCAGTTCACCTTACTCTTTGTAACTTCACTACAAAATTAATGTATTTTAAAATTACAGCGTCACAACCTAAATTGATTACAGTGTCACACATGTAATCAAATTCCCAAATCTTATTTTCCTCTGCCACTACATGCTTGATTTCCTTTTGCATTCAATCGACAATATCATCTTGATCTACTATAATATTAACCTCCCTTCTTTTCACATATTTCATTCCAATGTCCAACAATAACTTGTAAGTAGATAAAATGCATAATAGCAACATAGCATATACATATGATGTTAATCCGCCTTTTGCACCTAACAACAAGCCATGTACTTGCCATATCTTTTTAGATATGGTACATTTTTGAGATGATTCAGGTAGAAGATACGTGGTTCGTATATACAGTAGAACTCCAGCTATCTGGATCGCTTAGAAACCCAATTTAAGTGGTTTTTGCAGCAGCGAGTATTAGGAAACGGTCTTTCAGAAAATTATTTTCAAAAAAGGGAACCTTTTAGCCGATAAAATAGACAGCTGAAAGTTGTCCTTGTGGATAGATTATTATGGAAGGAGACACGGCCTACTAGAAATTTTTCATTGGCTGCGGGAAGATGAGTGAAGTAACACATACCGTTAAAGGCAGAATGATAATAATGCAATGTTTATATGCTCTTGCATTTTCAAAACGAAGGGATGATTAAATACTGTCACCCGTCAGGGTTGTCCAGTCCCATCTCTACAGTACCATGTTATATTCCCTATATGTTCCAAGATATTTGCAAAGCATTTTAGGGTACTTGCAGTTGAAAACAGCAGCTCATTTTTGGAGAATGGACTTCTTACAGCACCTAGATGACCCAGGAAAAATATTGAGGTATGTTTCGATATGAGTGTAGTGATAGGTTCCTAAGCTCCTAGTTTCCAAAAATATTTGAACTTCAAAGTATTGTTGTAAAACTGGTTTTCTAAAATAGCTTCACTGTTCTAATGAGTGAAATTTAATATTATTAAGATAGGAAATTTCCCTGGACCAAAGACAAATATTGTTAAATGTGGGTGTATCGTTATATTGATCTTGGTTGCACAGAGGTTCGACTTATAGACATGAGAGACAACTCAGAAGACATACTAAAGGGAACTAGGAAACTGTACATAACCAGGCTCTTGAAGATATTGGCTGCAATTGTATATAAAACATCTTCCCGTACTTGTTTGTTCTTTATGTTAACAATTTAGAATTTCATTTCTTGCAGTATATTGGTTTTTTCAGTTATGATTAAGTAATAATAATAATATTTATTAATGTATTTTAGGTATGTCATGGAGACATTAAACTGGAAAATATTCTCATAACATCATGGAACTGGGTACTCCTGGCAGATTTTGCTTCCTTCAAGCCGACATACCTACCACAAGATAATCCTGGTGATTATTCTTATTTCTTTGATGCGTCACGAAGAAGGACTTGTTATATTGCTCCAGAAAGGTAAATTCAGCTATTTGTAATTTCAATGCTACTGACATATAAATGAAGGTTTTAGTGACTGCTCCTTTGTTTGTGTTTGCCCATTCTTGTTCCCATATTTGTAGTCTGTTTTTCTTTTCTCTTGTTACTATTACCTCTTTCGGGACTTTTCCATATACTATTTCGCCGTCTTTTGAGGATGCTTGTTTCACGAGTCAATCTGCCAGCTCATTCCCTTCTATTCTGGCATGTCCTTTAACCCGTCCGAAGTCTACTGTTTAGTGTGAATTATTTAGAGAAATAATCTTGTCTATAATGAGTTCAATTAATCTATTGTGCTTGCAGTTGTTTCTTATTAGATCTAAAGTTATCTTACTGTCGGTGTAGAATTCTACTCGCTTGTTGCTAGCGTCCTGATATTTTATTTCTTCCAGTTTCTCAAGGGCTTTCATTGTAGTGATTTGTGGTCCTATGGAAATTCGTTAATGACAAATTTTACTGTATGAACTTGCACCATATTGTAATATGGAGGTTTGTTTTGTTGTTAAACTTTTTTATGCAAGTTCAGTACGTCACTTACATCAAAACATGCAGGTACAGTTGCTACCATAAGTGATGAAATAAACAAGGATGATGTGATAAATTAGTCAGCAATAACAGGAATGATGCATGTTAACAAAACGAATAGTTAGGTTACCTGGTCTTAAAACATATTCTTACATGTTATTGGTCCAAAACAATTTTTTATTCCTTATTGGTTTACATTGGAAACATTTTTATGTTAATTTTATTGGATCAATGGGTTATGTTTCCTAAAACTCGGAAAGGATAAGTGCTCTGTTGACTAAATCCAAACAAAACACAAAAGTTAAAGGATGATATGGCAGAGCCTTGCCCTGCCTTGAGGTGTTTTATATCTGAGGCATATCTGGAATTCAGAAATTTCTTAAAAATCTGCGCCACCTGTAAAACTTCTATTGCATAGAGCATTTTTTTTTTTTTCAAGACATCTATTCAAGTCCCATATTTTTATCTGAAGTAGTTTATAGCACGAAAAAATAATATTGAGATAGATCCATACACTGCTTCCCTTATTTTAATTACTAACCTGAACCCAGGTTTCGGTAAGCCTTCCCACCATGTTCACCAGTTATACTCCATCTGACTGTTGGTCTTCATCAGCATCCTCTCGTGGGCTTTTGATGAACTTCTTGACGAGGTCATTTTCCGAGGGAATCTCAAAATTCATTAGATTGTTTTTATTTTTGTGGATGTAGATTTTTTCCCAAACCGTAAGCTGTCTATGTCCCTGAATACATTTTTTCAATTCTGGTTCCAATCCTATTTGGTGACCAGTTTCCAAAACATGTGCTGCTACTGCCGATTTATCCCCTTGAGCATATTTAATGTGTCTAAGATGTTCCTTTGTTCTAGTTCCCAAATTTCTTTTTGTTTTGCCTATGTATTTCAAGTTGCAGTTGTTGCAATTGAACTGGTAAATTCCACATTTTTGTTCCTGTGGGATTTTGTCCAGGTGCGTGGATTGTATCAAATTCTTAATACTGAACCTATTTACTGGTGCCAAGGTGATGTTGTATTCCCCAAATATTTTCTTTAGTTTCCTGTCTGCAATTGGATGATATGTTATTTTTCTGTAGGTTAAATTTTCTTTCTCTGTTTTTAGGGTGGTTGTTTCATTAATTAATTTCTGTTTTTTATATTTCCTTACCTTCTTTATGACTATGTTTTTGTCAAATCCATTGCTTTCAGCTATACCCATTATATTCTTGTATTCTGTTTCATATTCTATTTTATTGAGTGGGATGTTAATCAGTCGGTGTATTAGACTATTTAGTATTGCTTGTTGGTGCCCAATTGGGTTGAAGCTGTTTGCCTTAATATAGCAATCTGAATGTGTCGGTTTCCTGTAAATGCCAAATTCTATTTTTGTGCCCATGTTTAATAATTTTAGATCCAGGAATGGTAGAAAGTTGTTCGTTTGTTCTTCTATTGTGAAGTTTATGGATTTGTCTTGAATATTTAGGAGTTTTAGCGAGTCTTTGATGTGTTTTTGGTTTACTACGGCCACTATGTCATCGACATACCTATGCCATATTTTGAACATATATGGAAAGGCAGATGTCACCTGAGTTTCCAAAAAACTCATATAAAGATCAGCTAGGAAAGGCGATAAGGGATTTCCCATTGCCAGACCTGAACTTTGTTGGTAATACTTTCCATTGAATATGAAGTAGGTCTGTTCTATACATAGGGCTGTTAGAGTGCAATATTCTTCTATCTTGTTGTTACCGAAGCCAATGGATTGTAACCATTTTTTCATGTATATTAATAGTTTATCCTTAGGGATACTCGGGAACAACGCCACTACATCGAAGGAAACTAACCTATCATCTGGGGACAGTTCAGTATCTTTGATTTTTTCCACTAACTCTATTGAGTTTTTCACACTGTTACTCTTGAATTTAGGAAAAGAATTGAATCTATTATTCAACCATTTTGCTAAACGGTAGGTGGGAGCATTTATGTTGTTTATCACCGGTCTCATCTTGTCCCCCGGTTTATGAATCTTGGGGAGGCCATGAATTTTTGGCAAAGTGGGGTTGGAAACTTTTATAAACTTCTTCTCTTTGTCCGGGATAACTGTTGAATTCCTAATAGCAGTGTCAACTGTAGAAATACATTTCTTTAGAGGATCCATTTCAGTTCCAATGAATTCATCCCCTAACAATAGTGATTCCATTCTGTTAACGTATTGGGCACCAACAAGCAATACTAAATAGTCTAATACACCGACTGATTAACATCCCACTCAATAAAATAGAATATGAAACAGAATACAAGAATATAATGGGTATAGCTGAAAGCAATGGATTTGACAAAAACATAGTCATAAAGAAGGTAAGGAAATATAAAAAACAGAAATTAATCAATGAAACAACCACCCTAAAAACAGAGAAAGAAAATTTAACCTACAGAAAAATAACATATCATCCAATTGCAGACAGGAAACTAAAGAAAATATTTGGGGAATACAACATCACCTTGGCACCAGTAAATAGGTTCAGTATTAAGAATTTGATACAATCCACGCACCTGGACAAAATCCCACAGGAACAAAAATGTGGAATTTACCAGTTCAATTGCAACAACTGCAACTTGAAATACATAGGCAAAACAAAAAGAAATTTGGGAACTAGAACAAAGGAACATCTTAGACACATTAAATATGCTCAAGGGGATAAATCGGCAGTAGCAGCACATGTTTTGGAAACTGGTCACCAAATAGGATTGGAACCAGAATTGAAAAAATGTATTCAGGGACATAGACAGCTTACGGTTTGGGAAAAAATCTACATCCACAAAAATAAAAACAATCTAATGAATTTTGAGATTCCCTCGGAAAATGACCTCGTCAAGAAGTTCATCAAAAGCCCACGAGAGGATGCTGATGAAGACCAACAGTCAGATGGAGTATAACTGGTGAACATGGTGGGAAGGCTTACCGAAACCTGGGTTCAGGTTAGTAATTAAAATAAGGGAAGCAGTGTATGGATCTATCTCAATATTATTTTTTCGTAATATTAAATTCCCTGTATAAACTTTCTAAAATTCTATAGTTTATAGCAGTTATGAGAAATTAAAAAAAGAACACACACACATTCCAGAATTCATTAAGAGGACTTGCGGATGTCCCTGCTACTGCTTAGATTGTTGTTGCCACCAGCATTCTGTATTATATGGCAACACCACAGTTAGCAGCTCTCCATTATCATTCATCTTTCTTTAAATTTTGTGTTACATGATTACATATAATACAACATGGTCCATGGTGTGTTTGGATACAGGTTTATCTGGATTTTTGCTTTTGCAGTCATGCCTGTGGCCATTCATTCTTTTTCTTAAAGTTTCAGTGGTTAATCCTATGTATTGGGCCGGGCATAGATTGCATTGTAGTTGATACACTATGTTGGAGGAATTGCATGTGTGGTGACCCTGGATCTTATACTCTCTATGGGTGATTGAACTTTTGAAGTTTTCAGCTGGATGATGAATAGAGCAGGTCTTGCAGGTAGGTCTATTGCATGGGAAAGTGCCTTGAGGTTCAGAATTGGATGTAGGCCTTTCTTGTAAGCGCTTGGGCTTAACCAGTTTTTGTTTCAAGTTAGGGAGTTGTCTAAACATCACAGAAGGGGATTTTGAAAGAAGATCTCTTGTGTGCGGGCTTGCTTGCAAAATATTGTAGCCGTCATGGAGGACCTTATTGAGGTTTTGAAGGTCATGGTGGTATGTGGTTATAAGATGTATATCATCAGATGAGTGTCTTCGTGGGGTGTGCTCACCAGCGGTATTCATTTGTGCTCTTTAAATTTGACCCTGTACTAGAGTCCGCGGATAACCTCGGGAGACGAAAGCATCCTCTAGCTGTTTGTTGAAAGTCGTCCTATCTTTTTCTGCTGTAAAGATCCGTTTTGCTCTTAAAGCTTGGCTGAATGGAATAGAGCGTTTGGTGTTATTTGGGTGGCAGCTATTAAAATCCAGGAATTGTAGTTTATTGGTGGGTTTAACATGTACTGCGGTGCTGATGGACCCATTTTTGAGGCTGACATTGACGTCCAAGAAAGTGACTAGTTCTGCAGACGAGTTCCAGGTAAAGTTCAATGTAGAGTGGTTCTGAAGGTTATTGAGAAATTCTTCCAACTTATCTTGTCCATGGGTCCATATGAGGAAAATGTCGTCAATGAAGCGGAACCAACAGAGTGGTTGAAGAGTCTGCTTCTGTAAGAAAGTTTCTTCAACCCGTCCCATGTATAAGTTGGCATAGGATGGGGCCATCTTTGTGCCCATCGCTGTTCCCTTTAGTTGTAGGAAATTTCTGTCCAAGAACTGAAAATTGTTGTGTTCCAGGATAAATTTTATCAGGTTCAGTAGGAAACCGGTGGTGGGTTTGGTGTTCTTTGGTCGTTTTTCTAGATAATGTTCCACTGATGACAATCCGTGGGTATGAGGGATATTGGTGTAGAGGGATGTTACATCCACTGTGGTGAGTATTGAGTTGGTGGGTAGAGGTGAAGGTATGGACGCCAAACGGTCGAGAAAGTTTGAAGTGTCTTGTAGATATGAAGGGAGAAGCCTGACCCAAGGTTGTAGATGAGAGTCAACGTAAGCTGAGATGCGTTCAGTGAACGAATTACAACCCGACACTATGGGTCTCCCTGGGGGGGGTGAGGTCCCTTTGTGTATTTTCGGAAGCATATAGAACTGAGCTGTTTGGGGATTGTCATTAATTAAAAGCTTCAGGTTTTGTGCTGAAATATTCTGAAAGGTGTGTTCTCTGTGAACGAAGTGGCTGAGTTCCTCGTTATAGGCCTTTGTGGGGTCCATGGTGAGTTCCTTGTAGACTGTTGTATCAGACAGCTGTCTTTCCGCCTCTGTGATATAATCTTTATTATTTAATCAGCGATAAGTTAATTGCAGTTATGATGTGAACAAAATAAGTTATTTTTGTAATCTATCTCCAAGTTAAGCTCCAGATCGATTCATTAAGCAGTGCTTGTGGAAGAAAATACTTAACCTTAATTCAAACTCGTAGGCCTATACACTGATATAAGAAATTCTTAAAATACCATATGTCAACATTTCACAAAATACACTGGGGAAGAACTGCACTTAATTTACATAGGCCTAATTATTTCACAGTAATATACCTTCTATATATAAACAGTATTCAACTTTATCAATGAAATAAACATCTGACTAGTTTGATAATTAAATTCAAAGGAATATTTATCATGGCTAACTGTATTGCTAATTCCAAAGCCTTATATGATCAGTATAAAACAATATGTTTTCAGGATAACCGATTTGCATTTGTTGAATTCTAATATAGGCTATTACCATAAAATAGGCACTAAATTGGGCATTACTCTGATACCGGTCAACGCATTTGGTCAAATATCAATAGATTTCTTCCCATGGACATTATAAATGCGTATACCCTTCTATTATTTCATTAAAATCTGATAAAGCGTATTTGAGTTATCGTGCCTTTTAGACACTAAATTGGGTTTTATTCCAGTACTGTTCAATCGATTTGGTCCAGTATCAATAGGCTTCTTTCCATGGACATTATAAACACGTATACCAAGTTTCATTAAAATCCAATAAAGCGTATTTGAGTTATCGTGCATACAGACACACAGACAGACAGATGGATGGATGGACAGACAGACGGACAGACATTTTCCCGTCCCCCACACAATCTCGTAAAGTACTATAATGGCACTTACTAACTAAACAGTTGTATTGTGATCAATAATACACTATAATTAATATGCAGCATAGTCTTTGAAACTCTTTTTCTTGAGGTTTCTGTCCATTTCTCCTTTAAGCTAGTGTCTAAATAAAAACTTTCTTTTGACAAAAATTATCATAATACTGTATGATATATGCACTCCATGGGCTAGAATCCACATGAACTCTTTATGCCGAGCACTGAAATCAGGTAATATCAAGATCCAAGGTGTGAACCATAAGTAGTGGTGACACTAGCAGGTTTATAAGCTCTAATCAGATTTGAAGTTACACAAGTACCGAGTCTAATGAATCAGTATATCTGTATCGACAAGTAGATAACAAACATAATAATTTCATAAGTCCATTCCCGAATAGGTTTTTATATACATTCAAATTTTGCAGTAATTAAGCTGAAATGCAATGAAATCCTGATATCCTAACGATCACACCACATGGATAACCAGGCCGCCGAATCGTTCGGGAAGGGGTTTTATTTACTAGTAATTGTTAACCCCCCTTCAGGTAAGGGAAGAAACAAAAGGAACAGAAGGAAAAAAAGAAAATACGAAGAGCTTGGAAACCTTTTCCAGCCTCTTCGCCTAACAAGAAGTAGACCTTTACTTCATATGGAAGCTAAATAAATATATATATATTGAAAATAAGATTGAGTTACAAATAAAATCTAAACATGACTTAGACAGTGGAACTTTTGGTGTACAAGACCTGAAATAAAGACATAGGTACAACTATATTATCCAGACAATGGACTGAAGGTCCCAAGAAAACATATTCGGGTGAAGCCCTTGTAATAACAATAGTTTAAAGCTGAAAGAAAGAGACATACAAGATGGACTGAAGGTCCCAATTAAAATATAAATATTTTAATCGGTGTGAAGCACCATAATTACTTTTGTTTAACCTGAAAGAGAAAGTACATAATTTTACATACAGATCTTAAACATACAAATAAACCAAGCTAATAAAATTTCCAATAATGAACATACTTCGGTGTGAAGCACCTCTTATTAAATATAAATTAATTTCATTCTTCAAATAGCATAAAATTTCATACGGCCAGATATTTACAAAATATAATACCCTTTCAATTAAAATAAAATATACAAGCACTTAAATTTCAATCGCTAACATACCTTAATCATTTGATGCATACCATACTCTGGCCAGAAACATCACACATGCAGAATCACACCATTACCTAAATGATATGGCCTACGAAAATACTGCTTTCACTTAGGCTAGGATGAAAGTAGGCTCAGATACTTAAGGACCAAGAACAAAACAGGGACAAGGCAAATTAAACACAAGAGCAATAAATTTAGAAAAATTCACACATGCTACGAGGTAGGTGGAAACACGTGGAAACTGCGAGCATATAAAATAATGACGCCATGTCACTCAACTAAAAATCCCAGCATGCCAAATTGATAATAAAATCATATTTACCTTATACAGAAATAGTGGCCACAAAATCTACTTTAATCGCATGCATCCTGCATGATGGACCCTTTCAAACTATACCAAATTAATATTCAATGCCACCATAACCAATCACAAATACAAGATTCACAAACGCATGCTTGGGATAGAAGACAAAATAAATAATTATGTTACAACAGCTATGCAGTCCCCACACTACAATAAAAACTTAAATACATTTAAACACAATGTTCCACGTACCTCTTAAAACATGGCGAAAACAAAGGAAGAAGCCCAAAAGGCAGGCTTACATATTGCCGCCACGAGACATGAACAGCTACATCTACGTCCCCGAGTCCATATTAAGTAAATGAGGTAGATATAAGGGTACCATCCCCTTATATAGGCTTTTATCCATGACGTCACTGCGCATTCGCAGTGATACTAATTTTCCAAAGACTCCTGTTATACATTTTAAACAAACTAATCTTGAAGGCTATGCATGAGCGACTGATCAGCTCACAGCTACAAGATGCAATACGGTGTTGCAATTCGGTGCAGGTTAGGATATCTTAGCGGAGAAGCGGAGAAGGGGAAAGAAGTAACAGTTGAATACCCTGCCTGCGCTCAGCTGATTGCTGGCGGGCCAATAATTCTTCTATCTGCCTCGCTTACGTCACCCATTATTGCAATAACATTCCCAGCTTAACAAAAATTCCATTATTGCGTAGAATAACTATTAACCATGTAGCAATTAAATGGTATCTGAAAATTTAATTGGTACATAATACATCACTGTTATTAAGCTGAACAATTATGAAAACCAATTTTAAATAATGTTTTGATATGTACTAAATTTTAAAATAACAACCGAATCACAGTGTTCTTTTATTTCATTATATGATATAATCTTAGAAATATTGAAGATGTTTTGGCCAAGTAATATGTGTGTACTTTCTGTATAATTACAGGTTTATAAAAACTTTAAACCCAGATGGTTCTAGTCAACTTTTGCTTCCTGAAGAAAGTGTTCGCAAGGGAGACCTTGTTCCTCCTATGGACATTTTTTCAGCGGGTTGCGCATTAGCTGAGTTATTTAATGAAGTGAATGATGCCACCTTTGACCTTTCTGAGTTATTAGCATACTGTTCCAGTGAAGACAAGGATTATAAACATCTGGACAAGGTGGAAGATCCTGATATAAGGGTGAGACTTACATGTGATACATTATGTTTATTAATGCACTTCATTTTAAAACAGATCCCCATACTAGTGACCAGGTTATGATAGTTTGCGAGTCATTCCAGGTCAAACCAATTTATTGAAAGATGGAACATAAATATGTCAATTTTTATTTTCTTAAAAGTTTATTATTATTGCAGTTAATTCAAATCAAAGTTTATGAAACAGCGTGTGTGCCATTATATATCAGCAACAATAATCCATTCCTAACAAACTAAATTATTTCAGATTTGGACTGTGCTAAAGCTTGTAATATGCATGTCTATAACATATTTGTTATGAGATAACATAGAAATTACATATTTACTATTTAAAAAGTACACACACTAAGGCTGGTATTCATAGTTGGCGACTTAAAAACGACTTAAAGCTAAACTTATTGGACAAGTCGACTTATATGTTTGTTGTATTCATAGTCTTCTTTGAAGTCCTACTTTGTTAAGTTTCGCTTCATAAAGCTTTACTTGTTCTACATATTAATGTTTAACATGATAATATGAAAAATAGCACTTTCACTGCCGTAACAATTGAATTAGCGAATCATATTTAAGATTTTTCAGATTTTGTGTAATGCAAAGCCATTCAATTACGTATTTCACTGTCATGATATAAAAAAATATAGATGCTGTGCATTGTAAACAAAGAATTCAGTAATTCATCCATACATATTATGCAGCGTGTAAGTGAACTGATCAATAGTTTCTTGAGGATATTCTGTGTATATATTAGCTTGGACATTGTTCAGAATTAATACCGGTATGCTTATGTATTTATTTCGGTATTAATTAGGTTCTAGAGAGATTCAAAACAACTTAGGAAGCTTTAAACCAATATGAAATTCTAGCAGAGAGAAATGCCAATGAAAGAACACCGATTGATATTTCCAAAACTGTATTTTTCTTCAAACTGAATTTCTTTTTAAATTCATGTCGCTGTAGAATTTAAATAGATTCATCATTTTTGCAAATAACGCTTTGGGGTGCGATTTTCTTCTAATACCTCGTCCAGATCCTCAAAATCACTGTCGATGATCCTGGCTTAAACGACTTGATAAAGTTTAGCTTATTTCGACAAATAAGTCGTACTTTAATGACTATGAATAGGAATAAGTTAGACTTTGTCAAATCTCACTTTATAAAGTAACTATGTCATAAATACGACTTGTTTGTGCCAGAAATTGACTTAACCATTTGTGGGCAGAAACCCATATATGGCACGCCTACCTGCAGCCTCGAAAGCAGAAACCCATATATGGGTTCTCTGACCGACTCATAATGTGATCGGCTCTTCTCACGCACGAAGTACATAAAATCTTCAAGAGATTGCCGGAGAATGTTCTCTTAACCACTATGACTTGGGACTTCACCTATACACGTGCCCAGGATGACTTTAGTAGAGGATTTCACTAAGCGTGTGTATCTAGTGAATAGCGTGCTCTTTTTGTTTTGTGTTTTCCCCATATTTTCAGTAAAATGGCAAGAAGAAAATATCTTACAGGTTCTGAAATTGAAGAATTATTTATTCAAAGTGAATGTGAAGTGTCAGAATTATCATTTAGCGATAATAAGGGATATTTTTCCGAGATAGCTACTGGCAGCGTTAGTGGTAGTGAGAGCAACATAAGTGACACCGGTGGCAATAGTGCACCCAACTGAATGGAATTGAGTAATTTTGATGCAGGCCCATCACATACTATTACAATCTACTGTATCCAGCAAGGACCAGTTCTGCCTTCTGATTCTGATCAAGATACTGATCTGCCTACACCAGGGGCGTATTCAGAGGGGGGGCTGAGGGGGCTGCAGCCCTCCCCCCCCGAAACGTTAAGTCATGCTAATATATTGCACATAAGGGCACTTTAATTTCTCAGAAAGTAGACAGTTCAATTGCATATTTTGACTTATAAAAGATGAAATACATTATTCTAACGGGTTTAGTATAATTGTGTGTGATAATTAGGGCTCAGAGGTTGATGATATGTCATCTCTTTTCTGAGACATCACAGACAATGCAGGATGTAGTATAAGTTCGTCTTCCGTCAAAACAAACAATAATACCTTACTCATATTTTGCATTTTATTTTCTACCAGTCATTTTTATGAAATTTTCAATTGTTCCTTACATTTTTCCGTATTTTGTCTTCAGAATGAACTTTTCCAACATTGTAGACAAAGCAATCTCTTTATTCATTAATATAGTAAACATAATATTAAAGTAGTCAAATAACATACTTAAAATATTGTCCTTTGTTTATTATTATATTAATATGCTATTGTATATTCCATTTTTTAGATATATATTTAGAAATATTCTCATATTTTAAATTTTTCATGCCATATTTTAATAAATTTAAGGTAATAATATAGGTCATTTTTAGGCATTTTAGATTATCAATTTCTGAACCCTAGTGATAGTAATGTTAGGATTATCACAGCCCCTCCCGAAAATAAATATTAGATACGCCCCTGGCCTACAGAGTCTCCGACCTGATTAAAATAAACGAAAAGAGGACTTGTCTGCATCACTTTTGTAGGAAAGCAAATTCGATAAGTGATTCAAATCAGTGATTGGCTAATGTATGAGCTAAACAGTCTATAATACTATAATACTTATTTTTTATTGAAAATTGATTTTGAATATGTATTTTTGAATATTTTATTGTACATTTTTTAAATAAAAAAAAGGTATCACTGTATTTCTTAGCTACTGTACTACATGTGTGAAAAATTTTATAAAGGGATATTGGTAAATGAGTGTATGGGGATATGAAAATAACGTACATTGTGTGTACTGTGAAGCATTATAAATCTCTTATATTAATACGGAGTCTTACAGTGTGAATAACACCAGATTGTGTAATAGCAAAGCATTTAAATCAAAAAACAAAATAGTTTACTTTTTTTGTGAAAGTGGAAGCCATGGTTCTGTTAGGATCCATGTGCACTGAAGTCAAGATGGCAGCTGATTCTAAACGTTTTGGAGAGGAGTATAAAGAATATTTAGTAAGAATAGAAAAATTCAAGTTGTAGGACGTTAATGATTTTGCCTTTTTATTTGCTAAATAGTCACAGTAAATATAATTAGAGGTCAGGATTTTCTCCAATAAAATCCAGGTCTCTCTTTATATTACTTCCAATAAATGATTGCTAACAACTTGTGAAAACTAAGCATTTTACATGATTTTTTTACAAGGTGACTTTGCTAGCAGGAATGTATTTTCGTTATTTGCGATTCACTGAGTGTTAAACATTTTGAATTTCAGGAATTGATTCGCAGCATGTCAGAACGAGATCCTGCACAAAGAAAGTCTGCTGAAGTTTATCTTGATGAAGAAAGAAATAGAGTATTCCCTGAATATTTCTATAGCTTTCTTCAGCCGTACATGCAGATGTTTTCAGCTGCACCAATTCTTTCACCAGATGAAAAAATTAACAGGTAGTGCATTCAAGAACATAGTCATTTCAGTCTCATAGTGTCAACTTTTAAGTAATATGTGTGAAACTGATGTAATTTTTATTCATGCGAGACTTAAAAAATGTAATATAATGTTTATTGTCAAGTATAAATTTACATACATTGGTACTCACATCTCTGATGTAGTGTAGGCTATTTACAGGGATGTTTGTATGTCTCGAACAAAACAAGACCAAAACCAATCATAAAACAAACAAAGAAACAGTACACTCATCAAAACAAAATAAAACAGAACAAAATTCCACCAATAACTACTACCAAGTGACCATGTTTAGCATTCATGATGGACCCCTCGCATATTGTTTTGACTCTGAAAAGGTATTTTCCTATTTGAGGATTTCAACATTATGTGTATTAATTATTTTGATATAAGCAATATCTTCATTGATATTCAACTGATGATATTCAAGCAACTGTTTGATAAACTTACTAGTCCTATTGCATTCAATCAAAATATGTTTGACATTCTCCCTCGGATTACACAAGGGGCAAATGCCTTTTTGAACTATTCCTCTTCTGCCTTTTAGTTTCCATATCCACAACCTCTACCAAGTAAGGCCTACCCTTTCTTTATAGTTGCATACTTCAATATACCGTATTGGCCCGAAAATAAGACGACCTCGAATATAAGACGACCCTGAATTTTTGAAGGGTAGTTACGAAAAATAAATAAAATAGCTTATTAGTACATTTTGCTTCACATAAAACAGAATTTTGAAGTTCATGTTGTAACTTCTTCTCTCGCCTTTATTTACGCATTGAGACAATGAAGGTGCTTTCTTTTCCACATCGTCTGCCATGACTGGTGGTCAAGCAAAAGATTTACGCGTAGATAATAGAGACGCGCAGGCAAGTAACAGTGCAGTCAGGATCAAAAGGTCCTGGTGAAGTACAAACAGAAGCAACGTTTGGTAAAGTTCGTGAATTTCTGTGCGGCTTTGACCTTGGGTCGGATGCACGTCATTTGCTTGGGGATACCCGCTGCCCACGTGCACAGCTGCATTCAGGAATGGAGAGTTGTTGAGTCTTAGGCTGCGCGTATAAGACGAGTATAGTTTTTAAAAGCACATTTTCAGGGAAAAAACATCATTTTATATTCGGGCCAATACAGTATTTTTCTTGACCCCATCTGGTTTTCATGTCTATATAAAACACCAGAAATCTCTTTTCTTCTAAACCCTATGCTAATATCTCACTCTCTACATCATTGCATCTTCTCTTCACAATTGTGTACAATGAATTTCCATGAATGTGTTGATTAACCTTAACCACATGAGACCTAGTCGAAAGAATTCCTCCTTAATTTTATTTAACCAATTGTTCTGAAAGAATACTGTCAGAGTTTTGATGTTTTATATGGTTTAAATATTTCATTGTTCTGCACATTATTCTACCCCTACTACTTTCAATTCCTAATTCGTATCTATGAAATGCTGAAATGCAAAATATAATAATTTTCCTGTTTTCATGGTTTCATTTATCCACTACATACTTAGTTATGTAATTATTTGTTAAATAGTCAGAGTAAAAGTAACTCAAGGTCCAGATTCTCTCAAGATAAATTCAATCACAACTACATTGCTCGTGAATTTATCAATAAAATCTCGATCTCTCGTGACAATGCCTATGACTATTATCCCCCAAGCTAAATTGCTAGTTTTGCTGCTCACATGTTTCATAATTACCTGATCAATAAGGAACACCAGATAACTGCATGAATGCTAATTTATTAATTATTGTTCATAAATACAGTAGTGGACGTAAACCTTAATTGAGATAGTCAGGTTAGTTATGACTTAAAAGTAATAACAATAAGTGTCGTGCATTGTATTATGAATTCCAGTCAGATATTGTTTTCTGTTATTTATACGAGGGGGATCCAGGAAATAATGACCGTTTTGTTGTAGTAATTAAAAAAATCATATTTATTTGAAAAAAACAAAGTCTGTTACATAACTGAAGCTTCCTTTACTTCTCTACATAATCACCACCCACATTTAAACATTTTTCGTATCTGTTCACTAGCTTAGAATTCCCGTGTTATACTCCTCTGCCGCCAGTTCATTAAGCCAGGTGTTCACTGTCTTCTTCAACTCTTCATCACTTCCAAAACGCGTACCACCCAGAAAGTCTTTCAGCTTAGTGAAAAGGTGAAAATCGCTAGGAGCAAGGTCTGGACTATAGGGCGGATGATCAAAGATTTCCCAACCGAATTGATCCAGCAATTCTCGAGTTGCAGCAGCAGTGTGCAGGCGGGCGTTGTCGTGAAGAAGCACAACTCCTCTCGAAAGCATTCCTCGCCTCCTGTTTTGGATGGCTCGCCGTAGTTTTCGTAAAATCTCACAATAACGATTTGCATTGATCGTAGTGCCTTTTGGCATGAAATCCAGCAAAAGAACACCTTTGCGATCCCAAAAGACAGTAGCCATGACTTTTTGTGTTGAGAGAGTCTGTTTGAATTTTCTCGGTTTCTTGGGTGATGAGGGATGATGCCACTCACGTGATTGGCGCTTGGTCTCTGGGGTGTTGTGAGACACCCAGGTCTCATCACCAGTCACAATTTGATCAAGAAAGGCGTCTCCATCTGTGTGATATCGCATCAAGA
Source organism: Ectobius pallidus (assembly GCA_964059195.1). Taxonomy (NCBI): domain Eukaryota; kingdom Metazoa; phylum Arthropoda; class Insecta; order Blattodea; family Ectobiidae; genus Ectobius; species Ectobius pallidus. Next base: position 24,090,703 of record CAXKWD010000008.1, read on the forward strand.
ATGTCAATGCTGAGGCCATTCTCTGAGTTTTGTGTTGGTCACTCAGTTGCCGTGGAACCCATCGTGCACAGATTTTGTGGTAGCCAAGATGTTGCGACACAATTTCACCAAGCAAAGAACGAGAAATGTCAGGAAAGGCAATATGCAATTCGTCGAGTGATGTGCACCTGTCTTGCAAGATTCTGTCGTTCACTTTAGTCTTTAGGTCTTCTGTGATGAGGGATGGGCGTCCAGGTCGAGTTTCATCGTGGACATTTGTTCGCCCATTGTTGAACATTTCGCACCATTTTCTCACATTTCTTTCATTCATTACAGTATCACCATACACTTCTTTCAATTGCCGGTAAATTTCTGCAGGTTTCAAATGTTTGGCATTCAAAAATCGAATCACACTCCTCACCTCAAAGTCGGCGGGATTATCAATCACGTCATTCATTTGAAATGAACACAAAATGCACAATGGCGACTTGTTGCAACCAGTACTCACAACATTATGAGAATGCATGTTAAGGAAGCCAGTTGACCTTCAAACAAGGAAGGGGAGTCAGCTGCACGGCGGTTATGCGCGAACGGTCGTTATTTCCTGGATCCCCCTCGTATATGCTGACTGGGAATACTGTATTTTGTCTTTCTTTTTTACCACAGAGATGTTTTTTAAACTACATTCATGGTGATTGATTAACAATACATAGTACTGTAATTTTCCATAAGTAAAAATAGTTTTTTTTATAAGTTTTAACTTTTATAAAATCTTGAGTTTTAAGTGTACTGTCTTGTTTACTCAGGTTGAGGAAAGACATGCAGAATATGATCAACATGTTAAGTCCAAAGAGTGGCAGTGAAAAGGGGATTGAGGATAGTACAGAATGTGAAAAATCTGACCCAGATGGGCTTGTCATTATTACTGCCCTAGTTACATCATGCATAAGGTGAGTATTTCTAATGAAGCTAAAAAATTTCACACCTTGTTTTTGCAATAAGCAAAAAATTTCTGTGGGAATAATAGACCATGAGCTACCAATGTGAAACCTCCCCCCAATGGGAATTTATGACACACATTTTGTTGTTCTTGATGTCATCTTGATTAAGGTTTCAAATGTTTGCCCCTTATCAATTACAGCATATCCCTAAAAACCATGAAAATCCGGCGAAAATGAGTGTTTTAATTTTGTAAAAAATCTTTGTTCTTTGATCCTAATATTCCCAGGGAATTTCTGACTCACACATTTTTTGTTGGTATTACCATCAAGTTTAAGGTTTCAGTTGTTTGCCCCTTACCAATTACAGCTTATTTCCAGAAAACCACATATGTAAGGAAAAAATGACTATATGCTTTATTTTTTTTAATCTTTGATCTTTGCTCCTAATATTCAAAGGGAATTTCTCACTCGTAGGTATGTTTTACCATATAGATTAAGGTTTCAGTTATTTGCCCCTTATCAATTATAGCATATCCCCGGAAAACGAAAACCACGGAAATCCGGAGAAAATGATTTTTTAAAAATTTGTTTTAAAATCTTTGTTCTAAAATATTTGTTCTTTTCTCCTAATATTCCCAGGGAATTTCTGACTCATATGTTTTCTTGTTGGTATTGGCATGCAGTTTAAGGTTTCAGTTGTTTGCCCGTTATCAATTAATTATAGCATATCCCTGTCAAACCAAGAAAACAACGGAAATCCCGAGAAAATGACTTTGTTTTAATTTTTTTAAATCTTTGTTCTTTGCTCCTAATATTCAAAAGGAATTTGTGACTCATGTTTTTGTGTTGGTATTGCCATCTAGATTAAGGTTTCAGTTGTTTTTCCCTTATCAGTTACAGCAAATCCCCGGAAAACTCCAAAAACCATGAAAATCCGGAGAAAATGTGTTTCTTTTAATTTTTTTAAAAATCCTTGTTCTTTGATTCTAATATTTCCGGGGAATTTCTAACTCTCACAATTTTTTGTTGGTATTGCCATATAGTTTAAGGTTTCAGTTGTTTTCCCCCTTATCAATTGCAGCATATCCCCGGAAAATTACTTTCTAAAAATTTGTTTTAAAATCTTAGTTCTTTGCTCCTAATATTCCCAGGGAATTTCTGACTCACATATTTTTTTGTTGGTATTGCCATATATTTTAAGGTTTCAGTTTTTTGCCTCTTACCAATTACAGCAATCCTGGAAAATAATCCTGATGCTGAAGGGATGAAAACTAATTGAAACCTGGTAGAACACCCTTCATATTCTAATTTGACATCTGTGAATGATAATTTACAGGGTGCGGCATTTATCGTTTCCCATTATCAAAACCATGTAACACATTTATTTAACAAAAAGATAACCTACACTGAACATTTTTAAATGTCTTAAAGTCTTGGATTTACAATTCTGGTCTTACTTTTTGCATATGATGTCCTTGAGATGCCCTCTATTAACTTCAACACATTGCTCAATCTCCCTCGTACACTGGCCATTACGCGTTGTGTGGTGTCTTGTGTAACATTTCCAATTTCCTGCTGAATTGCATTTTTAAGACTGTTAATGTCAGGGAGGGCATGAGCGAAAACTTTAGACTTCATATAACCCCTCAGAATAAAATCTGGTGCAGTAAGGTCGGGAGATTTGGAAGGCCATTGGATATCCCCAAACCTGGAAAGAATTCGGCCGGGGAAAGCAGCATGATGCGTATCCATTGAAAGATGTGCAGTATGTGCTACAGCACCATCCTGTTGAAACCACAATCTCTCAATATCCCAGTTACGATGTGTTAACTCTGGTAGGAAGGAAGATTGCAGCATGTGTGTGCGAAGTTGACAGTCACCGAAGCACCATTATCGCTCTCAAAGAAATAAGGGCCAATAAATACCCTGCGCTGCAATGGCACACCACACCACAACCTTAGGATTGTAAAGTGGCCGCTCGTGGATTATGCATGGATTTGCTGGATATTGCAAATGTTATGCAAGACACCACACGTCGCATAACGGCCAATGTATGATGGAGATTGCAGCAAAGTGTTGAAGTTAATGGAGGGCAACTCAAGGACGTCCCATTCAAAAAGTAAGACCAGAATTGCAAATCCAAGACTAAGATATTTAAAAATGTTCAATGTAGCTCATTTCTTTGTTAAATAAATGTGTTACACAGTTTTGAAAATGGGAAATGATAAATGCCGCACCCTGTATCTTGCCAAACGTTCTGCAGTCACTATCAAACTTTCTTTACTGAAGTTAGAGGGGGACATTGTGTAAAACAGCACAATTTTGGATTGGTTACATGGACAAAGTTTCATTGATTTTGAGATTTCAGCGAGCAACTAAAGAAAACAACTTCGACTTATGCTTGGCAAGTTTAGAAGATATGATTCCCCTTTTCTTTGCATGGGACCATCACAATTATGCCAGATATCTCGTAGTCCACATACTCACCCTTTTGATCCTGCAAAGGACACACCCTGGAGCAGAAAAATTACTTCGCAATTACGGTTTCAGTATCTGTAGATCACAAGTTTTAGAAATTATGTGGACATCACAATAGAACAAACAATCAATCGATATTGCAAATGTACTGGCAAAATAGTGGGTTACACCAGAAATTTCTGGGCATATGCACGATTGTGTATTACAAGACATGAACATGTTAAATATGTACAGTTGTCATTTGAAAAAACCAAGTATGTTACATACCTCAGATGCCTCTCACGGTGAATAGAAGAGTATGTAATTAATAATTTCATTTTCCAGCTACTTTAATAGAAAACCAAGGAAATCTGGGGGAAGAACGTCTTCACGAAATATTGGTTATAAATAAATCTTCTTTAATTAAAAATTTGAATGAAATAGGAATGAATTTTAAAAAAAGGTAATTTTCTCTGGATTTCCGTGGTTTTACGGGGATATGCTGTAATTAATAACAGGCAAACAACGGAAACCTTAATCTAGATGACAGTACCATCAAAAAAATATGTGAGTCAGAAATTCCCTGGGAATATTAGGATCAATGAAGAAAGATTTAAGAAAAAAAGAGAACAAACTCATTTTCTATGGCTTTTCATGGTTTTCAGAGTTTTCCGGGGATATGCTGTAATTGATAAGGGGAAAACAACTGAAACCTTAATCTAGATGGCGATACCAACAAAAAAAAAGTATGAGTCAGAAAATGCCTTTGAATATTAGCAGCAAAGAACTAAGATTTTAAAAATAAAACACAGTCATTTTCTCTGTATATACATGGTTTTCTGGGTTTTTCGGGGATATGATGTAACTGGTAAGGAGCAAACAACTGAAACCTTAAACTAGATGGCAATACCAAAAGAAAAAATATGTGAGTTAGAAAATCCCTGGGCATATTAGGATCAAAGAACAAAGAAAAATTAAAACACACTCATTTCTCCGGATTTCCATGGTTTTCCGGGGATATGCTGTAATTGATACAGGGCAAACAACTAGAAACTTAAACTAGATGGCATTACCAACAATAAATATGTCAGTCAGAAATTCCCTGGGCATAATAGGAGCAAAGAAAAAAGAAAAATTAAAACAAACTCATTTTTTCCGGATTTTCATGGTTTTCTGGGTTTTCTGGGTAAATGCTGTAATCGATAAGGGGCAAACAACTAAAAACTTAAACTAGATGGCAATACAACAAGAAAATATATGAGTCGGAAATTCCCACGGGGGGGATGGGGTGTATACAGTAGCCTACACTCTAATAGAGTTACCATATGGAAAATTTAAAAAAGATGACACTTTCTAAATTTTGAAGTTTTCTCATTTGTTTCCAGATCCAATGCACCTGAAAGATTGGAGTTACTCCATGAGAAATTTGTGTGATACATTAATTAAATGAGACGATTGACATTTGAACACTGTCTTTACTTTTACTTACATTTTTGCAGAACTTCCTTTCCATGGGTTTTGCCCACATTTTCAATTGCTAGTCAACAAGAGTTGAAGTCTAAAGTGTTTAAATGTCAACCATCTTATTTAATTAACATAGTATATTGCTTCACTGTATAAAAGTTCCATTATTTTATGATGTTTTAAAACTGTGTGATGTTATGTTAGGTTGATCTATAATGTAGGCTTTAATAATTTAATAGGGCTTATTACTAATTAATATACTATACAAGGTAAACATTATTTTATTAATGATGATGGAGCTTTTATGTATGAAGTACACCCTATGGTGAAGAAACTATTTGTAACACCTGGAGTAATCATTTGTTTGATTTCATGATAAAGAATAAATCAATCAATTAATATACTAGGAATTGCATATGAACATGTGTTAGCCTTAGCAATCGAAATCTATGATCAGGCAGGACATATACAGTGAGTCCCACGCAAGAGTTGGCCAATGACGCGGGTTTCTGCGTCGCGGCTGGCACAGCTCCAACTCCCGAGCGATCGGGTGAAATATCTACGCAAATAATGCCGCGGTCATTGTAATGATTCAGGTTATCACATTTACAGTTAAAATTACAATGAAAATAACCACGTACTTCATCACAAGAGACGATGGAAATGTTCTCCTCTTGCATCCAGACAATACTGGCACCTTTTTAGGAAATTTTCTTTTACCCCCGTAAGTTCAGCTTCCGAGACAGAGTTACTTTCTCTTGCGATAGGCCTATGTGATATTGTCATCAAGTTCTTCTAACAGTATGTAAATATTATTTATAAACTTAAAAAATAAAGTGTATAGGTCAATTTCCCATACACAAGAAGAACATAAAGACAATATCACAAGAGAAATTAACTCTATCTTGGAAGCTGAAATTACGCGCGTGAAAGAAAATTCCCTAAAAAAGGTGTCAGTGTTGTGCTTATGCAAGAGGAGAACATTTCCAACATCTCTTGCGATGAGGTACGTGGTTATTTTCGTTGTAATTTTAACTGTAAATGTGAGAACCTGAATCATTACAACAACCGCGGCATTATTTGCGTAGATATTTCACCCGATCACTCGGGAGTTGGAGCTGTGCCAGCCGCGACGCAGAAACCCGCGTCATTGGCCAACTCTTGCGTGGGACTCACTGTAGAACACTTTATGACTTCTGTCCTTTTGCAAATGCTGTGCTCATTCTTCAAACTGGTTATTGAACACACAATTTTCTTTCCAGAATCATATTCTTTAATTGAAATTTAAATAATAATGAAGTGTTGTTATAAATACATATAATGATGAAGCAAACATTGACATACGCACATGACATGAGCAAAGCTAAGTCACACACATCAAATAGTCAAGATTTGATTAGAGGAGTAAGCTATAGTACAGCCAACGTAATGACTCTTAAATCGTAAAAATAGTCAAAGCGTGTATGTTTCTGTATGCTCTGCTGTGCAGTAGAATGAAAACATAGTGACAGTGGCACTGCAATCAATCATGCAAATCAATATTGCATTCATTTATAAAAACTGGACATTTCCTAATTTTTTAAAATACACCTGAATGCTTTTCTTGAACACTAAAAGAGGACAAGTCCAGGAAACAGAGGACGTATGGTAACCCTATGTGGGAAGTTCTCTAGTTTGCACAGTAATTATTATGAGCATCTTTTGTTTATTTTGTTTATTTTCAGAGGTTTACATCACTGTACATCCAAACTTCAATGCCTGGATATGTTGCTTGAATTGGCAGAACATAGTTCATCTGAAATAATTCTAGACCGGATTCTTCCATATGTTGTAAGTTGTAAAGTTTTTTAAATTTTATTTAAGAAATATTCGCATTTGATATGTAAGAAAACCGCCCAAAAACAATGGATGGGGCACAAGTCATAGCAACTATTTTTAGTTTTGAAAAATTGCATTATTTTAACATTTTGAAAAATACAAATGGAAGAGTGTGGAATATATGTAGGGTGGCCATTTCTAAAATGTCTGAAAGGAGGACACTTCTTCGGTAATCTAACATAGTATAAAACTTCGGGCATGCACGGCTGGACAGCAGATATTACATAATATAACCCTGACTAATTGTACTTAATAACTGCATTTATATAAAATAAATGATTATACACTGCTTTACTGCTTTTTGAAATGCACTGAAATTCTTTGACCCACTGAGGATTAAAAGAAGTACTGTATTTCGTTTTGGCATTCTGGTAATGGAAGAAAAACACGGCAAACTGCAAAGAATGTACAATAGAAATGGAGACTTGAACAACAATCAAACAAAATATGATAGTACGCTATCATCGTATGGACAAGCGTGCCAATGTTAGGAATAAATTCAGATTTCCGCGGCACCAACTAAACAAATGATAGTATCGACAAGCTTGCCAAGTTAGGATTGGCAGGAACATACGGGAAAATACAAATTTTATTAATACGCTTTACCGATCCATCAGAGTCTCGAAAAGGAGGACAAATCAACGTCCGGCATAAAGCTGCACCGGATGGAGGACTGCTTAGCAAAAAGCCTTACAGTCGGGCCAAAAGCCGGATGTCTGGCCACCCTAAATGTATGTGTAATGCAGATTATGAATACTGGATGTAGGATAGTGAAGGAAACAGACACTCATAAACATCCATATTGGACTGCATTGTGTCATTAATTTAGTGTGGTAAATGGAAGCATGAAAGCACATAACCACTCCATGACCCCTTGAAAGTTCGATACGAATGGGCATTATTCCCCAATGTTTCCATCAGCTCCCTTGTGGTATTCTCTGGCATTTCTCACTTGGATAATGACTATTTTGATGTAAGAATTCTGTTCACATCTTGCCATGCACCATTTCATGGTACATTGCCTTAAGGCTAATGTCCAGATGAGAGCTGAGAGTGTTATAAACTATCGAGAGTAATCTCAGGTGGTATGTCCACTAGAGAGTGCTAGTCCAATCCTGAGAGTAACTGAGAGTAAAACTTGCGACTTGACTCTCAAAATCTTGTCCACTTAAAACAATTATCGGGCATGTTTTCGTCTCGCATTTACTGACGAGATGGACGATATTAATATTAATGTAGGCATATTGTGAGAGCTTGCTGAATGCTTTTAGGTGAATCCATTCATTCAATTACTGTGCGTTTACACAAATTTAACAATTTCATATTGTCAGCATATTGTCAGAACATCATGAAGTATTAGTGAATTCAATAGGGCCACAAATTAACCAGAAAGACATGAAAATGTGATATGAGGTCTCTGCTAAATATAAACTAATGGTGACACTGTGCTTTTCTGGCATCAATCATGTGATTTTTAATTTATAGCATGTCAAATCAATTGGAATGATCCTATCAAACAGTGAATCTAAACTCCTTGCATCTACATGGATGGATAGATCTTCTATTTAACCTCTGCACCAGTGAAAACCAAGAGCCAACAAATATCCCTTGTTGGTTGGTCCTTTACCACTAGAACAAAAGCATTTTGTGCATCACTGTTACTTTTCGGTATTTTTATATGCAATAGACTCATCCACATCATCTTGGTCCCCTCGGAAAAGTACAAAGACAAGCACCAAGATATATTACAGGTGCTGTGTTTCTAAACTTTGATTTTTAAATCACCAACGTAAAGGAATAGTGGTGGAATTCTATGTAGTCTGTACATGCTCTGTGTGGAAAACCTGGTAAATATTGGTCATAGAATGTAGATTTAATTAATAGTCATAATTAAAATAGGCGTTGAAAAATTTAAGGGAAGGTTTGTTCCAAAATTACTTTTACCTAAAATTTTCTTCTGCACATATTCAAAATTCGTTGGTCCATATTTTCCACTGAAGTATTATAAAATTCATAAGTTTTTTATCCACTGACTACAAATTACTTTCTTGTTTTTTATGAATTTTATAATTTTCTTCTGGTTCTGTAGGTCATAATTGGGTCAGATTGGTTAGAATATATAGGTTAAAATAAAGGTCGTATAGTTGGGGTTGTAACATTTAGGGGATACTTTCCTCCAAAATTAATTTTACCCTTAATTTTCTCTTGGTTCTGCAGGATCTGTGTGTCAAGTTTAGTAAAAATCAATCAAAATAAAGAATTGAATAGAGATCACTAAATAGGGTAATAGGGGTTAAACATTTAATAAGGGGTGGTTTTTTGGAATATTGTTGTCTTGTACAGTTTTCGCCTGGTTCTACAGGGTACATGTATTAAATTTTGTAGACATTGGTGAAAGAATGTAGATTTGTAAAGAGGGGGTTAAAAATAAGGGATTTTGTTGAATTTTATTGTTGCCTATTGTTCCTTCCAGGTTGAAGAGGGTACGTTTTCAAAATTTTGTTCAGAACGGTCAAAGCATATAGATTTGTATGAAAGACAAACTTTGTGTATATAGATAGATTATATTCAACATATATACGGTATATTGAACTCGGAGAACTGAACATTTTAACTTAACTAGGGTTTTCCTTAAAAGGATTTTGTTTCAAATAAACAAAAGAATGCACAGAAATGTAGAATTGTATGTAATTTACAATATATTTAGTGTATTTTGCATTAGTAATACAGTTCAACAAATGTGCTTCATCACAATGGGCATTTAAACACTGACAGAAGGATAGAAGTTTAAGTTCTGAAGATCAGTGATTATTTCAGTACACCAAGAATCTATGCTGGTGGTATCAATAATATTTTAAGTATTTTGGATAAGTTTTCCAATGCCAAATTGTTTGAAGTGGCCACACACATTAAAAATGTGATTTCTCTTTTTCTCTATCTATTAAGTTGGATTTGTTATTCATTATTGTGGGTAAATACTTGTAAATTCTCAAAATATTTTTTCCTTAAAAACACCTTTTTCTTTAAAGCAGAATTCTTTAAAAGTGGGGATGAAATACATTGTTCTTATGGTAAGTATCCCTTAAAAGCTTGAACCTTAAAATGAAGTTTTACTGTATGTTCACATGAAAGTGAGGAGCATTGACTTTAAAACTAACAGAAAATTTGTAATTTAACAGAGCATAATGTTCATTCCTTTAAATAACTAACAGGAGAGCTAGTGTAGTCTGATTGTGCTAGTCTTTGCTGGAGAAAAGACTAAAAGTACAGAATATATCATATCATGGCTGAAAAAGATGTCTGTTATTCAAAATATGAAACAGTTATTAAAACGTAAGCGAGTGAAGATCTTGTACACAGCATTTCACTATGTGTTTTAAAACTGACGTGTGTAGTAATTGTTTTGAGAAACTCATTCTCATTCTTAACATATTTCAATGGCTGGATGTACGATCTGTTTACCATCTTGTGGATATCCTTTTTTTAAATATTTTTTTTGAGTTTCTACACTCACTTATGTTTTCATATTCCATAACTTCACTGAGTAAACTTCCACATTAATTAAATAATACAGCATAATGTTCATTCCTTTAAATAACTAACAGGAGAGCTTGTGTAGTCTGATTGTGCTAGCCTTTGCTGGAACACTTATACACTGAATATGCATGTCTAGAATCTCTGTCTCGTTTTACTACACTCTGAACCACTCTAATTCTTTTGAAGAAAATTTGTAATTATTATTTTTTCTTTATAATTTATTATTCAAATTGATATTCTGTAAATTTTTATAAGAATTTCGTACTAATTTTGGGAACATCAAAAATTTTGTTCAAGTAATTTAATTTTGATAGAGTTCACAGATGTCATCAATTTTGTAAAGCACTTATCATAAAACTTGCATTCAACATGTAAAATTAGATTTGTACATATTTTTACATGTACAGTATTGTTGAAACAAAAAAAATCACATCCCTAAGAATAAGAGAAAAGAGATCAAATGAATTATAGCTAGAGAACATACTTATGTTGTAGTTTTTCAGCTCAGATTCAAATTTTATTATCATTTCCTTGTGTCGCTGTTTCTGCGCATGTATTTCTATTAATGCGAAGGCCTAATGTCATCAATTTTGTGAAGCACTTATCATAAAACTTGCATTCAACATATAAAATTAGATTTGTACATATTTTTACATGTACAGTATTGTTAAAACCAAAAAATCACATCCCTAAGAATAAGAGAAAAGAGATCAAATGAATTATAGCTAGAGAACATACTTATGTTGTAGTTTTTCAGCTCAGATTCAAATTTTATTATCATTTCTCTGTGTTGCTGTTCCTGCGCATGTATTTCTATTAATGCAAAGGCCTATGATATTGCCATTATCTTAAAATAAGAATTATCCTTTTCCAGCTTTATCTTGTTCATGACACATTTTCTCGTGTGAGAGTAAGAGCCATACAGACAACTACATGCTGCTTAGAGCTTGTAAAACATGTTCCTTGCAGTCACGCCAATGTGTTCCCAGAGTACGTACTCCCAGGTCTAGCACAGGTATGTACCTAAATGTTCATTCAATGTAGTGTTAAAACTTTCTAACAACATTTTGGATGGATTGCTGAGAAAATTAAAACAATACCTATTGCACAAAGGCCTCTTTACAGGTAAAGCAATAAGTTATGCTTTCATTATTGGAAAATAGTTATCAGTAGCACAATTCTATGAAGTGGTTTTGAGACATTTCCAAGAGATTATGTACCAATATTTATGAGGAGAATGAAGAAAACTGATATGCCTTTAATTAGTATGCACATTAATTTTTAAAAACAGCTTTATTGGAGGTTAGGATCACAAGGGCAAATTCTAGTGTGTCAGAAAAATTCATGTTAGGTGAAAAAATGTGAATTTTTCTTATTTATTGTAGATATCAACAGTACAGATTATTATTTAATACTTAAGCACAATCACGTAAGATGATGTTCAATTAATAAGAGGGAAACATGTAGTGATCAAAAATTTGTCTTGGGATAAAACACTTCAAATTCAACTTAAGTATTTATTGACACTACTGTATTACATATTATGAAGTCTACATAGTTAAAAATTGTACATTTATTGTAAACAGCACTGAAAACTATTTTTCAAAACACATAGATATCAACACACAACCATAAACTATTTGTATAAAGGCCGTACTGTTACAAAACAATCCGGATAGCACATTGTTGATGTTTATGGTATTGGTGGCGTCATGGTTGAACTAAGCTGGGAGTGAAATCATCAGAAGTCAGACTAACAGGGTTCTACTGTAGTGTTCAAGGCATGAGAAAATTCCTTCCTTTGACATAATTTTGTAGTGGGTGGAAACATTCAACCAAATTGGCAGTCTTCAGATTCGATTCACTGGTAGAATGAGAACAGTTAGTAAGCAGGAAAGAATTGAATTGAATTGAATTTTCTTTATTTGTCATTTGTCAGTCACAAGTTGAAATAGACAATAGTCATAAAAATCAAATACATTGAAACATAATAAAATTAATAGAGATTGAAGTCATTAACATCATATATATATACACTTTTCAATTAAAATATTATGAAGGTACTTCTCAAAGACATGAATTGGTAAATTTCTCACTGTAAACGGTAGCATATTGTACAACTTCATACCTGTATATTTAAAACTATTTTGACTCATGTATAATCTGGTGTAGTCCATGTTTAAATCATTTCTATTTCTAGTTTCATACCCGTGAATAGCTGTTCTGAGTGGTAAAGTGTTTGTCTGTTTTATTATTGAAAGGAGGCATTCTTTAATATTGAGTGAGGGTACAGTTAAGATTTTTAGCTCTTTAAAAATGGGTCTACATGACAGAAGTGATGGAGCAAAATCCAACTCACTCTGTTGAACAGCAGGCAAATGGATTTGCCATATCCTGCGTTGTGACCTCTCAATTTCATCCATTAATGCAATTTGGGCATCATGTTTTTTTATACAACTACCTAATAGGCACTTCATAATATGTAATTTTGTTTGCAGAACTTTCAAACTAGGTTGTATAAGTGAGTTGCTTATCCTTAAGGTTATTTAAGAAAAAAGTAATTAAAAAAAATAAGTACTGATTGATAAATTGCATTGTATTACAATTAATTTTTATTTTATTTGGCACACTGTTCTAAAAGGGTATAAAAGTGTCACATTTCACTGCTGCATCCTACAATCAAAAAAATATTAGCTTCAAAATGTGTAAATTGCAATACAAAGTAAGGTATACAAAAGCAATACAAAATGTGGAAAATAAAAGTAAGGTACAATTAATGTATTAGATTTCTGGCATCAAGTATAGAAAAATCATAAATTCTGCAGACATAATTATATGAACATTAATATGTATTTCAGGTTACTACTGACGATGCAGTTGTTGTTCGATGTGCATACGCAGAGCATATAGCACGTCTTGCAAAAACAGCAATGCGATACTTGGACCAATGTCATCCCAAAATGCAAGTGACAGACAGTGGAGGAGGAGCCCCTCCAAGTTATGAGTCGGAGCTGCAGACTTTGCATGAGATGATTCAGCATGCTGTTGCTTTACTTCTCACAGACCCATGCAATCTTGTAAAACAAACTCTCATGGAAAATGGAATCACAGAATTGTGTGTGTTCTTTGGAAAGCAGAAAGGTATGTTCAATTTATAACATTAACATCACATTTTAAGATCTGTGTAGAACTGTATCTCCTGCAGGGAAATACCATTTGCCTCACTTATTTATTGATTGAATGGCATTGCATGGCATGGCTTGGCCATCAGTAGGCTCTTGTTCCTTTCTGGCTTTAACTCTTGTTGCTTGAACCTCTGCATCCTCAAGCCATCATTCCTGTACTACATACTGTCGACAAGAAACTGATTACCCTATCCGCCACTCCACACACAAGAAACTCAAACCACACAGTTATGGTAGCTTTCAACACAGAGAGGGAGCAGAAAATAAATGACATAAGATATAAGACCACGTCATCAAGAAGGACTGTATTATTACAGTAGACAAATTCTGACCTGCAGTGTTGGTTCCTTAAAAACTTGAGTAACAATCCACAGGACACACTAAAAGCAGAGCACAGACAAAACTTCAAATGAAACTTCATGATTCTTTGAGGGCTTAGTCTTAATAAATTAACGTATAATGATTGTATTGATAATAAGAAGAATATATATATATATATATATATATATATATGATTTTTATAAGAATTACAATGACACAGACAGTCTTCTGATTATTTCAAGATGGCGCCGATGTTAGATGCTGCTGCATCATGCTCCGTGAAAGAAACGGTGGTATCCGATGAAAAGTGTGGGAAATGCAACAAAATTGTAAAGAATGGTGTTCTATGTGCAATCTGCGATAAATATCATCATTTTCGCTGTGGAGATGTTGATTTAAAGAGGAAGAAAGATGAACCTTGGTCCTGTCCGCGCTGTGTAAGTGACGATCTAACGCTTGCCGACATTTGCTCAAGTAATCGGGATTTGAATGAAAACCACACATCGCTGCTGGGAATTATTAACGTATTGCAGAATGATCTCCAAGAACTTAAGTTGGAAAATGATGATCTCAGGAAACGAGTGCTACAGCTAGAAGCAAATTCTCATGCAAATGCGTGTTTTCAAACAGTGAGTAAACGAAAAGGACGCCCTGCTGCTAACCGTTTTTCTGTCTGTGAAACAAAAATTTTGTGCAATAATATCTACAAAGACACAAATAACAAATTCTCAATCCTAAGCTGTGTTGATGACGAAGTTAAAACATCTAATGAATCAAAACATGGATCTCACAAAAAAGGGCAAAAAAGTGAAAATGTACGTTCTAAGCCTAAGCCTATTTCAAATTCTTTAACTAACCTAGTTTCCATATTCTCTGATAGTCACGGAAGAGGCTTAGCAGATGAGGTGAAATGTGGACTCTCAAATGTAACAGTTCAGAGTTTTGTCAAGCCAGGGGCCCCTATAGCAGAGGTGACAAAATGCGTGAGAGAAACAAACATTTCCAGTAAAAGTGAACATATAATTATAATTGGTGGTACGAATGACATGAGTAAGAATAACGGTGCTGATGTTATCAGAACACTAAAGAAAAAGTTACCGAATCTAACAGACAAAAAAGTGATCGTTGCAAATATTCCTCACAGGTATGACTTAATGCAAAACTCATGTGTAAATGCAGAAATAGACATTACGAACAAAAAAATATCAGCCTTATGCAGGATGTTCAACAATGTGAAAGAGCTAGACGTTAGTATGTTAGATAGAAATCTATTCACAACTCATGGTTTGCACTTCAACGCATCAGGTAAAGCCATTATTGGAAATAAGATCTGTAAAATGATAAAACAAGATCTTGATGCTCAGCGCATATCAATGAATTCAGTAATTCCTCTTAAGTATATAGAGCAGGGAAACTGAAATATGCTACGTACCCAGTCCGTTAAAAGGATCTGGGATACTAAACAAAGGGTAACTTTTGAAACTTTAGGAACAAAATTTGCTTCAAATGTAAAGACTAACGCTGTCAATGAATCTACTATCATCACTGAAAGTATTATTAATGGAAACTATGTAAATAACAGAAATAATATACCTAAGGAAAATAGGCCTATAATTAAAAATTGTAGTATAAAGAGAAATAGCAGTGATTGCGATAGCAGTAGTTATAACAGCTGTAAGACTAGTTGTAGTGATTCTTATAGGATTAAAAATATTGTAAACACCATTTCTCTCTCATGTCAAAATGTACAAAGTCTACGGAACAAAATTCTTGAACTAGAAGTATACCTTCATGATGACTTAAAGAACACAAACGTTTTATGTCTTACAGAACACTGGTTAGAGAAAGAAGAAATTAAGTCCTATAGTATTAATAATTTTAAGCTTTCTAGTTGTTTCTGTCGAGCTAAGCAAAAAGGTGGAGGTGCTGCAATATATGTGAAAGATGGTATAGAAAGTATAGTAATAAATAGCACTGAATACCTTAATGAAGAAAAACATTTTGAACACGCCGTCTCTCAAATTTCGTATCAAAATTATAAAATTAACATTGTATGTTTATATAGATCTCCCATTGGTGATTCTGATATATTTCTAAAAAAATTTGAAACCCTTGTGAAACTCTTGCAAAAAAATGTACGAATACCTTTAGTTATATGCGGGGATTTCAATATAAATTTCTTAGCACGAGATAAAACTGTACCCCATTTCAATTTGCTCCTAAATCAATATAACCTAAAAAAACTTATCAGCACGCCTACTCGTATTACTCAAACTTCTCAAACATGTTTGGATCAAATAATAATAAATGATTTTTCATTTGAATACAATGTCGAGAACAAAAGCCTTGGAATATCTGACCATAATGCTGTCCTCATACATATCACTATACCAAGCCTAAATGCGGGAAATAAAAAACAAAGAAGGCAAACAACTTGGAAACGAATTTATAACCAAGTGAACACAGAATACCTAAATTTTCTATTAAGCAAGGAAACCTGGTTAAATGTAATAGATGAAACTGATATTCATAAAAAAACAACAAATTTTCTGGAAAGTTTTCAATATTACTTTAATGTGGCATTTCCTCTAACGAAAGTCGAGTATGCTAACATAAAATGCACTATGAAAAACTGGATAACACCAGGAATTATGGTCTCGTGTAAGAGAAAAAAAGCTCTTTATAACGTTTACAGAATGACATCTAGTGATGCTTTCAAAGCTTACTACAAAACGTACACTAATATCCTAAAAAAAGTTATAGCCAAAGCTAAACAAAATCACCATGATAATTATATTAATAAATCTGATAATAAAACTAAAGCCCTTTGGGAGATAGTAAAAAAAGAAACTGGTCAAATAAAAAAACAAGATGGTATAAAACTTATAGAATCAGGAAATGTCATAAAAAACCCTCAAGTCATCGCCGATACTTTTAATGAATACTTTGTCAATGTCATCGAGGATCTTAAGAGTAAATCTCTCCAGAATGTGACTTTAATTAGTATGTCTCAAACAAATTCAAATTCAAATCCAAATTCTATTTTTCTTAATCCAGTAACAAAAAATGAAATAACGAAGATAATTCTCAATTTAAAAAACAAATATTCGCAAGGTATAGATGAAATACCAGACGTTGTCGTAAAAAACAGTTACTCTTATATTCTTGAACCGCTAATTGATATCTGCAACTGCTCACTATCGGTAGAATATTTCCAGACTGTTTCAAAATAGCCAGAGTTCAACCTATATTCAAAAAAGGAGATAAAAACAAAGTAGAAAACTATAGACCAATATCACTTCTATCCTCCTTTTCAAAAATTTTAGAAAAAGTCATGTACAATAGGCTTATTTCCTTCCTAAATACCCATAAGATAATCTCCCCCTCACAATTTGGATTTCAAAAAAATAAGTCAATAAATGATGCACTTTTTGCTTTTATAAATAAAATACTACAATCCTTAGATAAAAAAGAAGAAACATTAGGCATTTTTCTTGACCTGACAAAGGCTTTCGACGTTGTCAACCACAAAATTTTATGTAAAAAACTGGACAGGTATGGAATCAGAGGGGTTGCAAACAATTGGTTTATATCTTATTTGCAAAACAGAACACAAATTGTTCAAATTAAATCAGCTAAGTCAACTGCCATGCTTCTCAAAGATGGAGTTCCTCAAGGCAGTATTCTAGGGCCTCTGCTTTTTTTAATATACATAAATGATCTTCCTTCTGAATTACCTCATGCTCATACAATATTATTTGCAGACGACACTAACCTGGTTTTTAATGACGCTGACTCAACTACACTTCTAAAAAAAGTGGATTTGACAATTTCACACTTACAGTCATGGCTAAAAGATAACAAACTCCACCTCAACGTAAAAAAAACAATACTAATGCGATTCCACCAAAAGAAACTTGACAACCCTTTTACTATTCATATTAACGGAACAACCCTTGAGGAAAGTATAAATACCAAATTTCTGGGAATTTGGTTTGAATCAAATCTTTCTTGGAATACGCATATAGACTACATAGCAAATAAACTGAGTAGACTTTACTTTGCCTTCCGTATTCTTGCTAGAGTAGTCTCTCCCGAAACTATTAAATCTGTATACTTTGGACTTATATACTCACAAATTACTTATGGTATCTGTATCTGGGGTACATCATCAAAAATAGCAACCATTTTCAAATTACAAAAGAAAATAGCAAAAATTATGTTGAAAGTGCCAGTCCGCACTCCTAGTAGAGAAGTTTTTAAAAAGTTGAAAATTTTACCAGTACCCAGTATCTATATTTTAGAAACTATATGTTTCGTACATAAGATTAAAGAATCTTTCACAAAAAACTCTGAATATCATACTCATAATACCAGAATAGCTAATCATCTTCATCTAAATAAACATAGGCTCACAAAATGCCTAAATAGTATAACATATCAAGGAATAAATATTTATAATAAGTTACCCAATGGTTTTAAAGCTCTTTCTAACAATGTTTCTAAAAATAAAGTTAAAAAAATCCTGTTATTGTATCAACCCTTTTCTGTCCATGAATTTCTTGATATACAGATGGTAGACTTACCAATTTAGTTATGCTTAATTATGCTTTTTGAAGGAGAGATTTCCTCTTAATCCTAATATAAGTATTTTATATCTCAGTGTTAACAAGTTGTATCATATATTGTATTAGACTTAAGTGACGAAACCATGAATTTTGTAACAAGATTCTTCTGGTGAATAAATTGAATTGAATTGAATTGAATTGAATATATTTTGAACAGAGAATATAACTTATATGAAAGAATGGCTATGCAACATATAGAATTTAAAGCTAAAAACTAAATTTAAAGCTAAAAACTGTGTAAGCAGTTTTCTTTTCAGTACATGAGCTAATAATTTCTTATTAATGCCAGAATGGCTCTTTATGAGACTGTGTGGGGGACAGGAAAATGTCCATCTGTCCGTGTGTCTGTAGGAGCGATAACTCAAATACGCTTTATCGGATTTTCATGAAACTTAGTGTATGCATTTTTAACGTGCTTGGGAAGAAGCCTATTGATTTTGTACCAAAGCGGTTGACCAGTACTGGAGTAATGCCCAATTTAGCGCCTATTTTTTGGTAGTATATTAGATAGAATTTATCAAATGCAAATTAGTTCTAATGACAACATATTATTTTACAGTGTTCATATATGGCTTTGGAAGTTGCAATACATTTAGCTCTTACAAATAACACTTCCCACATATTCTTTCACATATGCTTATCAAACTAGACCGTTAAAATGAGCGAGGTGGCCGAGATGGGAACATCTTGGACTCTCATTCTGGAGATCCCTGGTTCAGATCCTGTAACTGGCTAATTTGACATGGGTTTTTTTTATTTTTATGTGAGTGTGCGATTGTCAAGATAGCACAAATCTGTATATTTCTGCTGATGCTGAACAATTTTAATCTGATTAAAAAATAGACCTTTGTTCTTCCATTAGCCCTGCTTAATGAAGCAATCTGGAGCTTAACTCAGAAATCGATTTAAAAAAACTTATTTTCTGCATATCATAATTGCAATTATCACTGATTAAACATTAGCCATAATGAATAGAGGAGAAAGTGTGATGACTGAGGTAGTTCACTGGTTCCGCCGCTAGGTAGCAGTTACTCTGCTTGAGATTCGCGGGGGCAAGATTACTACGGGCGGTATAGGAAAAATTGCAAACACTCTTAAACAAAATAATACATTAATCTATTTCAAAATGACACACCTTATCTAAATTGAATTGTTTGATACTTTTGACAATTTTCGGGCTGCTTTACACGTCTTGGACGATCTCATCTCTATAAATAAACATGGCCGTGTGTAACAGTAATTTCTCAGATTGCAAGAAGCTTGACCATAACATTTCGTTCCACATCTTTCCAAAAATCGAAGATGTTCACAAGCAATGAACAATTATATAATATAGGTATGAAACAGCTAAGGGATGATTTGATCTAATATTTTGTTGCCTAGAAAATAGGGTAGAGGGTATGTTAGTATAATATGATGAGAATTTTTTAAAGAATGTACATTTGTATAGAAATAACAACGTATAATTAGGGTAGAAAACAGCTAAGGGATATTTTATAAATTAATATTAATATTACATTGTATAGAATATTACTGAGTAGGCTATTAATTTGTATTAATATTGTATTAATAGTAATATTATTTATATTAATATTAATTTTCTCCTGGCTGTATGGGGTAAGTTTTGTAGGTGAAACACGGTCAAAAGTGTAGATCTGTGTACAAATTATGTGAACAGAGATAATATAAACTAAGGGATGGTTTGTGAATTGCAGGGCATGGAAAATTTCATAAGCAGCACTACAAAAATAGGGCGCGTGATCTTTAAAATTGGCGTCTCAACATCCGATAAAGACGTTAAATTATATTATTAAAAAAAGGATCAAGATATTAAACTAATAAGGCATTTGCTATAATAATTATACATAAAAATTACTAACATAAGTGAACAGAAAATATGATAAATAATCCAATAAATGCATAAATAAAAGTAGTGCAGATTTACTAAGTTAGAAAAAAGCTTCATTCGCTCCTTTTCCCCAACGGGTCAATCTTGCAGTATGGGTACAAGTAGTCAGTTAATATAGTATTATTATTGAGTCCACGAATAAATTATGCAAAAATTTTACGTTATTGCTGGTATTTTATGGAAAAGATGCCTGCGAATACCTCAATACCATTCTGATAGCTTTAGCTTTAGAGTAATTACTATTACTCGTTAACCATTATACACATATAGGTGGTACTCGATTTATAATAAGATCCAAATATTTCACTAAACCTTACACGTTTGATCTCTTTCTGGACACGAAAATAAAGTAATAAATGTCGCATAGTCAAATTTGCTTCACCCTCAACATTTCACGATCGTCCCACATCATTCAGACAGCTGTGCGTCAGGAATAATTACCACTCAATTACTCGTAAACCATTCAAGATATAAAGGTGATACTGAATTTAAAATAAAGTTGAAATATTTCACTAAAACTTTCTCGCTTGAAGTTTTTACGGGACACAAAAATGAAAAAAATTGTCGCATAGTCAAATTCCGTTTCACCCTCCATGAATTTTATGTAATTGGTGATGCTTATATAATGAAATAAAAACATTTGTCCGCATTTTTTAAATCTCTGTTTTAGCCATCAGAAGGACTGTGTTGTGCAGATTATTTCTCCACAAATTTCACAGAAATAGGACCAAAGGTTAATTAAAGATTGCGAGTTTAATCATAAGATGCCAAACTATCATGATGCAGCATTGAGAAGTTGAAACGCAAACGAAGGTGCTGCCAGTGTTTCGGTGGACCGCCGCTCTCCCTATACCCACCATTGTATTAGCGGCGAAGTCATCACACTTTCTCATTCTATTCATTATGCATTAGCATTCTGGCAATTTGTTGCATCAGTTTACCTAATTTTATTTTTGTTAAGGATGGAGATGGATTTTTTCCTTGTTTTGTTTTCAAAGAACCTTGAAAACTTTGATTCTTGTGGTCAGGGAAATATAAGTTTCTGGTCATGGAAAGTCAGGGAAATTTATTTTTAAAAATCTGCGGATTGCACTTTTCAGGCATCCAAAACTCCATACTTTCCACCTTTGCTTGGAAGTATCTAGTTTTATATAAAAACAGATCAGATTATTTTGTTGTAGGAGATATGTTAAATACGTACTTGCAAATGTGGTTTTGGAGGTGACATGTAGTATAAATATTGAGTATGTTTTTGTCAGTACTTATTAAAATAGAGGGTAAGTCAATAGTCAATAAGTATCCGCACTTTTTGATAATCTTTTTAGGTTGGCTGCACTGCTTTGTGCTCATGCACGAAGACATGTTGTTTATTTGTCTCTGCTTGTGGAATGTTTGACTGTTATGATTCCACAAATTGTTGCACTGTTCCACATTAAACATAGCTGCACTGCTCAGCATTTGCACCAAAGAAAAACAATGTGCAGTGATCCATTTTTTGTTATTTATTTATTTATTTTTTATTATTATTTTTTTTATTATAATTTTTTTATTTTTTTATTTTTTTTGTCCTCTGAAGGTGTGCCAAGAGCTGAGATCCATAAAACACTTTCCGCACAATATGGGGACAATGTTTTACTGTGGTGAAGCATGTATGAATGGATTAAAAAGTTCTCTCCTCGTCCTTCACACTTGTCCAACCATTTTTGAACCTTTCAATCCATTCGTACATGTTTTTTAGTGGTAAAACATTGTCCTCATATTGTGTACGGTGTAGTCATGTTTAATGTGCAGCAGCATAATACAGTAAAACCCCGTTTTTACGTTCCCGCCATTTACGTTTTCCTGCCATTTACGTCATTTTCAGCTGGTCCCACTTTTTAACCTATGCTGACAATACATAGAATTCCCGCCATTAACAACTTCTACACAGTTGTATTTCCCGCCATTTACGTATTTTTGCCGAAGGTAGTGTTGATTTTCGATGAACCGTTTTCCATGCATTTTCTTTCAAAGCGAATTCGTGAAGCGCTTCAGTTTTGCTGCAGCGAAGAAAGAACGGTCAAGACAGTCCTTGCAGCAAAACCCGTAAGCGAGATCAGACTTCGCTTCACCAACGCAACCCTGAAGCACTTTAAAAAGGAACTCAAGGTCTCACTTCCGCTATGTTGCCAACTCTCTTACACGCGGCGACAGTGGCTATATGCGTTAGTTGAGAGGGAGTTGGTTTCTTTTGTGCTTGTAGATATTTGATATTCACATAGCGTAGGCCTAATTCATCGTGGATTTTTAGCGAAGTGTTGCGTGATTTTTGGCGGTATCATGGAGGTTAATAAAAACAGTAGAAAATGCATTTCTTTGCAAGAGAAGACTGAAATTCTGCGTCGTGTTGATTCACACGTGGGAACACGTGTTCAGTTAGCGAAAGAGCTTGGACTCTCTGTTTCAACTTTGAATACCATCGTAAAAAATATATCGACAATTGAACTTAATGCCAAACAAAGTGGTGTAATGTCCAAAAAGCGCAAATATATACGCACATCAGCATATGATGAGATGGACAAACTTGTGGCAGAATGGTTTGTGTCTACGAGAGCGGCAGGAATTCCAGTTGATGGCACCATACTTCGAACTAAAGCCCTTCAGTTTGCTGCAAAATTGGGAATCACCGATTTTACTGCATCTAATGGATGGATAGATCGGTTCAAGAATCGCCATAATATTGTCTACAATCAACTTTGTGGAGAAAGTTAAAGTGTCAGTGTGGAAACTGTACAAGAGTGGAAGCAAAACCTGCCAGCTATTTTTCAGGGTTACGAACCAAGGAATATTTTTAATGCTGACGAAACTGGTTTGTTTTATAACATTTTGCCAAGCAAAACTTTGTGCTTTAAGGGGGAAAAGTGTCATGGTGGAAAACTCAGCAAACAGCGGGTAACTGTTCTGCTAATGGTCAATGCTGACGGATCAGAAAAATTACCCCCCCTAGTGATCGGTAAATTCAAGAAGCCCAGGTGTTTCAAGAATTTGAAAAATCTGCCCACAAAGTATGATGCAAATGCCACAGCATGGATGACTAGCAGCATCTTCACGTCTACGCTTCATGCTTTGGATGCTAAAATGGGAGCAACTCATCGAAAAATACTGTTGTTCTTGGACAGATGTGCAGCCCACCCTGATGATCTGCAGCTAAGAAACATTAAGCTTGTGTTTCTCCCGCCAAACTGCACAAGCGAGCTCCAACCACTGGATCTGGGCATCATTCATGCCCTTAAATTCAAGTACAGGAAGATGCTAGTGGAGAAGGCTGTCTTCATGCACGACAATGCTATGGACCCTAAGAAAATGACCATAACAGTCCTTGATGCCATGCATTATGTATCCAGAGCATGGTCAAGTATCAGTCCTGTGACCATATCTAACTGTTTCTGGAAGGCCGGGTTTGAGTTTGTGGAAGAAGAGGACTATCTGCCCGAGGAAGAGACGTCAGAGCCCAGCAACTGGGGTGTGGTGGACGAGCCTTCTTCATTCGAAGATTATGTCAACGTTGATGCTGATGTAATAACATCAGTGGTGCCCACAGTGGAAGACATTGTTTCTAGCCACCTTGAAGAAGAAGTAGGTGAGGAAGACTCTGACCAGGAACCCAAAATACCTACTAGCAAAGAAGCCGTGGAAGCAATAGCTGTTTTGAGGCAGTACATTGCAAGTGCCTCGGGAGAGGATGGGGCTTTTGATGCCCTATATGCTGTGGAGAGACAGGTCGAACTGATACAAATAAGAAAAAAGCAAAGACAATCAACCATTTCTGACTTTTTTAAATAGATAATGTAAGTGTACATGGGTACCTGTTTTTTTTCCTTCATGTATTAAATTTTGCACTATATAGCATTACAGATTTCACATTTCCTGCAATTTACACTTTCCTGCCATTTACACTTTTTTGCATCAGTCCCTTGAAAAGTGTAAAAAAGGGGTTTTACTGTACTCAGTGGAGTCATAACGGTCAAACATTCCACAAGCGGTGATAAATGAACAACATATCAACATGCGTGAGCGCAAAGGGGTACAGCCAACCTACAAAATTAAACGAAAAGTGCGGATACTTATTGACTTACCAGCGCATTTTAAATGAAACTGTAATTTAAGACTAATTGAAAATGTCTTGGCCTATTTTGAAATTTTGGTCAGTGAATGGGGCCTACACCAACCTAGGATTGCAAAAGAAATGCTAATCCATTTTAGTTAGATAGTTTATTGAGTATTAAGTTAACTGATATGTACAATATTATGCCAACCTTGTTCAACCTTGTTCAACCCAACTATTATGTCATCAATAAACAAAGTAAATAAAGATTGGGCTAAGTTGTACCCTTGGAGTAAACCTCTCTTTTAGGGTATTTCAGGGATCAACATACCTTCCCCATATTATCATGGTATAATTTCTGTAGTGTGGTCACCATCCCTGTGTTTATTCCCAATTTGCTCAGCTTATATCACATGCACTCTACATACTCTAATATTACCTAAAATCATTCTTCCCTACACTGAAAGACAGAATGTGAATAAAATTGAAGTTAACTCCGAATCTGACAACAATCTTAACAGGTCACGGGAAAATAAGAAAATATTATCGTTTTAGTATCAGTGAAAATCCTAATTGTAAGTGCAACCAAACAGAACAAATGGTGGAACATTTAATTTTTGAATGTCACCTACTAAATAACGAAAGACAGGAAATTAAGAACGCAGTATTAGCAGCACAAAGTGTGTTTGGCCACCTGAAAAAACTGATCTATTAAGTAAATATAAAAGTGAATTTATAAACTATGTAAATAAAATTAATTTTGATAATTTATAAACGTCAATATTAGTAGGTGAGCACAAGAATTTATAGATATAAATCAGAAAGTACAGATTTATAGAGTATTGCATAATTAAAAAATCCCTTTAGGCAGGCCTACAGGCTGAGGTAGATTTCGAAGTGCTTTTGGTTTAATTTATTATCGCTGCGCAGCACTCTTCTTTTTTAGCCTTGGCATGGCAAACCTGCAGTAAAGAGGAAGAGCCTACAATCATTTGTTTTAACAACAAGAATAGGATATAATATTCTGGGAGGCCGTGCGCAAGATCAGCATTGAATAAAATTAGCAAAGCCGCTAAACAAGACAAAATTATGATATTATAATAATTCTTTTAAGTGTTATTATTTTCAAACATTAACATCTCGCGTCATATGAGAGCTATCAAGAAACTGTTTATTGATTTGTAGAGTACTCATCAAGAGCTTTTCAACGATACCCCACAAGACGTGGTTTCAAAAGTTTCGAATTTTCATCCCCCACCCCCACCCCCACCCTCACTCGAACCCCCGAATCGTTGGTGTCACTGTGAACTCCATAGGGAGTACTCTAATTTATTCAAACAAAGTTTCCCTCTATACTTCATAGGGGCCGAGATATACATTTTTAAAAATTTCAACCCCCTCCCCCGACCACCCCCTTGGGCCAAATTTGCTCATTAACGAACTTGTCCGAACTATTGGGCCTAGAAATGACATAATAAAATTTGGTTCAAATATCTTCAAAATTACGGCCGCTAGCGTGTAAAGATATATATATATCTATATATATAAATATATATAGATATATATATATATAAATATCACAAATTTTTTTTTTGAACAGGCGGTGGTTTCGTACTTAGGGGAGCATGAAACGTAAAGATATGAAAGAATATTTCGAAAATCATGACATGGTATCCATTGCAATAGGTAGATTTTTCTTCGAAATCTACCTAAAAAGTAAGTAAAAGAAATCATGATATGTACACAGCAGAACATAAGACATGTAGTATTGCACTAGTGTAATGGAACATGTTGTATTACTATGGTCAATTAAAAAAATTTAAAAAAAAAAACTCTAATATGTTTTTTCTGAATCTACAAATACTGCACTTTTCTTCTTCAGACTCTAAAACTTTCTCGCTTGAAGATTTTTCGGGACACAAAAATACAAAAAACTGCCGCATAGTCAAATTTGCTTCTCCCTCCATGAATTTTGTGTAATGGGTGATGTTAATAAAATGAAATAAAAACATTTGTTTCCGCTTTTTTAAGGCTCTGTTTTACCCATCAGAGGGTTGTTGTGTGTACATTATTTCTGTACAAATTTCACAGGAATCCGACCAAGGGTTCATTAAAGGTTACGAGTTTATGGTGTGCGCATTTTCTAGACTGAGTACAAACTGGGAATTGCGAGATTTGGAAACTGGTGACGTCACACATCTCGCCTGCTCGCTGCAGCCCCCTGTCCTATAAACTCGTCAGAATACGCACCTCTGTAGTTTACATGCCTTGGGTTAGATCTACATTGTATGAAAACAACAGAAGTCATGGGTAATACATTTCATATTAATTATTTACACAAGAATAAAATAAAAATTGTTTCTAGTGGATATTTATTTGACTTTTCTACAAACACACAACGTTTCGGTCATAACCATTAGACCTTCTTCAGGTGACTGTTTATTATAAGACAAGAAAATTAGACTCTCAATTGTCCGTGTCATAACAACCGCTTTTGTTGTAAGTGGAATGCGCACAATTAGAATGAAACAAAAAATTGGTATTCCGGAAATGCTTGTCAATCCAATCCCCAGGTATCTCATACGGGGACTCTTCAATAACATCCATAGGTGGAAGCGGAATGCGTACAACCTGTTTACCCTTTCTTGTTCTCTTAATGACCCCCAACCACTCGTCACCCAAGTCACCGTCAAACCTGTTCAAAACGGAATCTTGATTGCACCCGATATTCCACGCTTCGCACACTTTTCTCCTAATAACATCGTCCTCTACCTTTAAAATCTTCAAAGTGCCCATACGGTGATTATCCTCGATCAAGTGTTGGCTAAGACCTGTAGAAGTTTTTCCACACCTTAATGTCCCTCTCGTGCTCACGTAGTCTGATTTTAAAAGATCTACCCGTTTCGCCAATGTAAAATTTATCACAATCCAAACATGAGATTGAATATACCCCTGGATATTCCATTCTGTCCTTATTTCTGCCAAACCTTTTAAATTCAGAAAATATGTACTCAACAGTTCTATTAGTTTTGTAAGCCGGTGCCAACTCTAACTTTCGGAAAACCCTCTCATAACGCTCGCACATAGCAGGGTGGTAGGCCATACCCACATACTTAATATTGGGGTCCTTAATCACATTATCTCTATCCCTGCTATGGTTTTCAGCTTCCTTCCATATTTCATCCATTCTTCTTTCATCATAACCATTGATCCTAGCTAATCGAAAAATCTCCCTTTTTTCAAAATTTAAATCATCGGAGTTGTTACACAATTTTAAGGCTCTAATAGCGAAGTTACGCCAAACGTTGTGTTTAATCCTATTATGGTGTGCGGATTTCTTATGAATATACAATTCACCTTTATTATTTTTCCTGTAAATACCCAATTTAATCCTCGGATAGTCTATGACAATCCTTAAGTCCAGGAAATTTAGAGTATTATTCTCGGATTTCTCAATGGTAAATTTTATTCTGCTATTAAAATCATTAAATTCCTCCAAAAGTTGTTCAGAAATATCATTCCTAGAAATAACCAAAATATCATCCACATAGCGAATGTATACAGCAATGTTGTCCACATATTTGCTAATAATTGATCTCTCCATGAGATATATATATATATATATATTTTTTTATTATTTGGAGCTTAAAGGTTAGTGAATATTTACTCTACCGTACTGTAATAAATTTAATGCTGAATATGGCTACTTGACATTCGACATTGAGCTGACGAATAGTATCTTGCCAAACATTCCAGGCGAAACTACTCGAAAAATTTGACCCCACTTTCTCTCCCATACTGTGAACTCTAATATTTATGTTTCACCTCAATGGTTTTCATCTTTGTTCTGCATCTTTCCTTTGCCGAAATAACAAGTAATTTCTTAGTTAGCCTAGGTAAGGGGTATGCCGTAGCATAGTGGTTGAGGGGCTGCACTACAAACTGGAAGGTCGCGGGTTCAATTCCAGATGAGGTCGGAGTTTTTCAATTGGCCTAATCCTTCTGGTGGCACTATAGTCCTGGGGTTGACTCAGCCTCTAACAGAAATGGGTACCAGGAGCAATCCTGGGGGTAAAGGCGGCCAGTGTGTAAGGCTGACAACCTTACCACCTTCACCTGCCTAATGTCTAAAATCTGGGAGCCTCAACCTCCTGGAACCCTCTGGGCCTCCATGGCCTGTATATGGAACACTAGGTAAAGAAGGTAGTCAGCTGATTGGGATTGATACAGTGCGAACATATTTGGACCATTGTTTTTGTTTTCACCATGCTCCTGAAATCGGTTATTGTATTTTTTTTGTTTTTGTTTTGTTTGTTTTTTGTTTTTTAATTGGGAATGGGGCTCATGGCCATTAGTACCTTAACTGTTCAGAGGATGCAAGAAATTAATTTTATTTGTTCTTCATATGTTAATTTCTCACTTACTTAATAATGCTAAAACTTGCTACTTTAAAACCTGAAGTCAAACTTTATTAAATTTACTTCAGAATTTAATTTCAAACCAATTTTAGTTAAGGTTAGAATAGAATTCGGCATTGTTGTAGATTTCTGTTCTTTAGTCGGCTAAAGAGATTTTTAGAAGAGTGCTTGACTAATTTTTCACAATTGTGTTTCAGTAGTGTTTATATGTCACACATCTGATTTGAAAATTTTTGTCTTGTTTGTCTGTTTGCAGCAAATGATGTGCTGTTGTCACACATGATCACATTCCTCAATGACAAAGAAGATAAAGAGCTGAGATCCACATTTTTTAAATGCATTATTGGAGTAACTGCATATGTGGGATGCTATGCCTCTCCAATCCTCACACCTTTGCTACAGCAGGTAATTAAATCAGTATTTTTCAATGTATGTGCGGCAAACTCCTGATTATCCAAGGGCAGATTATCCAGTTTGTGGATTATCCATGCAAGGTTCTGCTTCCCTTTTTTACCTTTTGTGAGCGGAATACAAATATGACTGGTTGTGAGATTTTGAATTTCCCACACTTTATTTTGTCTTACACGACTTCCAGAGAAGCCGAACAACATTCTCTATGCACAATATAGCAACATAAAGTCTGAAAAAAATCCTAAATGAAGGGCAAGGAAATTCAAAATCTCACACTCAATTGTACCCGTATTCTGCTTGCAAAAAATTAAAATTTTTGTATATTATTAGTGTTAATGCTCAGAGATTAGCGAGCATTATGAAAAAGTTAGTAACATTTACAGCTTATTAAAATTACATTAGTTTATATGTATATGTGTATGTTACATTGTCTGTAGCTAGTATAGTAATAATTCTAACATTTGGTTTATCTGTGTTTTATGTTTGTTCATATTTGTCACCATTCCAATTATTATGGATAAATCAGGAATTTGTTGAATAAAGATAATTTGTGCATTACAAATAATTTTCTAATAACATGACTTGCACAATTTTGTTTCTTCATACAGGGTCTCACAGATACAGAAGAATTTGTGGTTAAGAAAGTAATAGAAGCCATGACATCACTCACAGAATCCGGTCTGCTTCAAAAGTCAAGTCTGTATGATCTTCTCAGAGATGTAGCTTGTTACCTTGTGCATCCAAATTTATGGATTCGACAGGTATTTCAGACATAGCATAAATTAATCTATTTCATTCATAAAGCTTTATAACAGTATGCCTCTTGCTCACTGCTGTTGACTTCTTTGTTCGAGACCCAGGTTTGGATTTTCTTAGTTTGTATATTGGTTCTGGTAGTACAGTACATGAAGTGAGGTGTAGGCCTACAATTTATGATTATTAGTTTATACAAATCTACCATAACATGGGGTGAGATCAGACTGTTTTTGTGAGTTTTATTGCCCTGCTCGTGAAGAACAAATGTTACATGCTTTTCAAAGGAAGATATCATGGAGCATATGTTTTAATTAAGGAATCGCGCACAATGTGCATTATCTTAACCTAAGACTTAACCTACTGACAAACACCCAGTCCTGAACCCGGGAAAGGGAGTTTTCACTACTGAAAAATCCCTGACCCGGCCGGGAATCGAACCCGGGCCGCCGGAGTGGAAGGCAGGCGCGCTACCGACTCACCCACGGCGACGGACTGGAGCATATGTTTTGTAACTAAATTATTATGTATTACATTAAAAGTTATGTTGAGTCTATTTTTAAGTGAATTTACTGATAACAATATCTGAAAATCACTACAATTAGCATCTGGAAACTTATAAGTTGCACTATAATTCCAAATACAATACCTACAACTAACCTGAAATGACAGGAAGGACACCAGGAAGCATAGGTGGGCAGATAACCCTTAAGGTCCTTTGTTACCAATCCGAAGGGAAAGGTGAGTATAAATAGCGACCCCAGAATAGAACACATATAAATTCAAAGAAGAATATAACACCTTTAATAGGAAAGGTCAGTAACAAATCTCAACAATAATATAATAATCTGAAAATCTTAAAACCTTAAAGATTCGTAACAACTCCCAATATGCTAAAGGCATCAAAAGACTAGAAATATTTGAGGAGTAAATAATTATATATCTGAATAATTAGAACCATTAAGCTTGCTCTCTTACACCAATTACGCTATGTGTATAAACAGAATTGTTATCAAATGTGAAACTTAAAGATTCGTAACAAGTCCTAATATACTAAAGAGATCAAAAGACTAGAAATATTTGAGGAGTAAATAATTATATACTGTATCTAAATAATTAGAACCATTAAGCTTGCTCTCTTACACCAATTACGCTATGTGCATAAACAGAATTAATATCAAATGTTAAACATCTACAACTTAGAAGAAACGCTGATCTTCAAATAGAATAACCTAATAAGTCCTTACAAATTACAGTCAGTAAGGTAATAACAATATTGAATAATACGATGGTACCCACCAGATATGGTGCCAAGTGCCATAGATATGGTGGGTACTGGGGAAATAAAATACCTAGGGCGGACCAAAACCAGCAGTAGGGAAGAAAGGTCTCTTAGCCGTAGACAGAAGAGAGACTGCTTTGAAAAGTTAAATAGGAAAATGGGTGAACGAGAAAGCAACGACCAATGGCTGTGGAGTTGTAGCTGTTGGACTGGGACGAGCCAGAGTGTTGGTTGGCTTACGTCGGGGTCACCTGTATGGGACATCAGTGGGAAGAGAAGAATATGGTAGAGTCTAAGTGGTACTTAGATTAGAACGGGATCCATTAGGAGATGGACACCGACAGAAGGAGGATTGAAGAAGAATGATGGAAAACATCGCTGGATTACTGTCTGTTGAGTATTCTCAGTTGTTATATTAAGACATTTTGAAGCGTAGTTTTTGAACTATAACTGTATATTCAATATATTTCGAAGTTATGACTGATGTAATAGATTATCTTGAAATATGTAGGAATGATCAATGGACAGGTAAAGTTAAAATAGATTTGTATAGAGATTGAATTATAGTATGTATAACGAAAGAAAAATAAGTAAATTCACTTTGAGGGTGAGATAGAATTGCAGATTGCAGTAGGCCTATTTCAAGTTCAGAAGATAGAAAAGTTAGCTTAACAGGAAGTTAGGTTAGAGAGAAAGTTTAAATAGAGAAAAATAAGAAATGTTGTTTAGGGTGAAGAATAGTTTCATAATAGGATTCATAGGGGAATTCAGAAACATAGATTTTCACAAAACCAAAAAGAGGAAAAAGAGTAAAATGTTAAGTAAAATGAAGTAAGAAATTAAGATAGTCGGCGAGCTTAGGCGCCCTATCATAAGCAAAGGACTGGGAGATCGAGTAAGTGTTATACTCCCAAAAATGTAGTAAGATCCAAATGTTAGGTTAGAGATGGCTATTTTTTAATTTATGTGTGCGATGCTTTGCGCTTTATCAAAGTAAAAAGAATAAGGGAGACCGTGGAAGTGATGTACTCCTATTGTTGAAAATCAGAGAAAGAATATTGCACCTAATAATTGTAAGTTGATTGTGGTTAATATTTTAACCTAAAAGAGATCACTTCACAGCACC
This sequence comes from Ectobius pallidus, assembly GCA_964059195.1. Lineage (NCBI taxonomy): Eukaryota > Metazoa > Arthropoda > Insecta > Blattodea > Ectobiidae > Ectobius > Ectobius pallidus. Next base: position 24,123,076 of record CAXKWD010000008.1, read on the forward strand.
AGATGGAACCTGTCTCCTATTTCTCCTATAATGTTATCATGCAGTGTCCAACAGAGACACTAATCTGTGGTTCATGAATGCATATGCATATATCTATCTTGAATGTTACTGTACAATAACAGTGGAAGCCTGGTAACAAAAATCACAATTAGTGTGCCTCACATTACTGCATATGACATGTCTGTCAGTGAGGTAGACCATTAAGGGCAAACTGTCTTAGGAGAGAGATCCATCTGGTGGTGTGGTGTTTTCTTGTGTGTGCTGTTTCTTGTTTGTTTTATGCTTGGTTTTGTTTTTGTTTTTATTTGAGATGTACTAACATCCCTGTAAATAGCCTATACAGCTATGCTACATCAGGGATGCGAGTACCAATGCATGTAAATTTATGCTTGACAATAAATATTACTATTACTATAGAGAACATTTAAAGCATACAAAAATTCTTTAAAAAAGCTACCAACTTCATCTTTTATTTTTAATTTGGGAAGTAAATTACTGGGCATTGAAACTAATGTAATTGTAAACAGAATGTAACTACTTTTAAACCTATCATAAGTGTGTGATTTACCATTAAAAAATACATAGATAAACAATATCACAATAAATATGTACAAAATGTCTGAAGTCACCTTATGTTCATTGTCACTACTATGTCTGTTGTCACCTCATGTTACGGTATCTAGAATAAGTCTTCAACATCTTTGCTGTGCGTTTGTAGTTACGCTAGTTTTGCAGATTAAGATAATTTCATAATAAAGTAAACAACTTTCATTATTAATAGTTCCCTATTGAGTTTACATATTAAAATCATTTTTATTTTTTAGGCTGTAGTTGGCTTCTTGAGTTCTATGGCAAGAGTGCTGGATCTAGTGGATGTCCAGTGTAAGGTTATGGTAGCTATAAAACCATATCTTCGGCACAATGTGATCCAAGCAGAGAAAGAGGTAAATACTGATGAAGCTATGTATTAAAATAAAATAAAAATACTAATGCTACTGATATGTAATGAAAGAATAATTTAATTTCTATTACTTAAGCACAGCTGAATGATTTCTATATTTATTTTGTTCTGTAGGAATTACTTCTGAATGCATTAAATCGTCCCATTCCTAGAGTGGTTTACGATAGTGTGGTTAAATGTCAAGATATTGACAAACTCCTAGAAACATTAGAGGAAAGGGAGCGAGACCGAGGTTTAGTGAAGGCTGGGTATGTCCAACCAAACAGAAATCCTTCTCCACAAATAAAAAATGTAAGTTTATTTCTCCTCATTTATAAATCTACTGCTCTTAATCTGAAGTTTTATAGTGCATAGAGTACATAAAAATCTGTATTTAATTTTTGAACTGTTGCCTTCTGTAAAGAATAATTAATTTGAATATGCATGTGATGCTGTATTAAAATGTTTCATGACTCTCAAAAGTGAAGCATTCTTTAGTAAGGTGAACTATAGAATCGCCTATCCTGCTAATGTTAAATTTAATAACTTTATGTCCCATTTTATTAATAACACTGCATACATCTGAATAAAAATCTGTTATCATACTTATGCATGTATAAGCCTCACCCTGTCATATGTCATATGGCATTTTAAGTTGGGGCAAAAAAGAGCAATTAGGGCAATTGTCAAGATATCACCTTCAACCAGCTGTAAACCATATTTCAAAACCTTGGAAATCTTACCATTTCCCTGTGTATACATATATGACGTCCTTTCTCATATCAAATCGTCACATTCCAAATTCAAAACAAATTCGCAGAAACACTTCTATAATAAAAGGAACAAAACAGATCTATGTATCTTAAGCCATAATATCTCCCTGTTTGAACAAAGTTTTGAACACAATGGAATTCATCTTTACAATAAACTCCCCAATTGCATCAACTCAATCAAAAAATTTTAATCAGCTGTCAGAAATTATTTAATGGATGGGTGCTACTATTCCATAGAAGAATATCTATTCCACAATTCACAGCACAGTGCATCTTTTGCTAATTCCCTGAATTAAGTAGCGCATAAGTATAGTACTTTATAAATTGTTTCTTATGATAAGATTATCTGTATTATAAGTTCAGTATTTCTTCTTAGGTTAAGTTTGACGTATCCTACATCAATGCACTTTGATATAATAGATTAATAAAGTATTACTATTACCCTGTATTACTATTACCCTGATTTATGCCTGGTTTCTACAAACTTGTGAATTACCTATGGGTAAATTATCCATGGACAAATTAGTTCCATTTCACCCACAATGATATAATGAGCAAGGCCTTGGAGTTGTACAGTTAATTTAATTCAGAAGGCTTTGATTCTCATTGTTTAAATTATTATTGATCCTACAAAAAGGTTAAATTTTATCCAGCCATTCCTGAAAGGATAAATTAACCCGACGATTTACCCTTGGAAAGATCTAGCCCGAGTTTGTAGGAACATTTTTTCTGTCATTTTCATATTTACCCAGAGGACATTTATCTAGAAACTCGCCACTTAGGCGAAACAAATTGTTCAATTCCCTCAATGAGTTTGGGGTACCGAAGAAGTTAGTTAAACCGATCAAAATGTATCTAAATGAAACCTATAGCAGAGTCAGGGTAGGGAAATTTATACCAGATAGGTTTGCCATTAGAAGCAGCTTGAAGCAAAGAGATGCACTATCACCATCACTTTTTAATTTCGTTTTGGAATATGCCATTAGGAAAGTTCAGGAAAACAACGTAGGCCTAGAATTAAATGGTAGTCACCCAATTTTAGCTTATGCAGATGACATTTGGTTATTGGACGATGACATAAACACATTTGAGAGAAATGCAGAAAGTCTTTTCAATGTCTGCAGGAATGTTGGATTGGAAATTAATACAGAAAAACTAAGTATTTCATCGTGGAATGTCAAAATAATGCTCTACAAAATATTAGAATAGCCGGTAAATCGTTCGAACAAGTGGAAAAATTCAAATATCTGGGAGCAGTAATTATAGACACAAATAATATTTTAGGGAAGAAGTTAAGTGTTGACTAAAATCAGGAAATGCTTGTTTTTATGCAGCTCAGAAACTCTTTATCATCTCATCTTCTGTCTAGAAATCTAAAAATAAAGATTTATAAGACTGTTATGCTGCCGGTTGTATTAAATGGATGTCAGACATGGTCGCTTACTCTTCAGGAAGAACATAATCTGAGAGTGTTTGAAAACAGGGTGGTTAGGAAAATATTTGGGACTAAGAAAGATGAAAATGGGGACTGGAGAAAACTGCATAACGACAAGCTTCATGACCTGTACTCTTCACCGAATATAGTAAGGGTAACTAAATCACAGAGGATGAAATGGGCTAAACATGTTGCTTGCATTGGGGAGGAAAGACATATCTCAAAAGTATTGACTGGAAGACCAAAGGGAAAAGACCACTTGGAAGACCTAGACATAGGTGGGAGGACAATATTAGGATAGGTTTAAGGGAAGTAGGATTTGTGAGGGATGATTGGATAGAGTTAGCACAGAATAGGGTTGAATGGCGGGCTCAGGTAAGCACAGTAATGAACCTTCGGGTTCCATAAAATAGTTAATATTCTTTTAGCTTGCTGAGGAATTGTCTATTGCCATTGAGTAAGTAAGTCAGTGATATTCTTTAAATATTGTACCCCTAGAATGATAAATATTGACTAAACAATACTCGTAAAATACATAACTATATATATTTATTTATTTATATTTATTCCTTTCTTTCTGTAATGACTACAGGCTGATAAACGACAAAGATTACCAATCAAGCAAGTCATGAGTATATAAGTATGTTAAAAAATTAAATTGAGAAATTAAATTGAAAACTAACACTTATTTGTAGCAAATTTAAGTTCAGAAAGTTCACAAAAAACTTCACTTGTCAGAAAGTCTTGGACTTCAGGTCCTAAAAATGAAATTAGGTTTCTTCATTCTTAGTTTTAGAATTTCATCGTTTTAAAATGTTTTATTTAGGAATTTATTGATTTTTATAAAACACTTTCAAAGTGACCGAGGATTGTTTTTACCTTTTCAAACCGCTTATTTAATTAATGCTCCTTGCATAACATTGAACATTGAAATCTTCCATCAAAATCTTCATGAACACAACATGAGGTCTTTAGTATTTCAATCACTGTACGAACTCTAAGTCGGTCAGTGACTGAACAGCTGGGCTGTGATTTCATTCATTTTTCCTTAAGTTTTGCTATTTGTTTTTTCCTGGACCCTTAGATTAGATTAGATTAGATTAATGAGGGATAGTGTAAGCCCTTCGGCTTCTCAACACTGCGACCTTAATGGATCTATTGTGAATACCCTATATCCTATTCTAGCAGTCACCACTTTAATTTAATTTTTGTTACTGAAAAACCCACTACCCGGCCGGGAATCGAACCCAGATCGCCAGGGTGGAAGGCAAGTATGCTACCTATACACCCGTGGCAGCGAACTCGTGAACCCTTTCCCTGATGATAGATAGAAAATGAAAAGCCTCATTGAAACAATAAAGTGTCAGAGAATGGAAATAAATTGGGATTAGCAGTCTGTTTGTTAATTGGTGTATGAAGACAGTGCTCAAACAACGGTAGTGAGCATACCATTAGCTAATATGAAAATATGCTTATAGATCCTGTAGATGCTCGTATCAGAATCAATTTTGTAAATTTTTGAAATTTGTACTGTGCATATTAAGTTAGATTATTAGGGGTTTAGTGTATAGTGTGTATTTTATGTTTAAAATTTTATCAAAATAATGATCTTTATTTACCACTGTGGCTGGAAAGTGTGATTTTTAACCAGTTGTAACAATTTTTTTTTTCATAATTTATTTTTGTGAATACATGACTCTTCCCTTCTCATTTATTTTTGTGTGCGTTTCGCACGGCTAACTTATTTCCACATCTAAAACTATTAATGATTGACGGTTAACTGTTTGCATTTCAGATAATTTCCTATTGACTTTATTATTAAAGTACATTCAAACTTCTGAATTCATGCACTGCTATATTCGTATGCAGTGTACAAGTATATATAAAGACATGCCCAGAAAAACGAGCTAACCCTCAATAATTTTTTCACTATTTATGCTGCTGTTTGTCTTGTTCTGGGCTTAATAAAGAAAAAAATTGATTCAATTTGTATGAATGCTTGAAGCTTATGTTCACAGAAATTAACAAAAATAACTTCAACAATTTTTTCCAGCCTCATTCTTTCATGAAACACTATTGTTCTCTATTTTACAAAAATGTGCGTTAGCCCGTTTTCTGGGCATGTCTTCATGTATGAATTTTTAGTAATTTACAGTTATCTCCATGAATTTGGATTAAACAGAGTAAATTTCTTTTGCAGTTGTTTCGTCGTCTCACATCTGAAGGTATGACAGAAAGTGTAGAAGACTATCTGCTCTCTATGTCTCGTCATCTCCGTAAGATAAATCGATATCGAGTAGGATCTGACTCTAATAAAATGAACAACCGGATAGCAGATGGGAAGGTAAAGTATTATCAGTAAACATGAATCATTAATTCCTTACTACCACCTCTCGATAAAAATCCCAATATGTACCTTCCAGATAGCTTAACTGGAAGATGTCTTGTACTATAATAATTGAATAAATAAAATAAACCTATCGTGCCCATGTAGGGCAAAGGCCTCCTAAGAAGGGTTTAGCTCCTCTTATCTAGCATGGCAAGCTACTCTGCGCTAGTGAAGTTGTTTGTGATTTTGAGCATCATGTACACTTGAACTTTAACACTTAGTCTAGAGCGCTTAGTCTTGCGTATTGTTCAGTGTTTTCCCCAGTTCTTTCCACTTATTTCTTCTTTTGGCTACCCTGGTCCATTGTTGGCCCACTTGATCCTTGATGAGGTCCTCCCATCTCCTTTTTGGTCTGCCGTGCAGCCTTCTTTCTTGTCTGGGGTCCCATATGGTACTCCTGTAGGTCTTGTACTACCATCACCAAATTGCTATGGAGAAGAGTGCAGTGAAATTTTGAATGGTAGAACCATGAACCCATAGTCTGTTTATTCTAGTTTGGGCAAAACTGTGAGCACTATAGTCTGTTTATTGTAGTTCGGGCGGCCTCCGCAAATACTCAGTCGTAGTGTTTTTTTTCTTTCTTTCTTTCTTCTTTTTCTTTTCCCCTTTTCTGCAATAAAATTACTTCAGAACATATCATTTCAAGCACATTAATCAATTTGTGCAGTTCTACAACATTCAACATGAACGTAAAAGCTTTCTTCATCAACTCTATAATTCAGGTGGCTACAGAGCTCCAGTGGGCTGCAATTTTGTTTCCACCAAATCTGCCTACCTGGAATTGCTGATTTATTGGCTACTCCACTCTCCCAGTTGCTTAACTGGGAGTTGATCTTCTAGATAACTTGTATCAGGAGGTGGTAGCTTGCAATTTTTGTTCAACTTCTAGATGTACCCTACCTAGCAGATAAATATTTTACCCAGATACAGCAGTACAGGCCCTTAAAGTGTGGTACTACTCAAATATTGCATCTGGCAACAAAGGTTGCTTTATCAATTAGAACAGTTTTAAAATATTTGTTCTTGATAATTGCCTTTAAACAATATATGTATGGATTTTGGTATCCATCAACAGTATTCTACAGCATCTGGAGGTAGATAAGTAAGTCGGTTCTTAGCTACGTTTTGCATTCTGTTAAAGTCTTCTTCTTCTTCCAATGGTCTTCCATTGGGTCATCTAGCCCATTTGGAATCTGGCGTCCCAGTAGAGATGTGAGATTAGTTGTCTCTCTTGTTTGGACTTGTCCAGTTTGTTGCACAGTAGGAGGTGGTGCCTCTTCATGGGGTCCATGCTATTGCAGAGTGTGCAGCTGTCTGAGTTGAGGATTCCTATTCTGTGGAGATGTTGGGCCAAGCAATCATGTCCGGTGTCTAGCCGAAACAAAGCTACTGCCTCCTTTCTTGGTTTTTTACTGTTGACTGTCCAGTTTTTTTGTATGTTATCCCATGTTTTTCTTCTCATAGCCTCAGTACAGGAACTTTCATATTTCTGTCTCAATTTTCGTTGGAGGATTCTTTTTGCTTCATTTTTTGTAGTGGTTTTGGTTTTTTGACGAAGACTGGTTCCTTTTTTGCCAGAAGGTCACCAATTTCGTTCCCTTGGATTCCCACATGTGAAGGTATCCATTGGAAGTGTAACCCCCTCCCCCACCTTATGGTCACCTCGACAATAATTACAACTTTCTTCTTCTTCTCAATCAGCTGGGCCACATCTTCTTGCTACCAGAGGGCTCTGTAAATATGACCGAGGAGAGGGTACAAAAGAAAAATACGAAGAGCCTGGAACTGCTTTCCAGCCTCTTCGCCTCAAAGAAGAACAATCATATAAAAATGGAAGCTAACCTTAAAATATATTGAAATCTTTTCATACTACAAAATGACATCTTGCTTTAACAAATGTTTAGAATATAAAATCTGATAGACAGTGGACAAGAGATGTGTACAAAAATTAAAGCTGAAATGAAACACATTATGTATTACAATTAAATAACTGGACTGAAGGTCCCAAAACATATACGGGTGAAGCCCTCTTCTTATTTAATTCGGGTGAAGCCCTGTTATTATTTAAAAGTTTAAATCCTGGAAAGAAATCAATTAGTATACAATAAAATATTTCCCTGCTAAATTAAAATCAAATTTTCATACAGGTGTGAAGCACCTCATAATTTAAATATTACACCATTCATTCTACAAGGATATAACATGCTTTTGATGTAGATAAATACATTCCTCATTCTCTTTTCAAATGGTCGACCTTCAAAATATCATAATTTAAAAATAACAACAATATTACTTTATACAAAATCTAACATTCAAATAACATACCTCAATATCATGCATCCCATATTCTGGCCAGACACATCACACATGCTAAAGTCCATCACATGCAGCATACACAAGGCCTAAAAAACAATACTGCTCCATCCTAGGCTAAAAGATAGGAGCAGGCTCAGATACTTAAAAGGACACTTTAAAAACGGGGAGAAAACAAGAAAGACAATAAATTTAGAAAAATTCACACATGTTAAAAGATAAGTGGAAATGAATGGGAACTGCAAGAATAATTAAAATGGCTACTCATTCTCAAACAACAACCATAATTCCCAGCATGCCAAAATATAAACTTATTACTTTTACTTTAAACGGCAATGGTGGCCACAAAATCTAATTTAATCTCATGCATCCTGCATGTCAGATACTTTCAATCTACATCACATCAAAATACCATGCCACCATAACCAAATATCAATACAAGTTTCACAAAAGCATGCCTGGGTCAATAAGATAATAATTAAAATATACACAACATGCAGTTCCCACACTACTAAAACCTATATACAAATAAATACAAATTTCCACGTACCTTTACAACATGGTGAAAAACAGAGAAGAAGACCAAAATGCAGGCTTACATATTCCTGCCACAAGACACAAATAGTAACATCTACCTCCCCGCGTCCATGTTAAGTAAAAGAGGAAGCTAATAGGGGTGCATTCCTTTTTATATGCTTTTTCTAATTACGTCACTGCGCACTCGCAGTATAAATTTATTTCCAAAGAGCCCTATTATGCATAGAAAATCTCACCATCTCAAAGACACAATGCATGGCCAACTGAATCTAGGGCTGAAACGCAGATACAGAGAGAAGGATAACAGCGTTGCCAATCAGTGCAAGTTTAGATAACTTAAGCGGGGAAGAGGGATGAAGGGCAGGAAAGAAGTTGAATGCTCTTTTCGCTATCAGCTGTTTACTGGCGGAGAAATAAATTCTTTAGTCTGCCTCGCTTGATTATTGCGTCACACTACCAGCTCATAAATTTTCCATTATTACGTAGAAAAACTAATTAAGCATGTAACAATAAAAAAATATTGTTACATACTCCCACCCCTTGAGTTGGAATATATGCTGGATATATTCCAACACTAAAGTCAACTTAGATATGAACTATAGTAAAGTCAGATGTGAGCGACTGACCAACAGTGTCCATGACAGACAGGGTATGCCACAAAATCTGCCTGACCTTTTACGAGCACTAATATCACTGACGAATCATACCTGAGAGCAAGTGTCCTCTTACTTGCATAACAGTGATCACGTTTCACTAGTGTCCAGACTAGATGCTCATCGACAGCCACTCAAGCATTTACAGAGACGAGACGTAGGGCGAGATACATCTGCAAGTCTCCATTAGCAGGCAAGTCAGTAGGTCAGGAAACAGACTCCGGCAGCAACCCACAGTCAAGGCACAGTCAGCGACATCAGCATCCGCCTCACCAAACAGTCCATCCTGTGAACAGAACTTAGCGGCAGATAAGGAAATTCAAAAAGAAAGCGACATGAAAATAAACCCTTTCCTTCCTCTCAGCTAAGAGATCTAACTTACAGAGTGAAATATTCTGCCTGAAAGAAGTTAAAGTTATCCTGTGTGTATCAAAAATTTACTTAACATGACTGTTTTTTAAATAATTAAAATTTTCTAACCACATTCTATACATACATGCACTCTTACAAATAAAATACACAAAAATTACTCTATTAATCATACCAGCAAATACACAACCTAACATAACCTAAAAAATTAAACTTAACTTTACATTTGGGTTTGTTTCCAAAAAAAAACTTATCCTTGGTTTCATTCCAGGTCATAGTTTACCTGATACTATAATATAAGTCCAATCGGGAAGAGCCTTTGGCAGAAGAGACAGAAAAATGGCAGAAGGAAACCCCCATAAGCCTCCAACTACTGCACTGCACGGCTTACTCATGCTGAAATCTTAATATACAGCATGGCCAAGAACATAAAGTCAAAATCAGAGCTGTGGAGAAAGACAAAATAAAGGTGATCATTTAAATCCTCGCAATAGCTTCCTTATGATTCGCAGTGGCATCACCAACAGCGACATGACTAATGGAAACCTCTAACAGCATTCTCCTAGCTGTCGAAGAAAACCACAAACATCTCTAAGAATCTAGCTATAAGATGCTAAGGAAAAACGATGAGAAACAATAGGACAAGTATACCTCTCGGTTCTGGGTAATACCAAATCCTACAGTACGGTAGCATTTAAGCTTTAAGCAGCAACAATATCTCAAGAACCATAGGTGGGCGTTGCCCCTACACTAGGCATATTGGAGAAAACCCAGATAGCCCCCCATAAGGCTTCTGAGCCAAAAGTCTCCCCTCGAGAATTGTTATAAGGCTGCGTTCAAGAAAGCCCCTTCCGAGCCTTTTTGAACAGAAACAGTAGAAAAGAGTGCACCAAAGTCGATGGCGGCCAACCATGACCCGACTGGAATCCTGCATCAGTCTAAGCCACTCAAATCTACAGTACAGTAACTTCAACTGCAACACATGCAGTTCCTCTGCATCCATCACTACTCCAGATGCAGGCAAAAACATAACCTCTCCTGACTCCCCATATAGTATCTACATAACCTCTCCTGACTCCCCAGTAAATTTTCAAGTTTGTTTAAACAGAAACCAACTGGTTTATGTGTGTGCCACTGTGGAAAGCGCATTATAAGTCACACAGTCAGTCATAAGTCAGAAACGTCTGTCGATAGTCAATTCCTCGGTTTCACACGACACAAAACAGGTACACCCGCTTAAACAAACTCCCATAATGAATTACTCTTGAATTATTCTAGTCAAAACCGGTATTAAAATTGTCACTAAACCACTCCCCTGGCAGAAAGATCTAGCCAGACACAGCAAGCCTAAAGCTTAGCTGCCCAAGAGCAAAGCCTATCACTAAACTCAAGAAAAATGCGCCAATAATAGCAGAATTACTAAAACACCGACAGGCAAAACTACACAGGGTTCCTGTGGAACTTTCACAGCAACCGAAGCGGCCATAGAACACACAGTTCTAACTGTACCTCACTTCCACAAGGCAATCCCTCCTACAAGGACCTATCTGATGTCTACTCTAACCTCAAATTTGCCATTTAAGGCCACCTAGAGTAAAATATTAGAAAATCTAGCTCACTGGCCTCTTGAGAATCCATAGGCCTATTTATAATGATAAAATATTCCTCAATTTACTTGAAATTCACTGAAATATCATTAGAATGACTATCAAGGAGCTGGGACAAGACACATCTGCCACGACACAGCAGACTTACATTTAACACAGGGGAAGAAAGCAAAAAGAGAGATCTATCCTACACGGAATTAATGAAAAAAGAAATGAACTCACCGATAGGTTATTACAGCAGATTGACTACTTCCTACAGAGAGCCACATCACATTAGAAACTTCATATTCCAGTACAAGACCTCACAAGCTGCTGAAAGCTTCATCCCTGAGCAGCTGCAGGCTACAGACTCCTGGTGCCTACTTTCAGCTCACCAGAATATCTTAGGAAAGCTTCACCAACTCCAAGATGATACATGAAAAGTAATTTTCACAATATTAGACAAGTTCAAGGAAACAAACCCCACAACACAAGTATAAAAACCCTTCCATACAAATAAACAAAATCCCTGCCTAAAATAAAATTAAAATTTATGAAATTTTACAGCAAGATGTACACAAAAAATCCACTGTCAAGACTACAAGTTAAGAGAAAAAAAAACAAGAGCGTGGACGAACCCAATGGTTATACAACCACGCTCTGCTACCAATTTGTAACCCCCTCCCCCACCTTATGGTCACCTCGACAATAATTACAACTTTCTTCTTCTTCTCAATCAGCTGGGCCACATCTTCTTGCTACCAGAGGGCTCTGTAAATATGACCGAGGAGAGGGTACAAAAGAAAAATACGAAGAGCCTGGAACTGCTTTCCAGCCTCTTCGCCTCAAAGAAGAACAATCATATAAAAATGGAAGCTAACCTTAAAATATATTGAAATCTTTTCATACTACAAAATGACATCTTGCTTTAACAAATGTTTAGAATATAAAATCTGATAGACAGTGGACAAGAGATGTGTACAAAAATTAAAGCTGAAATGAAACACATTATGTATTACAATTAAATAACTGGACTGAAGGTCCCAAAACATATACGGGTGAAGCCCTCTTCTTATTTAATTCGGGTGAAGCCCTGTTATTATTTAAAAGTTTAAATCCTGGAAAGAAATCAATTAGTATACAATAAAATATTTCCCTGCTAAATTAAAATCAAATTTTCATACAGGTGTGAAGCACCTCATAATTTAAATATTACACCATTCATTCTACAAGGATATAACATGCTTTTGATGTAGATAAATACATTCCTCATTCTCTTTTCAAATGGTCGACCTTCAAAATATCATAATTTAAAAATAACAACAATATTACTTTATACAAAATCTAACATTCAAATAACATACCTCAATATCATGCATCCCATATTCTGGCCAGACACATCACACATGCTAAAGTCCATCACATGCAGCATACACAAGGCCTAAAAAACAATACTGCTCCATCCTAGGCTAAAAGATAGGAGCAGGCTCAGATACTTAAAAGGACACTTTAAAAACGGGGAGAAAACAAGAAAGACAATAAATTTAGAAAAATTCACACATGTTAAAAGATAAGTGGAAATGAATGGGAACTGCAAGAATAATTAAAATGGCTACTCATTCTCAAACAACAACCATAATTCCCAGCATGCCAAAATATAAACTTATTACTTTTACTTTAAACGGCAATGGTGGCCACAAAATCTAATTTAATCTCATGCATCCTGCATGTCAGATACTTTCAATCTACATCACATCAAAATACCATGCCACCATAACCAAATATCAATACAAGTTTCACAAAAGCATGCCTGGGTCAATAAGATAATAATTAAAATATACACAACATGCAGTTCCCACACTACTAAAACCTATATACAAATAAATACAAATTTCCACGTACCTTTACAACATGGTGAAAAACAGAGAAGAAGACCAAAATGCAGGCTTACATATTCCTGCCACAAGACACAAATAGTAACATCTACCTCCCCGCGTCCATGTTAAGTAAAAGAGGAAGCTAATAGGGGTGCATTCCTTTTTATATGCTTTTTCTAATTACGTCACTGCGCACTCGCAGTATAAATTTATTTCCAAAGAGCCCTATTATGCATAGAAAATCTCACCATCTCAAAGACACAATGCATGGCCAACTGAATCTAGGGCTGAAACGCAGATACAGAGAGAAGGATAACAGCGTTGCCAATCAGTGCAAGTTTAGATAACTTAAGCGGGGAAGAGGGATGAAGGGCAGGAAATAAGTTGAATGCTCTTTTCGCTATCAGCTGTTTACTGGCGGAGAAATAAATTCTTTAGTCTGCCTCGCTTGATTATTGCGTCACACTACCAGCTCATAAATTTTCCATTATTACGTAGAAAAACTAATTAAGCATGTAACAATAAAAAAATATTGTTACAGAAGCTGATAGTTTTATGTAAGTTGTTCAGTACATCTAGTGTTTTTCTTATTTCATTTGTGGTTTTTGACTGAGGTTTTGAGTTGGATGTGATTGCTTCTATTGCTGCTTTTGAGTCTACTAAAAGAACTGCTTTTGTGAATGCCTTTGGCCGGTAAATGAGTTGAGTTAGGGCAGTTAAAATTGCTTGGAGTTTACCTCCGTATGCGGTCTGGTTTTTGCCCACTGATATATAGTGGCTAAAAAGTTCTGAGTATACCCCTGCACCTGCCCTGTTGCTTCCTGCATTCTGTTAAAGTAATCAAATCCTTTTTTAATATTACCTAAGCATTTGACTATTTTCATTACTCTCATAGACATGAAACAATAAATACACTTACAGACAGTCTTAATTAAATAGAACTGGTAATGGGAAAATGTCACTATTGTAATTCTAATATGTAATTGCATTGTGTATGTGTATTGCAGATTCGCTTAGGAAGCCTGAAGGTACCAATTCAATGCCATTCTATTCCTTTACAATCAATTAGTAAACCAGACAACATGGCCACTATTACACAAACCAGGTAATATAGACCTTTTCTAATTAATTTCAATTGTTATAAGGCTGTTGTTTCAATAAATATTATATATATATTTATGTATATATATATATATATATATATATATATATATATATATATATTTTAACTGTCAAGAGCGATGTTTGTGGTTTTTAAAATATGCATATTTCTTGAAGCATACCAGGAGACAATTAATTTTAAATTAAATGCTTTAATATCAATTTATTTAGAATTAATTAATCCATTGGGATGACTTGCACATTTTACTTACCAAATGTTTTTGGCAGAACATGTTTCTTGGAACTTGGGCCACATCCTCACAGTCAACTGCTCTTTCTTTTGAGGATTTAATACACCTCTGTTTACGTTTTTTGAACTTTGTTCTCGAAAGTTTGTCCACATCCTCACCCCTAAGTCAATTGTCAAATCTTGCTTTTGAAGATCTTAATGCATTTCTGTTTGCAAATTTTTATATTTTTCAAACCAAGCTTTCTTCTTGTATTTCAAAACCCATTACAGTATCCCATCTCCAATTTTCTAATGTTATTTTCTCCCCAACTTCAAGGTCTTTGAGCTTTCGTACTGACTTCAATATTGGACATCCTTATAAATGTCCTATTTATCATTCCAATAGTGACCTCTATAAATTATAGTTATTGTCTCAGTATGGGTTGCCATTGCTGTTTTGGCAATATTTTTTTGTTTTTGAAGTATCCCTTTAACATTGTCTACATTTCTTTTGGTTTTACTTTTTTACAGAGTATATTTTGTTGCATTTTGTGCAATTTATCTGGTAGGTGTCTGGTTCTTTTTCAGGGTATGCCATCTTTATTTGTGATTTTCATTAAGAGTCTGTGGTATATTTGTTCTAGCTCAGGTTATGTCATATTCTTTGAAGATTTTACTAAAACTAGTTGCCATTAGTGTGTGAACAATTCTAATTTTAATAGTCTAATAATATTTACGGGAGCCATAGTAAAGTATTGAAATATTAACATTGTTATAATATTATAATACAGCAAACGTCCGATTAATGTGTTAAGTGCGATATTATATTCATGCATGAATAATAAAAAAACACGGATAATCCAAATTAAGAATTACTACATTCTGGCTTCAAGCAATATTGTTATGTGCTACACTTGTAATCTAATGTGATTTTAATAAGCCTCTAAATGCTACTAAATTTATCATAATACTCGTTGTGCTCATAATTTTCATTGACAATAATAATATATATGTATATATAACTTTTAACCCTTTGCAAGGGGAATATTGATATAACGGGCATGAGATTTTGAATTTCCTGCACTTTGTCATTAGTCATTCCATTGCGCATAGAGAATATTACATGGCTTCCAGAGATGCCAAATATCATCCTCTAAGCACAATATTACAACTTAAGTGCTGGAAGCTCAAAATTAAGTTTGGAAAATTCAAAATCTTGTACCCTGTTATATCCACATTCAGCTGGCCAAGAGTTAAAATGGGAGGAAGAACCTTGCGTGGATAATCCACAAACCATGTAATCAAGCCATGGATAATTGGAAATTGTAATAATTGTGAAGTCTAGTGGTGAATTTTGTATTTTCATTTTGATTAACAGAATTAAGCATTTTTATTTTTTTATTATTATTATCTTGCTATTTTCTCTGTCAAATTCCAGTAACTTTCTGAATTTTTAGGTTTTTATCATATTGTTATTTTTTAATGGAATGTCAAACAGTCAGTGGGTTTGATTATTGATTGTGTCAACGAATTGAACCAATTAAATCAATTATATTGGTTCCCTGTGTGCTGTGTGAATTACATTTTATTTTAACAACAGTCTACTATAATAGGTGATCAAAACAATTCAGTTTACTATTATAATGTAAGAGTTTAGAACAAGAATGTAATTAAAAGTATCATCATCATCATCATCGTCGTCTTCATCATCAACAACAATCATCTGTAGCTCTACAGCTTGGCTTCCTTAAGTACTCTTCTCCAATTGTCCCTGTCTTTGACACCCTTCCACCGTTCTTTAACTCTTAAAGTTTCCTCAAATCCTCTGTAATACCATTCATCCAATGCAGTTTGAGTCTTCCTCTACCTCTCCTTCCCTCAGGTTTGCAGTCCACAACTTTTATTTGGCCCTCAGTCTCTTTCATCCTCTTCACGTGTCCAATCCATTGCAATCTTGAGATCTTAACCACTTGCACCACATCTGGGTCTTTGTAGAGGCTGTATAGTTCTTGGTTTGTTCTCATTCTCCAACCTCCCTATCTTTACTAGGTGTATAGATTTTCCATAGTATTTTCCTTTCTTAATTTTATTGTATGGTGTCAGCTTGGGTCATGGTCCAGGACTCTGATCCATATAGAAGTCAGGTCTTATTAAGGTCATACACAATCTACATTTTGTATCGTATGTTAGGAGTCTAGATTCAAAATGTCTCCATAGACCATAATAGCATTTATTGGCATTTTGTATTCTTCTGTTAATTTCTACCGATACATCATTAATGTTAGTAATTATGGTCCCAAGGTATACAAAATTTATTACTTTTTCAACCTTAAGATCTTCAATTTGGATGCATGAATCATAATATCCTTTCATTTCCACCAACAACTATATATTTTGTTTTGTTCTCATTTATTTTTAGTCCCATCTTTTTAGCAGGATTTCTAAGGGCAGTAAATGCTTTAAGAACATCTCTTAAGCCATAAGTTGTCCTGATTTATGAAAAATTTTTCCTCGGGTTTGTATATTAGCATCTCTTATGACTTTCTCGAGAGCCAGGTTAACAGTAGTTTTCTCAAGAGTTTGTCTTAATGTAAAAATCTTATCAGTGGTAGATTTCCCAAGATGGAAACCAGCCTGATAGCTCCCTACTGCTTTTTCTACCTAAGGCAACTCATCATCATCAGGATCTAAAGGCAATGCCTTGTTGTAGTAGCCATGTCTTCCTCTTCATCGCTGTTCTCTTTAGATTTTCGTATGACAGCACGTCCATATCCTTTATCATGTTTTTAATAAATGAATTTCTTGGACGTCCTCTTGATTTCTTTCCCAGTATTTTCCCTTCAAAAATGTTAATGAGTAGACCATTGTGCCGAAATGTATGACCCACTAACTTTGCTCTTCTTTGCTAAGGCAACTAACAGTTATAAAATTTTGGAAGCTATTTTATAAACCTCACTCAAAAGTGTTATACCTTTCTATATATGTTATCTGGTAATTCTCCCACATAGACTTTAAGGAATTTTACTTAGTGAATTAGTGGTAAATAGGCAGAAATTCATTTTCTGTCCTACAAAAGTGATAAAGACACAGCTTCTATTCTTTATGTTCTAATCAGGTTGGGGACTGTAGACAGTGACTTATACAAAAGTCACCATTATCTCGGCACATTAAGTTTTATTCTGGAAATCAGTGAATATTATGCAATCTGCCCCAGGCCCCGTTTTGGACATAGCCTCAAAATTTTATTTATTTATTTTTACCAGACCCGAGATGAGTCTTGGTTTGAGTGAATAAATAGTGTCTTTAAAACCACATTGTACATTTTTAAACAATGAATTAAATAAAAAAAAGGTTAAAAACAACCATATCAGAAGTACCGTAGGCCCACTGTAATAATACAAGCCCTGACAAGCAAGAGAAGAGATGGCAATCTCGTTTGACAAGCTTAGCCCTAATATAAATTGAAAACTCTGTTGCAAAATGAGTAAGTTTTGATGATGTAATAACAAAATTTGCAGAGGCAAAAACTAGCCAGAAAAAAATCTTAATTTATGTACTGTTTAGTTTATTATCAATCTACGTTCTTAATCTTTGCTGTTTGCTGTTTGCTGTTTGAGTTTTCCTTCTTTTGTACATAAAAATGTTATGAAATCACAACTACCCTGTTTAGTTGACCTTATCTTTTCATTACCATGGCTGAAGTTATTGCGTCATAAGTCAGCGCTAATACTCTAAGCAAACTTATGGTAAAACGTAAAATTGCCTTATGCATAATAAGCATGTGAATCCCAAATGTAAAAAAGTATTCCATTATTAAATAGTTTATTCAGAATACACAGAAATATAAATTACTATCATATATTTGAATACTGTGTGAATGGTATAAATTGTGAATATTGGGTAGACACCCATTTGATTAGCGCCCCAGGCCCCCATCATTGTTGGTATGCCACTGTAGGTACTAAAATGGATTTTCTAAAAACTTAACACATGTGTGCACTAAGTGATCAACATGATTTATCTACGTAAAAACAATATGGTCTAAATGCTAGCACATTCAATACAAAAATGTGTTATAAATAAATAATTAACCCCAAGCCCAGATTATGCAAAATACTTAACACCAGCAAATCATAACACTGTCTAGTTTAGGCCCAGTGTGAAAATTAATTTCTCCCGACGTTTCGAAGGCCCACGCTGCTTCCATTGTCAAGGGCGTTGAAGTGCCAAGTCGTCGTCCTGGTATAGAATTCAAATTGCGCAGATCCGACCAATCAGGTGTCCATAGCCCCTCAATCGGTCCTTTTTTGGGCCAGCCTCTCCCTGCTGTCCATCACCTGTTTGAGGCAGTGATTCCAAATAGGGCTGATGTTAATTCCCACATCTCGTTTAGGTTGTCAGGTCCCAACTTAATTTCAATCACCTCTTTTATTAGTCTGTCCCAGTAACATGATGTCTTGGCTAGAATTGTGGGAAAATTCGATTTTGTGTCCTGGGCTGGAGTTGATGGCATGTTCTGCTACCGCTGATTTCTCAGGGTAGAAGAGTCTCATGTGTCGGGCATGTGCCATGCAGCGTTGATCAATAGTGCAGGCAGTCTGGCTGATGTATGCTCTACCGCATTCACAAGGAATGCGATACACACCAGGGGTCCTGAGGCCCATTTCGTCATTCACGGGTCGTAACAAGAGCTTCTGATTTTCGAGGGTGATTTGAATACTGCCTTGATCTTCCTCATCCACAGTATGTGGGCTAGTCTCTGAGATAGATTCCCAAAATATGGCAGTAATGTGACTCTTGTGGTGTCTTGTGGGGTCACAGTTGAGAACGGAGAGGTGTCCTTCACACTCTCATCCAGAGAGCCATTTCCATTTTGGACAAAGAGAGCCTACCTGACGAACTCTGCCATCTTAGGAAGACTTTTCTACAGAATAGCTATCGTGTTGCCGAAATTCGTATGGCCCTGAAAAGGACCATTTGCCAGAAAACACAAACACCTGATTCTGAGGACACCACAAGAGTCACATTACTGCCATATTTTGGGAATCTATCTCAGAGACTAGCCCGAAGAGGAAGATCAAGGCAATGTTCAAACAACCCCTGAAAATCAGGAGCTTTTACGATCCGTGAAGGACGAAATGGGCCTCAGGACCCCTGGTGTGTATTGCATTCCCTGTGAATGCGGTAGAGCGTACATCGGCCAGACTGCCCACACTATTGATCAACGCTGCACGGAACATGCTCGACACATGAGACTCTTCTACCCTGAGAATCAGCGGTAGCAGAACATGCCATCAACTCCAGCCCAGGACACAAAATTGAATTTTCCAATACCACGATTCTAGCCAAGACATCATGTTATTGGGACAGGCTAATAAAAGAGGCTATTGAAATTAAGTTGGAACTTGACAACCTAAACAGAGATGTGGGAATTAACATCAGCCCTATTTGGAATCACTGCCTCAAACAGGTGATGGACAGCAGGGAGAGGCTGGCCCAAAAAAGGACCGATTGAGGGGCTACCAATACCTAATTGGTAGGATCTGCGCAATCTGAACTTGTATATTTTCTATACCAGGATGATGACTCGGCACTTCAACGCCCTTGAAAATGGAGGCAGTGAGGGGCCTTCGAAATGTCGGGAGAAATTCATTTCCACACCTGGCTAACCACCCGAGAAACTTTCACTCAGATTCTTTGTCAGGAAAACCCCTGCTCTTACATAGTTTAGGCCCCTTTCCCAAACTTATAATCTAATAACTTTAACCTTTGTTAAAAATTTCCCCAACCTTCCTCTTCTTCCTCTGTCGAATATTCCCTATTTGAATTATTGAATATATCCGGCAGATATTTTTTTTCTTTATATGCACCATACGCATCTGGTTCCTTTACGTATAATAATGAGTAATATTAATATGTGGTAGAACTGGTATTCTTATTTAGAATTTGGAATACTCTTTCATAGGAACAGTTCCTCCCCCGTTGATTTACATAATAACGTTTACATATTGGTTCTTGTAAATTCAAACTATGTTTACAGCAGGCATGTCAAACTCAACTTTTACTAAGGGTCACTCGACTTGATAAACTGAAATCCAAGGGCCTCATGCCGTAATAAAAATATAACCTTTTGTTCTTATAAAATTTAAGCATGTTTTTGTATTTTGTAAAAAGCTGCCACCCAACTTTTAAATTTTAAAACACCATAAGCTTACAATAAGACACTACGTATCATTCTTGCCAACTGATGCTGTGGGCATTATAATCAATACATTTTTAATTCATTACATGGAAAATTTAGCCTATGGATACTGAAAATAGCAGGACTTTAACACAGAATCACTTACAAACTTTTAGGCTTACATTCATTAATTCATATATATATTGGAAGTTTACACAGTGAAGCTATATTATAAAGGATATAATATTGAGTTGGGTCTAGCACGTATACTTCACTTTTTGTATAAATACCTGAACTAGTTTCGAAGACCATCGTCATTCATAATCATCAGATTAACACCAACTTGCGAGAATTAAGTTTGAGCAAATTTATCTCATTAAACTCGTCATCTTGAGTAGGATTTATTAAGACTATTCCATGAATAAAATGTACCAGTAATGGATTTTGTAAATAATAATTATTTTCTTACTTTGTTGTCAATATTCTGTCTGGTGTTAATCTGCACAGGCACTGCACTATCTTCTGTAGCCTACTGATAGAAAATCAGGTTTTAGCAAATTTTATTCTAGATAACATTTTTTGGCATTTATACATTTTACCTAAAACTTTAGGGGGGGCCGCTTGTTTGACACACCTGGTTTACAGCATTCTGTGGTTGCCATAATAGCATTAAAATTTAAAACTAAAAACCAACCACTTAGGTCTTGTATATTAACCATTTAACTTACTTAAATGATTCATGCCATTAAATTTAACTGTTTGGTGATGAATTATTTTAACAAATTGTTTCACTTAGAAAATTGATGCATCAAATATTGGCAAGTTATATGTGGTAGAACAGAATAGAATTATTTATGTACACAATTACATACATAGTCATCCCCCACTTTACATATCCTAATTATAAGTCTAGCACTATCCCTTAAAAATCCCCTCATGCTTTGACCCCTTGGTTTATATCTGTTGTAAGAAATAAATCCTTTGCATGCAAAAATGTAACATGTATTCACTTACATTGAGTAGTCTATTAGGATGTTGATGGATACTTGTATGGTAATTGCAGGAAGGTGCAAAAAACACGGCGTTCAATAACAACAAGTGATTCACATTTAACTACTATGAATGAAGAGTGGCAACACATGTTCGGAGGAACACCTGATTCCCATATACAGCAGCGATTGTCTGATACAGGCAGCATGTAAGTTGCTAATTCATAAAACGGCAGTTACCTCTAATAATAATAATAATTGTCACACCTAAGACTTCCACTTTAGGATTTAATAATACCGTAGGATTAGCACCATAATCTTGATTGCTGAATGCTTTGTAATCCCACTGGTGATGGGCAAATGTACCTTCTGATCATACTGTCTTCCGATATTTCAAAATTCATTAGCATATGTTTTTATGGATACTTTCTCCAAGACTTGTCTTTCTATCTGGTTTAGTAAATTGACCTTACATTCTATCTCATTCCCTTATTCAAAAAAATGTGCTGCTATTGCTACTTATTTGTTGCAATTTGATGTTTCTAGAATCTTCCTTGAATCTTGTTTCTCTGTTCCTTGTTATCTATTATCAATGCAAATATTTTTCTAGGTTTACATTGGACAGACAGGAATTAACAAAATGGACACACATGAATCTTTTTACAGTGTTTTGGACAGACATAAAACAAGTTTCAAGGAACATTTTAGAAATATTAGATTCTACAAACAATAAAATCAGGTAAACTGATATAACAGAGTGCCAATATGCTTTTATTGAATCAATTATAATTGCAATTATGATGTGCAGAAAATAAGTTTTTTTAATCAGATTAAAATCGTCCAGCGTCAGCAGAACTATAGATTTGTGATACCTTGACAATCGCACACTCACATAAAAATAAAAAATATAAAAAAATCCATATCTCATCCGGCTCTGCGATTTGATCCAGAATACGAGTCCAAGATGTTACCATTCGGCCAACTCAGTCAATATGACTGTCTAGTTTGATAAGCATATGTGAAGAAAAAAAATAACTGTTATTGTCAAATCTCAATGTATTGCAACTTGAAATTCTTAAAATATATTAACATTTCACAAAATTCAGTGGCATATAACTCCGCTAATTATTTTACAGTGATGTACCTTCTGTATATAACAGTTCATGTAGTATTCAATTTCAACTAGATCAAAGAAGTAAACAAACATCTGACTGCACTGCAGACAGAGCCCTCAAATGATTAAAAATGCGGCATTGTAGTATAGACATGATTAAAAAAAAATGTGACCTTTAAGTACTCTGGTACCGATCAATCGATTTGATCCAAAATAAATAGGCTTCTTACCATGGACGTTATAAATGCGTATACCAAGTTTCATAAAAATCCGATAAAGGGTATTTGAGTTATCGGACCTTTTGTTATATAATACCATAAAAGGGCACTAAGTTGGGCATTATTTCGGTACTGGCTAACCGATTTGGTCCAAAATCAACAGACGTCTTCCTATGGACATTATAAATGCATATACCAAGTTTCATGAAAATCCGATAAAGCATATTTGAGTTATGGCGCTTTTAAAATAGACACTAAATTGGGTTTTACTCCTGTACTGGTCAACTGATTTGGTCCAATATCAATGGGGTTCTTCCCATGGACATTATAAACGTATATACCAAGTTTAATTAAAATCCAATAAAGCGTATTTGAGTTATCCTGCGTACAGACACACGGACGGACTGACTGACGGACGGACGGACGGACGGACGAACAGACAGACATTTTCCCGTCCCCCACACAATCTCATAAAGTACCATACTGGCACTTAATAAATCAACAAGAACAGTACAGTAAAGGGCATGAGATAGAACAGAAAGTCAACTACTGGTACTAAGGGAGGCAGGAAAGCTTCAGGAGTTAATAATCAGGAAGAAAGTATTCTTCCTCCAAAAAATTAGGCTGAGAACTTCAAAATACTAGTAGAAGACTTTTCTAAAAGGTACATCATCCACCAACAGAGATACTACATAGGCACAGCATTCATAGTAGTAGATATAGCTGAAAATTCCAAAAATATCGCTATGAACCACATAGTATGAATTCCTACAAATACACATGATTTCCACCATTCTGAGTAGATGTATGTTTCTTGTATTAGGGTCAATCCATACCAAGTGGTCCAGCACTGGTTGCTTGACCATCTCAGAAAAATTTGATCTTTGCTGGGTTAGTTCCCCAATGTTTAGTGGCCATAAAAATATTTTTTAAAAATATTTATTGTTTATTATTTTGAAACGGCAGCCATTTTTGTTCCAGGCCGCATGCGTTTTTTGGCATTTGCAAGCATCTGCATTTTTTAAAATTATTCAGTAGTGGATTGTCCTAAGCCTTTCAGATAAAATGCATTTAGTTCAACACACTCTGGCCTACAAATTAACATCATTATCACTTAGCTGAATGTATTCTTTAATATATTTTTAATAGTTCAAAGTTCTCAGCTACAAATTAAAAAAACTCAATGTTTGAACAGTATTTTTCCAAACAAAGAGTAACTTCTCAGCTTTAATATTTTTTGTGCTATTACTCTGTATAGTATAGTTACTTTTTATAGAGTATCAATGGTGAGCAGCTTACACTTAAAAAATTACACTATTTTAAAAAAGGGATTTTTTGAATTTTTCCATTTTCTGGCCTGCAATATCTTTGTTGGGGGACCAGATAAAAATCTGAAAATTACACAGTTAATAGATCTTTATGATATCAAACTTCAGTATAAATTTCAACTTTGAGATTCAATTGGAAGTATGGAAAAAAAATTACAAACATGAGTCAAAAATACATTATTTAACATCTGCGATATCTAGGCTAATGGAATAAAATACATCAATTACAGTATATAATTTAATGATATCTATGATTACTCATTTTTTTATTGAAAATGAGCCAACTACTTACATTATATTGTTATCATATTATTTGTTTTTAGTACATCGCTCATTGAACATTTGAGAAATTTCTTCCCTCAGTTTGGGTGTGAGATTAAAGTTAGTTTTAAATTTTCAATTTTCACTTGACAAGCAAACTTAGATTTACCTTTGGTAATCCGGACGGCCGTTTCGCACTATTTTAGTGCATCATCAGCGGTTTTCGAACTGCTACTGGTGGGTGCCTGTGTTGTACACCTAGGTGGTGTGGGTGTTGCGTTGGTCTTGAGGTGGGAGTGGGAGTATTTGGCGGTGTTTGAATGTCAGGTATCGTGTCAAAAAGTGTGTGTGATTTGAAGTGTAGTTGGTCATTCAGTTATGTATAGTTGTTACTGTGGTTGTGGGTTTCCTGTAAATTTTGAATTTGTGTTTATTGTCTGTTTTGGTGATTGTGACATCTAAGAAGTATAGAACTGCCCCAAGACCCCACAACACAATACCACACAACAATAAAGAAAATCATAAACCAGAGTACACATACCATACCAAACAACAAAAAACCTTATCTAAAACAAATAAAGCCTGAGGCACCAAAACTCAATGCCCTCCCGAAAATTCATAAAGCTGAGGTCCCAATCAGACCTGTTATCAACTACACAATGGCACCAGCATACAAAATAGCTAAACACATGGAACACATAATAAGATCAAACATTGTATTCAAAAACCACAGAGCTGTCAAAAACAACATTGAATTAGTCAACAACATTAAGGATATTGAAATTCCCCACAATGCAACAATTGCATCCTTTGACATCACAAACCTATACACGAAAGTCCCCATAACAGAAACACTTGAAATACTGGAACAAATGTTAAAAGACAACAAGACTCCACAAGAACATATAAACGAAATAATCAACACCACACGAACTATTACACAACAAAACTACTTCACATACAACAGCAAGTTCTACAAACAACCTGAAGGCCTCCCTATGGGGTCTCCCATTTCCTGCATACTAGCTGAAATATTTGTACACAATCTTGAACAAAAGTACATACTCAACACAGAAGTAAATAAACATGCAAACAAAATCATATATTGGTACAGGTACGTCGACGATGTCCTAATGATGTACAATGGGAACAAAAGACAGGTCGAACAGCTTCACACATACATCAATAAGATACACACATCTATGAAATTCACACTGGAAACAGAAGAAGACAAAGCCATCAACTTCTTAGATGTCACAATCACCAAAACAGACAATAAACACAAATTCAAAATTTACAGGAAACCCACAACCACAGTAACAACTATACATAACTGAATGACCAACTACACTTCAAATCACACACACTTTTTGACACGATACCTGACATTCAAACACCGCCAAATACTCCCACTCCCACCTCAAGACCAACGCAACACCCACACCACCTAGGTGTACAACACAGGCACCCACCAGTAGCAGTTCGAAAACCGCTGATGATGCACTAAAATAGTGCGAAACGGCCGTCCGGATTACCAAAGGTAAATCTAAGTTTGCTTGTCAAGTGAAAATTGAAAATTTAAAACTAACTTTTGTTAAAGCAATCAAGAATGGACACTCAAACATACAGTGAGATTAAAAGTTCGCCCAGTCACAGTTGTAAATTCCATGGGAGACTGCTTCTCAACTTCTTTAAAAGATGTCCTTGGTCCTGGAGGGTGGTAAAAAAAAAAACATGCACATCTTGGTTTTGACAATCAATATTATCAACTTCGGCAATCCACCACTGTTCATTGTAAACACAAGCCACTATGTCTTTATTTTGAAGAGCCAGTTGTACAAGTTTTCCACACTGATGAAGTTCATTATCAGGCGATGTTGATGTGACCTTACACTTCAGCAAGTCGTGTGAATGGGGTACAAAACAATGAAAAGATCGAGTGCCTTTAATCTTCTGACAAGTGTTGAACCTTTCCTTCAAGACATTGGCATAGACTTCTTGAATTTCCTCACATTATACAAAAACATAGGACCTGCAGAGGACCGATGACAATCATATCATAACACCTCAAGAGATGTTTAAATTCTGTAAAGAACATATAAAAGGAATTACCTATGTTTTTATAACATAGTGGCTTGTGTTTACAATGAACAGTGGTGGATTGCTGAAGTTGATAATATTGATTGTCAAAACCAAGATGTGCATTTTTTTTTACCACCCTCCAGGACCAAGGACATCTTTTAAAAAAGTTGAGAAGCTGTCTCCCATGGAATTTACAACTGTGACTGGGCGAACTTTTAATCTCACACCCAAACTGAGTGAAGAAATTTCTCAAATGTTCAATGAGCGATATACTAAAAACAAATAACATGATAACAATATAATGTAAGTAGTTGGCTCATTTTCAATAAAAAAAATAAGTAATCATAGATATGATTAAATTATATACTGTAATTGATATATTTTATTCCATTAGCCTAGATATCGCAGATGTTAAAAAACGTATTTTAGACTCATGTTTGTAATTTTTTTTTCCATACTTCCAATTGAATCTCAAAGTTGAAATTTATACTGAAGTTTCATATCATAAAGATCTATTAACTGTGTAATTTTCAGATTTTTATCTGGTCCCCCAACAAAGATATTGCAGGCCAGAAAATGGAAAAATTCAAAAAATCCATTTTTTAAAATAGTGTAATTTTTTAAGTGTAAGCTGCTCACCATTGATACTCTATAAAAAGTAACTATACTATACAGAGTAATAGCACAAAAAATATTAAAGCTGAGAAATTACTCTTTGTTTGGAAAAATACTGTTCAAACATTGAGTTTTTTTAATTTGTAGCTGAGAACTTTGAACTATTAAAAATATATTAAAGAATACATTCAGCTAAGTGATAATGATGTTAATTTGTAGGCCAGAGTGTGATGAACTAAATGCATTTTATCTGAAAGGCTTAGGACAATCCACTACTGAATAATTTTAAAAAATGCAGATGCTTGCAAATGCCAAAAAATGCATGCAGCCCGGAACAAAAATGGCTGCCGTTTCAAAATAATAAACAATAAATATTTTTTAAAAATATTTTTGAAACTACCAAACATTGGGGAATCCATCCAGCAAATATAAATTTTTTCTGAGATGGTCAAGCAACTGATTATTTTTTCCCTGGACCACTTGGTATGGATTGACCCATTAGGCAACGATCACAAAAAAGTCCACTGGTTCTGATGCCCTCAGTAGACATCGTAATACAGGCCTGAATTCTGATGACCTAAAATTGTTTGAAAAATGACACTAAATTTTAAAGAAAATGACTTAATAATTATAAAAAATGACCTAAAAACTTATATTTTATTTATAAAAAATTATTATTGTACACATAAAGTTAAAGTCTTGTTTGTACATAATTGTAAAAACTGTAAGTAACTGTAATGTTGTGAATGTTCTTTTCTCACGGAAATTTATACTGGCACTGAGCACTGGTGAGTCAAAATTCTGCACATCCTTTTGTGGTCTGCCAGATTATATTGTTGTATATTGAGGGTATACAGTAGTTTGCACTCTCAAATCCAAGCAGGTGGCAGACTCTGGTGCCAAGTCAATCTAATAACAATAGTAATATAATACAAATTTATTGCGTTTCTTTGATTCTCATTTCCAACTGAGACATAACACTTATTTTTCCTTCTTGCATTAAACAAACAACACTTCAAAGACAGCACCGCTAGCAACGAAAAAAAAAGTTAATACTCTCAATGTAAATACATGAAAATGACTAAATAAGGAAGCCAATGACACGAAAATGACTAAATAATGACCTAAAATTGAAATAAATGCCCTAAAAATATGAAATTGCATAAAATGACAAAAAATGACCTAATAAAAATCTATTTCTATAATCTAGAGGTCATGATTAGGATTTATCCACAAGTTGGCAATGTCTATGCAGCATCAATAAAAAGATGACATGTCATTAGAATCCGGGCCCTGATAATAACACGTAATTTATTTGAAGAGTATTATTGGCAAAGAAGCTGATTGCTGAGAAGTATCATTTTAGTAGTTACAGTAATATAAACATTACCGTCTTCTTCTCTGTTCCCTTCCCAATTGCATTCATTCGTTCCCACCCCTTTCATCTTGAGTTCATATTCTGACATCTTTTTAGGAAACTTCAAAACTCTGCCTTACCACACTTGTCTTGGTTATTATCTTGGTTATTCTCCCAGTACACCTCACTTTTCTTTTTAACATTGGTCCCACAACAACTAATGGGCACTGAGTCTTTAAATTGAAAGCTTGTAATTTCTTTTTACTCCTTAATTCAATTCCTGCCATTTTCTCGCCCCCCCTTCTTTGTGTGATATTCCTGGCAAGTTTGTTTTGACCATGGTCCTAGGGAATAGCAAAACTGGTCTTCTGTCACTAGGTGATTGCATTTCACTTCCACTTAATTAGATATTATACATAACTCTTTCCCGTTCCTGGCTGTCCAACTGATTTGTACATGATAGTGATACTCTTTTCCTCTATGGTGACATGTCTCGTGCATGTTAACTAAATGAAAGTTTCAGGCTACCTGTGTTTATAAATCCTTGTAAGAGAAAGTTCAGAATTGTGAAAGCATATGTATGGTAGATTTAGTGAAGTCAGTCTGTCACATGCTGTATGCAGATTTTGGTGTTATGCTTAAGTATGGCGGTGTTATTATTGGTTAATCAATGAATCTCCTTTTTTCATGTTTTATGGTAGGAACAGGCCTACATATACGATTTACAGACATCTAATTATTGAAGCTACGAGTATCTCTTTAATGTAGGTAGATTCCTTGAAGCTTGTTAAAATAGGTCTGCAAACACTCAAGGCCAGTTCATCCATGTGGCAAACTAGGCAGTAAATTTTTTAAAGCATTTAGGGCGGCAACATTTAGGGAAAAACTTATTTATGATGTTTCTTGTTTGTTTAATGTAAATATAAAGGTATGACGTTTTCAATTAATTTTTTATTTTTTATTTAATCCATGTATTATTTAGATAATTATGCTATACCATCTTCATAAGTACAAGCCTTTCTCAAATTAGGCCAATTCTAATCAGTTTTATTTAACAACTTCCCAATACCAGGCTAGAAAACATGAAATCCATGTTTAATCAAATGGTAAAAAATGGAATGATTGAGGTGGTAATTTGGAGGAGGGGGGTCAAAATTATCTCTCACCTAGGGCACCAAAATTCCTTGAGCCAGTTGTGCAAACCCTTAATTTTATTTTTGGTGTAAACACATTGGCCTAGTGGGTGTGTTAAATATAAATCAGTTACCTATATATTATGGTTTCTAACACACTTAAGCTTTACTTTTATAATTTTTACCTTAGAACTACATAGTTTCAATCACCATTGTGATCATCGTCAGCTACCTCTGAAATTTGGCTGGCAGGGCTGCTCCCTTCGACATCCAATCTCGGCTCCTGTATGCCATCTAGTGATGGATAAATGTATCTTCTGATTAGACTGTCTTCTGCTGGTATTTCAAAATTGAATAATTTGTGTTTGTTTTTTTAATACAAATTTCTTCCCAGACTGTTAATTCTTGAGGTCTTTCTACTGGTTTTAATAGTTTTACATCCTGTTCTATTTCATGTCCCTTTCCCCAAAAATGAGCCGCTATTGCAGATTTGTCTGTCTGTCTGAATTTAATGTTCCTAAAATGTTCTTTGAATCCAGTTTGAATATTCAAATAGAAGTTATGAAAATATTATTAAAATAATACATTTATTTTGAGAATTCATCGTTTTTATTTATTTTTGTACAAGTTCAATTATAAACCTGGAATATATCTGTTTTTTGTGTTATTTTTACAATTTTGCTTTATGTTGATGAATTCACATTATTTCAACATAAAAAAAAAATTAGTTAGGCATTGAGGTTTACAAAAATGCTGCACAAATTTTTGGAAAGAAGAATAATTTGCATTATTGCATCTCTAGGAATTTCACGGATCTCTAGTGTGAAGTCACTATGTAATTTAATGACATTTTAGTCAACTCTTCTGCAGTTCTGTCAATGCAGTTAACTCCAAACTAGGTTCTGCATATGAGCAAGTTATTTTACTTTTCCTATAACAATTACACCCATTTTTGAGAAGGAATTTCTTAGTATGGCCTTTCCTTGATCAGCCATCCTTGAGACGGATCTTCCTGCAGTCACTTATTCGTTCAACACTGAGACAGATATTTCCTTTTCATGTTATAATGTTCATAAATGGTACAAATTCCTGTTAGTTGCTGTACAGAAAGTATGCTTATTTCTTAGAATCGGAACAATCTGATTTACAATACAAACACATTTGTGTCAAGCAATGACTCCTAATTGCCTTTGAAATCAGCTGTCAAACTGTTCTTCAGTATGAGACTG
The DNA here is from genome assembly GCA_964059195.1 of Ectobius pallidus. Lineage (NCBI taxonomy): Eukaryota > Metazoa > Arthropoda > Insecta > Blattodea > Ectobiidae > Ectobius > Ectobius pallidus. The sequence continues at coordinate 24,153,785 of CAXKWD010000008.1, forward strand.
CACATTATATTTGTCACACAAAAATAGTGTTTTGTTGCAAATAAGAGAGAAAAATAGGATCATTTGTATTATATTGTAACCACAGTAATAATAGGTTTGTTCTAGTAATCTAAAACTAAAACTAAACTCCGTGGCGCTACATCCCTGGAGGGACTTGGCCTACCACCTGACCGCAGCATCATCTACCGGAGGCAGATGGCAGGATTGGCCATGCCGACACCCATGGCCATTAATGGTGGTTTTCATGACCGGAGCCGCTACTTCTCTATCAAGTAGCTCCTCAATTTGAATCACGAGGCTGAGTGCACCCCTACCAGACCTCCCTACCTCAGAAAAATCCGAGGAGGTACCGGGAATCGAACCCGGGCCATCGGATCTGTAGTTAGCGATGCTAACCACAAGACCACGCCGGCGGACTTGTTCTAGTAATCAAATATGCATTATTTGAAGGATTTGTTGTACTAGGTATATATGATGAATTAACAGTAACCTAATGGTCTCTTTTCTTGCTGGAATAGTAACAGTTCAATTGATACTTTTGTCTATATGTTATGCCTGATATTGATTAATATTTAATTGGTTGTTATTTACTGGTACTCTCAATAAATTTAATAAACCAGTGATGCTGCTAAAATTTATAGAAATGTACATTATGTATTGATCTTAATTTTGTGTCAAAACAGGCTCAGTGGGGAATGGCATTATGCAGGAAATTCTCATTATTATGTTTACTGCATTCCATAGTAATTCACACTACAATCCACTGAGTTTTCTGACATAACTGCTAGGAAAGCTTCCAGAAATTTTGAGTCATTAGTCAGTGACAATATCAACATGTGCCAGATATTTTATGACATTTCATGAATTCTGTTGGAACAAAACAACACACACATACATTTTATTAAATAAAAATGAGCTGTTTGGTTTACACAAATTCCCGTAAGCACAGTATACTAGTCAATCTATTTTGACAATAGTTTATATAAAAGGAAAAATTAAGGAATTAGGTGAACAAGATTACTTACACCTATAGATTGAACAAAATATAGTTAAATTGAATATCTGTATATAGATGGTGCAATATGCCTACTAATTCGGCGATGATGACTAGTCATCTGGTGCAACAATGATAAATTTAATCCAAGCTTCTTCAGTACTTTGGCCGCTGATCGGTATATAATTCCTCTTCCCCCAAATAAAAGTCCATGAATATAAAATAAACAACCATAATAATTATAAGAACAATTGAGTAGTAGTAGTAATAACTAGATGTTACAGAAATAATAATAATGATGATAATAATGCAGGTGGTTATGATAACAATAATAAAGTGTCTTTGGAACCAATACAGAAGCACAAAATGGTATTCAAGAATATAGTGGTATATTTTCATTTATTATTCAGATCAGGACTTGTACGAATAGAAGGAAGATATTTTGTTGTCTCACAGATTTTGTGTCAAGTAAAGTGAACTTCTGTTTCTTATTTTAGCAAGTATAATGCTGTAAGTATATGCGGGAGGAGGGATATTTAGATAAAATCTCTTATATGACTATCAAAAACAGTAGTAGGTGTGTGTGGAAGTAGTTACACATTGGGAGTTTTGCTTTATTTTCCATAAATCACACTTGCACAGATAACTTTGTTATTCCTACAACACAAAAGCAAGATTATGTGCTAATGCAATTGTTTGATCACTGGGCACTTGGAAAATCACCACTATGGATAAGGATATTGCTGAATAACAAACAGTTTATTGAATGATCAGTATACTAAAATCACAGATTCACAACTTTTATGAACTTGTTCAGAATCACATCACTCATACTTCTCGTTCGTTGAAGACGTTCCCAGTAACAATTGACATTCATTACGGGAACTGAAATGAACTATGGGATATGGTGCAATCATAATAACAAAAGAATGTTGACAGTGTATTTTGAATGATGGGTACATCATCATGGTTTGTTTGTTTCTAGATAACTTTTAGTTCCTCCCATACTTAAATGTATAATGCTACGCTCCATTTTTGTAATATCATCGCATGGAAAAATTTGTAGAAATCTTTGAGCCACTTGTTTTGATACTAAACAAAGTCAATTGAGAGAGAATGGCTCATGACAGTTTTAGCCATGGAAACATTTACAGATCCCCCTAACAGGATAGGCTAACTTAAGATCGTACATCCTCCTAACCTCCAAAGTGATAGCTGTCAGAGTCATTCTCTCTGTCATTCTATAATATTATTACCTCATTTTTGTGATCGCGCTCCCACTGTTATTGTAAATTAACATTCAAGATAGATATACAAGCATTCATGAACCACAGATTGTTGTCTCTGTTGGACATTACATGAGAATATTATAGGAGAAAAATTCCTCCGACACTGGTACTTGAACCCAGGACCTTTGGCTATTCGTGCCAATGCTCTACCAACTGAGCTAAGCCGGAGTTCAATTCACAGCGCCAGATGGAACCTCTCTCCTATGACTGATTGCCCTAATGGTCTACCTCACAGGCAGACAAGTTATGTCATATTCAGTACTGTGAGGCACACTAAGTAGTGATTTTTGTGACCGGGCGTTCACTGTTATTGTAAGTTAACATTCAAGATAAATATACAAGCATTCAAGAACCACAGATTATTGTCTCTGTTGGACATACATGACATAACTTGTCTGTCTGTGAGGTAGACCATTAGGGCAATCAGTCATAGGAGAGAAGTTCCATCTGGCGCTGTGAATTGAACTCAGTTGTTAGAGCATTGGCGTGAATAGCCAAAGGTCCAAGTCCCAGTGTCGGAGGAATTTTCTCCTATAATATTCTCATTATTACCTCAATTTTGAAAATCTAAATATTATTTCTAAGTGAGCACTCATATCCTTCATGAATTCCTACAGTCTGTTTCTGATTTATTTCACTCTCAAAAGTTGATACTGTCTTTTGGTCATACACTTTTAAGATAACATAAAAATGATATTCTCTTCTTCTGCAGATCACCTCCAGCAGGCAGCATTGGGGCAGGAGATATCCATTCTTCACCACAGCACAGTATAGATATAGATCACACTAGTCTTCATGAACGTTCCTATATACAGTGTAAGTGTTGCTATATTTAATAACTAACTTCATGGGCCTGTCACAGAATTCTGGGCTTCTAGATTAAATGCCAATTTATGAAAAAAAAAAAAGAAAGAAAAAAAAAAAAAACAGAGGCACCTGCTAATTTATATTTGTTTGCCCTAGATAGTTGTTTAATCCGACTGTTCTACCTTCAGGTTTGTGTTCTTACTTCATCCATGTTTTTGTTCTTACTTCATCCATGTTTTTGTTTTAATTTTATTTACTCTATTCTCGGGTCTTGTAACATTGGTACTTTGGCTTTTGCTAGGACTACTACTTGTGGTCACGTGCCCCATAGGTTGTCTGCCAACACTTCCATTGGCCCTTAGGTTGCCAGCCGAAACTCCCATTGGCTAACGATGATCTGTCATCTCATTGTCCTGTTCTCGCATTATGCTGTCAACATCTATGTTCATGCAATTTTCAAACTGGCGGAGAAGTTGTGTCACACATAATTTCCAACTGGTTTTTCTACCTAAATATGTCGAAGTAATTATAATATTATATTTTCAAATGAAGGGGGTGTGGTGGCAGAGCCCTCAAGTAATAATCAAGTGTACTTGAAGGGGGATTAGGTTAGATTAGTGATAATATGCTTCGAAATTAAGGGGGTTCGGATGCATAGTCCCCAAGTAATACTTAAGTTAGGTTAGTTAGGTTATGTTAGTATGGTATAGTATAGTATAGTATAGTATAGTATAGTATAGTATAGTGTAGCATAGCAAGGAAGTGGGTTTGGGGGTGGAGCTCCCAAGAAACATAGTATTCGTGACATGACCCCCCAGGAAACATGTTATACATCACATGGAGGTTTGGAGGCAGAGCCCCCAAGAGCATTATACATGACATGAGGGTTTGGGGGCAGAGCCCCCAAGGAAATGTAGTGTAGATGACATGGAGGTTTGGGAGCGGAGCGATGTCCTCTTGGAGGGTAAAAAACCCCAGGTCCTTTTTTGTTGTATCTATGAATATAGGCAGTGCTCTTTTTTAAAAAAAAAAAGTTTGGATTTACTCTCGCACTTGATATAAGTTAATACAGTGACAATTACTGAAGTTTTCAATATAACTGATTATTTTACAGTGCCGTAGCGTAAGGGTAGACTTTGAGACTGAGTTTACCTAAATAATATAAGGAAATAGTGGATTCATAAACAAATAAATAAAGACAGCAACAACCAAGCCATTAATCATTATAAACTCATTAGCCATGTCATCGAAATATTTTTCGCCGTTGCATTCCCCAATCCCAATGCATAAAGCATCAATTTGTGGTGCCGCGTGCTTAGGCAGCCTCGAAATCTTATGATGCGGCAGTAAAGTCGAGCGAGCTGAGAATAGTGATGCCTCAAGCCAGTCCAGTTTCATCAAGTGCGAGTTATATGACTTCTCCCACTAAATGTTAACTTACTCGTTGCGAAGACAGGCCAATTTGTTTTGCAAGAGCGGCATAAAGTCACCACCAAAGAAACTGAACAGCTTTTTGAGAACACTAGTCTCTTCGAAAACGGCGAAGAGTTGCTTCCGAAGCAAATGGGCTGTGACGTCACCTCCTGCATCACGCCACCAAATTTTAATGTTAAATTCACAAAAACAGATTTCACAACCCCCTGCATGTGTTCTGCCGCTCTTGAAATAATCATGCGACTTTCTCTACCTTAATAAAATTCTTACTATTTTCTCTCGTCTGATTCCAGTTCTTAGAAAAAACAACACAATGTTCTCACGCGACTTTTTCTACCGTAATAAAATTGTTGCTATTTTCTCTAGCCTTATTCTACCTCTTGAAAAACTCACAGAACGTTTTGTGCCATAAGAATTAAAATAACTATTTTCTCGCGTCTTCTTCCATCTCAGGGAGCTCTCACACGACTTACTCTTCCCTAATTATTTTTTTCTATTTTCTCTCGTCTTATTCCAGCTCTTTAAAGACTCACTCACTTTCTCTAACAGAAGCATTGAAGTTATTATTTTCTCATGTCTTATTCCATCTCAGGGAGCTCTCACACGACTTGCTTTACCCTAATAATTTATTTGTCTTTTCTTTCGTCTTATTCTTCCTCTTGGGAAACTCACACAACGATCTGTATCTTAAGCAACAAAGTACCGTTAACTATTTTCTCGCGACTTATTTCACCTATTAGAATAGTCACGTACTACGCCACCAAGTTATCTCTGCATGCAGAAAATATGTTAGGAATGTGCCTTAAATCTCGATCTCCCTCCTTTGACGTTGCCACTTCCTATTCACTGAGTTCAGTCATTTGGCTACAAGAGGAGGGCTGAGAATTCCTGTGTTTTTAAATAACCTCTCATCTTCAGCAATCGCCGTTGAAATGAATAATCTGGCAACCATGTCCCAACTGGAGAAAATGAGCTGTCCCTTCTTCCACCCCCGCCGCCACGCTGCCACTTCCTGTCCACTGTGTTGGGTTATTTGGTTGGAAGAGGGGCGCTGAGAATTACCGTGTTTTTAAATGACCTGACACCTAAGACAGTCACTGTCCAAATGAATAATCTGGCAACCATGTTATGATCTTTCGCCACCTGCTTCCCCTACATCCCTTCCGTATAGTGGTAGCTGGACGACACTAGCGCTAAAACACTTCCCCTATCGCCGTGCAGATTTAACTTGGTGGCATAGTAATTTTGTCTAACTTAAGCACTGAAATTACAATTTTATCGCAACTTATTTCACCTCTTAGAACACTCGCACAACTTTCTCTAAGTTAAGCATAGAAATTACTATTTTCTCAGATCTTATTCCATACCTGACAACTCTCGCATGACTTTATAACCTTGTTAAATAATTAACTGTGTAGAGATAATATTATGTAAGGTTAAGTACTATTGAAAGAAGGAAAGAAATGATGCCATATTTAGTCTCTTCAGATACCTGCATTCTTGAAGAGCGCTTGAGTATGAAGCCGGACAATAGATTGAATAAAGGGAAGGATACGGTAACATAAACATTACATTCATCAGCCATTGGACTGAGTGCAGAGTTAGTTTATCTTAAAATTGTGATTATTTCCGTGCAGCATGTTTTAATATAATAGGTATGGATAACACCGTTTTCGACTCTATCATATGAACCAAAGGGTAAAAACCAACTACTAAGCTTGATTTAGGGTCAATTCATTAGAAATGAACCAGGCCAAGTTGCTCGACATTTTTGATTTTCCTAATTTTTTTATCAGTTATTTCCCAACTAAAGGTGAGTTCAAAACTATAGTCAAAAAATTTTTGGGCTCATACTTTTTTTTTTGGCGGCCATTTTAAGTTTGCTTTTTAACCATATTTCAGTCGAAAACATGTTTTGCACAAATGTATGTAACTCTGTTAATTTTATAGATAACAAGACAAAATAAACACCAAAATTATCAGAATGAAATGCTCTACATTTTTGTTTTAACACAATATTACCTAAGTAGTGAGGAAAGTGACGAAAAAAATTCAAAACTACAAATTGAAAGTTGACTTAAAACGGGAGTTTTAGTGCCGCAAAATTATTAGAAGGAAGAAAGACTCGCCCTTAATTTTTTTTCTGGTGTAGATCTACTATAGAACTACTGGCTGTAGAAGTTTAAAGCTTGAGAACTTTGCGGTTTTTTTTATACAATTTTTCAAAAATGCCCAAAACCGTATTTTGGCAATATTTGAAGTAGAATATATCAAAAGGGACTGAGTGAAAAATTATGAAATTTATACAGATAACACCTCTTTATGATATAAAGATGTGATAAGAATTTGGTGACTGAGACTCAACTGGTTCCCGAGTTATAGTGCATCGAAGTTGGCCATAACTGCAAACTATGCACCGAAATTTCAACACTCTTCAAAGCTTTGAGGAAACCAAATATTTGTCATGCTAACTGATGAAATGTAGCCTACATATACAACTCTTTTGTCTAACAAACTTAGGCTCACAAAAATTTTATATTTAAAATTACAAAGTGAATTTTTACTACTAAATTACCGTTAAATTTCGTGTGCCTATAACGCAATTTTTGTCCAAATTCAAAGCACTGTTACTCTGGAACCAGTTGAGTCTCAGTCGCCAAATTTTTATCACATCTTTATGTTATAAAGAGGTGTTACCTGTATAAATTTCATAATTTTTCACTTAGGCCCTTTTGAGATATTCTACTTCAAATATTGCCAAACTACGTTTTTGGGCATTTATAAAAATTGTATAAAAAAAAACGCAAAGTTCTCAAGCTTTAAACTTCTACAGCGAGTAGTCCTATAGTAGATCTACACCAGAAAAAAAAATTACGGGCGAGCCTTTCTTCCTTCTAATAATTTTGTGGCACCAAAACTCCCGTTTTAAGACAATTTTCAATTTGTAGTTTTGAATTTTTTTCTTCACTTTCCTCACTACTTAGGTAATATTGTGTTAAAACAAAAATGTAGAGCATTTCATTTTGATAATTTTGGTGTATATTTTGTCTTGTTATCTATAAAATTAACAGAGTTACATACATTTGTGCAAAACAAGTTTCCGGCCAAAAAACTGTTACAAAGAAAACTTAAAATGGCCGCCAAGAAAAAAGTATGAGCCTAAAAAATGTTTTACTCTAGTTTTGAACTCACCTAATATTGGGGAGTAACTGGTAAAAATATTAAGAAAATAAAAAATGTTCAGCAAAAAATTTTATTCAATTTGGTTCATTTCTAACGGATTGACCCTTTTTTGGCATTATTTGAAGTAGAATATCTCAGAAGGGCCTGAGTGAAAATTATGAAATTTATACACATAACACCTCCTTACGATATAAAGATGTGATAATAATTTGGTGACTGAGACTGAACTGGTTCCAGAGTTACAGTGCATCGAAGTTGGCCAAAAATTGCAAACTATGCACAGAAATTTCAACGTTCTTCAACGAATTGAGGAAATTATAAATTTGTCATGCTAACTGATGAAATGTATTACATAAAAACCTTTGTTATTACATACATGCTTCACTAAATTTTTACCTGTTTTTATCAGGACAGATCTGTTTCCGCCATTCTCATGGCCATCGTCAGCTGTTCTCGATTTCTTGGTGTTGTGTTGCCATCTGGTGGAGGGTGGAAGAATCTTGTGATGAGGCTCTCTTCTACTGGGATGTCGAAATTCATTACTATTTCCTTGTTTTTTTGTATGAATAGTTTTTCCCAAACTGATAACTCTGTATGTTTCCCTATATGTTTCAAAAGTTTAGCTTTATCATTTATTTTGTGGCCTTCTTCCCAATAATGAGTTGCCACTGCTGACTTTTCTATTTGCTGGAACTTTATATTGCGAAAATGCTCTTTTACTCGAATACCCATATTTCTCCTCGTTTGCCCAATATATATCTTATTGCAATCCTTGCAGTTAATCTGGTAAATTCCTGATTTGTTGCTTTCCGGCTCTTTATCTTTATGTTTTGACTTGATTAATGTTTTGATGTTGAATCTGTTTTTTGGTGCTAGTTTTATATTTACTTCTTTGAAGATTTTTTGAAACCTGTTGTTAGCCCATGGGTGATATGATATCGTTCTGTATCCTGTCTTTTCTTTAACATTATTTAAAGTGCTGATCTCCTTAATTTCTTTTTGTTTTTCGAATTTCTTAATTTTCTTATCTATGAGATCTTTGCCGACACCGTTCAATTTTACTATGTCCACTATACGATTGTATTCTTCAGTATATTCTGTTTTTTCCATAGGTATATTAACAATTCTATGAGCCAAACTATTAAAAACAGCCATTTTGTGAGGAGCTGGATTGTAACCATTTTCTTTTATAAAGTTATCCGTGTGCGTTGCTTTTCTATATATGCCAAATTTAATTTTGTTTGAGTTCTTAATTAATTTGAGGTCCAGGAAAGGTAGACAATTGTTAATTTCTGTTTCCATGGTGAATTTAATGTTGCTGTCCTGTATGTTGAGTAATTTTAGAGCGTCTTGTAGATGTTTCTTATTTACAATGGTGAAAACATAATCATTCCCAAAAATAGTTAAATATGATGAAATGTAGCCTACATGTACAACTCTTTTGTGTGACATACTTAGGTTCACTAAAATTTTGCATTTAAAATTACAATGTGGATTTTTACTATTAAATTACCGTTAAAATTCATGTGCGTATAATGGAAGTTTTGGCCAAATTCGATGCACTGTAACTCGGGAACCAGTTGAGTCTGTCACCAAATTTTTATCACATCTTTATATCATAAAGAGGTGTTGTCTGTATAAATTTCATAATTTTTCACTCAGTCCCTTTTGATATATTCTACTTCAAATATTGCCAAAATACGGTTTTGGGCATTTTTGAAACATTGTATAAAAAAAACCGCAAAGTTCTCAAGCTTTAAACTTCTACAGCGAGTAGTCCTATAGTAGATCTACGCCAGAAAAAAAAATAAGGGCGAGTCTTTCTTCCTTCTAATAATTTTCCGTTTTAAGTCAATTTTCAATTTGTAGTTTTGAATTTTTTTCTTCACTTTCCTCACTACTTAGGTAATATTGTGTTAAAACAAAAATGTAGAGCATTTCATTCTGATAATTTTGGTGTTTATTTTGTCTTGTTATCTATAAAATTAACAGAGTTACATACATTTGTGCAAAACATGTTTTCGACTGAAATATGGTTAAAAAGCAAACTTAAAATGGCCGCCAAAAAAAAGTATGAGCCCAAAATTTTTTTTACTATAGTTTTGAACTCATTTTTAGTTGGGAAATAACTGGTAAAAAAATTAGGAAAATCAAAAATGTCGAGCAACAAATTTTATTAAATTTGGTTCATTTCTAATGGATTCACCCTTTAGGCGTTTTTCTAAAATTAAAACTTATATTTTATTTTTTTAAATCTATGAAGGCTAACTTAGTTTAGTTTAAAATCCAAATCCACTAAAATTCGATAATAATTAATAAAGATTGTGGTACTAATACTAATACTACTACTTGCCAACTAGTAATAGTAGTACTAGTAATAATAATGTACTTATATAGGTATATACGAAATCGAATCCATGTGCATTATATTAACATTATTTTATTATTTTAAACACTGGAAATTCGTGTATCATTTGAACAGGTATAAATTCATATTTTAAAATCCAGTTTACCCAGAACCCAATGTCAAGCTACGCCACTGTTATTTTAAATGATTGAAGAATTAACAATACTATAAAACTACAATCTAATTAATGTGACTTAACATTATAACAGTTTCCAAATTTACATCAGTTCATAGCTGGTGTAATCTTCACACCTTTTTACTTTAATCTTATCAGTAGCAAGATGTCTGCCTTCCATAAACCAAAAGCATTACATAAGCCATTGGCTGAAACTACTGCATGAGGGACCAAACAATTTAACGAACATCAGTTTGCTCTTGTAGGTGTGATACTCACTAGTGGATATATGGGAACACATTTAGCTACATTCAAGAGAGGGAGGAGGTATGCTAGCATTTTTTTCTCCATCAAATAATCCTGAAATCCTCTTAAGTATCCCTCTTTATCCCTCTCTCTGGAAGACTAAAATGACAACATACGGTTTTTATGATTGTTTCAAAAGATTATGGTATTCCAGGATTGGCAAACTTCTAAGTTCTCCAACATCGTAAAAAGTTTCTTTGCAGACAGAAAAGTTTAGGGGTATGCATCCCCCAGCGTTCCCTCATAAAAAAGCACTGGATGTAGGGTATATAGACTTTGTGCACACCTTGTATTTATCTCTCTTTTATCCCTAATTTAAAGGAATATAATATACAAATTTATTATCTTTCATTGATGTTAATAAAATGTAGACAATAAATACATACTGAATTGTATTTTGGATTGAGACTGCAATGAAAACTAATTTAAAATCGTGTTTATAATATTCTAGATAGATGTGCTCCGTGTCAAACAGAGCTGCGGCAGTTGGTGTATCGTAAGCAGGAACTACATACGATAGCAATGAAGAGTAGAGAGTGGGTTGAACAAGCAGCATGGAGACCACCACTACCTCCACCCAACTGGAGGCTGAGAGGTTCTCTGGTGGCACATTTACATGAACATAAAGGTGCTATAACTAGGTAAATCTGAAACTGCACATAGGAAAATATTTCCCATGACAAGGCAAGATGGTAGCAAATATCTTTTTGTGGTGATGCTAAATTAATACCCATAAACAACTGGATGTGTTAATTCTGGAGTATTTTCCTTTGCCCTGCCCTCTTTCAAAATTCAGGGACATATGATAAAATCAGACAACCCACAGCGAATTTGTTTCCAGTATTTGTAAAATACCAATGATCTTTATATGTGGCACGTAAACTTATTCCACTTCAAAAACCAAATCCATATAAATGAAAGGATGACATTACAATCATATTTATTTAATGGAAACACATAACAATAGGCTTGGATAGGGTTGCAAGATGTCCATATTTAGCAGGACATGTCCATATATTTAAGGGTTGTCCTAACATGCATATTTATTTTTCAAAACCTGCAATTTATCAGTATTTTTATACAAGCAATGGTTTTTTAAATAACTGAAAAAGGATGCTTTTGTTTCCAAATTTTACCAAAATATGTCTGAGAATTATATCACAATCTAATTTCTACTGAATCATAATCTCTTTGCACACTTATTATTATTATTATTATTATTATTATTATATATGCAAATAGGCCCATTAGGACTAGCGCACGCATTAGGTGTGCATTTGCCTTCCTTTGTGCCCATACCTCTTTCATTCTTTTATTGTGGGTGTTATAGATTTGATGGGAACTCAAGTGTTGTTATGTTGGCAACCTGACTTTTGAGTGATGTTTTTTGTAGCGGCCATGTTTTTTTGTGTAGTCTTGTTGTTGTTCCTGCAATAAATTAGCTCGTCGTTCTTTCAATGGCATTCTGAGCGTCGCTGTAATTATAGCTCTATTTGTATCCATAACAACTGGCGACCGTGACAGGACTCGTACTACAATGGATAAATTAAAGAGAGAGAGAGTTCAAGTGCGGCGCTTATTTACCCGGTCATTGAATGAACTGAAACAGAAAATGGAAGCGGATCCCCTAGTGAAAGAAGATGTCATTACTGCGTTCGGCGTGTTCGACGACAAGGCAATTCGTCTTTTTAAGATTGAGGAAAACCTACGGGATTTGTGGTTCCAGGAGGACGACTTTGACGAAGAGGCGTGTGAAAGGGATTACGACGCAGCGGAAGGTTATAGAGAGGAGTGGTTAGCAACAAAGAGCAGGTACGAGGGTTTGTTTGAGTTACCAGTGAGCGTTGTTTCTGCTAGGAGTGAAGCCGGTGCCTCTTCTACCCCCTTCACGAGGAATCTGAAGACTACCCAAATTAGAATTGAAGGCGTTTGATGATAATATCAAAAACTGGTTAGGGTTCTGGGGTCAGTTTCGTAAAATAAATGACGACGAGACAATTGATGATGAGGACAAGTTTCAGTATTTGATTCAAGCCACGGCGCCGGGGTCAAATGCCAGGAATCTTGTGGAGAGTTTTCCCCCTTCAGGACCTAACTACCGCAAGGCCATCGAACAGTTGAAGTCAAGATTTGCTAGAGATGAATTGCTAATAGAAATTTACGTCCGAGAACTGCTTGGTTTAGTGGTGACCCGGGCTGCAGACCAGGAAGCTATGACTTTAGGATCCCTGTATGACAAGCTGGAAACGCAACTCAGAGCATTAGAAACACTGGGTGTAACAACAGAGAAATATGCAGCTATGTTGTATCCATTGGTGGAGTCAGCGCTACCCGTGGACATTATGCGAGTTTGGGAGAGAGCACGAAGCACCAACAGGGCTGAAGTTACTGATTCGAGTGCTTGTTTGACCAAGTTGCTTCAATTCTTGAAACTTGAAGTTGAGAGTGAGGAGCGCCTTCAGTTAGCTCGCTCTGGTATTTCTGGCAATAAATGCGTGCATGGCAGTGGATCAGATGGTGTCAAGGTTAGCAAGGTACCTACTGCAGCATGCATTTTTGCGGGAGAAACCAAACAGCATGACAGTAAATGTGTTTGGTGCGAGAAAACTTCACACACTGCCTCGGAGTGTTTTAAGGCTCGGGCAATGTCATTAGAGGAGAAGAGGGCTTTGCTTAAGAAGAGGGGCAGTTGTTACGTATGCTTGAAAACGGGCCACGGGGCTAAGAGATGCAAAAGCAATGTTAAATGCCTTGTGTGTTATAAACGACATTTAACTATTATGTGTCCGGAACTGTCTATGCAGTCTACAAGTAAGAGCTGTGCATCTGTTGCAGAAAAGAGCAGTGAATCCCAAGCCTTGTTGTCACAAAAATCTGGACCTACTCTGCTACAAACGGTGATTGTCAAGGTGGTGCACAATGGGAAAACAAAAGTGGTACGTGCGCTGCTCGACAGTGGAGCACAAAGGTCTTACATTTGTAAACACGTTGTGGAAGAAATGGGCATAAAACCATCTGGTAGGGAAATGTTAAGCCACAGTCTTTTTGGGGGAGTTGAAACCCGTCACAAACAACACAATGTCTATGACATAATAATCAGAAGTTTGAATGGCAAATTTCAGGGATCTATAAGTGTGTTGGGTGAAGAGAAAATCTGTGGATATGTGCCAAGAATTGAGGGTGATGATCTGTTCCCCAAACTCAAAGCAAAGAACATTACTCTTTCGGACACAGGGAAGAACCCACCAGACATAGGATTGCTGATAGGAGCTGATATTTCAGGCTCAATGTTAACCGGTTCAATTGTTCACCTGGATGATAATTTGGTGGCTATTGAAACTAGGTTAGGTTGGACGATCCAAGGGCCAGGAAATATCTCGAACAACCTACTGACCCAAATGGTGTACACATGTAATTTGGATCTCTCAGACTTGTGGAAATTGGAGGTCATAGGGATCGAAGAACCAGAGGCAAGGAAGGCAGCAAAGGATTTAGACGCAGAAGCTCTTCAATTGTTTAATCAAACTGTAAAAATTAATGAGGAGAAGAGGTATGAAGTGTGTTTGCCATGGAAAGAGGGACATCCAGAACTCCAGACTAATAAAACGGTAGCAGAGAAAAGACTTGAAAGCACAACAAACCGTCTTCGGGCCAATGGGCATTTGGAAGAGTACCATGCTGTATTTCAAGAGTGGTTGCAATCTGGCATTATAGAAGGGGTTGCTGAAAATGAAAGTGGAGGGCATTATTTACCACATCGTGCAGTTGCCAAGCCTTCCAGTCAGACGACAAAGCTCCGCCCTGTGTTTGATGCCTCAGCCAAGGACAAAAAGGGAAATTCACTTAATAATTGCCTCGAAACAGGCCCAAACTTAATCGAGCTAATTCCGAAGCTATTGATGCGATTTAGGAAACATGCCATAGGTGTAACCGCGGATATTGCCAAGGCCTTCTTGCAGATAAGCTTAGCGGAAAAGGATAGAAATTTCCTGAAGTTCTTGTGGTGGAGTGATGTGAATGCAAGAGAAATAGTCACTTTCAGACATCGTCGTGTGGTGTTTGGTGTGTCGTCCAGCCCGTTTCTGTTGGGGGCTACCATAATCCATCACTTAAACAATGCTCCAGAAAGAATGAGAGAGACGGCGGAGTATCTGAAAGAAACATTTTATGTCGATAACTGTGTCACTAGTCTCCAATCTGAAGAACAGGTGAAGACATTTATTCAAGAATCCACTGAACTGATGGCATCTGGGAAGTTCGAACTTAGGGGCTGGGTAGCTGCTCCCAGTCAAGTGAAGCCTTCTGAGGGGAACGGAAGTGTTGTACCAGTTTTGGGCATATCCTGGGATACAGAGAACGATATATTGTTTTGTGATGTCAGTGGACTAATTTTGCCAGACGCGCCTATTACAAAGAGAGTTCTACTGTCGGTGGCACAAAGAATATTTGACCCTGTGGGATACACCTGCCCGACTGCTCTAATTCCAAGACTAATCCTACAGCAAACGTGGAGACTAAAGTGCGGTTGGGATGTAGAATTGCCTAGTGAAGTAACCCAACAATTTCTAGCTTGGATAAAGCATCTGCATCATCTACACTACTGTAAGATACCTAGAAGACTTATAGTAGGACCTTTTGATGAATGTAACAAGACTCTGCATGTATTTAGTGATGCGAGTAAAATGTCATTTGCAGCCTGTGTCTTCCTAAGAGGCGAGTTTGAAGGTGAAATCTCAGTGCGTCTTGTGCAATGCAAGACACGAGTTGCTCCATTGAAGCAGATGACCATTCCCAGACTAGAGCTGTTAGCAGCACTCGTCGCTGCTCGGCTAAGTTGTCATGCCAAGGATGCATTGGGTCTGTCAGATTGCAAAACCTACTACTGGAGTGATTCGACAGTGGTACTAGCCTGGATCAAGAGAAAGGAAGAATGGAACACCTTCGTAGGCAATCGTGTCAGAGAGATTAGACAGCGCAGCAACCCTGATGACTGGCATCATGTGAACCCCGCAGATGTTCCTTCGAGGGGTTGCAATGCAAAGGTCCTACGAGAAGGTCAGTGGTGGGAGGGGCCACAGTGGTTGCGGCTCGAGACAAGTAATTGGCCCGTCTCCGAAGCTCCTCCTCTTGAGGAAGAGGTAAATGCTGAAAAAAGAAAAACAGTCGTCTCATATACAGCTTGTGACGCATTGAATTTCACAAGGTTGCTCACTCATTTTTCAAAATACTCCAAAATTGTGAGAATGATTGGGTGGATAGTGAGATTTTTGCAGAACTGTCACAAGAAAGAGGCAAGTGGAGAACTGTCTTGTGAAGAAACAAAGAATGCAGAGAAGAAGCTACTAAAATGTGTTCAACTAGAAAGCTTTGGACAAAAGGAAATGAAGGTAATGAAGGAAATGCAGACCTTCCGGGATGAAGAAGGACTGGTAAGAGTTAGGACAAGACTGATTTTAGGAGATGAACACGATGATTTCAAATGCCCAGTTCTATTGCCTGGTAGCCATGTGATAACGTATAGATTGGTTTGGCAAAAGCATTGTCATTTGCAGCATGCTGGACTGCAAACACTGTTGTCGAATCTGCGAGAGAAATATTGGATAACAGGCATAAGACGGCTAGCCAGAAAAGTAATCTCACAGTGTGTCGTCTGCCGAAGGTTCAAGGGAAAACCAGTTGAACCCCCTTTCGCACCATTGCCCAGAGACCGAATCAAGTACGCTGCAGCCTTTCAGGTTACAGGTATAGACTTAGCTGGTCCGCTTTACCTGACTTCTGGGGATAAGGCATGGGTGGTGCTCTTTACCTGTGCTGTATACAGGGCCGTTCATCTGGAGCTCACGAAATCCCTAAGCACTGACTCCTTTATCATGACTCTAAGGAGATTCATCGCCCGCAGAGGAAGAATTGAAACCATCTATACTGACAATGGGACCAATTTTACTGGCACAAGTAACGCTTTAAAAGAGATAGATTGGAAACAGATAATGTCGTTCTCCTCTGTACAAGAAATTAAGTGGAACTTCAATCCGCCTACCGCTGCATGGTGGGGAGGATGGTGGGAGCGGCTTGTGAGAACGCTGAAAGAGCTTCTGAGAAGGAACTTGGGACGTGCAACACTCGCCTATGAAGAATTGGAAACTGTGTTGTGCGATTGCGAAGCCACAATCAACTCCAGACCTCTCACTTACACGGAAGATGAGTCAGAGAACTTAAAGCCTCTGACACCAGCTTGTTTCCTGCAAGGTATTCCGCATAGCGAGACCCCAGACTTAGACGTTGTCGATGGTAGAAGCCTAAACAAAAGACAAAGATACCTACAATCTTTGAGAGTTAACCTGCGACAAAGGTTTCGCAATGAATATTTGGCTCTTCTGGTGCACAGAGGACACAGGAAACAAGGCCTTTTAAAGGTTGGAGATGTGGTGCTGGTGGAGGCAAATACTCCAAAAAGAATCGACTGGCCGCTCGGTGTCGTCATAGAAGTCTATCCGGGAGTGGACGGTTACATCAGAGTAGCCAAGGTGAAGACTGCTGGAGGGGAGAAGGTAAGACCTGTACAACGTCTGTATCCTTTGGAGGTAACTCCCAACTCGGAAGAAACCCTACAGTTTCAGCCAGCGGTTAGACAGCAGTCCAAGAAGCCGCCAGCAGAGCCAGGGATCAGTAAAGCAAGTGAGAGTCCAAGGTCTACTACCACCACCAGGACGGGAAGAAACATAAAAGTGCCAAAAAGACTAGATTTGTGATGTAAATTGAAAGGAAAGTTGCAATTTTAGTCCCTGTAAATTGCAAGGTGGGAGTATGTTATAGATTTGATGGGAACTCAAGTGTTGTTATGTTGGCAACCTGACTTTTGAGTGATGTTTTTTGTAGCGGCCATGTTTTTTTGTGTAGTCTTGTTGTTGTTCCTGCAATAAATTAGCTCGTCGTTCTTTCAATGGCATTCTGAGCGTCGCTGTAATTATAGCTCTATTTGTATCCATAACAGTGGGCTTTCTTTCTCTCTTTATACCATGTTGATCCAGTCTTCTTTGGTTTTTCCTCTTGGTCAACTTTCCATTTGTGAATTTTGGTCCTGAAAATTTCCCAGCTGTTATGTTTAACAACATGGATGGTGCATCACTGATTTAGTTTGCAAAATGGTACATACTCAGCACCATCTGACAAATTAGAACGTAACTATTATCTGGAATTATTTAAGTGGTAGGACATCTCCATTGATGCTTTGATTCTTCCATAATTTTTCCTACAAAAATCTGCCTTGCAGAGTCCAGTGTATAGATTCTATAGAAGAAAACAGGGAGTTAACTTGTACATTCCATACAAAAGCTCAGCTTCTGTGGGATTGAAATAAAATCTGTAAAAATCCAATTACAGTAGTATATGGTAATTTTTAAGTTCTGGTAGTAAACTTAATTCCTTAAAACTACAATTATTATTGCTGAAGTTAGAATTTGTCTTAAAATTCTAAGTATGTTAACATTAACATTGTTTTGACCACCTGGATGGTCTTGTGGTTAGCATTGCTGACCACAGATCCGTAGGCCCAGGTTCGATCCTCGGTAACTCCTCTGTTTTTTCTGAGGTAGGAAGGTCTGGAACGGGATGCACTCAGCCTCATGATACAAACTGAGGAGCTATTTGACTAAGAAGTAGCAGCTACAGTCATGAAAATCATCATTATTGGCCTTGGGTGTCGGCATGTTGACCATATGTGCCCCCCAATCCTGATATCTGCCCTTGGTAGATGATGCAGCAGTCGGATGGTAGGCCTAGTCCAGTCAGGATGTAGTGCCAAA
Organism: Ectobius pallidus; assembly: GCA_964059195.1. Classification (NCBI taxonomy): domain Eukaryota; kingdom Metazoa; phylum Arthropoda; class Insecta; order Blattodea; family Ectobiidae; genus Ectobius; species Ectobius pallidus. The sequence goes on from CAXKWD010000008.1 coordinate 24,172,122, forward strand.
GAGTTTATTGTGAGATTGAGAGGAAGATTTTGAAGGAGCTGGAATAGTTCTCGGGTTGAGTGTTTCATTTCTGACTCAGAATAATTTTTCTTATACAAATTTTAACTTGGGATATTTGATTGAAGCATTATGAAGAAATTTTTTGTTTTGTTTAACAGGTTGGTAGGCATTCCAGACTCACCGTTATTTGCCAGTAGTTCAAGAGATGGCTGTATACGAATATGGGACTGTGGCAAGATGGAGGGTCGCAATATAGCAAATCGTTCACGCCAAGTGTACAATCGCCAAACTGGGCCTTTGGTGGGGTTGACTGTTTGTGAGAATAATCAGTCTTTAGCATCTGCATCACAGCATGGCTCTGTGTTTGTTCTTAGGTGAGACATCCATCTCTAAATATAAATAGAGTGACTTAATCCTGATAATCAAAGAATTGTAGATCTTGTTTTCACTGTCAAGGATGTTTCATCCATATAATTCCTTTCAATTACCAAGGGCTAACTGTAAATGCCTGTGACTTAAAATTGTGTATAAGTGTTGGGTTAGGAAATAATGTACACATAGATGCTTGCAAGCGGTTTATCATAGATAATATAACAAGAGGTCAGGAATTTATCTCCAGTTATAAATACTCACAGAATTATGTGGATAATTGAAACCATGAAAATGAATAAAACACATTGTTGTGTCATTGTAAACAAGATAGTCTATTATATATTAAAAATGAATATTCATCTTCACACATTTCTTTCAGCTGAAATTGAAATGATCGTCCTAATTTGGTAAGTTTTTACTTACAAGAAATGTGTGAAGATGAATATTTTTATTCTTAATATGTAATAGACACTTCACAATGTTTTCCTGATTAATTTAATAAAGAAAGATAGCCTATGGTGAGAAATCAATATAATATATAAATTGTTTGCCATGGGCGATAGTTGCGCTTCATGCAACTTTTCATCAGCTGTTTTATTTTCTAGATTAACCTCATTGCTTTAATAATATATTCTTAACATTGTATTTAATAATATAATATGAGATTTAAATGCTTCACCACACATGTAAGTAATTACATGTTATTTTCAAAACTCCTTTTGCTCATATGTTGCTTATGTGTACCTAGTCAAAGAAGCTACAAGTATGAAGGTGTCCTGTTCAGTCCATGTGAATTTCCATAAAGCCAAGTGCACATGGGTACGAAAAAATAAGTGGTGATAAAATTATGATGATGTCTACTTGTGATTGGTAGAAATTCCACATTTTCTTATGCTGGATTGTTCACCGATTCATGAGCTAAATAGTCTGTCAGATCCAAATTTGCTAATCCCAACCATCAATAATCATAGTGTATTAGATTGCTAGCAAGATCTATTGATTAGCTCACACCAGCACAATGTATCTTTAAAATAATTAAAGCAACATGAAAGTACATACTTTCCGAAAAGAACATCAAGACATTTATGATTAAAAAAGGAAGTTTGTCTTGCGAATTTTAATGTGTGAATGATCTTTTGTGGTCACCAGTATTGCATAATATTTCAGTAATATGAAGCATTATTATATATTAAACTTTAAAATTTTCAACTTCTCTATTGTATTCACTAATACCTAACATAATATTTGATCTGGTGTTTCCGTGTAAATCGTATTCAATTGTAAAATGAATAGCAGGTGGCCTTCCTCTGCTGTCATAACAACTGGGAAAGAACAGCATTGCTGAAATATATATATTTTTTTTTCAACATAATGCATCAATTTGTTGTTTCTTCATTTTTTTAGCCCACTCTGCTTGATTTATTTGTTTATAACGTATTACCATGCAAAGATCTTGATATTCTTTTTACACAGATGGACGGCAGGGGATAATGGGTGTAGGCCTAAATGGGAAAACATTGATCAATTTGGACAAAACTCATTACAGTATATGGGAATTTTTGGGGCCAGGTGTCCCGAGGTCGTTTTTTCTAGGATGGTGCTTTCTAATCATGAAATTAATCTCGAAGTAGGATTTTTAGCTTTTTCATTATTAATCGTTTTAATTTTATCGTTTAGTTTTTGTGGAATATTCAAGGTCTCTATCGAATAAGTGTCTTATTGTTGAGGACTATGTTGTGAACTTAATAGATGATTTTTTTTTTTTGGGGGTGGTCTTGTCTTATCGAACACTGACTTTGTCCTAGTGAAATTGAATTTTATGGGTTTAAGGGATATGATTTAAGCAGTTACTACTGTAGGCCTACAAGGAAACACAGAGGTTGTGCCATTTTTATTAGGGATAAATTTTCTCATAAAAGCTATTCAAACTGTAAATAACATGTCTATTGAAATGGTATTTTAAGTTGCTGCTTCTTTTCTAGTTGATATAAATACAATTTTATAGTTGCTTTATACAGAACAAAAGTTAAGTGTAAAGGCTTTAACTTAATTATTTATCGAATGTATAACTCTTAGAACATTTGTTCTCATATAATGCAGATATTATTTTATGTGGTGACTTCAGTGTGGATTTTGGATTAGAAAAGAATTTAGAGCGTATAATGTTAACACATTCACTGCTCACTACCTAACCCAGGGATACACATGAATTTACACTACCTCACTATTTTCAGTTTTTCTTGAAAACTGAGGAAATTAATGCATAAAAAATTGCACATACCTTCAGGAAGAATTTTATGTTTGTTGCATGGCCGCAACACAATCTGCTTCATTTCCCGCCACAACTTTCGCTGTCAGGCGGGATTAATTCATCACCAGAATCATTGTTAAATAATAATTCGTCTATCTCCTCATCTGATAATGGTCTACGCCTATAATCACATTTATCTCTTTTGTCACTGCATACGGAATTACCACTAAGCCTAATGCTAGCCATTCTTCACGCTACTGACCGGCGTTGCAAAACTGGTCTTCAAAAGCACATGGAATTCATTTGTTGTCAGGAGGTCAACGACATAATTTTTAAGGTTTCTGTAAATCCGGCAAGTGTATTCACCCACCATCTATTGCCGTAAATGGAAACTAGCAAGTGTATTCACCCACCATCTATTGCCGAAAATGGAAACTACCACCTTCACCCTCTTCCTTGAAGAAATATACCTAAAAAAAAAAAAAAAAATTGGCGCAAGCACTTAAACGCCAGCTGGCGTCGATGGGAGGCAAGTGCTGGCCTTTCTTCCACGCCATGTGGCGTGTGCAGTAGCGAATGTGTTAAATATTTGTTTTCTCATTTAATCTATCTACAACTACAACTGTAGTTACTTGAGCAAAAAAATCTGATGTAAAACTCACATAACTTCCTCTGCCCAAATAAAGTTTTCCTTTTAGTATAATAGTTCTTGCGTGACATTCTTTTCATGTAAATTGGTTATAAAAATGAAGAGAATGTCATTACCACATCATATCACATCCTGAAGGATACATAACCCAAATAAAATCTAAATAATGCACTCTCGTAACTTTCTTTACTATAAGCATGGCTAACAATATCCCTTTCTCACTTCACATTTTGATATGGAATAAGAGGCCGTGAAATAGCACATATTCAGTTGTTTCATTCTTATGCAAAGCTTTATTGTTCACCAGACAAAACCAGAGTTTCTGTAAATAGTGGGTGGCTTATTATTCAAAGAATTTTTATGAAAAAAAAATGTTTCAAATAAAGGTTTACCTCTTAGTATAAGCACCCCATGTGCAAAATTTAAAGAAAATCATTAGAGCCATTTTAGAGAAAATCGCCAAAAAAAACACAAATTTTCTTTATGTAACTCTCCTTAAAAATAAAAGAAAGCCATCACCAATCTTCGTGTCATCCTCAAAAGATACATAACCCAAAAATAAAATATTGTTTTCATGCTATGCTCCATTCTGGAGCTATGTAAAAAATTCAACTTCAAATTTGGGGGTCGAAAACAATACATCCTCTACCTATAGTACCTATGGAACGAGCAGAGGAAGTAACTAGGTGGTGGTAGTTGAATTGACGATATAGTCACAGTTCAAAATGTGTCCATTAAAAACTTAGTTGTTAAAACTATTGTATCAGATAATTGGGGAATATTACTTAAGTCTTTGGTCAACTTCTCTAAAACAGTTTCTAAAAATGATAGATCTTTTAACAAAATTAAATTAAGTGTAGGCTTAAAGAAAGAAGAAAATATCTTAAAATTTCAAAATGAACTTCCACTTGTTGACTGGAATCAGAGATGCCAACTGCTACGGAATTTCCGTAGTTTCTACAATTTTCTTGAATTTATTACGGAAATTGTACTGAATATTACGGATTTTATATCTATTTTTTAAATTTTTCGTTTCTCCCGCGAACATAAAAAAAAGTTAATGTGTCAGGATGCTTCTGGAAACATAAAATATTCAGTTCTTCCCTCAGTAATGGTTGCCATTTTAGTTACCCCACAGTAATGGTGCAACTGAGCGAATATTCAGTGTTGTTCGCAAGAATCAAACTGACTTTAGACCAAATATGAATACAAAGACTCTTGGTGCTCTCCTAGTGGGGGGGGGGGGGCGAGGAGGGAAATGTTCTCTTGCTCTGAAACGTGCAATCATAAGCAATTTACTGAGAAGGATCTCCAAGCGGCAAAAGAAGCAACAGAGAAGATGCTGCAAGAAAAGTAGTTACGTGGTGAGTTTGTAGGCCTGTGTTTAGGGCATGTTGATGTTTGAAATTGCATAATTTGCCCGAGACGTCGAGTCCCCCACCATCCGATTAGAATCACACTACTGATAACCACTTTTCAAGGTTGGCATCTCTGCTGGAATTATATGTATCGATCTTTGCATGATACAAATGGCAAAGTACATGTTTTTATGTCTGAATTGTCTTACTTAGCAGAGAGGACTTTTCCTCTGAAGTATTTATCAGGTAAAGTCATGAAACCTAAATCCAAAAAAAGTAGCAACAGGGAAATTGATAAACTCAAAGAAGAATGAATTTCCCTACAACCATTATATTAGCACTGGTTCTAATAACGTAAAGACTTTGTATAAAAATTTTAAGAAGTTATGTAAGTTAGTTAAAGAGACTAGGATTAGGGTTAGTGATAATATAAATAACTCTCGTAATAACTCAAAAGTCATGTGGGATATTGTAAGAAAAGAGAGTAACTATGTTAATTTAAAAAGGAAGGATTGTTGTAGTCAACTAAGTACTTCTGAACCAAATAATGCTTTGTAGATAATGTTACAGAAATTCTGAGCAAAGTCCCGCCTTGCTCTTATAAGAATGATTCTAGCTTTTATTTAAACAGAATGCCAATACCAGCAACTACTTTTAATTTTAATCTAGTTGATATTACAGACATAGAAAGAGCAATTACTAGAGTGAGAAGTAGCAGATGTGAGGATATTTATAACATTAGCTCTCTTACAATGAAGTATGGGAGGGATTTTGTGAAGGAACCTTATCACACATAATAAATTATTGTATTATTGAATGTAATTTCCTTGAAGTTTTTAAGCTAGTGAAAGTTGTACCTATATTTAAAAAAGGTAATAAGTCTTCTCCTGGTAGTTATAGACCAGTCTTGTTAATTCCAATTGTATCAAAAGACTTTGAGATGGTCTTGACATTCAAATTGTCACCTATGAAACTCTATGACTTATCCAAAGCTTTTGACACTGTGTCACATTCACTTCTACTTAAGAAATTAAAATTCTATGGCTTTAAGAAAAGAGCTGTATCACTTTTCAATCATATTTAAGTGAGAGATTTCAAAAAGTAGTGTTTGATGGGAAAGATTCTAATTTTTTTACCTGTTATGCATTAACTACCTCAAGGATCCATTCTAGGCCCTATTCTTTATATCATCTATATAAATGACTAGCTTAAAAGGCCTGTCATCGCTTGGGTTTTGTATTTTGACATTCAAAATTAACTTAACTAAACTTAACTTAACTTGAACTTTCGATTTTCAAACTCTAGGTCCTTAAATAGGTAAGTTATGTAGAATTTTAAATGAGGGAGAACGACTTATCACACTCCAACTATTCCCTCAGAAAAAGCTTGATATAGTTTTTTTTAAGGCTCATAGAGGATGTAGAGTTTTGGACCCCATTGGTTCTACACACCAAGCCTGGTAGTGATTCAAATAAGAAGAAACAGAATTTCCGGTAACATACAACTGTATTGTCTTTACAGAATATTTTATTTCTCACTCTCATGTTACCATACAACCGTTTCGGGTCTGAAATCAAAAAGAAATTCAATATTACTTTCATACTTTCCTCCCCAAAACTTGGGACATAATAATGTCTATGCATAAGACTAAAACTGTTCCATCCTATTTTGTCTCTTTTTACATGCTTAGGGCATCCACATTTCTCAACTAAAAATACAAAGCCTCCAGCTATGAATAACGTGTCAGTGGATAGAATTTTTTACCAACTTCTGATGTGGCATAACTTACTTGTTGACACACACTCAGACTGTGACAACTGGATTAAGCTGTCCCCGCAATATGACCTCTTATTTTACACCAAATATGAAGTGAGAAAATGGTCTTCTCTATGTCCATGGCAGAGAAAGTTATGTGACTGCAACACATTGTGTATTATTTTTGTGGATTTAATTCTTCAGTATTTATTTACATCAATGAATTCTATCGATATCTTCTCTAATTTGTCAAAGTCCCGTATCAAATACTTCCAAAGCTACCTGTGACCACTGCCAACAATATACTGTTGTCATGAGAACTGTACATGGAATGTGATTTGGATTTGATAATTCTGTGTAAAAAGGTATTTCGTATCCTCAAAAACATTTGATTTTTGGCATTTAAAACCAAAATTTTTCAAAATCCTTAGTGTGCATTTAATGAAACGAAGGTACTTTCAAAATTCCTAGTATCTACCTTTTATAGTTTAGGCTCTATGTTGATTCTTAGTCAGTCAGTCAGTCAGTCGTTCGTTAAGTCAGTCAGGACAAAGCCTCTTATATTTACAGAGATTTAGCCTACAACTTGTTCATCACCCCTGGTTAGTAGTTACTTATTTTCTGACAATCTTAATTTTTGTTTAATTTCAGAATCTAATGATCTATTAGAGTTGTTTGTAAAATTTACATTTGCTAACTTTCTTTGCATAAATAGAAATAAGACTAAAGATTTGGCAATTAAATACAATAACAGCAGTAATGACACAGAGTTTCCTGGGATTTCTAATAGATAATAACTTGGATTGGGAGGATTACATTCTCAAAATTGAAGCTAAAGTTAGCAAAGAATTGATTTATTATGTAGATCTTTGTGTAAGCTTATCAGTACCAAAAACCATTTATTATGCACATAGTATGGTCACTTGATTTATGGTACCTTACTTTGGGGTCACCGGTCTTCTGTAGAAAGATTGTTAAAATTACAAAAGATATGCCTGAGACTAGTGTGTAATCTTTCTAGCCAGTTTCACTCTAGGCCAGTTTTTGTTAGATTAGGTATAATGACAGTTACTGCAATTTTTATCTTTCGATGCTTGCTTTATACAGTAAAACTTGTTCAAAGCGGCACGTGTATAATCCGGAAATCTGTCCAAAGCGTACAAATATTTCGGTCCCGACGCACGCAATGCATTTTTAAACGTCAATATTTTGTATAAAACGGAACGTGCTTAACGCGGAAACGGGATGCAAATTTTAAGTTTCAAGTAGCAATTTATTCTATAATGCGGAAAAGCAGCATTGTATGTTCTACTACATTACAATATATATTTTGTTATTCACGTCTGTGTGAACACGTTACTTCTTAGCACGAATATTGTACAGCCCTGAGAGTTCCGTTAGAGTATACACGGCGGTGTCAACAATGGAATTAACCCAATAGTCAAGAAATCTCCTACCGGCTTTGTTTTCTATTTTCCGCCAGGCTTCAATTTCAGTTGACTTGTACTGCTTGTAGCATCATGTCGAACAAAAAGTACGTATCGCTCACGCTGAACGAAAAGATGAAGGTGATTGAGGCGAGTGAGAGAGACAAACATTCTGTGCGCGAAATAATTTTGCGTTTAAAATGCGGTAAAACGCAAATTTACGAAACTTTGAAGAACAAAGATAAGATAAGGGAGGAGTGGATGAAGGGGAACGGACAAATGAAGAGTATAGCAAAGAATACGGGAAATGAAGAAACTAATGAAATAGTGTGGGAATGGTTTGTAAATGCGCGGGCTAAAAACTTGCCTTTGTCCGGACCCATGTTACAGAGTGAGGCTCTGAAAGTCGCAAAAGAGTTAGGAAATACGGAGTTTAAGGCATCTACAGGTTGGTTAGACAGTTTCAAAGCTAGACACAACATCGTGTGGAATGAAGTGTGTGGGGAAGCTAATGATGTGCAGGAAAGTGTAGTGACGGAATGGAAGACAAAACTGCAGCACCTAATTGTGGATTATGACCCTAAAGATGTATTCAATGCCGATGAAACGGGACTATTTTATCGCGCACTGCCTTCAAAATCTCTCGCAAATCGAGGTGAAAAATGTGTCGGCGGAAAAATGTCTAAGGAAAGACTCACTGTTCTGCTGTGTGGAAACATGTTGGGTGAAATGGAGAAGCCACTGGTTATAGGAAAGGCGGCAAAACCTCGGTGTTTCAAAAACCTAGACATCAACAAGCTTCCAGTCACATGGTGAAGCAATAAAAAGGCGTGGATGGTGAATGCTCTTATGGAAGAGTGGCTAGGGTCTTTCAATGCCAAAATGAAAAAAGAAAATCGCCATGTACTGCTGTTCTTAGACAACGCAACATGCCATCCCGGGCTTGGTTCCCGCCCGGTTCAACCAGCATGACACAACCGATGGACCAGGGAGTTATTTACACTTTCAAATCCCATTACAGGCGATTATTGATGCAGTCTCTTATTCTTAGTGTTGAAAAAGCTGAAAATGCATTCGCTCTTGCACGGTCAGTTTCTGTCCTCGATGCAGTGAACTGGATTGGTCTGGCAGCGAGGGAGTTAAAGCCTGAAACTGTCACAAAGTGTTTCAAGAAAGCGGGATTTGGAGATGGGGAACAAGAATCGCCTGCGCTCACAGAAGCCGAAGAAAATGAAGCAGTAATTGGAGAATTAATTAAAATGCAGAACATTTCATGCAGTCCACATGATTACATTAAAAGTGATGACCTTTTGTCAACTCATTTTACCTTTACTTCGGCAACTGACCTAATAGAAATTCGCAACGCAGAAGATGAGGAGGTAACACAAAAAGAAGAAGAAGAAGATGAAGATGTCCCCAGGAAAATTAATACGCCGGAAGAAGTAATCGCGTGCATAAACGATGTTATGCAATTTGCAGCACATATCAATTCTCCCAAGCTATTGGAACTATTGTATACGGCAAAAAATTGCATAGAAAAAACAATTGTGAATAGAAAATTCAAACAGCCTTCCCTTCCCGATATGTGGCGACAAAAGTGAAATAAACCTAGGGATAATGAGGAAAGAAAACAGTTAGCCTACAGCAATTGGCATAATTATGTTGTGTTAGTGTTATTAATTATTAGTAATAGTGTAATATTCTACTGTTCATAAAAATAAAGTGAAGAATATCTGCCGTACAGGAATTAAGGTTTGTAATTAATTACAGTATTTGTATATTACTAATTCACATTTGTGGCGCATGGTACAGTAATTGATAACATTTATGTAGCCTAGTGTATTTTGTGTAATCCGGAAACTTGTCCAATTTGGAAAATTCTTTTGGTCCAATACGATTCCGCTTTGAACAAGTTTTACTGTATAATAGAAAACATTAACATCTATATTTACTTAGGTTCTTTACATAGCTATCAAACTAGAAATAGGTATTGTTTAGGATTGTTTAGATGTAACTAAACCGATTGCAACCAAAAATTGTATATAAATAAATAGTTTATGATTAATTGAGCATAAGTGTTAATAATTATGATGTTTTAATTAGTTTGCTATGTGCTGTAGGATTTTTAAAAACTGTTATCAAATTTATTAGTTTTATTTTTGGGGGGATTTTGAACTTCACAGCTTGAACTTGTTTTATAATAAAATTTCTAGTCTTTAAAAAAATCAAGTTTTTGGCTTCTGACATTAATTTGTCACGTTCATAATATGTTTCAGAATAGAGACAAATAGCAATAAGATGTCAGTCTTACAATCTCGACAACTTGATGCTCAAGAAGATGGCTGTGCCGTTGATATTAATTACTTCAATTCAGGTAAGATTTCTGAATTATGGAGGGTGTTGGTAAATAACTTGAGATATGGAACTTTGGCCTGCTGATTAAGATTTCAGATTATGAATTTTAAACCCAGATGGTACGGTATACATATCATTTAAAACCAGATTTTAAAAATTTGATGTGATACACTCGTATGATTTTTCTACCCTTCATATTCTAACATAGAGGAAAGGGCTGTGTTGCAATATTGTATATCAGATGTTTAATAGTTCCATTATTTGCAAGACAAGAGAATTTATTGGGATTAATGTTTCAAATAAATGTTTTAGCTTTTAATATTTGCAATTCAAGTTGAAAATTTAAACAAATTTGTTTCATTCAACAAATCAAAAGTAAATATAATGAAGTTATGTAACATAAGATGTATATATGGTGAGTTGAGTTTTCACTTTCGGTAGAAATACCTGAACTAGTATCAAAGACATCATCATTCATATTCATCAGATGTACACCAACTTCTGGCTGGATGCTCATGTTGCCCTCTTGTAGATATTTACTGCATTTAGCGATGAGACGCTCATCACTCAGAGCGTCAAAGCTCATGAGATGGTCCTTATTCTTGTATATATAAATAGGTGCAAACATAGGCGTAACCAGGCCGACCATATGGGGGGGGGGGTTATAACATCCGTGGGGTATTCCATACCCCCCAGGGAGAGGGGGTCCGGGGGTCCTCCCCCGGAAAATTTTAAAAATTAAGATGCAAAATAACGAGTTTTAAGCTTCCGGGGGTTGCTCCCCAGAAAATTTTAAAAATCAAGATGCAAAATAACGAGTTTTAAGCTTCCGGGGGCCCTCCCCCGGAAAATTTTAAAAATTAAGATGCAAAATAATGAGTGTTAAGCTTCCCACGCTTTATACTTGTATTAAGTAATTTGTGGGCAGACTTAAAAAAATTATACAATTTTCCTTTTTTTAATCAATGGGGGGGGGGGGGTTTAAACCCCCAAAACCCCCCCCTCGGTACGCCTATGGGTGCAAATGCATATGCCTGCAGCTTCGCCCACAAGAAATTGTTACGTAGGTACCTCAACACTTATTACTATTTATTAGGAAAGTTAAATAACACACAGAACAGTGGAATTATTAAGCCTATGTTTACAAGTCCATTAAATATTATTAAATAAAATAATAAAATATTCAACAAATTGGAACTTAAATAACAAATAATTTTAGGTCTTGATTTCGGTGGGCGGGGTCTGGACCCCCTGGACCCTCCCTTCCCTACGCCACTGCTACCTGTGCATATCTAATAGTGTTTCTTTCAGGCTTTGCTATTGATTGATTGATTGTGGCTCTAAATTAAAGATTGAGAAGTGATCTCTTTTGACTGATTTTGTGCTTTTTTTGCTTTGATATTAACTTTTGGGAAGTGCAATTTTAAGAAGGAGTGACTTTTAAAAACTGCTTGTAATAGTGTTCTTTATTCCAAATGGGTGAAGAAGTTTAGAAAAAATGAGGGATTTTGTCTCTAGCAGGTCACAAGACAGAAACCCACTGTCAGCAATGCCAGAGTGAGTTCGAATCCCTTAAACACGTCTTGGGTTCCTGTCCATTTGGTGCAACAGTGAGGAACAGCAGACACCATAAAATTAGAGCAGTGATAGCCAAAGCGGGTCTTGCCGTATAATTGAAATCCTTGCTATTCCAACTAGCTCATCAACGGGATATATCATCAACCCAACCTTAAGACTAGAAAGTCATGAAAATCAGCGCACAGAAGTTCATGAGGAGAAAAGTCAAATTTACAAACCAACAATTCTCTATTTTATGGAAAAGTATAACTTCAGTACAGTTTCACTAAAGGAACAATGCCTCACCTCGAGGTAAACTTCAGTAAGGAATTTGGCCTTACCTCAGACTTCCAGCAAGACTTTGTGGCAGCAATCAAAGGATCAGTCTCTTTTAATATTGAAGAACCACCTGTATTCAACTATCTCCTAATTGAAAAGAATATTATTGTTAACATATCTCATTAGAATTAGCACACCTCAAAAATTGTAATTATAGACCTATTAGCTATAGGCCTTATAGTACAGTATACTTTGTCGTTTCAGGCAACCCTTAGTTGAGGAAGTTAGGTTATTGTTATTTATTAATAATAAAAGTATATTCTTTAGAGAACCAATTGATGAATTCCCCCTCCCCCCAACTGAATTTACCCTCAATAATGAATTGAAAAAACTTCATCTAAAATTACTATTACCACTATCGGTGTTGTAGTTTGCAAATATGTCCTCATAATTTCTAGAGTATACTGCAGCCTTTTCAAATAGAATGCTCACTGATACAAACTTTTTGTCAGTTATCTTTCCTGAAACACTAAGAATAATCCAGAAAATATTTTTTCTCAAACATTCTGCTATCACAATTTTTGAGACTTTTTTTTCTTTCTTTTTACTGCTAGGAACAGTAATAGCAGTAATCTGTTCTCACAAAGTGTATATTAATGTGATTTGCTAGAAAGTTGGATATATATTTTTTGTGATATTTCAGGTGCACAGTCTGTATTGGTGTATGCTACTATGTATGGATCTATAGTTGGTTGGGATCTTAGAGCCCCAGGAACTGCATGGAAGCTTAAAAACGACTTGAAGAAAGGTTTGTTTATAAATCACCAGCTTAAAGGACCTGGCATTGCCCAGTTTTTGTATTTCCATTTTACTTTAAAGTCAACTTTTGTAGAACTTTTAATTTTCAAAATCTAGGTCCTTATATAGCTATTTAGAATTCAAAACGAGGAAGAACAATTAACCACAATCAAATTATTCCCTCAGAAAATGAATGCTAAATATACATTTTTGTCATGCATAGAGGACTTACAATTTTCAATTATTTATTTTTCAGAGACTGGATAGTAAAAATTGGAATATGAAGAAATAGAAGTTCCCCTCACATAATATTTTACTGTCTTTACAATCCAATATTACAATATTACAAACAAGAAAAAGAAAAAAATTTAATGTCAACTGTTTTTTACTCTGTCACAGCATTGTTTCACTTGCCACTGTTTAAATTGCTGTAGTAGATTCTTCTTTAGGAGACAAATTTTTAAAAACACTCTTCTTAATAATGTACAGAATTCATTATTTTGCTAAATTCTCCATGTAGCTGCAAAGACTGTCAATGCCTCTCAGGAAAGTGATATAGAGCAAGTTATACAAGGATTACTACCAGAGTATCCAGTACTGGGTGTAAAGTGTCTCCAGTCGATGTACATTTCAAATGTTGATTGTGAAAGCCCTTTCCGCTTACCATTATATTTTATCCGATAAAGGAACTAACCTCACAGTAGGGAAATTAGAAACCATACTTACTTGTTATTTCAATGTACAGCCTGAATAAAGCATTAGAAAAAAAATTTAAATTGGTACAGTAATACTTGGCATTTTATTTCACTGTTTTATTCCACTTTGACCCTGCTTTTTATACTGATATTCATAAGTTTTAATCACCATAAAACCGTGTGTCTATTTAAGAATTTGCCTTAAAATAAAAAATACAACCACCATTATGTCACCAGATTTCATCTGAGATTATATTGTGTTTCTTCCATTGTTAAACGTAATGTGTTATAGAGTGTTTTGTGCATTACAAAATAAAATAACAAAATTAATTCATTGCTTAATGTGTTTTAAATTATCATTAAAATAAATTCATTATTTTATCGGTTTTATTGCAGGGGTGATCACTACCTTTTGTCTGGATCCACACCAGAGTTGGCTTGCTGTTGGAACAAGTAGTGGATTCATCATTTGCTGGGATCTTCGTTTTCAACTACCTATTACCACTATTGATCATGCAGTTTGTAAGTATATTTTTACATATTTTCAGGGTATACTGAAATACTATTTTATATAATCCAGTGGCCTTTATTCAGCTGTCATGATTTCTAAAGAATATCTGCCTGGCATTAAAAGGAAAAACTATTAAAAGTAGCCATAGATTTCCTGATTTAATGACTGTTGGTCCTAAAATGCTTTTGTGATAGTCCATCTTGCATTACTGTATTTGTCAGACTCATTGTATGCCCCATATTTTTTGTGGTCTATACTGTATGTCTTGCTATTTAACCAGGTGTCCATAAGGGCTAGAAGGACCGGCCCTATATAAAGAAGTGCGGAACATTGTTTATCATGTTTTTCCATCAACTAGCAATTATAAATCTGAACTTGAAAGAACACAATTTATTGTGCTGTCAGTTATCTTAGATCTGTATTGTACAGGGGTAGTGAACATAATTTCCCCTTAAGCAAGCAGCCATAAGCCAGTCCAGAATGTCTAACTTGAAGACCCTATCTAAACGTACAGATTCATGGGCCAGGATGAGATTTGCAAGGACTTATAGCTGTCTTCCCTTAAGATGGGGTTGCCTTTCTGTGCTAATTTTTCTCTTTGACTGGCCCTCATATCTCTTTCTCTGCCTTTCACTTGGACAGTCCTCTGTCACTTTCTCTCTCTTTCACTTGCATCGTGCTTCTGGATAAAAGTTCTCAGTAGGCTGGCTACTTTCACATTAGAACGATACAGTACAAAGACAAAAACGTGTAGGACATTAAAAAATTATCTTGTAGGATTGATGCTGTTTGTTTAATTTGAAATTCACCAGTTTGCTTAAATAGCAGCATACTTTTAAGACAGCGATACATACGCTTTTGTATTAACATGTTCAAGGGGCAAGTACAGCAGTGTTTTTTCTGAGAATTTATAAGTACAGTAGTGAATTGTGAATAAAGCAGTGAGGTGCTGTCTGTGTTTTAAAATATAGATCCCAAGAAATTTGCAATATATAGACAGTGTTTTCCACTTACCCTTTCAAAACTGTCACAACAAAAATTTAAATGAGACTTATCTGCAGCCTATGGAAATTTAACTGTATGTGTAATTACAACTATAAGTGAATTTTTGTCATTCAAAGATGACAGTAATTCGACATATACATTTTCTGAGATGTATAATTGTTCTTACAATTCCCATGGCAACTGCAGAGTCGGAATGGGGTTTTAGTACATTGAAACATGTAAAAACTTATCTGTGAAATTAACGGGCCAAGACAGACTCAACACATTGGATGTTCTATCAGTACACAAAGAATATATTGGCAATGTGGAGGACTTCAACCAGAAAGTAATTGAAAAATTCACTAGCTCTAAGAACATAAGGGTAGATTACATCTAAGAGAAATGATTGAGTATTGTTATAATCAAAATTTACACGAAGTAGAATATCTGTTTCACATTTTATACTCTAGGAGGTTATGCACATTCAGTTAAAATTAAACAGGAGTAAAGTTTTTATATAGGTACATAGTAGTTAGGCATGGACTCTGTAAATTAAATAATTAATTTGATATTTGTAATTAGGGACTGGATTGTTAGGTTTTGAAAAAGCACTGTTTTAGGTTTTTCAATAAGTGAAGTAGTTTGTTTTAGGTTTTTTGTTCAAAACATTGTTTTAGGTTATAATAAAACTTTAATTTTAACTGGAACATGGAATTAAACTTGCTGAAATGTGTTTTATGTACCTTAGTTGGGACACCAAAATGCCCTTTTTTTAATTTAAAAAGGACCAGTATTGTCCCTATTTATTAAAATGGCCTACATTATGGTGATATAACTTTAGTTCAAATTTCAATTCAAATTCAAATTCAAATTCAAATTTATTCATCCTTTCTATCTTATACAAGATAATGGACACGTCAATACAAAATTACAAAATTATAATAATACAATTAAAATACAAATGTGTAACAGTATCAATAATAGACAATAACATTCTACTAAATATACTAAATTTCACCCCCTTTGTTTACAATTCACTTTACACTCATCGTGATTAGAAATTTACATTGAACATGTTGTTATTAAAATTTTGTTGCCCTATATATTCACTGTACCATTACTAGAAATTTAGAAATGTATACATTCATATGTTACCTTTACGTTCCCTATCTTTTCCACAGGTTTCAGTAAACTCTACAATACTAGTTCTTCAGCTAAATAAAAGGCTGTGATTATATGATGATTGCACTGTAAGATGTATGTCCTATGAGAGAAAGTGGATGTAATTATGGAATATATAGCAATGAATTACACCCCAGTGCACATATTGTGCTTTTCTATTTTATTATTATAATACAATAAATTCTGGGAAATAAAGCACGCGTTTCAGTCAGTTGGCCAAGCCAGTAGATCTGTGATAACGTTATAAATCTTGATTTTTATTCATAAATATATGATCATCTTAATTTTAAGATTAGTAATACTAAAGTATTGTAATATTTTGTCATTCATAGTATTCTAGTTCTTACTTTGACTTCATACTGTACATACTAGCTGTTGTATACAATTACTGATACTGACAACTTCTTGACTTTTGTCTGAAACTTCAGTGAAAGATCATTTAATGAAGGCTTCTTCAGGATGGTGTTGGAAAAGAAAAAGGATATAGGGTAGCATCAAGGCATTTATGGGTAGAACCACTGCCTTCTATATCTTACAAGCCATGCTGCTTGAAATCTGGCAACACAGGAGGTAGTCCTATCTGTGGTGGTCTGTGGGAAGCATTTGAATACGTTTTTATTGCAGATAATTTTCTTCATCACAAATACTGACTTTATTTAGGCCAAATCAGTAGGCCTATATTACATAGCCTATACTTGTGATGTGCATAATAACGTAACGTGCGGTGACTCCACATATCTGAAGGAATTCATAGTTTTCAGTGTCTCTTCATTATACGTTATGATGTCGCGTTTTTCATTATTTTATTGGTAATAACCTCACTTAACCTGTTAGGCCTATGAGCTCTGTTATTTGACCCACAACAGAGTCATATTTTATTAAGCTGCTACACTTCTCTGGGTCATTTTGTACCACCACTGAGCTAGTTGTCCCAGGTTTAATATAACCTAGAATACTGATATCTCTTTTCTTGTCACATGCACTTTGTGGAAGACTACGCCCATGACTGTCACTGAAAAGAATAACTTTGCCTAATTCCTTGGGAACACTCAGCTTTCCGTTATTTGCTGTCAAGTCATTCATTCGTTCATCCTCTGGTGGTGAACTGTGTTGATTTGCCAGCACTTTTGAGGTTAAGGTTTGAATCCCGTTCATTACCTTCACCAAACTGTAGGAAAACACTGGTAGTAATATTGGGAGGATAGGAGATTGCATATACTACGATTTGGCGTCTGCCACATTAAGATGAATTAGGCCTACTGTGAGCAGCTTGATAAAAGTTCATACCAGTAACAGTGACTCTATTTCTCTTCAATTCTTCTTTAATACCAGCCAATTCTTCCTTAAGGACACTAATATCATACTGTACCTCACTCTGGTATTCGTTTGTAGCTGATGAACACGAAATTCTTCTGTGAAAAACTGTTCTCTGGTGTACTCAATTAGAGGTGATGGTTTATATAAATCTCTCATTATGTACACAGTTTTTACCTTCCCTATGCTCTCCATTTGCTCTTCAGGTGTATCCAGATGTTCTCTAAACAATAGGCGATGACTGGGATTACTTTAAGCTGAAATATGCTTAATTTTTCGATGATTCTAATGGAGTTCATTGCTTTATTTACAACATGTTCATAGCCGACAGGACTACCGATGCGATGTTGCCAGATTTAACAGCATGGCTTGTAAGAAATAAAGAAGGCAGTGGTAGAACTAAAGAACATCTGACTTCAGGCTTTACTTGTGTTGTGAATGAGTAATGGTTTTTCGGGCCTCCAAATAGGTGACTGTAATGAGTTCGGTAGCTGAAAAATCAGATACAAATTATCTCAATCATCTAATTAAAATCCAAGAAACCATTACTCAATACTAAAAAACTTCTGTGTTTTAAACATAAACTGGTAGTTATTGCTATCCGGGTTGGGCCGCGTCATGTTTTTAGTGTCTTCTGACGTTTTGGACATCATATCGTGTCCTCCTTCTGAGAAAGATTCGCAATAAAAATAATTGCCTGTGGAGAGTAAACAGTCGCAGTTGTCATGACGTCAGTTTAAAGTTTTAATTGTTTCACGCCAGATGTCACTGATCACTGTTTCAGGGATGTTTAATAACTTCTATGGCTTCTGTAACAAGTCTAGGGAATCTTCTGTTTTCATGTTTAAGAAGAGTTATGTCATCGAAAAGTATTTTGTGGCCCGTTTCGTCCGAATGAGATGCTATGGCGGAGTAGTCAGTGTTGTTTTGTTTCTGGTGTCTGATATGTTCTTTTCTTCTGGCATCCAAAGAGCGTCCCGTTTGTCCTATGTATACTTTTCCACACATACATGGAATTGAGTAGACTCCCGCTTTATGTTAAATGTCTATTTCGTCTTTCTCTCTTCTTAAGAAAGACAAGAGAAGAGAGAAAGAAGAGAGAGAGACGAGAGAAGAGAGAAAGACGAAATTGACATTTTACATAAAGCGGGAGTCTACTCAATTCCATGTATGTGTGGAAAAGTATACATAGGACGAACGGGACGCTCTCTGGATGCCAGAAGAAAAGAACATATCAGACACCAGAAACAAAACAACACTGACTACTCTGCCATAGCATCTCATTCGGACGAAACGGGCCACAAAATACTTTTCGATGACATAACTCTTCTTAAACATGAAAACAGAAGATTCTTGTTACAGAAGCCATAGAAATTATTAAACATCCCCATAACATAAACAGGGAAGATGGGTATAAGATCAGTGACATCTGGCGTGAAACAATTAAAACTTTAAAACTGACGTCATGACAACTACGACTGTTTACTCTCCACAGGCACTTATTTTTATTGCAAATCTTTCTCAGGAGAAGGACACGATATGATGTCCGAAACGTCAGAAGACACTAAAAACACGATGCGGCCCAACCCGGATAGCAATTACTACCAGTTTGTGTATAACACCGGCCGTGGAAGCCTGCGAACTAATTCTGTTTTTTAAATTGATCTGGAAGAAAGAAATAAAAGAAGCGATATGAATTTTTTGAAAGGAAACAGATTCAATTCCAAATTGCCCAAAACCACGAAAGGTTTGCAAATCAAAGGTTTTGTAAGGTTTTCCAAATTTATTTTTGTTTATTATACATTATAGTGATATCTTTTTGTGATTTCTTCATATTTGCTTGTTTCATGGATAAATAGCACTAGGTACTTTTTTGTTTTTAAGTTTCTAATTAATTTTGTCTTGTTTATTCTTTTTTTATTTTTAGCTACTAACTATGACATGGATTCAAGTCTCAGAATGCCCGTAACTTCAGAAGGTTGGCAGATAAGGATTAGTAGAATTTTTTCTGTTTTATTCTTATTTTCATTTTATAATATTGTTATTACCATATTGCATGACCACTGAGAGTAGATGATACATTATTCCCAGTTTTTGCTAGTGCGGTAAATACATATAAAAGAGAAGGAAAGCTATGAAATAGAGTTTCCAGTCTGATTTTGTTCCAAGGATTCTGTTCAAAATTTAAAAAGGTGGTGTGTAACAATTTCATTTTCTAGAAATGTTGCAACTTCGTTCAACCTTGATATTGGGATCTCTGTAGGCCCACTCGCTTTAAAAGCATGAACATTAATACCAACACATGAAGGTATATAACATGAACATAAATGTTATCATATCATTCGCAGTGACTACATTCAAGACATTGCATAATGATTTATTCAAATTTTCATTATTTTTTTAATTCCAATTTATGCAAATGAAATACAAGACACATAAAATACAGAATTTAAGTTTAACACCCAAATAAGCATTGCTCATCTATGAGTGCCATTCATTATTACCGGTAATTGAATATAAATACCATTAATTGATAATAGTACGGTAAATACCATAATTATTAAAATTTTATTTAGATTATAGGACAATTTGAGGAAAAATTGGATATTTAAGTATATTAATCATTTCATTAATCATTGCAAATAATACAGTTAGGCCTAAATATAAAATTAAAATTAAGAGAGATCATATAAATAATACTAGAAAGTGAATTGGAAGATAGGAATAAGTATGACAAATTCAAGCTATACTATTCATTTGATAACAATACTGTCAATCAATAAAACTGAAATGGATGCTTCCGTGTATGTATCCTTTTAATAAATTATTTTTGTCTGTATATTGTCACAGAGACAATAATTCTGGTATAAAATGTTTGACTTCTTATTGTTTGGTTCCATTTTAGCATGTCCTTTTGTTGCACAGTTATCAGAATTTTTTCTTGAATCACTTCAGTGGGAACATGTAAAAAATGCACTTTGTGCACTTTTTATGGACACTTTCAGATTGTTTTTCTTAAAATACACTAAACAAAACATGCAAGTCTGCAATTTTAAGCTATTATGGTAGTATTTTGTGATTAATGTTCATGTTTATTTTATTGTGAGTGCTTTCATTAAATAAAATAGGTACATACTTTTGTTTTTGTTGTTTTTGAGCTTATGTTTCAATCTGAGTGGGCCATACTATGCGAGCTAAGTTATTTTTTGAATATTTCGGTGAGATAAGATGAGGGGGTGGCTTATGAACATTCTATTGAACATAAAATCCCTACATACAAACTTCAACATGTTTGTTATGAGAACATACCTATTAAAGATAAAATTCCCGGTATACTGTGAATCGAACCTAGGACTTCATGATCAGCCAGCCATTACACCATAAGGCTGGTCTTTATAGGAAAGACGAATAGTGCAGTAGTTGGGTATATATGCAGTAGAATCTCTGTTAACCAACAAGAATGAGACTTATCTGTATATTCAAAGAACTTGAAGTCATTGGACTCATGGTAGGAGCAAGAGGAACTGTTACTACTTTCATGTTGAACACCTTCAAGAGATTGGGACTTCCTCCATCAGTTATAACTGAAGTTGCTTTAGCAACCCTCAGAGGATCTGTTTCAATACTGAGGAATCACATATATAAATCCTAATCGTAACTGTTAATGATTTTCTATTTTGTATTAATTTTTCATTAATTTTATTCTCTTTTTCTTTTCAATGTTCTATGTTCAATTACCTTTCTGTTTTTTTTTTTCTGGTACTCTTTGTCTGTGTAGGCAACCCATAACTATGGGAAGATTAAATAAATAAATAAGAAATTTTTCTTGAGAGGGTTGGAACTTGAATAGTGGCATCACATCTATAAAATTATTGTGAGTGACAGGAAGTTCAAATTACTTTTGTCATGTGTTGTTTGGATATCCAGTATACTTCAGAACAAATTGGAGCCCTTTGTCACCATGAATGCCTTCACGGTAACAAGAAGAAAATGAGCTGTTCCCCATCAGCTGCTCTAAAATAACAATTTCTGTTGTTAAATATTCAGTTAGCTGAGAGAATACTTTTTTTACAGAAGCTTTTGAGGAATTTGAAATTGAAATTTGCAATTTACCAGAAGTTTTAGGTGTAATATGATGAACATTCGTAAAAAAAATTGTAGTGGAAATTTTACATGCAGGATATTACGGTATTATCATTGTATGTGACAGCATTTTTATTGTTGATTTTAAACATACACGAAGAACGACTTCATTTACTTGATGTCAGGGACTATGAACATAAATAAAAAAGGCACAGTGACTCAGTAAAGTAACTCAGCACTTCACAGAACAAAGCTTTACAATAAATTTGCAATAAGCTCACACAGTTCACCAAACTCCGCTAGAGTAAACACTGACCTAGACAGTATATTCCGAATTCCCGCTAAACTGAACATTGTTTGGTCCCAATTAGTTTGGAATAGCGGGACTCTACTGTATTTTGTATGTTTTTAAAATATTTTTGCAGACACTTCCAAAATTTTATGTGTATGCAATGAAGTGTCATATCTTCATGGGTTGGTAAATATTGCTTGACAGAAATCAGGATTCCCTATCAGCTTATTTGACACAAATTCTAGCTAATCACTGAATCATTAACGACAGCAATCCACTCTCTTTGATCTCTCTTAAGAGTATGGCATATTGAGAATATTTCTTTCGGGTGTGTTCAGGGAGTTATATGCCACAATCCAGTTAACTCGAATGGATTATCAGATTGCTAACCTGTAAATTAACAGGTTACTTTAAGTATCTGTTATATTTTGAGAGTATAACTTAGTCATTCCAAAGTACCTTTGTTCAGACATTGCTGATTAACACTTATCCTGCCAACACCCAATGTGGTGCCATTATGCACTTTTGAATACAGCAAACTCCTGATTATTCCGATTATCCGTAGCAAATAATTGGAAAAAACGGATCATCCAAAAGTTAGAATTATTGCTAGTCTAGCTTCATGCATTGTTATCATAGACTACATATAATCTAGTGCAATCTTAATCTAGAGTTGTGGGTCTGTTTCTGTTTTATACAAATTTACAGTTTTATTCAGATCTCGATGAAATTTTGCACACTTAGCCTTCAAAACATGATGAAAAGCACTGTCATCATTTCACTAAAACTAAAAAACTCCGTGGCGCTACATCCCTAGAGGGACTTGGCCTACCACCCGACCGCTGTGTCATC
This sequence comes from Ectobius pallidus, assembly GCA_964059195.1. Taxonomy (NCBI): domain Eukaryota; kingdom Metazoa; phylum Arthropoda; class Insecta; order Blattodea; family Ectobiidae; genus Ectobius; species Ectobius pallidus. Next base: position 24,194,836 of record CAXKWD010000008.1, read on the forward strand.
TACCACAGGCAGATGGCAGGATTGGGGGCATGTGGTCAGCATGCCAACACCCACGGCCGTTAATGGTGGTTTTCATGACCGTAGCCGCTACTTCTCTATCAAGTAGCTCCTCAATTTGAATCACGAGGCTGAGTGCACCCCTGCCAGATCTCCCTACCTCAGAAAAATCCGAGGAGGTACCAGGGATCGAACCCGGGCCGATGGATCTGTAGTCAGCGACGCTAACCACAAGACCAGGCCGGTGGTCATTGTCATTTCACTAAAAAACAATTAATATGCCCTTATTCAAGGCCCTTAATATTACATAATGTAATGCATAGGCCTACCTATTTGCTATGTGTGGACAAATGGTAGTGCATAAGCCATTGCCATTGTTTGAGATAAATATTAGAGTAGGCTATGTTTGATTGTTTATGAAATAAATTTCAGCTGAAATTTGTTTTCTTTTTTCTCTGAATTTCAAGAATTGCTTAACGTACAATTTTATTCCAATCCTGATTTCATTGCGATTTACACCAGATATTTGTGAATGCCAGGTATGTAATTTACATTAAGCATTACGGATGGCTTAGTGCATGCATGTGTTAAGTGGAATTTTGGGGTTAAATTGTTAAAGTGCACACTTGGAAGCTCCTGAGGCATGTTTTCACTCTTACACAAATGTAAGAAGTGAAAAAAACAGAAGCTTAATATAGTCTGTCAGGGCAAAATGTGTTAAGTATTTTTCCTAGGTGCACATTCTTGATAATAAGATTACAAAAAACTATAGAATTGTACTTAACACATGTGTGCACTAAGCCATCGATATTAGGATTTTTCAATTAGCCTAATCCTTCTGAAGACACGATGGCCCTGGGTCAACTCTGTCTATAACAGAAACGAATACCTAGAACAATCCTGTGGGTAAAGGCGGCATTGCAATAAGGCTGTCAACCTTACACCCTTCACAAATGCCAAATGTCTCAAAATCTTGGACCCTCAACCTCCCGGAACCATAAGGGCTTCATTGGCCCATATGAGGATCGCTTCACCTTTTTACAGTTTTATTTCAATCTTGATGAAATTTTGCACACTTGCCTATGGGCACTTTCCCTCTTTATCATCATTCATAAAGCTTCTTTTTCCAGAATTATTGAAGTGCCACCAAAGAAAAGAAACAATGTTGGTCACATAAAGGGCCTAGAGTTTGAAAATCGGAAGTACCGGTACTCCATAAGTTTGCTTCAAAGAACTAGCAAAATACAAAACCTGGGCAATACTGGGTCATATAAGCTAGTAGGCTATAAATGCTACTAAATTTGTCACGGCGCTCATTATATTTGTAGTTTTCATTACGAGTAGTATATAACCAAAATAAGTCTGAGGGATGCTCTTGTATTGATTTAGGCCTACTTCGCCGAGCATGTCTTTAGCCATGGCGATGACCTATGCAGGAGTTCTATATGAAATTAAATTCTAATAGAATAAATTATTATTTTCAAGTGTTTTTCACCACTGCACTGGTGGTAAGAAACTGCCTGGATCAGTCCGTTTAAGTGGTCAGTAATATTTTGGTAGTCACTATTTTGACTGAGATTGGTTACAAGAGATTCTACTGTTTATAAGGAAGAAAGATTGCGTATTAGCTGGGTTTTAGAGAACACTGCTGAGGTGACATAAATAAGATAGAACATATTTATATATTTTGGGCTATTGTAGTTACTAATTAAAGGTATTTTCTTTACAAGTAGCAGGTACCCGGATTAGGCGTCTCATTTGCCATCCAACTGAACAAGCATGTGTCATGGCAGCTGTGCAGGGAAACAATGAGGTATCAATATACAACTTGGAGACCCATTTCAGGCCCTCTGTTCTATGGGCAAGCACTACTCCTCCTCTTACCCATACCACCGTAAGTAATCTAACAAATTTTAGTTATAATGGAATAAATACCACTATGTGCTACATGAATTTCACAAACTATCATTCTGCCACAGTAGGTAGAAGCTACAGCATGTCCTATGTATGAGTTGGTCGATTATGCGGGGATCTATACAACTCTTGAGCGATTGGATTAAATATCTGTGTACATGAAATCACTAACATTCTAATGATTCAGGTTCCCACAATTGCAGTTACACTGACAATAAAGATAAGCTTGTACCTCATGACAAGAGATGTTGGAAATGTTCTCCTCTTGCATCCACACAACATTGACACCTTTTTTTTTCTTCTTCTTCTTTCGTGCATTAGTTTAGCTTCCAAACAGAGTTAATTTCTCTTTGTTATGTTGTCTTTAAGATCTTCTAGAAGAACAATGTTTTACTTCCTCTTACTCCTCTCTAAATTTACCGATATAAAAATCATTGCAGCTTGCAAAAAGTGTAAATTCAGAATACGTTAAATTACGTGTAACATTGATAAATTTTGTTTTTTCGTATTGATCATTTTCATATTTTCCCTTTGTGGTAATGTATGTTATTATAAAGAGAACTGTCCACCTAACCACAAATTAAACTGAACCAAAAGTTCAATCAATGCAACATTTACTTAGCCCTTTTTTAGTCTACAATATCATGTAACAGTTTTGTGTGATAAACACAAACTAAACCAGACAGATATGGACTATGATTACAATGGTGAGAAGCTGAATCATTACACTGTTACTGATTTTATTTGCACAGATATTTCATCCGATCGCTTGGGAATAAGGGCAGTGGCTGCTGTCACGCAGATTTCTGAACGACCAGCCAACTCGCACTTGAGACACACCATATATTTAATACCTTTCATACCTTAAATTGGATTTACACATAATGGCGGTATCACAGTTTTTAATCGTAAAAATTCACAAGACCATTTTATTTAATTGATATTGACCAATAACATTTAAAAGTACCTTGGATATTTTGCAGTCACACTGGTGTATCTTATATGATATGATTATAAGGAAGGGATTTTTATCAGACTAATGCATTCATACGATGTGAATTTGATGTTGACCAGTAATATTAAGCTTTGCCTCGAATATCAACCAATCATGATTGTTTATCTTATAATATGCAACTTTATCTAATGAACATCAGCTTGTTACTGGATGGGTCAAAGTTTCAGTAAGAAAAGGATTAATATATCTATTGCAGTCAGTGAACGGGTTAAAAACATGTTTTATTCAACATTAGGTTTGTTCCCAAAATCAGTTCAAGTACTGTCACGTACCTCGATGTACACTCACATTGTCAGTTTTGCTGTGCAACATACGCACACATCATTTTTCAGCTTACTCACAATGTGTGCATGTGTCATGGTACTTGACAGTACGTGACTTTGCTTTGTGAACAGACCTATTACTTATTTGGAGATTGAAACAATTTAAATGTTCATTTATTTAAAGAAAATTGATTCAGTGCAAGTCAGTTTGTATGCTTTATTCTGTTCTGATATTAGCTAGGTACTATTGGTAGCATTGATTAGCATTGTTTGGTAGGCATTTCATTATTTATTGTTTTTTCTTTTAGTAAGCTATGATCTAAGTACTTATAATTACAACCTTTATTTTTCAGCCAAATAGTCACAGTGTCTGTGCTATGTATGCAAGCTGTTCAGATCGCTCTCCCTTTCTTTTGACTGGAGGAACAGATATGCGTATCCGATACTGGGATTTGGAGACTCCAGAAGATTCCTACCTTGCTATTCCAGCAGCCAACGATTCAGTAAGCCCTTCATCTGTGTCATATAAGTAAGTAATTATCGTTTGTTTGTGTTGAATTTTAAATTTAGATCTGGTATTGTGTGTAAAACAAATTTGTTCAGCAGTCAGCAACACCTCTTCCATCTCTGTACAGTGCAGCTCAGTACTGTATCTAGTACATTATTAGTTGAATGGATGATCATTCTGAACTGGCTATGTATAAGATTCATATTATTAACTTCTTCTTATATATATTATTAGGCCATTCCCATGACTGAGTGATTAGACTGCTTACCTTCCACCACTGGGACCCGGGATCAAATCTCAGTGGATCCATGTGGAATTTGTGGTGGACAAAATGGGGCGAGGGCAGGTTTTCTCAGGGTGCTCCTGTTTTGCTTGCCATATATCATTCCACCGTTCATTCATCATTTCATTATTTGGTTGCAATAAAGAAATTATTTATACGAGGGCTTCCAGAAAGTAACAGACGTTTTGAAATAAAGAATAAACAAAGTGAAAAAACCAAATTTTATTACATACATTTTGAAGGTAGACTCTTAGGTTATTTTTCTACATAATTGCCATTCAAATTAAGGCATTTATCATACCGTGGCACAAGCTTTGCGATACCCTCTCTGTAGGCGGGATCCGCCGCCTGCGATTTCAACCACTTCAGAGAACTTATTGGGAAAAGTGTTTCAAAAAAAAAAAAAAAAAAAAGCTTTAGACTTTTGTAATGTGCAATTCATGCAGAAAATTCAAACAAAATCTTTAAAGCCGTTTTCGAGAAAATCGCAAAAATGAAATTATCTTCAAGTAGAGGGATTGCCAAAATGAAGAGAAAGTCGTTGCTAAGTCTAGTTGCTAACCTAAGTGGATGTCTCATTGTTCACACACGATATGCAGATTTAATACGTTCAGACTGATATGCAGTCTTCACATTCTCTTCTGCTTCTTCATATAAAGGGATATGCTTTTCTTCTGTAGCTGGGATGGCCAACTGGCGGTCAAATTCTGTGTAGCCAGCAACAAACCCATTTAATAAAATTTAAAATATTTATAGTTTTATTTATAGTATCAGGCTTATATTTTGGATGAATGAATGAAAAAGAATGGATCAGGCCCTTTCGGTTCCTTGCACAGAGGTCACATAAACTACGGTATATTATGAATTGTTTTGGCTGCAGATATCTTGATGCTTCTATATTTATTCCAAACCATATTCTTTGGGTAAAGGATAACAGTTAAGTATAAAATGCAAACTACCTTACACAGATCATCCAATTTATACTGAACTCACCTTCATACATTTTGTAAATTAGTGGGATAATGGCATGCCAACTGCAGTTTCCCATGTGCATTCAGTATCACGCATTGGTTGAATCAAATTCTAAATTAAGTGCATTTAGATGAAGAATTGCTTCCATATTTGGAAGCATCTACTTGTGTGAATTCACATTTTCCATTATGAAGTCAGTTAAATATTTACAACGAAACAGACTGACTGATGCCCATCTTCAGGACTAGTTAAAAATATCAACATAATCTTTGGAAATTGACTTTGGTGAACATGTTACTTCCCACAAGCGAACACAGTGCTATCATTGTGTACTGCATTTCAACATTTAATAATTTTACTGCATCCAAAAAAGTACTTTCATTAATGTGCACTGCACTTTATTTATGATTATTTATTAATCATTTTAATTTTTAATAATAATTTTACTGCATTAAAAAAATGTGCAGCCCATGGTGTCACAACACATATATTGACCCCCATTCTGTAACAACCAGTAACCAAATACAGTAAAACCCACTTTTAAGGATTGTTTAAAATTTAAAGATGAAAATTTGAAAACTTTTAAGAAACCCTGCTTTAAAGAAAAAAAAAACTCACTTTTAAGGAACCCTACTTTAAGGAAAAATCCACTTATAAGGAACCTTGCTTTAAAGAAAAACCCACTTCCAAGGAATCATTCTTTAAAGAAAAAGCCACATATAAAGAACCCTTCTTTAAATAAAAATCCACTTATAAGGAACTCTACTTTAAAGAAGAACCCACTTATAAGGAACCCTTCTTTAAAGAAAAACCAACTTATAAGGAACCCTACTTTAAAGGAGAACCCACTTATAAGAAACCCTGCTTTAAAGAAAATCCACTTATAAGAAACTCTGCTTCAAAGAGAAACTCACTTATAAGGAACCCTACTTTAAAGGAGAACCCACTTATAAGAAACCCTGCTTTAAAGAAAATCCACTTATAAGAAACCCTGCTTTAAAGAAAACCCCACTTATAAGGAAGCCCACTTTAAAGAAAACCCCACTTATAAAGAATCTTGCTTTAAAAAAGAACCCACTTATAAAAAAAAACTGCTTTTAAAAACTCACTTATAAGGAACACTGCTTTTATAAAAGCAACTTATAAGGAATTCTGCCTTAAAGAATACCCCACTTACAAGGAACCTTGCTTTAAAGAGGAACATAGCTTTAGAGAGGAAAAAAACCTACTTAAAAGGAACCCTGCTTTAAAGAGGAACCCACTTATATAACGAACCTCACTTTAAAGAAAAACTAATACGAAATATTTAAAAATACTCTAAATTACATACATATTTATAATTTCCAGTAAGTACATTTTTTGTTTATTTTAGACAAACAGCCATTTAAGGGGGAAAATATCCTGTCCCTTTGAGATTTGTTAAGAAGAGGGTTTACTTTAAATGAACCACTGCAAATATATGAACCTCAATCTTTTTACCTATAAGAATACAGCAAAATGTGGAACATATTTTGAAACTGCAACGCAACCAGAAGTCACCAAACGAGATGCTAAATAAACTGGAACCTCAATCTGAATATAACAAACACTCCTAAGAATGCAGCAAAAAATGCATTGTAGTTACAGTTTCCAGTTTCATTTAAAGAGCTGATAGCAGAAAAAGTATAACCCATGGAGAAACCTTGAAAAATGTTTCCATGGAAACCAAAGTTTAATTATATACTGCAGTACTTAGTATCTCACTGTTGCTTTCCACAAGAAGAATGGCATAAGTATACATCACTATTGTGAACTATTACAAGAAAAGTTTGAACTATTTTATACTGGATCATTATTCATTGTTGTATTAAAGCAACTAAGCTTGTTACTGAATGGAAGAAACATTTTATTTCAAGCCCCTTGAATTTGAATTCTCTTCTTGTTTTTTTTTTTTTAATACACATTCTTACATTATTTTCTTTCTATCTTTTATCTTTATTACTTTTCACTCATTTGAGGAATAGTGTCCAACACAATACTTCTACCCGTATTATATCATAAATCACAGTGTAGATATGATGCACAGAACTTCACTTTACTAATCTTCAATATTGTGACTTATATCCCAGAAGGTGGCTGCTGCTGATTTCTCAGTTAGCATTCATATAGTATAATAAATAATCTACACTGACAGGCAAAAAAAAACAATCACTTAGAGAAATTTAAAAATATTAAGTTTAAATCAAAATTATGAAGTAGTGCTTGAAATAAAATTAGTGCAGTTGTACGAGGGTTGATCCAGAAATAAGGTTCCCATCAATTTTACAAATAGACAACATTGTTTATTCTCATAGCAATGTACATAGTTGGAAAGAAGACACTTTGCTCTATTTTTCGACATAATCGCCATCTTTTTTTAGGAATTTTTGTAGACAGTGCTCCAATTTTTGTATCCCAATGTCATAGAACTCCGCCGCCAACCCGTTGAGGAAGCGTTTCACCCCGTCTTTGACTTCATCATCGCTCCGGAAGCGTTGGCCACCCAAGTGCTCCTTTAACTTCGGGATCAAGTGATAATCGCTAGGCACGAGGTCCAGACTGTACGGTGGGTGACAGTCCACCCAAAATTTGTCAAAAGGTCCTGGGTTTGACGGGAGACGTGAGGTCGGGCGTTGTCGTGAAGCAGCGTTACACCGGTTGTCAGTCGTCCTCGCCGGCGGTTCTGGATAGCTCGCCTGAGTTTCCTTAGTGATGCACAATAACTGTCTGAGTTGATGGTTGTCCCAGATTCCATGAAATCAATCAGCAGTATCCCCTTACGATCCCAAAACACACTGTCCATGACTTTGCCAGCAGAAGGAGTTTGTTTGAACTTTTTGCAACTGGTGACCCTGAGTGACGCCATTGTTTGGGCTTTTCTTTCATTTTGGAAGTGAAATGAAACAACCACGTTTCGTCTCCTGTAACAATGGAGTCCAACAATCCTTATGGAACGAATCTCGCACTTGGCGGGAGCAACAATGAGCACCTCCATTTCGGACGGCTGCTGAGCCAAGGCTGAGCGGCGCAGCAAAGCGCAGCCAGGCGGAATCGAGAGTGGGGGAACAGCTGCGCACAGCGGTGTTGCCGGATTTCGCCTCACACCTTCCCGTGCGGTTGGAGCTCTTTGGGAACCTTACTTCTGGATCAACCCTCGTATAAGTTTTCAGAATTAAAATTTAATGAAACATTTCACACATAAATTCCCCATGTTTACGCCAATTTAAGTCAATGACGATCACAAATAAAAAAATTAACACTTCTATCAACCCTACTTTAAGGAAAAATCCACTTATAAGGAACCTTGCTTTAAAGAAAAACCCACTTCCAAGGAATCCTTCTTTAAAGAAAAATCCACATATAAAGAACCCTTCTTTAAATAAAAATCCACTTATAAGGAACTCTACTTTAAAGAAAAACCCACTTATAAGGAACCCTTCTTTAAAGAAAAACCAACTTATAAGGAACCCTACTTTAAAGGAGAACCCACTTATAAGAAACCCTGCTTTAAAGAAAATCCACTTATAAGAAACCCTGCTTTAAAGAAAATCCACTTATAAGAAACCCTGCTTTAATGAAAACCCCACTTATAAGGAAGCCCACTTTAAAGAAAACCCCACTTATAAAGAATCTTGCTTTAAAAAGAACCCACTTATAAAAAAAACTGCTTTTAAAAACTCACTTGTAAGGAACACTGCTTTTATAAAAGCAACTTATAAGGAATTCTGCTTTAAAGAATACCCCACTTATAAGGAACCTTGCTTTAAAGAGGAACATAGCTTTAGAGAGGAAAAAAACCTACATAAAAGGAACCCTGCTTTAAACAGGAACCCACTTATATAACGAACCTCACTTTAAAGAAAAACTAATACGTAATATTTAAAAATACTCTAAATTACATACATATTTATAATTTCCTGTAAGTACATTTTTTGTTTATTTTAGACAAACAGCCATTTAAGGGGGAAAATATCCTGTCCCTTTGAGATTTGTTAAGAAGAGGGTTTACTTTAAATGAACCACTGCAAAAATATGAACCTCATTCTTTATACCTATAAGAATACAGCAAAATGTGGAACATATTTTGAAACTGCAGCGCAACCAGAAGTCACCAAACGGGATGCTAAATAAACTGGAAGCTCAATCTGAATATAACAAACACTCCTAAGAATGCAGCAAAAAATGCATTGTAGTTACAGTTTCCAGTTTCATTTAAAGAGCTGATAGCAGAAAAAGTATAACCCATGGAGAAACCTTGAAAAATGTTTCCATGGAAACCAAAGTTTAATTATATACTGCAGTACTTAGTATCTCACTGTTGCTTTCCACAAGAAGAATAGCATAAGTATACAGTGAAATCCCCGTACAACGATTACCGATATAACGATAATACTCTTTATAACGTTAAAATATTTTGGTCCCGGCATTCTTTCCATTAAAATAATGTAAAATTTCCCTCAGGTTTACGATACTCTTAATAACGATAAACCTCTCCATTACGATTACATTTAGAATCCCCATAAAATACCTTTTCCTCCGTACAAGGATAAAAATAGATCGTGAAAGTGCAAATCATGAACTCCCGGAGCTAACGGAAGAAAACATTGAGGAAATCCAAAACAAACAGGCGGAAGATGAAGAAGAGGAGGTAGAACAAAGTGTGCATCTACCAACCTTAACCGCACTCGAAGCCATGGCCTCTCTGTATGTGTTCTGTGCTTGCGAGGCTCTGCAGAATTTTCTGTCGAGTGTTCCATCGGTGCCAGAATGTCATTTAGTGAACCTCGAATCAAATAAGGGCATTGTGTGTATCCCTGTTCATAAAAAAAGGTAAACAAACTGTCATTTCTGACTTTTACAAATAGGGGCAAAAATGAGTCATCCTGTTCATTTTGCTTTGCTATAATGCAATGTAAAATGTGTTTGCTCATAGTTTAATAATTTAAGGGCGGAGTGAATACAGTACAGTATAGCAGTTCTTGTGATACAATTCTTTATTTCTCTAAATACTTAAAGAATTTCAGCTATTGAAGTTGTTTCCTATATACTACCAAAATTTGAACATTTTTTGTAAATTCTCGATATAACAATATATCTCTCTACAACAATATATTTTTCTGGTCCCTGCGAAATCGTTGTATCGAGATTTCACTGTACATCACTATTGTGAACTATTACAAGAAAAGTTTGAACTATTTTATACTGGATCATTATTCATTGTTGTATTAAAGCAACTAAGCTTGTTACTGAATGGAAGAAACATTTTATTTCAAGCCCCTTGAATTTGAATTCTCTTCTTGTTTTTTTTTTTTAATACACATTCTTACATTATTTTCTTTCTATCTTTTATCTTTATTACTTTTCACTCATTTGAGGAATAGTGTCCAACACAATACTTCTACCCGTATTATATCATAAATCACAGTGTAGATATGATGCACAGAACTTCACTTTACTAATCTTCAATATTGTGACTTATATCCCAGAAGGTGGCTGCTGCTGATTTCTCAGTTAGCATTCATATAGTATAATAAATAATCTACACTGACAGGCAAAAAAAAACAATCACTTAGAGAAATTTAAAAATATTAAGTTTAAATCAAAATTATGAAGTAGTGCTTGAAATAAAATTAGTGCAGTTGTACGAGGGTTGATCCAGAAATAAGGTTCCCATCAATTTTACAAATAGACAACATTGTTTATTCTCATAGCAATGTACATAGTTGGAAAGAAGACACTTTGCTCTATTTTTCGACATAATCGCCATCTTTTTTTAGGAATTTTTGTAGACAGTGCTCCAATTTTTGTATCCCAATGTCATAGAACTCCGCCGCCAACCCGTTGAGGAAGCGTTTCACCCCGTCTTTGACTTCATCATCGCTCCGGAAGCGTTGGCCACCCAAGTGCTCCTTTAACTTCGGGATCAAGTGATAATCGCTAGGCACGAGGTCCAGACTGTACGGTGGGTGACAGTCCACCCAAAATTTGTCAAAAGGTCCTGGGTTTGACGGGAGACGTGAGGTCGGGCGTTGTCGTGAAGCAGCGTTACACCGGCTGTCAGTCGTCCTCGCCGGCGGTTCTGGATAGCTCGCCTGAGTTTCCTTAGTGATGCACAATAACTGTCTGAGTTGATGGTTGTCCCAGATTCCATGAAATCGATCAGCAGTATCCCCTTACGATCCCAAAACACACTGTCCATGACTTTGCCAGCAGAAGGAGTTTGTTTGAACTTTTTGCAACTGGTGACCCTGAGTGACGCCATTGTTTGGGCTTTTCTTTCATTTTGGAAGTGAAATGAAACAACCACGTTTCGTCTCCTGTAACAATGGAGTCCAACAATCCTTATGGAACGAATCTCGCACTTGGCGGGAGCAACAATGAGCACCTCCATTTCGGACGGCTGCTGAGCCAAGGCTGAGCGGCGCAGCAAAGCGCAGCCAGGCGGAATCGAGAGTGGGGGAACAGCTGCGCACAGCGGTGTTGCCGGATTTCGCCTCACACCTTCCCGTGCGGTTGGAGCTCTTTGGGAACCTTACTTCTGGATCAACCCTCGTATAAGTTTTCAGAATTAAAATTTAATCATAATGAATAGAATGAGAAAGTGTGATGACTTCGCCGCTAATACAATGGTAGGTATAGGGAGAGCGGCGGTCCACCGAAACACTGGCAGCACCTTCGTTTGCGTTTCAACTTCTCAATGCTGCGTCATGATAGTTTGGCATCTTATGATTAAACTCGCAATCTTTAATTAACCCTTGGTCCTATTTCTGTGAAATTTGTGCAGAAATAATCTGCACAACACAGTCCTTCTGATGGTTAAAACAGAAACTTAAAAAATGCGGACATAAATGTTTTTATTTCATTATATAAACATCACCAATTACACAAAATTCATGGAGGGTGAAACGGAATTTGACTATGCGACAATTTTTTTCATTTTTGTGTCCCGTAAAAACTTCAAGCGAGAAAGTTTTAGGGAAATATTTCAACTTTATTTTAAATTCAGTACCACCTTTATATCTTGAATGGTTTACGAGTAATTGAGTGGTAATTATTCCGGGCGCTCAGCTCTCTGAATGATGTGGGACGATCGTGAAATGTTGAGGGTGAAGCAAATTTGACTATGCGACATTTATTATTTTATTTTTGTGTCCAGAAAGAGATTAAGGGTGTAAGGTTTAGTGAAATATTTGGATCTTATTATAAATTGAGTACAACCTATATATCTATAATGGTTAACGAGTAATAGTAAATACTCTAAAGCTAAAGCTATCAGAATGGTATTGAGGTATTAGCAGGCATCTTTTCCATAAAATACCAGCAATAACGTAAAAAAATTTACATAATTTATTCGTGGTCTCAATAATAATACCATATTAACTAACTACTTGTACCCATACTGCAAGATTGACCCGCTGAGGAAGGGAGTGAATGAAGCTTTTTTCTAACTTAGTAAGTCTGTACTACTTTTATTTATGCATTTATTGGATTATTTATTTATCATATTTTCTGTTCACTTATGTTAGTAATTTTTATGTATAATTATCATAACAAATGTCTTATTAGTTTAATATCTTGTTCCTTTTTTTAATAATATAATTTAACAACGTAAGATGCACATAATTTACAGCGAACGGCGAATGGTCGAGGGTTTGAGCAAATAGCGGGCTGTAGTTAAGGCAAGAGGATTTAATTTGTTTATGAAAAAATCAGGGAAAATGCTTTGAAATATTGTGTGATATATGTAGAATGCGTTGCAAAACAATTTTTGCGTATGAGCGTCTTTATCGGATGTTGAAACGCCAATTTTAAAGATCACGCGCCCTATTTTTGTAGTGCTGCTTATGAAATTTTCCGTGCCCTGCAATTCACAAACCACCCCTTAGTTTATATTATCTCTGTTCACATAATTTGTACACATATCTACACTTTTGACCGTGTTTCACCTACATAACTTACCCCATACAGCCAGGAGAAAATTAATATTATTATAAATAATATTTCTATTAATACAATATTAATACAAATTAATACTCAGTAATATTCTATACAATGTAATATTAATATTAATTTATAAAATATCCCTTAGCTGTTTTCTACCCTAATTATACGTTGTTATTTCTATACAAATGTACATTCTTTAACAAATTCTCATCAAATTATACTAACATACCATCTACCCTATTTTCTAGGCAATAAAATATTAGATCAAATCATCCCTTAGCTGTTTCATACCTATATTATATAATTGTTCATTGCTTGTGAACATCTTCGATTTTTTGAAAGATGTGGAACGAAATGTTACGGTCAAGCTTCTTGGAATCTGAGAAATTACTGTTACACACGGCCATGTTTATTTTTGGAGATGAGATCTTCCAAGACGTGTAAAGCAGCCCGAAAATTGTCAGAAGTATCTAACAATTCAATTTAGATAAGGCGAGTCATTTTGAAATAGATTAATGTATTATTTTGTTTAATAATGTTTGCAATTTTTCCTATACCGCCCGTAGTAATCTTGCTCCCGCGGCTCACAAGCAGAGTAACTGCTACCTAGCGGCGGAACCAGTGAACTACCTCAGTCATCACACTTTCTCCTCTATTCATTATGATTTAATGAAACATTTCACACATAAATTCCCCATGTTTACGCCAATTTAAGTCAATGACGATCACAAATAAAAAAATTAACACTTCTATCAACCCTACTTTAAGGAAAAATCCACTTATAAGGAACCTTGCTTTAAAGAAAAACCCACTTCCAAGGAATCCTTCTTTAAAGAAAAATCCACATATAAAGAACCCTTCTTTAAATAAAAATCCACTTATAAGGAACTCTACTTTAAAGAAAAACCCACTTATAAGGAACCCTTCTTTAAAGAAAAAACAAATTATAAGGAACCCTACTTTAAAGGAGAACCCACTTATAAGAAACCCTGCTTTAAAGAAAATCCACTTATAAGAAACCCTGCTTTAAAGAAAATCCACTTATAAGAAACCCTGCTTTAATGAAAACCCCACTTATAAGGAAGCCCACTTTAAAGAAAACCCCACTTATAAAGAATCTTGCTTTAAAAAGAACCCACTTATAAAAAAAACTGCTTTTAAAAACTCACTTGTAAGGAACACTGCTTTTATAAAAGCAACTTATAAGGAATTCTGCTTTAAAGAATACCCCACTTATAAGGAACCTTGCTTTAAAGAGGAACATAGCTTTAGAGAGGAAAAAAACCTACATAAAAGGAACCCTGCTTTAAACAGGAACCCACTTATATAACGAACCTCACTTTAAAGAAAAACTAATACGTAATATTTAAAAATACTCTAAATTACATACACATTTATAATTTCCAGTAAGTACATTTTTTGTTTATTTTAGACAAACAGCCATTTAAGGGGGAAAATATCCTGTCCCTTTGAGATTTGTTAAGAAGAGGGTTTACTTTAAATGAACCACTGCAAAAATATGAACCTCATTCTTTATACCTATAAGAATACAGCAAAATGTGGAACATATTTTGAAACTGCAGCGCAACCAGAAGTCACCAAACGGGATGCTAAATAAACTGGAAGCTCAATCTGAATATAACAAACACTCCTAAGAATGCAGCAAAAAATGCATTGTAGTTACAGTTTCCAGTTTCATTTAAAGAGCTGATAGCAGAAAAAGTATAACCCATGGAGAAACCTTGAAAAATGTTTCCATGGAAACCAAAGTTTAATTATATACTGCAGTACTTAGTATCTCACTGTTGCTTTCCACAAGAAGAATGGCATAAGTATACATTACTATTGTGAACTATTACAAGAAAAGTTTGAACTATTTTATACTGGATCATTATTCATTGTTGTATTAAAGCAACTAAGCTTGTTACTGAATGGAAGAAACATTTTATTTCAAGCCCCTTGAATTTGAATTCTCTTCTTGTTTTTTTTTTTTTAATACACATTCTTACATTATTTTCTTTCTATCTTTTATCTTTATTACTTTTCACTCATTTGAGGAATAGTGTCCAACACAATACTTCTTCTACCCGTATTATATCATAAATCACAGTGTAGATATGATGCACAGAACTTCACTTTACTAATCTTCAATATTGTGACTTATATCCCAGAAGGTGGCTGCTGCTGATTTCTCAGTTAGCATTCATATAGTATAATAAATAATCTACACTGACAGGCAAAAAAAAACAATCACTTAGAGAAATTTAAAAATATTAAGTTTAAATCAAAATTATGAAGTAGTGCTTGAAATAAAATTAGTGCAGTTGTACGAGGGTTGATCCAGAAATAAGGTTCCCATCAATTTTACAAATAGACAACATTGTTTATTCTCATAGCAATGTACATAGTTGGAAAGAAGACACTTTGCTCTATTTTTCGACATAATCGCCATCTTTTTTTAGGAATTTTTGTAGACAGTGCTCCAATTTTTGTATCCCAATGTCGTAGAACTCCGCCGCCAACCCGTTGAGGAAGCGTTTCACCCCGTCTTTGACTTCATCATCGCTCCGGAAGCGTTGGCCACCCAAGTGCTCCTTTAACTTCGGGATCAAGTGATAATCGCTAGGCACGAGGTCCAGACTGTACGGTGGGTGACAGTCCACCCAAAGTTTGTCAAAAGGTCCTGGGTTTGACGGGAGACGTGAGGTCGGGCGTTGTCGTGAAGCATCGTTACACCGGCTGTCAGTCGTCCTCCCCGGCGGTTCTGGATTGCTCGCCTGAGTTTCCTTAGTGATGCACAATAACTGTCTGAGTTGATGGTTGTCCCAGATTCCATGAAATCGATCAGCAGTATCCCCTTACGATCCCAAAACACACTGTCCATGACTTTGCCAGCAGGAGGAGTTTGTTTGAACTTTTTGCAACTGGTGACCCTGAGTGACGCCATTGTTTGGGCTTTTCTTTCATTTTGGAAGTGAAATGAAACACCCACGTTTCGTCTCCTGTAACAATGGAGTCCAACAATCCTTATGGAACGAATCTCGCACTTGGCGGGAGCAACAATGAGCACCTCCATTTCGGACGGCTGCTGATCCAAGGCTGAGCGGCGCAGCAAAGCGCAGCCAGGCGGAATCGAGAGTGGGGGAACAGCTGCGCACAGAGGTGTTGCCGGATTTCGACTTGCACCTTCCCGTGCGGTTGGAGCTCTTTGGGAACCTTACTTCTGGATCAACCCTCGTATAAGTTTTCAGGATTAAAATTTAATTAAACATTTCACACATAAATTCCCCATGTTTACGCCAATTTAAGTCAATGACTATCACAAATAAAAAAATTAACACTTCTATTAAAATTTTATTCAATTTGCTTCTTAACTTTAAAGTCAAAATTTGTACTGTAAACTTCAAAGTGAAAAGGTAAAACAATGTTTATAACAAGAATTTAGGTCAAATTAGCACATAAAGCACTCAGTATCTGGTGAGTCCTCCTCTGGCCCTAATTACAGCCCCCATTCTCTCGGGCATGGTTTCGATTAGGTGTCTGATGTCATCCTGGTTGATAAGCTCCCATTCTTCTTGGAGTGCCGCCCACAGATCATTTAAAGTCTCCAGAACAGGATTACAACCGTCTATCCCAGACATGTTCTATAGGATGTAGATCAGGACTTCTTGCTGGCCAGTCCAGAACAGCAACCTCTTTATCATTGAGATAATTTGACACAATGTTCGCCATGTGTGGACGTGCATTGTCATTCATAAATATGAATTCATCTCCAATAAATGGAGCAAAGGGCTCGATGTGAAGAGCAAGAATTTCCGTGATGTAGCGATGGGAATTGAGGCTACCATCTCGATGATCACCAACTCTGTCTGGGCCTCCATGGAGATTCCACCCCACACCATCCCATGGTGTGTCCTCTCAGAGAACGTGCACTGTGCATACCGCTCTCCACATCGTTTCCAGACTCTTTCCCTACATCTGGAGATCTTAGGCAGAACCTGGGCTCATCAGAAAACAAGACATGGCTCCACTGTTGCATGGTCCATTGGGCATGTTGTCAGGCAAACTGAAGACGGGTAACTCAGTGCTCTCTGGTCAGAGCTGGACCCGTAGTAGGTCGCCATGATCAAAGATTTTGTTCTCCAAAACATTGTCGTACAGTTCTCTCGCTAACGTTAACACCCCATACCTGGTGGAGACAATTTCTAGCTTCAACTGCTGTGGTATGGCGATTCCTCAGGACCTGACTGACGAGAAATCGGTCATCTCGGGCTGAAGTCTTCCTTTTTCTGCCAGATCTAGGTGTTCTGGTATAACTGCCTGTTTCTCGAATTCTTCTCACAGCCTCTTGCACCATGGTGTACGGTGAGTAAGGTTGCAGTAGCATAATGGAGGCTGCGTCCATCATCAATTAGAGCAACAACTTTGGCAGCGTCAGGACTGAGAGGCATAATTTCAACTAAACTTACCGACAGAATCACTTCGATGCGAAGGGAGACAGTTTTCTTTCAGTTTGGAAGGAAATGACGCAATGCAGCAATATGCATGACAAGCTAGTGCATATAATCAGATTGGAAACGCCCTATCACGATCTTTTTTTGTTTTGTTTGGTGATAAAGTGAAGATATGAAGAAAGCAGATATGCTGTATGTTTAGCTAACTGTCCAGTCAAAATAATAATTCATCCTCACCAACAACAATATATAAACATCCAATCAAAATTATGTTTAATCTTAAAATTACAACAAATTTTACAATGATACTTTTTGTTTGCCTGTCAGTATATTATGTTCCTTCATTCTGACCTCCTTCAGATTTTGTATCGTTTTCTATCTGTATTTTCATAACTTCAGCAAAGTTCTGTGTTAAATCTCCACTCTTTTAATTAGTATGTCAGTTAGAGAGCAGATTTCTACATATTTGCATGTTTTATTCCTTGATAGTGAAACATATTCACGTAAGGGAAACATTTATTTCATGCTATTATGGAGCAACTGGAAAGTTTTGTAGTGCTTATAAATACATATTTAAGGGGTTAGTGCATATTTCACTAATGCAGGGAGACCCAGTGAACTATGAACCAGCTGCACAGTGTTTTTCCACTGGGTATATGGATCACTGGTTCAATGAAGGTCACGCTACTGACCTGGTTCCACCTTCATGGAACATAAAATAATACGAGGTGCATCCATATAGTAAGTTTCCCTGGAGCTGTTTACAAAACATAACACAATTTCGTGGACATATATATTCCAACAGATACAGCAAGTATTCAGGTATTATTCAACATATTTGCCACTGGAATTGAAACATTTGTCATACTGTGGAACCAACTTTTGAATACCTGTGTTGTACAAGTCTGCCGCCAGGGATTTCAACCACTATGTGACAAACATCTCCTCCTCTGTGTCATTTCTTGAGGTGTAGGAAAATATGGAAATCACTGGTAGCAAGGTCCGGACTGTAGGGTGGATGTTTAAACACCTCCTAGCAAGTCTCCTGCAGAAGTTCGGCTGGGAGGTGTTTAAACATCCACTCTACAGCCCGGACCTCACTCCCAGTGATTTCCATATTTTCCTACACCTCAAGAAATGACACCTCCTAGCAAGTCTCCTGCAGAAGTTCGGCTGGGAGGTGTTTAAACATCCACTCTACAGCCCGGACCTCACTCCCAGTGATTTCCATATTTTCCTACACCTCAAGAAATGACAGAGAGGAGGAGATGTTTGTCACATAGTAGTTCAAATCCCTGGCGGCAGACTTCTACAACACAGGTGTTCAAAAGTCGGTTCCATGGTATGACAAATGTTTCAATTCCAGTGGCAAATATGTTGAATAATAGCTGAATACTTGCTGTATCTGTTGGAATATATATGTCCAAAAAATTGTGTTTTGTTTCTGTAAAAGGCCCCAGGGAAACTTACTTTACGGACGCGCCTCTTAGTTATTGGAGCTCTGACAAATTTGATAATGTTCATGAAGTACCCCTCCATGACGAAACAATTGGTGTATGGTGCACCATGAGTAGAGAACAAATTATAGAGCCAATGTTTTATGAGGTATCAGTTGATGCCCCCAGCAGGTACGTGAATACAATTTTTCCACTGCTTTTTAGAGAATTAACAGAGGGTATTATGATTGGTTAAATAATATTTTATTATTAGTTGTGGTTTTAACAATATTTATGGTTGGTTTGGGAGTAAATTTTGCAGGGAGCATGACCTTCCTTGTTTTCAATTTGAGAACTGAATTATTAGTAGAAATTTATGGCCTTCTCGGTCCCCTGATCTAACCCCCTGCGACTTTTAGCTGTGGGATATATTAAAACATAAAGTATACAAGACAAACCCACACACCTTGGGCTGGGCTGGAAGAATTAAAACAAAATATCCACCAGGAAATTGCCAGCATTTCACAACGTGAACCACAGCAAGTGATGCATGGTTTATTAAAGAGATACCAAAAATGTATGGACGACGGAGGTGGCCAGTTTCAGCATGTCCTTTCATAACATTGGTAATTACAGGCTTCAAACATAGATAAGGAAATTGTTGTATGGTTGCATTAGCGCCACTCTATCATAGACGCAATGCATGCCACCATCGCAAACCGGAAAGCATTACATAGCCAGTTCATAGTTCGAAGTGTCTCTCTGTACGTCCATATGGATACACATATTTACATCATTTGCAGCTATTTAAAAAAAAAAAAAAAAAAAAAAAGTGAAAATTTAGCCACGCCATAATGATTTTCTTCCCAGAAAACACAAGAGGTAACTTCCTCTCTCTAAGCCTTGTGGGGTGGAATAGGGTAATCTGTTAAAATGTGTCTCAAAGGGTGTAAATTCTTTTCTGCTAAATCTAGCAAAGAAGAGAAAGACGAAAAGAGTTTCTATTTTATGATTGTGTTTCTTAATTAATGAGTTAGAATTGAATTATTATTTTTATTACTTCATAAATAAACTAGCTTAAAAGACCCGGCGTCGCCCGGGTTTTGTATTTTGTAATTGGAAATTAGCTTATGAAGGATTTTCAATTTTAAATTCTAGGTCCTTATATAGGCATTTATAATTTGAAATAGGAAGAACAACTTATTACACTCAAACTATTCCCTCAGAAAACGCTTGATATAGTTTTTTATGGCTCATAGAGGATCTAGAATGTTGCATCCCATCGCTTGTACAGTGCACAGCAAGCCTGGTAGAGGTTTAAATAAGAAGAAACAGAAATTCCTGTAACATAAAATTGTAATATCAAGGCGGGAAATTTCCCACTCTTATGTTACCATAAAGCATTATCACTTTCATACTTATCTCTCCAAAAACCTGCGATATAATATAATAATATACACATTACCATACCTCGTTTTGTTTTCTCTATGTCCAGGGTAGAGAAAGTTATGTGATTCCATTATTTTAGTGGATTTCATTCTGTAATATTTATTTATAACATGAATTATTTTGATAACTTCTCTTATTTGTCAAAAGTGCATTTCAATTGTTTTTTCCAAGCCCACCTGATACCATTTGGCAACAATATATTCTGTGATTTGGAATTGATAATTCTATGTAAAAAGGGATTAAGTATTTTCAAAAACATTTAATTTTTGGCATTTAGAATCAGAATTTTTCAAAATCCTTTCTTAGTGAGCACCTACATTATGAAACGAAGGTACTGTCAAAATTCCAAGTCTCTACCTGTTATAGTTTAGGCTGTACGTTGATTCCTGTCATTCAGTCAATCAGTCATTCATTCAGTCAGTCAGGACAAAGCCTTTTATATATATAGAGATTTGTGAGAAAATCAATTACATCCATTTCATTTTTACAAAAATAACATTTTACTTTTGAAGCATATTTTCCAGGTGTCTGTGCATATTTTCCTCTTTTTTTAACTGCAAAATTGCATGCAAATATTTAAGCTTTTTAGAGCATATACCCATAGATTTACCCTCTAGTTATATTTCTATAACTGCTGTTTTAATTAAATGCTGTTTTTCGTTTTGTTAATAGGCTGCGTCTTATAGATGGCAATAATGTCACTGTTGAAGAAGTGAAACTACGTTCGAGTACGGGAAGTAGCATTCGTGCTGGTGAAGAATCCCCAAGACCAGGTCCTGATCAACCTCAAGCAGGACACCATGACTGGATAAGTGAGCTTTCAATGTGCCAAGCATCTCAGTGTTTCCTTCTCTCAGGGTCACAAGAAGGAGAAATTAAAGTGTGGAAATGATCTCAGGTAAGATTTATATTAGACATTTATTTTATTACTAGCAGATAACCACAGCTTTGCCTGCGACTATTCACTTAACTGCATTTATTTAAATGAAAAATATTAAGAACATTATATTTATTAACATTAACATCGTTTTTACATAAATTGCATGAATTACGTAATTTAATCTTTAAGTATATTGTTTGATTTAGTAGATATGGATAATTAAATTGAATAAGCAAATCTTATGCTGCCATATGGGCATACAGATTCAAATTTAAACAATTTAAATGAACCACAGATTCATAAATCTTACCCTTACTTGCAAATCATGCATAAACAATTAAAAGATAAAAGTTAAAAATTGGGATTTGAGGTACGTTTCATGATTAAAGTATGCTGCCCGGGAAAGAAACTACCTCTATTCAAGTTCCCTAGCTCAAAAAAACCCTGCATGGTGAGTTTCATCCAAATCATTATGTTTTCCTATTTTCCTATTTAGACCTATATTCATAATCGCCCTTCCATCCACCTATATATATTAAAAAAAAAAAAAAAAAATGCTATGGCAACCAAGCAAGTCCACCTTAAATTAATTTACAAATGAATATGATCTACACTGGAACATCATCTCAAATATTATATTAGATATTATCCATATTAGGCTGAGGAATGGATGTCTAAATCTCTCCATGCTCTCCTCCAAGTGTCTGGGGTCAAGTCACAGATTTACAATATTATGACCAATTCCATTTTTACATATTTTGACTGTAATGTAACATGCAGATGTCTACAAACGAATGTCCAAAACTTTATCTGTTTACTTCAACCTTTTTTTAGTACAGAAATGCTTCTGTGTATTTCTGTTTCATCAATGGTCACAACATAATGTAGGCAGTAAAATCTTTTTTTCTTTTTATCTTTTATCACTGGAATATACTTTTATTAATAATTAAGGAATCGCGCACAATGTGCATTATCTTAACCTAAGACTTAACCTACCCAGTCCTGAACCCAGGGAGGGGATCTTTCACTACTGAAAAATCCCCGACCCGGCCGGGAATCGAACCCGGGCCGCCGGAATGGAAGGCAGGCGTGCTACCGACTCACCCACGGCGGCGGACAATATACTTTTATTGGTCTCTAACAAACAAACAAAACTTTTCTATAGAACTCCACATGGAAAACTTATTATATGATAAACAGAAATCAGCATAAAAAAGGAAAGTTCAGAGGCCAAGTGCAAGACAGGTAGAATTCCTGGGTCATATACTTTTTTCTCTTCGATAATATGTTTTCATGATTTTAAATACGTTAATTTATTTTTCAGTGTATAATGTCAGACCAAACAACTTCCATTTGAAGTTTAGAAAAATAATTAAATTATGTTTTTGCCTCAATACTCATTTTATTATCTTGATTCAATCACAAAAATGGGTTTTTACCTAATTGCATCTCAGTATTCATGAGAAAGATTAAACTGTCTACATGAGTAGTTTAGTTTTCATAAATGGCAGCATGGATAAAATTCCATGGCAATTAGATAACTTGTTAACTGCAGTAGTAAAATAAATATAAATAAATAAGCTTGTAACATCCCTAGCGGGCAAGGGCTAGCTCAGTCAAACTCATAGGGAGAGCTAGTCCTTGTGAGCTTTGATGTAACTCTTTACCTAACTTATTCAGTACCTATTTAATATACACATCTACTGTATCACTTCCACACTTTGTGTCACATCTCACTTCACTTCACACTTAGTTTTTCTATCTGTTTTCTACTTTAACCTTAGTTCTTTCCATGTTTTCCTGTTCTTGGCTATTCTTGTCCACTGCTTCCAAAAATTGCTGTGCCCATCTTTATCTCGGCCTGCCTCTGCTCCTTTTGCCTATCCTTGAGTCCCAAACTGTTATGGCGTATGCCCATGTTCCCTGGTTGAGTCTGGCTGCATGTCCTCCCCATCTCCATTTTAGTCTTGCAGCTGTCTTGGCTGCATCTTCTCCACCGCTTCTTAGCCTCAATTCTTCGTTTTTTACCCTGTCTTGGAGACTAATTCCTAAAATCTTTCTCTCCATTTTCCGTTGACATATTTGTATCCTTTTAGTTTGTGCATCTTCCCTTGTAAGACCTTTCCCTCTCTTAATGTTCTTTGCAAGCAAAAGGGCCTATGGGAT
Source organism: Ectobius pallidus (assembly GCA_964059195.1). NCBI lineage: Eukaryota > Metazoa > Arthropoda > Insecta > Blattodea > Ectobiidae > Ectobius > Ectobius pallidus. Next base: position 24,218,135 of record CAXKWD010000008.1, read on the forward strand.
ATGTCAATAAGCTATACTACACCCCTCATTTCTGATGAAGTTAAAGAATTTTTTTTTTTCATTCTCTAAATCAGTACCGGTAGAACTTATTAGTGAATTATATTTTATTAGTGTATGTATGTTTTACATGCATGTGTACCTCAGATACACATTTCATTATACAGTAAAACTTGTTCAAAGCGGAATCGTATGGGACCAAAAGAATTTTCCAAATTGGACAAGTTTCCGGATTACACAAAATACACTATGCTAGGCTACATAAGTGTTATAAATTACTGTACCATGTGCCAAAAATGTGAATTTGTAATAACTTATGTAAATACTGTAATTAATTACAAACCTTAATTCCTGTACAGCAGATATTCTTCACTTTATTTTGATGTACAGTAAAATACTACACTATTACTGTATTAATAATTAATAACACTAACACAATATAATTATGCAATTACTGTAGGCTAACTGTTTTCTTGCCTCATTATCCCTAGGTTTATTTCACTTTTGTCGGCATATATCGGGACATGGGTCCGGACAAAGGCAAGTTTTTAGCCCGCGCATTTACAAACCATTCCCACACTATTTCATTAATTTCTTCATTTCCCGTCTTCTTTGCTTTTCTCTTCATTTGTTCGTTCCCCTTCATCCACTCCTCCCTTATCTTATCTTTGTTCTTAAAGTTTCGTAAATTTGCGTTTTACCGTATTTGAAGCGCAAAATTATTTCGCGCACAGAAAGTTTGTCTCTCTCACTGGCCTCGATCACCTTCATTTTTTCATTGAGCATGAGCGATACGTACTTTTTGTTCGACACGATGTTACTTAAGATACAAACCGTACAAGCCAACTGAAACTGAAGCCTGGCGGAAAATACAAAACAAAGCAGGTAGCAGATTTCTTGACTACTGGGTAAATTCCATTGTTGGCCGAAACATAAAGCCACCGCCGTGTATAGGCCCACTCTAACGGAACTCTCAGGGCTGTACAATATTCGCGCTAAATAGTAACGTGTTCACACAGACGTGAATAACAAAATATATTATATTGTAATGCTGCTTTTCCGCATTATAGAATAAATTGGTATTTAAATCTTAAAATTTGCATTCCGTTTCCGCGTTAAGCACGTTCCGTTTTATACAAAATATTGACATTTAAAAATGTATTGCATGCGTCGGGACCGAAATATTTGTACGCTTTGGACAGATTTCCGGATTATACACGTGCCGCTTTGAACAAGTTTTACTGTATTGTATTCTATGTTATTGTTGTTGACTCACTGTCGGACATGTATGTTGTGATTATTGGCTACCCTTATACGCAAGCTCTTTTGCTCAGGATTAGGCAGGTGTGCATTCAAATGCATGTGAAAGCATAAGCATGTAAAGGCAGTAGACAAACAAAGGAAAACGTGCAGTGAGTCATTTGTGCAACACTGCAGTCATTCTCATGGAATCTTGTGTACATGTAAAGGCAGAAGATAAACAAACAAAAGCGTGCGGCAAGTTACTCAAGCAATCCTCTTGTTGTGATTATTTGCACTTCTGTAAATATGGATGTGGTCTAAAGAGTTACTTGCTGAGTTTATCAGTCTATATATAGATCATATCCATGTTTAGGGAAAGTTAGAAGTGAAACTTATGCAAAACCTATGCAATGCTGCATATAAAAAAATTATAGAATTCTGCAAAGGGAGTGGTTATGCTGAAGCAAATAAGGACTTTGTTATGAAAAAAAATTCAGAGCATACAAGGTTCCTATAGAAAAGAAATGAAAAGAATGCTGAAAAATCACGTGGTGGACGTGACACTGAAGAGATTTACGCTTCATCGTTATGGTATTAAGACTTACTATCATTTACAAAGGACCAACAAGTTCCATCTGACAGCGTTTGCAATATGGATGATTCTGAAAAGCAGGATGTTTCAACTTTATTAACTTGTTTTAATTACTATAGATAGGACTATCAGTAGAAATAGTTTATTCAGAATTAGGTTTAGAATTTAGTTATTTTACCTGGTGAAATTATGGTCATTAGATCATCTGTTCCTAATTACAATTAAATTATACAAATTATACAAATACAATACAATTACAAACACAGCCAATGCTGTTTTAATCTGAGGCTTATAAATAAGAACTAGTATAACTAAAGATACAAAAACAATTATGGTATACCTAATACACAATTTCATTGTATCAAATGCTTACTAGTTAAAATTTACTCAGAGCTACTAAACAAATATACAAAAGAGAAATGAACAAAATGTCAAAAGCAATATGTTATGAGTCTCAAGACCACAAATAATTGAAAACGGTTACTATGTGATATTTACAAATGTTATACTTCATTAAATACAATTGCAAATACTTTTTAAAATCCTGAGGATCATTTTCATGCAATTCTTTTATCAACGGCAAATGACTGAAGTGTTGTTTGTACTCTTTCATCCAAAATCTCAGTTTACTTCTTGTATTTGCCAATATTCCTCCCAGACCAGCGAAAGTAACAACCAATGCAACATTTCTCCTTTGAAATTCCATTTTGTTGATATAATTAGACTAGAAAGAGGCAGCACATCAACTGCCTGAACTTTAAATAAAATCGCATGCTCTTAGCTGGAGTGTATGAAAGGCCGACAATCAATGTGCTGCTCTTTTGCGAGGGAATTTGTGCGTGTTAGGCCTTTACATGCACAATCTTCTGCACATGCTCTTTTGTTGACACACTATCACGCAAGAAAGAATATGCATGCATTTTAGACTGCATTTTTTCACCATGCATGACTGCCTGCATGCTCTTTCCCACATGATTGCTTGCTCGCTCCCAGGCATGTGCAAAAGAGCTTGCTTGTAAATAGGGTGGCCAGACGTCCGGCTTTTGGCCGGACTGAAAGACTTTTTGCTAAGTAGTCCTCCATCCGGCGCAGCTTTATGCCGGACGTTGATTTGTCCCCCTTTTCGAGACTCTGATGGATCGGTAAAGCGTATTAATAAAATTGGTATTTTCCCGTATGTTCCTGCCAGTCCTAAAGCTGGCACGCTTGTCCATACTATCATTTGTTTCGTTGGTGCCGCGGAAACATCTGAATCTATTCCTAACGTTCAGAATTTCAGTACATTTCAAAAAGCAGTAAAGCAGTGTATAATCATTTATTTTATATAAATGCTATTAAGTAAAATTAGTCAGGGTTATACCATGTAATATCTGCTGTCCAGCCGTCCATGCCCGAAGTTTTATACTACGCTAGATTACCGAAGAAGTGTCCTCCTTTCTGACATTTTAGAAATGGCCACCCTACTTGTAAAGGTAGCTATTGATGAAACAAAAGTGCACAGATTCATTTCAGTACTTAAAAAATCAAAGTAAACAGATACATTTTTTGGACATTTATTTGTAGACATTTGCATGTTAAATTATAGTCAAAATATGTGAAAATGGAATTGACCATAAATATTGTAAATCTTTGGCTTGACCCCAGGCACTTGGAGAAGAGCATGGAGAGGTTTGGACTCCCATCCCTCAGTCTAATATGTTATGATATGATTGATATGATATGATTTATTTGTTCTAAGACACTTTACACTGGCCCTTAAGTTATACACTTTCGAAAAGGAGCCGTACCTACCTTCCGGTTTCTGGCAGGTCCTTTTCCAGGAAATACATGCATACATAATTAACACACGGCAGATAGTTCAACGTCATCAATCACACTAGCTTTAGTACTTAAACACTACCTTGATTGAACTGCCGATCGTATATCTTCATAGGGCACACGCTATCATGGACGCTGGAGACGTGTGATGGATGTGATACTAGACACTAAATTATTACCGTATTGGCCCGAATATAAGACGATGTTTTTTCCCTGAAAATGTGCTTTTAAAAACTATACTCATTTTATATGCGCAGCCTAAGACTCAACAACTCTCCAATCATGAATGCAGCTGTGCACGTGTGTAGCAGCCGGGGATCCCCACGCAAATGGCGTGCGTCCGATCCAAGGTCAAAGTCGCGCGGAAATTACCGAATTTTATCGAACTTTATTGTTCCCGAATTCGTGCTTCTCCTTGTACTGCCGTGTACTGCACTACTTGGCATCTCTATTCTCTATGCATAATGCTTTGTTTGACCACCAACATGGCAGACCATGTGGAAAAGAAAGCATCTTCATTGTCTCAATGCGTAAATAAAGGTGAGAGAAGAAGATACGATATGAACTTCTATCTTCTGTTTTATCTGAAGCAAAATGTACTAATAAGCTATTTTATTTATTTTTTCGTAACTACCCTTCAAAAATTCAGGGTCGTCTTATATTCGAGGTCGTCTTATTTTCGGGCCAATACGGTATTTCATCCTAATCTTACAATAATGATTTAAACTATTCTACTTTCTCCCTATACTCCTTGGCAATTCACTCTTAATGAACCTTAATCTATTTAGATTAACACTACATCACAAGTTACTATTTGAAAACTCCCGGCTAAGTTCTATTGTTTGAAACTTAATAATCTGGTACGGCTTCTGGTGGTAATCGTTGAGTCATCAGTGGTTCCGCTTGCAGCAGCAGCTGACTCGTCCTTGCTCCAAGGCCCGTGAGGAACCTGGAAACGCGTAGCCGATGACGTGCTAGCTGCTTCTCTCAGCTGTCCTTCTTGGCGGTTACCTCCAGTTGATGACGTCGTTGCACGCGTTCTGAGCCTACGTTCATTAACCTGACACGCGGCATCCCCTTCGTCCGTTGCTGACGAGGTCAAAGCTTTCCTGGTGCTTGCTACCGTGCCAGTCTAATATGTATAATATATATAATATAAAATTTGAGCTGGTGTTTCTGTCTAGATCTTATTCAATTGTGAAATTAATTGCCATAGCAAACTGTTTTACATAGGTGGACGGTAGGGGAATCATGAATGTAGACCTAAATGGCCTAATGATTTGGACGAAATTCATTATGTGGGGGTTTTTTGGGCTAAGGAATTCAAATCAGAGGTATTTTTTTCCTGGTCGGCATACTTCAATCTTGAAATGCATCTCAAATCCGCTATGCTATTATTAGGCTAAGTACTGTCACTCATTGTACAGTTGGTTCTCTGCCAATCACTTAGACAAATGTGTTGTAATTGCTTAAGTTAACGGAGATATGCACAATATTTAAGATTTGTCAAAAATATGCTGTTGTAAATGTGTCAAATTAATAAAATATGCACAAATATTTCAATATGAATCAAAATGATGCAGTATTACAAAACTAACAGAATATCGCTTTACTGCGATAATGTTGTATGTGCATTTCTGCCAGAATTTTTAATGCAAAACATACAACCTTTTTATTCTGAAACTTATGGAAAAAATGACATACAGCCATATGGAATACACTTCTACATTAAGTGAGAGTGGTTTTCAACATACAACCTTTTGAGACAATATAGTTCACAGATGTTTGAATATGTTTCGCACATAAATTCATTTTCAGTGGAAACACATCAAATGACCTTCTGGCAGTAAAGTGATGAAAATATGCTACAATATACAAAATGAAGCCATCAATTTTCTGTTGTTTATTTCATGACTTGTTCGCATTTTAACACTAGCATAGAACAGAGTGCATTATTAAAAATATGATTTTTCATAAATTTCCAGGCCATAGTTAAATTACTGTCAGTGTTGTGGGTACACTTGTGCTGAAATTTCAAGATGGGAAAAAAGAATAATACAGTAAAACCCCTTTTTTTAATACACTTTCCAAGGGACTGATTCAAAAAAATGTAAATTGAAGGAAGTGTAAAATCTGTAATGCTATATAGTGTAAAATTTAATACATTAAAATAAACATAGGCACCTATGTACACTCACATTATCCATTTAAAAAAGTCAGAAATGGTTGACTCTTTGTTCCTTTCATATTTGTATCAGTTCTACCTGTCTCTCCACAGGCACTCACAACATACTTCCTCAAAACAGCTATTGTTTTCACTGGTATTTTGGGTTCCTGGTCACAGTCTTTCTCCCTACTTCTTCTTCTTTTTCTTCAAGGTGGCTGGAAACAATGTCTTCTACGATGGGCACCACTGATGTTATTACATCAGCATCAACGTTGACATATTCTTCAAACAAAGAAGGCTTGTCCACCACAGCCCAGTTGCTGGGCTCTGATATCTCTTCCTCAGGCAGATGGTCCTCTTATTTCACAAACTTGATCCCTGCTACCCTGCCTTCCGGGAACAGTTAGGTATGGTCACAGGACCAATACTTGATCATGACCACCTAACGCATGTTATCAAGTTCTGTTATGGTCTTTTCTTAGGGTCCATATCCTTATCTTGCATGAAGACAGCCTTCTGTACTAGCATCTTCCTGTACCTGAATTCAAGGGCATGAAAGATGCCTAGATCCAGTGGTTGAAGTTCGCTTGTGCAGTTTGGCGGGAGAAACACAAGCTTGATGTTTCTTAGCTGCAGACCATCAGGGTAGGCAGCACATCTGTCCAAAAACAAAGTATTTTTCAATGATTTGCCCTCATTTTAGCACCCAGAGCATTTAGAGTAGATGTGAAGATCCTGCTAGTCATTCATGCTGTGGCATTTGCATCATGCTTTGTGGGCAGATTTTTCAAATTCTTGAAACACTTGGGATTCTTGAATTTACAAAACATTAGGGGGTGTAATTTTTCTTATCCATCAGCATTGGCCATTAGCAAAACAGTTATCCGATGCTTACTGAATTTTCCACATGACACTTTTCCTCCTTAAAACACAAAGTTTTGCATGGAAAAATGTTATAAAACAAACAAGTTTCATCAGCTTTAAAAATATTCTCTGGTTCGTAACCCTGAATAATATCTGGCATGTTTTGCTTCCACTCTTGTGCAATTTCCACATTGACACTTTTACTTTATCCGGAAAGTTAATTGTAGATAGTATTGTGCCAATTCTTGAACCGATCTATCCATCTGTTGGATGGAGTAAAATCGGTAATTCCTAACTTTGCAGCAAACTTGATGGGCTTTCGGTCAAAGTATGGTACCATCAACTGGGATTCCTGCCGCTTTCATAGAAACAAACCACTATGCCACAAGTCTGTCCATCTCATCATATACTTATGTGTGTATATATTTGCGCTTTTTAAACTTTGTTTGGCATTAAGTTCAATTGTTGACCTATTTTTAACAATGGTATTCATAGTTGAAACAGAGAGTCCAAGCTCTTTTGCCAACTGAACATATGTTCCCTCATGTAAATCAGCATGATGTAGAATTTCCGTCTAATCTTCCAAAGAAATGCATTTTTTACTGTTTTTATTCACCTCCATGATACCGCCAAAAATCACACAACAAAAACACATTGGTGTTGCTACAAATCACAATGAATTAGGCCTATGCTATGTGAATATCCAATATCTACATGCACAAAAGAAACCATTCCTCTCGACTAACACAAATAGCAACTGATGCGGTACCTAAGAGAGTTGGCAACATAGTGAAAGTGAGCTCTTGCATTCATTTTTAAAGTGCTTCAGCAGCGCTTTACAGTTGCTGCAGCGGTGGTGAAGCAAAGTCAGATCTCATGTATGGATTTTGCTGCATGGACTGTCATGGCCATTATTTCTTACATTCTAGTTCACTGCAGCAAAATTGAAGTGCTTTACAGGTTCGCTTTGAAAGATTATCTACTCTTATACAATTCAACAGCCCTAAATAGCATGCTCACTCGCTCACCCACTTCGTGAAACGGGTATACTCGGCGATGTTTGTCTCTCGCAGTCTAAACTTTCACAAAGAGTACAAAATTAGGAAAACGGTTTCTTTATTATATAAGGCCTAAGGGAAATGAACACAATGAACAAATATTCTAATTTTATTTTTACTTACAATTTTCATAGCTCTGAACCACAAACATTTTAAATAAACTACCAGTGTAAATTTCTTAAAAATCCTGGAGTCAATTAATAATGGCGGGCGAAGCCGCGGGCAGTATCGCAGACAATAAAAATCCAAACAAAATAACTCCTTCCCTTGAAAAATTATATAATTTCTGAAAATTACACTGAATTTATCAAATAAAATTCACATCATATTCATCTGTCAACAAACAGTTGAGAAACAATACGTATTATCTGTGTAAATAGGTCGCTTTGGAACTGCATAATCGAATCTGAGATCATTTTCCCAGGCGGCGCTTTCATATTGTGGAATGTACTCTAAAGCAGGAATTTTAGCTGTTTCATTAATCATTAATGGCTTAGTTATGAATGATTCACGTGCAAGTGTTAATAAAATAATGCTTTAATAATTATTATACTCTTTATTTTTAATTTTTCAATTAATTATCATGGGCGAAGCCGTGGGCACCTGCTAGTTTCTTACATTCTAATTTACTGCAGCAAAATTGAAACCCTTTACAGAATCGCTTTGAAAGAGAATGCATGGAAAGCAGTTCTTCATCGTAAGCCAACGCTACCAGCAGCAAAATACGTAAATGGTGGGAAATACAACTGTTTAAAAGTTGTTAATGGCAAGAACACTGTATTTTCAACATAGGATAAAAGATGGGACCAATGGAAAAAGATGTAAATGGCAGGAAAACATAAATGGTGGGAGTGTAAAAAGGGGGTTTTACTGTAATTACAAAAGTCATACAAAAGTGAGAAACGAAAGTATCACAGTTGTCAAGACCTCTTTTAAAAAAATACACATATTTTATGCACCCCATGCATGCCCATTTTTCAGTGACCAAAACTGGGTAGAATGTGCAGAAATTACATGAGCAAAGACAGTATAACATATAGGGAAAGAATATGAAGCTCAGTGCCCCTTTAAGGCTTATTTTTAACATATTTTGAAGACATACTACTTTGCGCGCTCCAGTAAGTATTGTAATTACACTACAAAGAGTAGAAAATCACAGAAAGGACTGATATTTTGATTTAACAGCACATAAAATGTGACTACTGAAGATATTTTTAAGCTTTAAGGAAACAGAAAAGTACTCTAAATGATGTATTCTGTATTTTTTTCAGGGTGCTGCTGCTTTACATATACAGAGCGAATCGGAACTCCAATGACAAACTTTCACAAGTTGTTCAGAGATTTATTCTGAGTGTTTCAATATAAGGAACCCATGGTCTCCAGTGGCTCAGTACCAAGTAATTGCATTGCTTTCATTTCTAACCTAACTACCTTTGTATCTGTTTTTTCAGAATGTGATTGTTTCCAAACAAACCACAACCTTTCACTGCTGTAGTTAGAGCGTCCAATGAAACTACTCATCACTTCCTGACAATTGCAATTATTTTTAAGGATACATAACCAAACATTGTAAAAAATTACATGAACACTGTTACGCTGTTTAAAGTAATTGTTAAAATGTTGACAGCCATGATCACGACAAACTTCACAGCTCATAGTAAAAAACAAAGCAATATATGACATAACATAGCATATCATGCATGGCATACATCATATATATACACTCAGCACATGCCGTTTACAATTACATAACATACTTACACTCCGCACACATCTAAATTATCAATCAAAGCCATACATCATACATACACTCAGATTTACATATTCGGTTTACCATACACCATTGCCATACAACTTTATGAAATAAGAATGGTGTACAGATATTATAATAATAATGTAATTTACATATTACATTAATACATAGATTTTTAGGTACCAGGGATAAATGATTTAAAAGTTAGCACATGTTAGCACAAGTACTACTGTGCTGCTGTAGTGAAAACCGTAAAAAGACTTATCAATCAAGGAATTTCAAAGAAGTGATATATAGTGAAAATATATTTGTATTCTATTATAGAGAATTTTTTCAAATATCTTTGAGAAAGCAGGGAAAATGGATATTGGTCTACAATTATTTATATAATTGATATTGCCTTTTTTTTTTTGTATACTTAGCTATCTTGTCTATCAGGGAATATGCCCTTTGTTAAGCAAGAATTTATTATATCCACTAAGGGATTTACTATTTTAGAGTTATAAACCAATATAGGAATCTCATCCACGCCCAGACAATTTTTAGATTTTGACACTTTCATAACATTTAAAATTTCAGTATTATCACTAGGATATGGATAGACACTTAAGCTGGTTTTGGAGTTTACTATTAGCCTATACACCCAATGGTGGAGGGTTCAGGTGTCTTCCTGTTGGCATGAATATTGCTTCTTGTTGAGATGAATTGTTTATTAAATGTGTCAGCTACCTTTGTTTGTTGTGAGATTAAGATTTTATTTTTGTCCATTATTTCTATAGTAGGTCTTTCAGGTTGCACTTTTCTGAATTAATTAATTATTTGCCAGCTGGCTTCATCTATGTTATGAGATCTAGGATATTATTATTTACATAATTTCTTTTTGCTTTTAATACGAGGGTTGTGCAAAAAGTAAGTTTCCCTTATTTTTAGAATAAAAACTACAGGAAATATCGAAAAAATTCTTTTATTTTTTTATTCTTCGACTCAAGAACTATTTTTCTACATAGTCACCATTTTTCTCAATGCATTTTTGTGACCGTGGTACAAGCATTTTCAGTCCAGCCTCATACTCCGCTTGCGCCACCTCCTTCAAAATTGGTTGACTTCCATCTTGAGTTTGTGATTATTGTGGAAGTGCTGTCCACCCAGGTGAACTTTCAACTTCGGAAACAGGTAGTATTCACTTGGGGCAAGGTCTGTAGAGTAGGGTGGATGTGGCAGAATGTCCCAATTTAACTTTTCAAGCAGTTCAACTGTCTTTCCTGCTGGGGACCCAACGTGCACACACTTTTGTCATTCCCAAATTCTTTTTTAAGATGTTAGCCACTGTCCTGCGACTGATTTCAATGTGGGGAGGTAAGGTAGCAACAATATCGTTGAGGGTGAGGTGCCCATCACGTTGAACAATCTCTGAACCGCACTGCTCAGCGTCCTCCTCAGTGGCGGTCGAAGGACGACTGGAGCGCGGTTCATCACAAACATTCTGACAGCCCTCTGCGAAAGCAGAACACCATTTTTGCACCATTTGGACACTCATCGCACCCGCCCCATACACAGAAACAATTTCTCGGTGGATTTCAGTTGGATTTTTGTCTTTAGCATGGAGAAAACGGATCACAGAACACAATTCGACAGTGGCGTGAGAGAGTAAGGGTGTCTCCATGAATAAGAAGCTACTGACGCCAAACTGATTGTTGTAAAGAAATGGTAACAGGTTCAGTGTTGCCACTACATATGTAATAAAAATCCCTCAAAATATGAGAGTCCCACAAAAATTTTCCCCTGTTTAACAAAACAGGGAAACTTACTTTTTGCACGACCCTCGTACAAATTGATCATACATGCTTTTTATCTTCTTTAGTCATTTCTCAGAAGAGCATATCTGTTTTACATATGCAGAGGCTCCTTTTTATCGTACTTTGTTCCCCACTGTATATTTCTTTTTGATTTTCTTTATGTAGCTTGTTCCTTCTAGTAAGCTGAAACATAGATTTTGATTTGGTCTAGAAGCATTTTCTTTTAGTGTTTAGTTTTCTTCCTTTAGGTGATTTATGTCCTGGTTTAATGTCTCAATTATTTTTCTCAGACTCAGCAATTGGTTTACAAGATCCTTCTTATTTAATTCCTGTGATGAAACAATTTTGTCTAAGTTACCTGGGTCATCGTTGTTTTGATATGAGAACCTGGAGTCTCCAATTGTGCCACGTTGTTTACTTTTTTCTATACAGCTCATGCAAAACCAGTCATCTACTGGAATTCTTTCAGGCTGTATTGAGCAGTACTTTTCAAAATGGCATGTAGATCACAACCTTCACAAATAATTCCATTTCTAACGATTTTCCACATTGACCGCAGTTCATGTGCTTTAAAACATTCATTCTTGAGGAGCTTGAGCAAGACATGCTTGACTGCTGGGTGCCATGTTGTGTAGGCTTATGACTATCCACAGCTCTCACAAATCTTATCCTTTCTGGATATCTTATTTTTTTAAATAATAAAACATGTAGATCTCAACTTCTGCTTTCAAGTTTACTGTGCATATATATAATACACTGTACACTATACACAATATACATAGATGATGATACTGCTGGTCTGTTACAGTATGGCCGAAAACCTGGCTAATGCTAATGTCTTTGTACACAGACATTTACTATTTCCTGCATGATATTGTCAAGCTAATATTACCACATGTAGATCTCGTTAGTTTCCAATTTCACTATAATTTTAGTCCTGTATATGCGTATCTTTCTCAAAATTCTTCAAAACTCATGAAGTAATATGCATTACCCATTACAAGTTACAAGACCAGAACCGGAAGAGCCAGATCTAAACACCAATCAAGAGAAGATTCAAAACTGAGGTTTACATCATAATATACTGGTTGATAACTTTGACTTTCGTTAAATACAGATGAATTGCCTGCAATTAATGGACAATCCATTTTTTAAAATGAGAATTAATTCTCTTGATGATCTAGAAACAGAATCTCAGGAGACTAGCGCACATTGTCAGCAGCTGCTAAAATCCTAGCAACCAGGTTCATATAGTTTCAACAGGAGTCACATACACTAGGCTCTTCATGTAACTCCAGAAGTAAAATTCCATGGGTGTCAGATCTGGTGACTGAGCTGGCCATGGGACAGGTCCACCACGACCAATCACCTTTGCCTGAACTGTTCATCAAAGTATTCCCTAACATTATCAGCGGTCCATCTTCCTGAAACTGTGGGAGGACATGTTGAAGGAATGTTTTGTAGACTACTCCAGTCAGGCTGTCGGGTAATAAGCTACATAAGGCCCAATTACAAAATCGTTAATGATACCAGCCCATATATTCATAGAGAATGTCTGTTGGTAGCTCGATTCACCACAGCATGTGGATTTTCATGTTCCCAGATATTGCTTTTCCAACTGTTGAACATGCCATCTGTAGTAAACATTGCCTCGTATGTGTACAATATCATAGCAAGAAAATGTTGGTTGCAATTGGCAGGAGGTGATGAGTAGATTCATTCGTGGCAGACTGTAATGTAAACATGCTCTACCATGCTCTACTACAGAAGTGAAAATGTGGTTTGTTTGGAATCAATTATATTCTGAGTAAACAGATACAAAGGTAGTTAGGTTAGAAATAAAAACAATGCAATTACTCGGTAATGAGCCACCGGAAACCATGCATTCCTTATATCGAAACACTCACTTGTCGATAGAGTTCTGATTCACTCTGTATGATATATGTAGGTCTGTACTACTCATTCCAATGTTAGGGAACTTTTGTGACTGTGTATAGCTTTACAAAACAATGTAAACTGTGAATATTACATTACGTACGTTATTTATATTACAGGGAGTTACAGTGAAGATTTTACTGTATGACATCAGATGAACCGATGACTTATGTACTCATACATTTTTTATTAACAATAAACAAATAAAAACTGTTATTGTAATTCTCAATATTTGAAGCCTAACTTTGCACAACATGATTGTGCTAATACAACTAGCAAGCGTGGAAAAAAAACACACAAGATAAATTTTTTCCAGAAACAAGAAAGAGGTGTCGTCATTTTGTTTTTTCCCTTACACTTTTCAAGCTGAGAATCAGTAGCTGCACACACCCAGTATTCCAAGAGATAGCCAAGGTACTGAAATATGTTAACATTTTTCAGGGAAAACCGTGTCATTGTCCCCCAGGCATTGTAATGCCTGTTGCTCATGGTCAAGATTTTCGTTAAATTTATTGCACAACTAATTTCGCCAAACACGTTGTCAAACGCGTACCTTGTAAACGATCAAATGATTCACGAAATTCGAATTATGTTCCCTCTAGTGGGTAAATTTCACACCACCATTGATTTACCCTGCCACCTGGTGTTAAATTCTTGTACTCCATCTTAACCTCCTACCTGGTGGCTGTTTCTTGAACTGGACTCTGTGTACTAAAGTGAAAAATTTGTTTAGTATGCCTCCAGTAAAGAAATCGGGGCTTATAATTGCTGTTGCTGCAATTCTTGCTTGTGTAGCAATTTAAAAAAAAACTAGGAAGAGTTGGACGCGCGTTGCGATTATGATATAGAGGCATCTTGACCTCATAGAGACAGGGGTTCTTCTGGTATTCGTCCAGCAAGACGCATACCGCTTCCTTCGTCCAACCTGCACCAGCCATTTTGGAAAAACATGCAGGAGGCTTCGCTTTCCTCAGTTACCGGCAGATGGAGCGGAAGTTGCGCTAGACGCTGATTGGTTGGATCAACAAATGATTCAAGTTCTCCACAATACCGCCGAGAGCGCGGGGTGTTCACGTTCGTTGCGCTGATTGGCTGTTTGACAGCTTATTTGTTGGAATTAGAACAAGTCCTATATGCCGATGCGAATAACCAAACGTTTGCCAAAAGGCGAATTTGATCATTAGCAATACCAATTTGTTGAAAAGTGATAGTTGTGCAATAAATTTAAAGAAAAATTTGACCGTGAGCAACAGGCATAATAAGCTTATTTGTTGTTTTGTAAGTTTATCCGTTAGGATTTTTTATCCCTTTCAGGACCTAATTATTTCTTACAATTTTTATGTCAATGATTCATTATTAAGTGCCAGAATAGTACCTTCTAAGATTGTATGGTGGATGGGAAAAATGTCTGTCTGTGTCTGTATGCACAATAACTCAAATACCCTTTATCAGATTTTCATGAAACTTGGTATACACACTTAAAGGTCCATGGGACGAAGCCTATTGATTTTGGGATAAATCAGTTGGCCAATACCATAGTAACACCCAATTAGGGGCCTAATTTATGAAAATATTACATAATTAATTAATCAAATTCAATTCAGTTCTCATGACAATAATATTGTTTGCAGTGTTCACTTAAGGCTTTGGACGTTAAAAATAATACTGAATATTTTAAAGGATTACACTTGAAATTGAAGAAATTTACATCAAAATTTACCGGATTATGTACCAGAAGTAGGCCTAACTGGCAAGTGCATAGTAATATAGAGACTCTAGTGAAGTGAGAACTCACGTCTTTAAAATACACTAAATTGGGTTTTTCTCCGGTACCAGTCAACCGATTTGGTCCAGCATCAATAGACGTCTTCCCATGTACATTATAAATGGGTATACAAAGTTTAATGAAAGTCCGATAAAGCATATTCGAGTTATCGCGACTTTCTGATATATTACCATAAAAGGCACTAAATGGGCATTATTCCGGTACCGGCTAACCGATTTGGTCGAATATCAATAGACGTCTTCCCACGGACATTATAAATGCATATACCAAGTTTCATAAAAATTCGATAAAGTGTATTTGAGTTATCGTACCTTTAAAATAGACACTAAATTAGGTTTTACTCTGGTACCGGTCAACTGAATAGGTCCAAATTCAATAGGTTACTTCTCATGGACGTCATAAATGAGTATACCAAGTTTCATGAAAATCTGATAAAGCATGTTTGAGTTCTGGCGCCTTTCTAATATAATCTATTAAAATAGGCACTAAATTGGGCATTACTCCGGTACCAGTGAACCGATTTGGTTCAATATCAATAGGGTTTTTCCCATGAACGTTATAAATGCGTACAGAAAGTTTCATGAAAATCCGATAAAGCATATTTGAGTTATGGCGCGTACAGACAGACAGATGGGCATACATTTTCCCATCCCCCACACAATCTCATAAAGTACCATACTAGCGCTTAATAATGGATAATAATAATAATAATAATAATTAGTATTATTTATTATTATTATTGGGGCGAGTATGGCACACAAGGGTCTTCTACCTACATGTGTTCTGTGTCGTGCCAACTTATTTTTTCCCTTGGTTTGATATTAGCAGAATATATCTTATTTCAATACATCTTATCATTAATTCATTATTCTAATTACTTATTCTTAGTTCTCTTGTTCAGTGCATGCCGCTTATTGTGATCACTTCGGGACATAGCTAATCTGATTATATTAACAAATTTATAACAATAGCTGAAGGGTTCATAAGGTAATACACTACAAAACAGAATTTAAAATATATATTCATAAAGTAATACATAACTGTGAATCATTGAACCACTCATATACTAATAGGGTAACAGACTGCAAGCAACTACTTTTTCAACCAGTGATAAAGTGTTTAACAGTGGCGGCCGACCAAGTGAAGGGGCCCTTCATCTACAATTTTCGTTTAAATTTAAAAATAAAAATTTTATAAATATAAACGTATTGTGAATTCTTTATCCTCAGTCTAGTTGTTTCTGTACATGGCTACAATGTCTTAACTCTTCACAGTCAGTTGCTGAGTGAAGGGAAACAGGGAAACATTATTTATCGAGCAGGCCTGGTTGGGTCGGGGCGTGCGCTCACTCTCTGTCTGTCTCTCCCCCCCCCCCCCCCCTGCAGTAGCATTCATTCATGTTCCATTGAATAGCATATTATGCACAAAAGTACGGATTTCTCCCATTATGATACAATTAATCACAATATATCACTATATATTATGTTTAAATTTATTATTCATGTAACCAAAATGCATGATTTATCAACGTCAATAATCCATTTGATATTCAGTTACAGCTGTGATTATCTTACTTAGGCCTACAGTACTCTGATCAACTCTTAGGCTGGGTTGGGATCCCAGATGGGACATAAATCGTGAAAATATCATCTTCTGTTCTGAAGATAAAGCTCTACCTCTTCCACTTGTTTATTTATTTATTTATTGAATATACAATTTAACGAAACCCTATTTGACCCGAAGGTATATTAGGGTTATAGTTGTTACAAAATTACAGTGTTTTCTTAATTATCCATGTCATTTAACCTAAGATATACCATCTGCTCTATACTAGCAAAGCCTGTGTATCATTGATCACATAATGCCTTTAACCTATAATCGATTATGTACATGAGAAAGAAAATAGTAAAATTGTCTAGAACAGCATTTTTTTAACAAAATATGAAATAATGGTTTGGTGTAAGTAAGTTTACAATAGTCTAAGTGTCCTATTAAAATATATCTTTCTCTTTCAAATACTGGGCAATGAAATAAAAGGTGATCCACAGTTTGTTGTTCACCACATTTGCATAGGTATCCACTTTCCCTTATCACTTGGAATCTTTCAAAGTAGGAGCCAAAGTTACCATGTCCAGAAAGAAATTGGGTCACTATAAAGTCTGGTTTAACAACACATCTGAGACGAGCTTCAACCGTCGGAAAGAAAGTCTCCCTGGTGACTAATCCTTTTGTGGTACTGAGCCAGTTGTTGTTCCATTTAACAAGAATATGTTCTTTAATACGCTTTTTAACATATTAGAGAGGACACAGACTGTAGTTGAAATCTAGATCAGAGGCAGCAGCACTTTTGGCTAATTCGTCAGCTCTTTCATTACCATATTGTCCACTGTGTCCTTTAACCCAGGTCAGACAAATATGTTTTTGATATATTCGAAGATTCGTTCTGATTGTTTCCACTATAGGGTTTAAATTAAATTTATTATTGATAGATTTAAGGGCTGTCTGAGAGTCACTGTGGATGATGCCACTGTTCAAAGTGTTAGTCGTTATCCAAGCCATTGCTTCTTTAATGCCCAGTAATTCAGCCTGCACTATAGAGCATTCCGGTGATAATCTGAACATTTGATAATGAATTTCGACATCATTGCGAAAAACCACAAAGGCACATCCTACCTGATTTGCACTACCTTCTTTAATGATTTTTGAACCGTCTGTGTAAATCTCAACTTCATGAAATTCATCGCAGATGTTTGTGTCTCCTAATTCTTGATAGAAGGCCGGATGTCCAGTCCTACTGAAATGCACAGGCTTTTCCACTTGCAATTCTGTGAAATTTCCCTCCTGTTGGTCTCCTCTCTTTATTAAAGTAAGTTCGGCTTTAGCTATTGCAGTAAGGAACAAAGGTTCGATGCCCGCAATAATCAGTGCGGCATCCGTTGATATAGTCCGATATGCCTTTATTATTCTAAGAATAAAACCTCTTTGTATTTGAGTTAGCTTAATTTGATACCATATCTTATTGAAACAGTGAGCAAAGACAGGGGCACAATACAGTATGAGAGGTACAACAGCCCCTCTGTATATAATTTTCAATGCATCTGAATTTATCCCCCAAGTTGGCCTCGATGCCGATGTCAAGCCGGCAAGGAGTTTGTTGCATTTGGCTGCTATATGATCAAAGTGCAGTCTAAATGTCATGTGATTATCCAAAATGACGCCCAAGTACGAAAAATTTTTAACTAATTTGACTTTCTCTTTATTCATTCGAATGTTTGGCTCTGCGAGATTCCGTTTTCTTGACACTATCATTGCAGTTGTTTTACTAGGATTGAATTGTAGTTTATTACTCCTGCCCCACTTGTTTTGAGAGTTCCTTCAAGAAAATGAGCAGCAATTCACTTAAAATTAAATGGTTCACTAGACAGTGGCGGTTTCTCCTATAGTACTGCAGTGCTACAGCACACAGCTTGTTTTCTGCTCGTCGTATAATGTTATTTTCAAACGCAATACTATATTTTCTTTTACTTAGATTTTGAACTTGGCGCGTCCACGCGAGAATTCCTTAGCTGTTACGTTGGAGAATGGAAGTCAGTAATGTGAATATTATCTTTTCCGCCTCGTGAATGCATTTTGCAAACAGCTCATCTCTCGTAGGGTGTGACGTCATGCTTAAGCTTGCCTTTATGGCGTGTAAGCTGGTTTCAACATGCAGAACGGGCTGCCGTAGAATTGCGTTCACAAGATTTTGAGGCTTTACTACTAATTTCTTCACGTCTCACTGGAGTGCTGTGATCTCGCTAACACAAAACGACACTTGCCGCTACATCTGTTGGAATATAGATGAAACTGTAGTTCTGGTTTTAGCCACTAGAAGCATTACGGTGTCTTGTGTTTACACACGTGCTTTCAGACGAGTGATTCAGTGTCAGCATAGCGTTTGGCTTGTGAATGTTTGTGGAAATATGAATTCGGTGGACAGCTTGCTAAGGACGCCTTTTTCTTCCAGGCAATTGGAGGAAAAAGTAGTCATAAAAAAACTGGGGAGGCCTACTCCCAAGTTTAAATATGACGCAGGTGGGTAGTGGAAAAAACAGGGCTCCTTACAGCAGGCGTTTTAAACCTGATATATATCAATCATATGATTGGCTTTACGGGTGCCAAGTAAGGAACTTATTGTTTTGTTTCCCCTGCCTCCTGTTCGGGAATACTGGTGCACCAGCATGGTCTGCAACGGGTGTAAAGGATCTTGGTCACCTTAAAGGGTTGAGCAAAAATCACAACAACAAGACTCACATCCATAATGTGTTGAATTTAGCTGCAATTGGAAGTGTAAATATTGCAACACAATTAAGCCGTGCTTATCATGATGCCATACGATCACACAATGACCAAGTAAAAAAGAACAGATATATCCTTTCAAGAATTATTGACTGTATCAAGTTCTGTGGTGCATTTGAATTTGCGTTACGGGGACATGATGAGACTGAAATGTCTGACAATCCGGGCATTTTCTTGGGACTTGTTGATTTTATGAGCAGTTTAGATAATGCTGTGAATGAGCAAATGGAATCAAATCGGGTTTTCAAGGGAACCTCCAAAACAATTCAAAACGAACTACTGGATTCCATGTTACAAGTGTGTCGTGAGAAGATAATAGAAGAAATGAGGAATGCTGAGTTCGTTGCCATCATGGCGGATGAAAGAACAGATGTTTCAGACCAAACATAATTGGTTATCGTGTTTAGATATGAAATAATTGGTGTTCCTTGTGAAAGATTTTGGGGGTTTTTCAATCCAGAAGGGCAGGATGCTGAAGCAATATCAGAGTGCATTTTAGGAGTAATTGGTGAAATTTTCAAAGATAATCCTAATAAAATTATTGCACAAACATATGATGGTGCCTCCGTAATGAGTGGTGAAACTGGTGGGGTTCAGGCAAAAATAAAAAGCAGTTTCCCCAATGCCCATTACATACACTGCTATTGCCCATCAGTTGAATTTAGTGATTCAAAAAGCTGCATCACAAAATGCCGCAGCCAGAATATTCTTCTGTAACTTGTCAGGGTTTCCAACCTTCTTTTCAAGGTCACCACAACGACAGTCCTAATTAAACGAATTGGTTTCTCGAAGGGTTCCTGGTGGTTCTTCAACTAGATGGAACTTTAAATCCAGAAGGGTAAATGTGGTATATGAAAATAAAGACAGCCTGTTAGAGTGTTTCTTGGAATTGGGGAAGTCATCATCATCTACCAAGACTGTTCTGGAAGCTTCGGGACTCCGCCTTTTTTTAGAAAATGAAGAATTTATTTTCTGGCTCACATTCTCCCATAAAATAATGCCTCACGTAGATATATTGTATAATGTGTTGCAAGCAAGGTTGACTGATGCCGTCCAAACAACAAAATCTGTGACACATTTTATCGAGACAATTAGTGGGATAAAGGAATCCACAGATAACGCTGACAGTGAAGTTCCATCTGGCAATAAACGAAGGAAGCAGTCACATAGAAATGCCGATGCCAAGGAAGTGTGTGATCGAATCCTTCAAGAAGCTCGTCATCGCTTTCAATCTTTGGATCATCTAGAAGCAGCAAAACTGGTAGATTCTTTATACTTTCCAGAATTTTCGAAACACTTCCCAGAAAAAGTACTCGACTCTGCTGTACAATCTTACAATATGCTGGAGAAGAGCAGATTGAGAACAGAACTGAGTGTCTTGTATGAAAGAATTGATTACAGGAAAATTGATGGAGCTGTTCCACTACTCGAGCTTATGATTAAAAACAATTTTGTAGGAACATTCTCCGAAATAACAAAGCCTCTCAGGATTATAGTCACCACTTCTATGACCACAGCAGAACCAGAAAGATGCTTTTCTACCCTGAAGAGGATAAAGACATTCCTAAGGAATACCATGTCACAAGAATGTCTTACAGCTCTTGCAATGCTTTCCATAGAGAAAAAGATGGTTGCAAACATGGATGGATTCAACACGAAAGTCATCAATAACTTCTGTAGTAAGAAGGAACGTCGCATGGACTTCACTCTGAGACAGTAATTATGTAAGTAAGCCTACTACTCATTTATTAAATATTTTAAGTTTGCTGTATGAAATGGTATTTGCAACACACTCTCGTTTTGAGCCACGAGCCGCTACTGTCACTAGATCTGCATAATCTTTCATAATCGCCATTGTTTATAGTATTTTTCTATTCTTTCATGCATCATAAATTGATCCATTTCTCCAAATTGCTAAAGGTTCTCTTTCTAAATAACGAAATAAAATGTTAAGTTCCACTTTATTCATAAGGCCCATTGTGAATAACATGGGCAAGCTTAAAAAATTGCATGTTTGCATTACATTTTTTGTTTACTTTTTATTGTGAATGACTCAGCAGGTCATAAATCTCTCCTTCTAGCTTCATCTTTTAATATCAGTTTACAAGAATTTAAGTGTGAATTTAGAAGTGTGCTAAAGCAGGCCAGATGCTGTGAAAACATGGCAGGCATCATATTGTAAACAGATTTGTAGTACAGTAGTACCAATTCAGATGCAAGTAACACTGATACAATATACCACACCTGTACTTTACTTTTATGGCTTTAGTTATGCTTTTGTCCCTTGTAACATAACCAAATATATTGGAATGTGTTATGTTATGTTATGTTCTTTTTCAAATTCAAGAGTGCTGCCAGAAATGTTTTTCACGTCGCAACCAATCACAATCTGTGGGTGGGCTTAGGCAGCAGGTGTGGAAGAAAACTCTCATTTTCAGTCGAAAAAAATAGATACAATATAGAATGAATCTAGATCTACACTACCTTGTTTATTATCAGCTATGATACATGTTATGACCCTATGATAGTGCCATTTACCTGGAATATTTCAGAAACAT
Source organism: Ectobius pallidus (assembly GCA_964059195.1). Classification (NCBI taxonomy): domain Eukaryota; kingdom Metazoa; phylum Arthropoda; class Insecta; order Blattodea; family Ectobiidae; genus Ectobius; species Ectobius pallidus. The sequence continues at coordinate 24,240,039 of CAXKWD010000008.1, forward strand.
TTCATTAAGTACAAAAAACGTTTATTCAAATTTTTAAATTGAGTAACATGAATGGTATCTTCTTTCCTTCCCCCCTCAATCCTTTAGATTTTTCTACATAATTACAATCACACATGCTGTACACAACATTATATACAATACTGTAATTCATTCATAATTCACAATTTGGATCACACAGCCATGAATATTTGCAGTAGATGTTATTTTCTTAACACTGGTTTTCTATTTTTCCACTTCCAGGCCTGAAACAAAAACAAAGCAATATGAATATAATATTTAGGAAGTTTACACAGTGAAGTAATTATTATATAAAAATGAGATGGATTGTTACACACTAACTTCACTAGAATTGTCACTAACCTGGACTGCAATTTCGAATGGCATCCTCATTTATCCTCAGCTAGTCGTCATCTCAAGAAGTTATTGTGTAACAATCCATCTCATTATTAAGTGCCAGTATGGTACTTTATGAGATTGTGTGTGGGGGAGGGAAAAATGTCTGTCTGTCCGTGTGTCTGTATGCGCCATAACTCAAATATGCTTTATCGGATTTTCATGAAACTTGGTATATGCATTTATAATCTCCATGGGAAGAACCCTATTGTTATTGAACCAAATGGGTTCACCGGTACCGGCGTCAAACCCAATTTAGTGTTTTTATTTAAAAGCGCCATAACTCAAATATGCTTTATCAGATTTTCATGAAACTTGGTATACGCATTTATAACGTCCATGGCAAGAAGCCTATTAATTTTGGACCTAATTGGTTGACCAGTACCAGAGTAACGACTAATTAAAGGTCACATGTGCTACCTCTCACCACGTGCATAAATGCTTGCCTACAAGAGGGCGTTTTCCCTTATCTCAAAAAGCGTCAAGAGTAGTGCCTATATTCAAGAAAAATGACAAATTACAGGTTAGCAATTACCGTCCTATATCTCTTGTACCAATCATAGGCAAAATTATCGAACAGGTTGTCTACAGGCAATTATATAACTTTTTAAACAAGAACGAAATTTTCTCAAAATTTCAATTTGGTTTTCTCAAAAACAGATCCACAACTGATGCAGACACTTTGATTTTAAAAATTTTACAAGCTTTTGAAGACCGAAAATTTGCCCAGATCACTGCTTATGATCTGAGCAAAGCTTTTGATTGTATAGATCACAATATTATTTTAGAAAAACTTAACTATTATGGTGTTAGTGGTCACCAGTTGAATTTCTTTGAGTCTTATTTACTCGGAAGATCTCAGTATGTAGACACTGGTAAGGAGCAATCCAATAGACTAGAAGTAAGTGTAGGGGTACCTCAGGGTTCAATTTTGGGCCCAATTTTATTTATTTTAGTTATCAACGACCTGCCAGATAATATCAGCCAGTCATTAACTACAATGTTTGCAGATGACACAACTTTCTTAAGCATCGGGTGTGATTTAGATACTCTCTCACTAAATGTAGAGAACACCATGAACCAAGCTTGTGAGTGGTTTAAAGCAAATGGTCTGGTATTGAACCAAGGTAAAACTCAAAATCTTCTTTGTACACTAAAGGGAAACTTAAACCACTATGCAAATATGGATACTGAAGTTAAGATACTAGGAATAACTATAGACAATAAGTTAACATGGATCCCCCACATTGAATTAATGTGCACAAAATTATCTAAAATAATATTTCTACTCAAAAGCTTAACAGCTATGATATCATTAGAGTATCTACGAATCACCTATTTTGCATTTTTTCAATCTGTAATTAGTTACGGTTTACTTCTCTGGGGAAATAGTAGTCATATAGAAAATATCCTTTTACTTCAAAAGAAAGCCTTAAGAATAATCACTAAATCACACAAAACAGCACATTGTAAGCCTCTTTTTGTAGAAACAAAAATTCTGACAGTGATCAACTTGTATATTTTTATCTGCCTACTGAATGTAAAGAAAAACGCTACCACAGTTACAATTTTTAGTGATGTTCACAGTTATAACACACGGAATCAATCTTTAGCAATAGTTCCTTTCTGTAGATTGAGCAAGAGTACAAACAGTTATAGTATTATAGGACTAAAGCTCTACAATAAGCTAAATAATGAACCAAAGCTATTACCATTTAAAGTATTAAAGACAAAATTATATAACTGGCTAATTTTAAATCCTTTTTATAGTTTAAAAGAATATTTTAGTAAGGACAAGGTAGAATTTTAAACTATTCAAAAGCATAATTTTAGATTTCTTTGACAATGTCTATTGCATTTCAGCAATGTTGAAAGTCAATAAACGTACTAAACTAAACTAAACATGTTTTTTTATTTTTGTCTACTGGTATAATTTGACAGTTAACACTATTCCTTCACTTATGGTTACCAAACTGACTGAGTTGGCCAAATGGTAACACCTTGGACTCATATTCTGGAGGTCCCTGGATCAAATCCCAGAGCCGGCCGATTTGACATGGATTTTTTTAAATTCTATTATTTATTTTTATGTGAGTGCGCGATTGTCAAGGTATCACAAATCTGTAGTTCTGCTGACGATGGTCGATTTCAATCTGATTAGAAAAACTTATTTTCTGCATATCATAATTGATTCAACAAAAACATACTGGCACTTTGTTATATCAGTTTACCTGATTTTATTATATATCAAGCAATATGAATCTTTCAGTGGTAGTATTTTAGAAGCAGATCTGTAAAATTCTAGAAATTTTTAGAACATTTATATAGGGAAGTTTTTACTATGAAAAAATAATATTGACATGAGATATATACACTACTTCCCTTATTTTAATTACTAGCCTGAACCCAGATTTCGATGAGCCGCCTCATCATTTTCAACAGTTTATTTATTTATTTACATCCTGCAAGATCAATATACATTGATATGGGACATTTCAGTTTTGTATGTACCTAGGTAATATGGTTAAGTGAGATAAATGCTAAGTGATATAGTGTAGATCTAAGTAATCAACATAATACATGATATTACAAAATGTAGAACATTAGGTATTTAACTGATGAGCCTTTGATGGAGTTGTGTGTGTATAGCTTAGTGACTAACACAGACATGATTGCAGTATTCCTCAATACTATAAAAACATGCATTATTAAAAAACTTTTTAGTGATCTCTTAAATTTATTTGCACAATGTAGGCCAGACAGGGGCAAACCCCTATCCATTGACACGCAACCCGCTAACTTTTGTCAACTTACACATAGTTCGAAAAGAACGGATAGATGGAGACACAAGCAGACAATAAGTGCAGTGGCGGTTGCTCATTCTTAGGGAAACACTAATTTCACTTTAAAATGTACACTACAAGAAACAAATAATACAAACAATCTTGAATTTTTAATTATTCTTTTACGTGTGCAATTATTTCATTATACAAAGGCTTAGAATATGTCATAACGCCTTTCCAATCGGAACTGTGTCGCGACCCGTCACTGATTGCAAAGAGAGTATGACTCATGCATGGGAATAATCTACCACGTACACCGAATATCCGCAATGCCATCTTGTGTGTTATGCGGGAAGTTCAAGAACCTCAAGTGGTTCGCGAACCAGTAAATGCCCATGTATGATGTAGGCTATATTTTTCATATGGTGAGGTAGTTTATTGAACATGTTGATTTCTGTACATTTTACTTCTTTCTGGAAAAAGGATGTGTTATGAGAAGGGATAGACAGATTGGTTTTGTGCCTAGTATTACTCCTTCTGTAAACTGTTGAAAATGATGAGGCGGCTCATCGAAACCTGGATTCAGGCCAGTAATTAGAATAAAGGTAGTAGTGTATATATACAGGGTCTTTATTATAAGTTGAGACGGGGCGACCGGTGTTTTCACTCTCCGCTACGGAGTCCGCATTAGCCGCGGGCGGCACGCGCGCGGCTTCCCTGCTTAAAGTGTAGGCTATATAGACTTACCTTATAACATATGTTGGAAGTGTCGTCCTTCCTTTGTTATACAGGCATTATATCTGGAAACCACATTCTGGCTGACGCGAGTGAGTTCATCCACTGTAATGCCCCTAATTTCATTCGTAATGTTTTCTTTCAGCTCCAATCAGGGTGTCCACTGGTCGGGAAAATCCGGGAATCCGGGAAAAGGCCGGGAATTTCGTATGGTCGGGAAAATCCGGGAAAAGTCAATGAATTTATTATAATATCCGGGAAATTCTAAAAATTTGTGGCCCACATAAAGCAGGTGAAAATGAATACAATTTTATCTTCTGCCACTTTCCAAAAAATGTCAGCTGCTCTTGAAGATAAACTTCTCCTGCCAGAAATTGCTTTCTTCTTATCTTTAGCAGAAGATTTACAACCATTTCTAAAAGAGTTTCAAGCTGACACTCCAATGGCCCCTTTCCTACATGGTGACCTCCTGATAATTGTAGAGACGCATAATCCATGTCAATTCAGGCAGGGGCTTACCTTCATAGTCTCAGATCTTAATGAATTTACATGTTAAAATTCAGGACAAAGTAAGAAACCCATTTTCTTTGTTTTGCCCATAAAGATTCCTGGGCCACCAAAGACGCCGTTTCGGATGCCATTTCTTGAGTGTGATTTTCTGAAAAAAATTAAAGTGATCTATTTCTGGAACGGTTCAAGATATTTTGTTGTTTCATTTTTTATTTGAAGAAAATAATATTTTGCCTCAAATGATATCTTAAGTTTAGAAATGCATGTACAGGGTGTTTTGTTTTAGCCTTCTGATTTTTTTTTGTGATAAATCAAAAATATTTCTTTTAAAAAAATGCCATTCCCAAAAATCCTGTTTTTTTTTTTTACTATTGATCAGTACTGAACAGTACTACATTTCCTGAAAAGGAGATCTTCCACCTTTCAATTTAACAGGTTTTATAAACAATTGAATTTTTTTCATAAAGTTAGAAGTGTATGGAAAGAGTTCTGAAAGCTGACATTCTAAAAAAGAGTTGTCTACAAAATTGAAAATTTAATTGCCCAAGATGTTGACCTTGGTTATGGCGCAAGGTCTGCATTAAGAAAGTGTCATAGACTTAGGATTTAGACGAGTTAATATTTCGAAGGGAGTGCAGAAACTGTCTGAAATGTGTTGTTGACAAGCTGATGGAGAAGTCACCTTTGAAGTACCCCTTAAATCAGGGTTTGTCTTTTATGAGTCCAGACAAAGTCGTCTTCACTCCAGAAGAGGCTGTTTCACAGATGGTATCGACAATGGATATTTTGATATAGTCGAGTTTGATTACTCCCTCTATTGCTCAGAATGCAGATCATGAGTAGGCCTATAGGGATCTTATTTCGAAGGAAACTGCAGCAGTTGAGTTCAAATCTTACTCTAAAAACACAAGGTTGGACAAATGTGTTATGAAAACGCTTGATAGTTATATGACACTCCTAGTTTAAGGAAAGTAGTTTGTTTATTACTTCCAATTTCACATGGAAATGCTTCAGTGGAACGTGGCTTCTCTGTGAACAGTGACTTTTGGTGGAAAATCTGAAAAAAGAATCCATAGTTGCTCAGTGCCTAGTATGTAATGCAGTTGCTCAAGAAGGAGGTTCAGAGCATCTTTCCATCAATAAAGGCATAATTCTCTCTATGAGAAATGCCAATGCAAGATACAAAGAAGCATTTCAAAGTAATAAGTTGAAACGTACAGAAGAAAAGGCGAAAGGAGAAAAAAAAGCAAATTTTCTGGCCCGAGAACTAGAAGAGAAGAGAAGAAAAGAAAACTACTCTTAGAGTCCGAAAAAGCTGCAGCTGCTCTAGATGAACAAATTAAGTTGCTGAAGAAAAAATAAGTGGGATCAAAAAGACGTAGACAATAACAGGCCTATATGAAGGTATATGTAATTTATTTTACTGTTCCTTACTTTTGTATCTTTTATAATCTAAGTAATTTTTGTTTGCAATTACTTTTGTTACTAAGTGTTTTTCTTATTTAAAGTATGTATAATCCTATAATATTTCTTACACAGTTTTTAGAAAGTGCTTCATAATTATATTTTTGTCGGGAATTTCTGAAATGATCAATGAAAATCAGGGAATAAGTCGGGAATTTCTTCAGCATTACTAGGTGGACACCCTGTCCAATGTGTGAGGATTTGTTCGATAAACTCACTCGCGTCAGCCAGAATGTGGTTTCCAGATACAATGCCTGTATAACACAGGAAGGACGACACTTCCAACATATGTTATAAGGTAAGATATGTAATACTTTATATAGCCTACACTTTAAGCAGGGAAGCCGCACGCGCGTCACCCGCAGCTAATGCGGAGAGTGAAAACACCAGTCGCCCCGTCTCAACTTATAATAAAGACCCTGTATAACTCATCTCAATATTATTTTTTCATATCTGTAAAAGTTAAAGAACATAATATAATATAGGATTACATAAAGAACAAAGGCCTACTACATATAGGCCTATTCAGGAGTTTACTTGGGTTTAGTATGACACTGCTGGATTTCTGTGCAATATGTTCCAAGTGGTTACGCAGCCCGATACCAAGTTACCATACTCAAAGCTCCTTATCTCCATTACTGTGTATAATTGCTTAACTAACATACTCAAAACTCCTAGTGAAGGGGGTCTGGGAGAAACCTGGAAAGGTGGTCCATGCCCCTGGTGGAGTTTGGGAGCAAAGTCACCAAAAAAGAAAAACAGGAAGGAAATATGTGACCAATATCAAGTTATACAAGGTGCGGCAGAGGAAACGGACGTTTTTCAAATGACTATAACTCAGACGATTTTCAAGTTAAACAAAATTTAATTACACAGAAATGAAGCTTGTATAATGCAGTTTCTGTTGAATATTTCAGATTTACCTCCGAAAAATAAATGCCGTCAAGTGACCGAACAATGGAATTTTCTAACATGCAATCTCATTATTAATAACCTTGAATGTCCGGATGGCGCCGTGTCATCATGTCTAAAACCGACGTTTCGGCCCTCATGTTGTAGCCTTCTTCTGGGTATACCCAGTAACAGTGTGGTGTGGTGTTGCTAAATTTAGAATCATCGGTCCTTATTTGGACTATACCACAGTGACAGTGACCGCAGCACGCTACATTGAAATGCTCAACAGGTTCCTCCTTCCGGAACTACGCAAACGAAGAGTAAACATGCAGCAAATTTAATTCCAATAAGATGGTGCCACAGCGCATACTGCGAGAGCATCAATGCAAGTGGTTCGCGACATGTTTCCTCAACATTTGTGATCTCCCGTTTTGGCGACATTGACTTGTCCATATGTGACTATTATTTGTGGGGTAACCTCAAATCAAACGTTTACTTAAACAAACCCCGCAACATCCAAGAACTAAAAGAGTTCATTCGTGTAGAAATCACTAATATCGAGGAAGAAATTGGGAAGAGCAATGCAGAATTTCGAAGTAAGGTTACAAGAGTGTATGGGTCATTCTACAGAAACCCTGCAGTTTTGATGGAAGAATAATAAAAAAACGAATTTATCAGATATGTCCTAAAAAAATATTTACAGCACTAGTTTTAAAGTACTTAACCTGTGGTTTAAGTGACATAGGTCATCTCTTTTTGGTTTTCTTTAAAAAAAATCTAAAAGAAAGATGCTGTCCACGGAAGTGATTGCATGTCCACAGAAGTGACTTTTGGTTATAATAATGGACTTTTGTTATCAATTATGCTTGTGACACATTTTTTTTCTAAAGGTAAAACAGATTTAGGTTTATTATTCAAGAAATTAATTTACTGCCACAGAGTAACCACTTGTATAACATACACAAGATGTCATAAAAAAAGATGTCACTAAAAAATAAAACAAAAACTTAGAGATTATTAAAAGTTTACAAAAAGATACAGGTCTTTCTCAAATACATAACCTCCCCTAGTGTTCATGTTTGGAGTTTTCAATTCCGGGGTGCGCGAGCAAAGAGAGTTAAGTCCACTTTCTTGTTACTGAGAATTAGAGTGACTTAACACACTATACCAGCCCAACATAGCTTTAGAGATGGATAAACCCATGAGGCACACATCCATAACTACCGTACAATTTTCAATAAGACTTACTAGACTTAACACAAATGTAGAGAACATTTTTATCTATAACTCTTTGGACATAGGCCTATCTCAATTTTTTTAGGATGGTGGACTTAACTCTCTTTGCCTACGCACGCCGGAATTTCTTTATAATGTTCTCTTTAGGAACCATATCTTTATCAGGCATGTCAGGAAACGAAAACAATTTGTCACTTTCAGTGAACAGTTATTGCAGTTAACGTCTGCTAGATTCATATTTTTCTACGAAACTTATCACATCTTCTCGTATCTTTTTCAGTTTCATTTTTCTCCAAGTTTGTCCATATGACAGCGTAGTTCTCCATTGTGAGGTGACATAAAATAACCTTGGCATTGATATTTTTCAAAAAATGTTCAACATGTAATTAATTTCAATATTCTCTTTTCCTTCACAGATTTTTATTGTGTGTATTTTGACTTAATCTGTGATTGTAGCACTTCTGCATAAATTAGCTTTTTCCTCACAACTTTGGAAAATTTTTTACACCACTTCTTTACCTTTCTTCCGCTTTTTTAAACAATGGTTCTGCTGTCAAAGCTTCGCATTTTTCCTTTCTGTAATTTCAAGTAATCTCTTGTCTTGTATTTTTACTATCTTCTCACCCCTTTCTCTTCTACTTGAGCCTCATTTTTATATCTGGTGAATGTAAAGGGCTCTTATCGTGTGACTGAACGAAATCAGGAGTAGTAGTGGAGCCTGGCATCGGTTCTTGAATTTCTGGAATGGTAGGCGGAGTATGACTCTCAGTGAAATCAACTAGTATGATTATTTTGCTCTTTCAACTGTCTGTAATTCGTTGAACGTTTTCTCCACTCTTTTTGAACTTTCCTTCTCTCCCTGTGTGTCAGCTGTGACACAGGTTTCCTTTCCTGCTTTTTTTCCCCTTTGGTATCACTCCCTATCTTTTCATTTCTCTTCTTCATGCTTCGCTGAATCCTGTTACATTTTTACTCTAGCTCTTCTCATACTTCCTTTTTTTCGTTTCCTTCTCTTCCTCAAATAATTTTTCTTTACTCTTGCCATTCTGGTAGGCCTACAAATATCAAAAATTTTCAATCTATGCTTTAAAAATGAACATTACAATTGTCCATGGTAATATAATATATATATATATATATATATATATATACATTATAGTGATATTAGTCATGAAATTTTCTAAACCATGCTGTTACAAATACATGATAATAGGCCTATAATTTGTTTTGAAAATAATAAGTAACCTACCATTCAAGATATAATATAGGCTAGTAAGTAGCCTCCCCAAGCCATCCCATTAATTATGATGGGCAGGAGTAGACCTATATCAGGAGGCACTAAAGAGACCTAATGTAGAATATTAATTAAAAAAATGACATTTTAATGATAGTGTACTCATTGAATAAGACTTAACTGTTTATGAAAGATAAAATGTTACAATACTGGTAAGGAACTAAAATATTAATAGATATTTTTTTTATTCAGCATGTTATAAAATTTAATGTTAGTGGTCAACTGGACACATCACAGCAAGTGCGTAATTTTAAAAATAATGAATCAAATCACTTCTGTGGACAGTTATCACTTCCGTGGAATCCACATGTCCACAGAAGTGATGTCCACGGAAGTGATAAAAAGTTACGTTTCTTTGCAAACTGCCTTGCATTGTGAGGTCAGAAACGAAAGCTCTTCAGGTTATTGAGATTATCACGTTCTAAAAGTCATGTATACTAAAAATTATTTTTTAACTTAAAAACTAAACTTTAATAAAGACCACAGAAGTGACTGGATGAGCTATGCCACATGCAAAAAGTGAATAGAAACTTGATATATACATGAAAAAAATCCAATCCAGAAGAACAAAAGATACTCCACTCTGCAATATGAGTGCCTTTGCTCTTCAGCTGACTCTCAGAAAAAGGTAACTAGCACACACTGGTAATTTTTTTAGGCATTTTTTGAGTGTCCACAGAAGTGATGGCAAACCTTGTGACATGAACTCAGGTTGAAAAATATTGACAGTGGGGACAAAAAAAAATATTTCATTCATCATTATGCTAAACTGAAGTATTTTCTGACTAGGTACTATATTTTTTAAGTGAAAATGTTAAGAAGTACAGTATCTATGATCTTTGGAAGTTCTCTACCTGAGGGTTGTGACAGTCCACGGAAGTGAGATATCACCTTCTGTGGACAACTTTTTACAGCTAATTAGTTAAAAATTTCTCCAAAGTAAAGTACTAACTAATAGATAATATTGTATTTTAATATCTGATTTTGAAAAATTGCAAACATTATAACTAGTTTCCAATATATTGTCCTGTGACATTAAAATGCAGGTTTTCTGTAGAATGACCCGTATACAGAAAGAAGGTTGTCACCTGACGAACGTTATTTTTCGGAGGTAATTCTGAAATAGTCAACAGAAACTGCATTATACAAGCTACATTTCTGTGCAATTAAATTTTGTTTAACTTGAAAATCTTCTGAGTTATGGTTATTTGAAAAACGTCCGTTTCCTCTGTCGCACCCTTTACTTGAAGCTCCTGGTGAAGGGAGTCTGTTGAAAGTTTTTAGGAGGTCCAGGGGCATGGTTTGGGGGCAAAGACCCCATTATAGAAAACAGGAAGGGGATCCATGGCCATTATGAAGTTTTTGTATCCAGTAGAAGCCAAGATAGTGACTGAGCCATTGACATCACAGTTTTCACTGTCTGGTTTCCAGCATTGAATTTTGTTCATACAGTGAAACCTCTATATAACGACCATCGCTGGTTCCACAAAAAAGTGGTCTTTAAGAGGGGTGGTCTCTTAATAGGGGGAATGCATTTTTATGTCTTGAAAGTGAAAATACAATAGAATAAATACGGTACAATACAGTAAGTTAGGTGTCTTATGTAACACACAGTTGATTATTACTTACTTTTAATGTATTTAAAATTTGCAGCACAACAATAAGACACTTTAATCTATGCAGGTCAAGAACACCGAGCCTCTATTTACAGTATACCTGGGTAATGTTTTCCAGGAAAAGAAAGACACGTCTATTTTCCCTACATTACATTTTGCTTGGTGGACAATGAAAGGGACTCGTTCAGCACGTTTCTTAGAATCGAGAATTTCAGAACCCCCTCATGTCCACTGAATAAATGTTTTCATAAGAAATAGAATTACCCCCCCCCCCTTCCCGAGTCAATGCGATCATGTAGATAATAAAGGCATGAATTCTTGAATGTATTGAAACAAGCAGGTCAGAAGTAGGAGATTGGAATGTGTTCTTTTCACGCCATGCGCTGTACGGTACTTGTACGCTGTCTACTGTAAGGATTTTCCCAGAACGCAAAAAGAAAACAACCCAAAGCATTGTATTGAAAATTGCAGTGCCCACATCAGTATTTCTCTTCAAATGCTGATTAATGCCTATCATTTGAGTAAATCTTTTTACGATTTTGGTCGTTATAGAGGAGTTGAACGAAAATTAAACTCTGGTCGTTGGTCGGGGAGAGGGGTGGTCATTTAATAGGGGTACAAATAACATTGGCCTTATGGGTTTTACTGTCCGTTCCTAGAAAAATTGGTCTTTAAAGGAGGTGGTCGCTAAAGAGGGGTGGTCTTTAAGACAGGTTTTACTGTATGTGATTCAATGCCCACTCCTGGCCAAACGACATCATCCAGCACAAGGGTATCGTGATTCAACGGCTGTTTAGAGCATCATTTATACAGTGAGTCTCAGGCAGATGGGTGCCACCGCGCCGCGCGTTGGGTTCCCCGCAGATGACGCTCCTATCCCCGGTATGCGGCAAAGGAACTCCCCGGCAGTTGACCGACTTGTCCGTGCGTGACAATGAAAATAATTGAAATAAGTTTGAAAATAACGAAAATAGGCACCTACCTTATTACAGGAGATGCTTGAAGTGTCCTCCTCCTACATCCACACATTTTTGGCATCGTGATAGGAAATTCCGATTAATACGCATTAATTGTTCTTCCGTTATTATTGAGTTTATCTCTATTCTAATGTTTTCTTTTAGTTGTGACAACTACCGAATAACACTTTCACGTCTGTACAACACGAGAACAATGCTCAACTGCAGGCTATGCAGGAATTGTTTACTTATCTGCGGGGCCACAGCTGGCCGCGACGCGGGTAGTGTTGACTCATCACAAGAGAAACACGGCGCGCGCGGCAAGCGGCACCAATCTGTCTGAGACTCACTGTCAGTGTTGCCATACGTACGACTATAGTCGTACACATACGACTATTTCATAGATTTGTACGACGTACGACGCAACCATGTGTCGTATGCCTATTCATACGACTATTTTTATATTAGCATTTTATCGACCTACTACCATTTTCTGTTAATTTTTTAGCAATCTACTGCAGAATTTTCAATCTGGATAAACATGAAGTTTTTTGTTTTTCGTAGTTTATTTTGTATATGCCTACATATCGCTAAATGAATGGCAGAATGTTATAATAGCCATTGTCAATTAAAACTCAGTCCATTTATTTATTACGGGCCGGTGCCGCACCAAGCTTCAGTTATATTGTTGTGTTGTTATTGTTACTTCTCTCATTCTTCTCCAAATATTTTATATTTTAGCCGCAGGTGTGCTAAACGAAGCAATCCAAACCTCTAAAGAAATTATATATACCGATAAAGAGCGTTGACACGTCCATATCAAAAGTGGCTGTATACTTTTCTTTAAAATAATATTTGGATATCTTACTTTCTTATGGATTGTAGTCTAATGTATTAATATTTTCAGTGATGGGAAAAGTACAAAAAGAAAGTAATTGGACTGAATTACAATTACCCGGAAGACATTTACTTAATTACAATTACAATTTACTTTTCAAAAAGTAATCAGTAAAATTACAATTACATTTACAATTACTTTACAAAATGCCAGTACCTAAAAATTCCTTTTTTTTTTTTTTGTTTGTTTTGGTCACAAGCCCAAACTATTAATGAACAAACAAAAAAACATATCAATGAGAGTATTTTCGGAAATATTGAGTAATTGTTTGTTAATATTAACTCTAATTTGGATATTAGTTGCAAAAACAGTAATGATGACGATATAGCAAGGGTGAATGATACTAATACTAACGCCTACTAAATTGTAACAATTACAATTTTATTTCCAGAAGTAAATTACAAGTAGAAATTACATTTTCTTAAAAGTATTGATTACAAGTAAATGGGACCATAAAAGGAATTGTTACTGTAATCCGATTACTTTTACTCAATTACTTCCCATCACTGAATATTTTATTAATAATATTTTATTTTTTCCTGCAATATCTGCAGGTAGCCGATGACGAAGAGTACCAACAACAATGGGTATATGTATACAGTTACGAGAGACCAGTTATCTGAGTAGTAGCGGTGAACAATAAAGTCAGCATGCTTGAGTGGAGCAGTAGCACGTTATAGAACTTACAAAAGGAAATTTTAACCTCCATTTATAGAAAAAATGTCTGTACAGAGTACCTCACTTGGCCATCATTATTACATTATTATTATTATCATTATTATCAGGGCCCGGATTCTAATGACATGTCATCTTTTTATTGATGCTGCATAGACATTGCCAACTTGTGGAGAAATCCTAATCATGGCCTCTAGATTATATAAATCCATTTTTATTAGGTCATTTTTTGTCATTTTATGCAATGTTATATTTTTAGGGCATTTACTTCAATTTTAGTTCATTATTTTGTCATTTTCGTGTCATTTGCTTCCTTATTTAGTAATTTTTATGTATTTACATTGAGTGTATTAACTTTTTTTCGTCGCTAGCGGTGCTCTCTTTGAAATGGTGTTTGTTTAATGCAAGAAGGAAAAATTCGGCGTTAAAGTATTGACATGTCTCAGTCGGAAGTGAGAATCAAAGACACGCCAAAATTTTGTATTCTATTACACTATTGTTATTAGATTGACTTGGCACCAGAGTCTGCCACTTGCTTGGATTTGAGAGTGCAAACTACTGTTTACCCTCAACAAACAACAATATAATCCGGCAGACCACAAAAAGATGTGCTGAATTTTGACTCTCCAGTGCCTCAGTACCAGTATAAATTTCGGTGAGAAAATAACATTCACAATATTACAGTTACTTACAGTTTTTACAATTATGTATAAACTAGTCTATAACTTTGTGTGTACAATAATAATTTTGTATAAATAAAAATAAGTTTTTAGGTCATTTTTTATAATTATTAAGTCATTTTCTTTAAAATTTAGGGTCGTTTTATAGGTCATTTTTCAAACAATTTTAGGTCATCAGAATCCGGGCCCTGTTCATCATCATTAGGGGGCGGATTTCTATGACCTAAAAAATAGGATATATGCATGCATTTGTGACTTAAAAAACGTTAAAATATGACCAATAAAATTTGAAATATGACTTTACCACTTACACATTGTGTATATATTTTTAAGTTTCATTACCATACATTTTATTAAAATATAGTGTTAATTATTTAAAATATCTGTAAATTCTCAAAAAGTATGATTATAATGCAAAATTTACAAAATATCATATGAAATTTCAAAATATTTTTAATATGCACACAAATATGTAAAAATATGACCTAAATATGCATATTCATACTAAATATGCTACAATAGTTGAAAATTTCCTAAATATGCAGTTAAATGCACAATAAAAGTCGTTCCATTTTCACCAGGATGCTTTTAATCGGATTTAAATTAGTCGGAAACCTGAAATAATGCAAAGGGGGAAAATATGACATGTCATAGAAATCCGCCCCCTAATCATCATCTTCATCCTGACAATTCGCAAAGTGTACGACGATTTTAACTAGCGTACGACTATTTTCAATTGTTGGTACGACTGTTTTATGTTTCTGATCTGGCAACCCTGCTCACTGTATTAATTTTGGTACCGTGATTCAACAGCTGTTTAGAGCATCATTTATATTAATTTTGAGTCCACTTCTTCATGACTAATTTTACTTTGGCCTACACTTAGAATCTTTGTACAAATATAAGGTGCTTAAATAGATTGTTAGGTTCTAAAGAATAGACCTAATATATCAATTTGGCCGTTTTCCATGTTTCTAAAACCAAAATATCACATCCAGCGGAGTGCCAAACTGTCCCCAGTTACTTTTATTCACTGATGTATGTCTTGTTCACCGTTATAGAATAAATAAATGACACTGGCATTATACATTTATCTGTTACTGTACTTTTAACCACTTGTTGCATTGTCTTTAATCCATTTAGCAGAGCTACCCAGTGTAATTTGTGGAATCCATTTCCCCTTATCAAACAATGTTGGAACCCTAGCATATTTTCTAAATAAAACAAATAAGAAATCAAAAAGTTCATTGAAAATACAAAAATAGAACATCTCAAGAACAAAATTAGATATTAATAATGGAAAATCGAAAGTCCTATTATAACTTAATTTAATCTTGTACTTAAAAAGTAGCATTAAATTCTGATGTGGAAAACTTACATGACATTCTCTATCCTTCGTATTCCAAACAGAGTAAGCATGCAAATTGTTGTCATAAATCTCAAAGTCATAAGTTTTGTTTGTGAGACAAGGCTACGGTACCTGAGTTTATGGATGAGATCAGTAGACCTAAGCCTAGCTTGTAACTGCCTTTTTTTAATTTAGATATTTATTTACAACCTGCGTTTTACCCTGAGGGTATATCGCAGGATATTCAGTCTAACAGCCAGTTTCAGAAAAGCAAATCAATTGTGATCAGAGATTGATGGGAGTTTAAACGGAGTTAGATCGGCGATCAGTTACAATCTTGTTGCACAAACAACAGTCTATGCTATTATGTGATCAGATCTCTGGTCAGAATTGATCAATATTTTGCTGGTCAATTAATGATTCTCCAGTTGACTATGCTGTAAACGTTGTGTTTGTAAACAAAGATTTGTTGATATGTTAGGTTAGAGATCAATGCTTATGCTTAATTGAATTGAAAAATTCGCTTATGGTATGTAATGTTCCTTGCACCGAAAGCGTATGTTATACACTCGGTTCCAACAGAATTCATGCGCAAGGCAAACAAGTTACACACTGCACTGTAAGCAAAGACTCCATACCTAAACATGGTATGCAATACGTAAGGAAAGATAAAAACCACAATAGCCTACTTTTCCATTGTAATTTCAGTTGTGCATAACAACTCTGTATCCAAATCTCTCTCTAGGCATATACTTCTTAGGTTCTATACCCTAGAACAGAACACCAATATGCGCAACACAGGCAGCTGAAACAACTGAAATCTGCAGCATGTTTTACCGTGAATTCTCTTTCTGCTTTGTCCAAACTGCATCAGTCTGTTTCAATGATGGTCATGTAACCTTCTAAAATATTCAGCAACAATACTTTGTCGTTGACGCTAAAATTTGGACCCCTAGATTTCTTTCTTGAGTCAGACATTTTCACATAGGCTATGCAAGGAAAGTAAAATAATTAAAGCACAGAACACCAATATGTAAATGTGCAACACAGGCAGCTGAAACAACTGTATGATGCACTGCAACATGGTTTAGCATTGTTGCCACATATGTTTCTCCGTCAAATCGAGAATCAGTTGATCGTAGTGACCTGATCAAAGATTAGTCATTCTTGCAACTCAATACTCGAATGATTGACAATCAAACTAATCCTACATCAACTGATTGATCAAGAAGTGATTTTCTGCAACTGGCTTTAAGTATACATAATGTTTACATTGTATAGCATAAAACACTGTGGCTGAGTTAGTGTTTCAGGAAATTAAACAAAATAAACATTTTAGTAGCTGTATGATAATGCTAAAGTTTTTATAATACTTAAACAATAGTGCATCATCAGCAGTTTCCGAACTGCTACTGGGTGCCTGTGTTGTGGGCCTAGGTGACGTGGGTGTTGTATTGGTCTTGAAGGGGTGGGAGTTTTTGGTGGGGTTTGAATGTCTGGTATTGTGTCAAAGAGTGTGTGAGACTTAAAGTGTAGCTGGTCCTTCAGTATAGATGTTGGGTGTTTTTTTGTGTGTTTGTATATTTCCAGTTGTTTGATTGTGTTTAGTTTGCGGCTTTTGTGGAGTGTGTGTAGAATTTCCATGCTGGTGTCTATGTTAGTGTAGTTGTGGTTTGTGTCGAGTAAATGTTCTGCATAATTTGACTTTGTGTTGTGGGGGTATTTGATTGCTTTCATGTGTTCTTAGAATCGTGTTTTGAAAGATCTGCTGGTTTGGCCTATGTAGAAGCAGGGACAATTATTATTTTAGTTTGTATACTCCAGTTTTGTTGTAGTTGCCTGCATGTTAGAAACTGGATGCACTAAAATAGTGCGAAACAGCGGTCCGGAACACCAAACGTAATCCTAGTTTGCAACGTCAAGTGTTTAAGTATTATAAAAACATTTTAGGTTTCACTATGTCTTGTAGATTTCACATATAAACTTGATTACCGGTATTTGTGGAGATCCAATCACTTTTTGCAGAACTATATTGAGTTCCTCATATAAAGTGGCCTATTTTTGCCTTTTAGTTTGCAGTGGAGTAGTAGGTGTATACTTGTTCGGTTGTCTTCTGAGCATGGGTAATTCGGTGATGGCGTTTTTCTAATTTTATACAGCTATTGCAAGAATTTTCCAGGCCCAGCCCTATATCCTTAGCCATACAGTTTTAAATTTTACTAAACGGAACAACGTTAAAAATGTGTCCCTAGGTGCAAGGATTATAATTAGGTGCAAAATTGGTTCATATATGGGTGATTCTCCAAATACGGGAAAATTTGTGTTCCGGAGTGATATTTCCCTTCAAATTCAACTTTTAAAAGAAATTAAAATAAAAGTTTGTTTCTATTACTTCCATACTACAACTATCACTTTGAAATGTCACTAACTTTAAATTCTGATATTCCAAAATCAAATTTAATTCAATGAAATGTCATCCACGTGCCCTGTCCCATACACCGGTTTTGTATATTCTAATGCATTTTTCCACAAAACAAAATGTTATTTCCTTTTCAACTTTTTTCCTGCCAATGAGTATGAATGTGAGAAGAACATTAACCCCAAAAAAATAAAATGAAATAAAATTGTCACCCCACCTAATGAACATAAAGAATGTCCCAAGGGTTTTTGGTCATCCACATGGCTGAAAAGAATAGAATTTTTTCTGCAGAAATGAGAAATTTGTATAACTGGCAACAGTGGTAGAAAGCCAACAGGGCAGCTTGTGGTTGAATTGTAAGGTTGAATTTTGCTTGCTTACAAACAGTTTGGGATTAACAAAGGACTTTGCATCATTTTCAAGGAAAGCGTTTTTATTCCCCGTCATTAACATGACTTCTAGAAAGTAGGCAGAAAGTGAATATTAATTATTTTGATTATGCACTATGATAAACCATCCAATTCAAAGTACCTGACTGAAGTTGAGCCTACAGAGGTTTAGAAATGGCTTGCTGAGACCACTAAAACTCCTTTTTTTATCATCCGCATGCCTGATTTTTGCGTCATCCACATGCCTCACGAAGGGGTATGTGGATGACTCTCAAGTCATGTAGATGATAAATGTAGGGTAGCCTACTATTGTGTCTGCGGTGTCTGTGACCTGTACTTAAAATCTTAAAACTGATTAAGTGAATTTTTGCTTGATTCCCCCCCCCCCCCCAACCATAAAAACGCAGTCTAGTTTAAATTACATTAATTCCGGAGTATGCACACAAATTTGCAAATTTGGTGCAAAATCAACTGAAGCACACTG
This sequence comes from Ectobius pallidus, assembly GCA_964059195.1. Lineage (NCBI taxonomy): Eukaryota > Metazoa > Arthropoda > Insecta > Blattodea > Ectobiidae > Ectobius > Ectobius pallidus. The sequence goes on from CAXKWD010000008.1 coordinate 24,258,813, forward strand.
AGAAAAATTTGAAACTACATAAAGAAAAGCATATTGTTGCCAAAGTTAGTCATTAATGTGGCCTTCTGCCACCTACATATACAGGGATGTCATTCACATGGCTTTAAAAAAATTAAAATAAATAAAAATATAAACATTTAAGCTCTGCTGGTGTCATATTATAATCAAGTAACCCCTGTAGTATTTTAGTAATTTTTTTTAGATTTTTTAAACAAAATAAAAAATTTGGATTTTACAGAATCCAAATTTTCCCGTATTTGAAGAATCACCCATATAAGAATAGCCTATATCCTGTAATTCTCTTACCTTATATGTAATTCATGATAACATATAACTGACAGCCATGTTATGTGGGTAAACAGGTTAACCAAACGCGTGAATTCGGTATGCCTTACAAAACTAATATCACTGTTCCTAACCTAACCAACCTATCCTAACCTGTCACTAAAATAGAATCTACCTGCCACTACTTACCTTAGTGCAAGAAGATCAGTTGGTCATCCTGCTTCGCAGTTGCTCATCCTACTTCACTCAGAACCATAATATGGCTGCCATGTTTTATGCATAAAAAAAATGAAATGATTGCAAGGGGTAAAAATATAATATAAAGTTACTAATTTCACTACTAACTTCAAGCCTGTATCAATTCCTCCAACAAAAGTAAGCACATTAAATTACGTTTTCAGTGTCAGGAAGGAAAACTGTATGACTGAGGATATAGTGCTCTACCCGAATTTTCCATGGTTTGTGAGGAATTGTGAGAGTATGAATGTTGGATTTATGACTGATCCCTGTCTAGTACAGAAAATTTTTATCTGAAAATAGACATTTTAGCTTTTACTATGGATATGCAGTCTGTACAGCCTAGACCTATTATGAGATTTACCTACTCAAAATCAGACTTTTTTTTTTTTTTTTTAAATAAATTGTAGGCTATTTTTCTTTATATTTTGTGGTACGTTTAGTACAAGGGTAAGTAAGTTACCACCATTCAAGAATTATTTCATTTTTATACAAATTTTTAATTTCTAAGCAAAGTTACACCGGACAGACTGACGTTTCTGATAACTGTATTTTTATGACATATCTCAAAAGTATAGACTGGGAGACCAGAAGGGAAAAGACCATTTGGAAGATCTAGACGTAGGTGGAATGAAAGGATTAGGATAGATTTAAGAGAAACAGGATTTGCGAGGGATGATTGGATAGAGTTAGCACACAATAGAGTTGAATGGCGGGCTCAGGTAAGCGCGGCAATGAACCTTTGGATTCCATAAAATAGATAATATTCCTTTAGCTTGCTGAGGAATTATCTGCGAAAACGGAAGAACAGGTCACCACTTGAGCTCCGCCCTGAGAGATGTCCAGTGGCGCCAACTTTTGTAAAACATTGGGTGGGCTCAAAACAAATAAAATAAAACCACACATGGCTTCACCATAATGCTACATTGCATTTGCAAATAACTTATGTGTTTCTTCTGACTGGAGATTTCCCAATAAATTCGTCTCTGGTTTATTGGCTTTGCTTATTTAACAGATTTTTCTTAATTGATAAAATTCTTTCTACATGCTCCTTCCATTCTAGCTTTATTCTTTCTTACCAGACACCATTGAAGCTTATTTTAGGCTACTCCACATACTTGCCTTATATCCTTGCCTTGTTTATTATGTCCATCAAGTAAATGCTAAATCTGACTTTTCCTCGTTCTCCTTTTGTATATTTAAATCAGCAATGTGATTAATTTATTTTTCTGAACACAATAATGCATTTAGTCTTTCGAAGTGTATCATTTTTTTTGCGGTGGCTGTGGCAACTGCATTGACAGAATAAGGCGCAAAATACAGTAGGCTATGAATTGAAGAACGATTTCAAATGATCGTAAGGGAACTGGAACAAGAGGAAATCATAAGTTACTATGTATGAAAACAATAGCTTGATTTTAGTTTTACAGCGATTCAACAAAGCAACAACATGTTTAATAACAGCAATAATTTTGATAATAAAAGAAGGCAAATTATTGGGTGGGCTTGAGCCCCACAGGCCCATATAAGTTGGCGCCACTGGAGATGTCTATGTGGTAATGATGGAACTACTAGCAGTGTTGAAAAATGGAAAAATTTAATTTTTTTCCCCTTCTCTTCTTTTCCTCTGTCTACTATTCAGTCCCTTTTCTCCTTTGGCCTACCTACCTATTCCTATCCTATAAATTTTCGACCTGTCGGGAATCGAACGCGGGATCACTAGCATCATAGCCAGTCGTGTTATCCACTATGCCATCAAGTGGTTGTTGAGGTATGAAGCGAGAATTCATCTATTTAAGTTTAGAGAGCAGTTTTGGTTGAAGGGGAGGCCTCATATTGCAGTAATTAATGCAAGGGTTATTTCATGAAATAATTAGTGTACATGTTGTGGTACAAAGGTTATTTTCGAATTGGGGATGCCTAGATTGTACTAATTAGTGTATAAGCTTTGGTACAAGAAACTATACACAGATCAGACAGCATTAGTACAAACTGAATACGGAGCAACTGAGTGGTTTCCTATACAAAAAGGGGTGTGGCAAGGCTGCATACTATCTCCATCGCTGTTTAACCTGTATAGTGAGCGGATAATGAGAGAGGCCGGTCTAGAAGGTATGGAAGCAGGAGTAAGAATAGGAGGAAGAATCAACAACTTAAGATACGCAGATGACACCGTCTCTGCTTGCTGAAAGTGAAGATGACCTAGTTCGGATAATAAAGAAAGTGAAAAAGCAGGACTAATGCTCAACCTAGACAAGACAAAGGTGATGGCAACAGGACCCATGACAGTAATAAATATTAATGGAGTAAATCTAAAAACAGTGGACAGTTTTAACTTTTTAGGAACACTTATCACCAATGATGCCTCGTGTAGAGAAGAAATAAGGAGAAGAATAAATATGGTCCGCACAGCATTAGGAAAACTCAGAAAAATCTTAAAACATTCTGATATAGGCTAAGTAAGAATACCAAAATCAAATTAATTCAGACCATAGTTTTCCCAACAGTACTCTATGGATGTGAAAGTTGGACTCTGACCAAACAAGACAGAAAGAAACTTGATAGCTTTGAACTATGGACTTGGAGAAGACTCTTGAGCATCCCATGGACGGAGAAAAGAACAAATACATCTATAATAGAAGAAATAAGACCAAAACACTCATTGGAGGCAATGGCCACAAAAATGAAATTATCATACTTCGGACATATCATCAGAAAAGAACGATCATTAGAAAAAGATGTAATGCTGGGACACATGGAAGGTGCGAGGAAACAAGGAAGACCACGTACAAGATGGATTCAAGGCGTGCAGGAGGTGATGCAAATGAAATTGTGTGAACTGATCAGTGCTGCAAAAAACAGGAACCTATGGAGATCAATAATACAAAGAATCATAGACAATAGAACAAGACTAAACACCTATTAGGGATGGCAGGACCCTTTTCTTGCTGTGAATATCCACATGGATCTCCAAGAGTCGTTCACGACTCAGTGGAATAATAATAACAAGGGGCTGAAGCGGGCGAACGCCATAACAAAGCTCGACTGGGGTGGGCTGAGCTTAAGTTGCAACCTGTTCTCCCATTTTGCCAATTATCTATTGGCATTGAGTAAGTATGTGATGGGTCCCACAACACCAAACTTAGCACCTGTAAAAAATGTAGGCTATGGGATAACAGACACAATAATCATACCTGATTCTTGGTCCCTCGTATTGTGCAGTGTCATTCCAATATTCTGGAGGGCTAGGTATGGTTATTAGTGTTGTTATACCACTTTCTTCTTCTCCATTTAGATGGACTTCCTTGTAGTAGTGACAAGTGCGTTCTCCTTCATCACTTGGGCCATAGGGTGGTGAAAGAATATCGAAAAAAGCAGCAGGTCCATCTATACTCTGGATTTCATGCAAGTTTCTGTCTTCTGGTGTGAGACAGCACACACTACTGTGTTCGTTCGCGACTACCTCTGGCAATTTTCTTGCATTAATTTTATCTGGATATTTGTCTCCTATTAAAGACAACAACTTGCCTGTCAGAGACATGTTCATTGACCTAACTACAGTATAACTTTGAATTTTGACAGTTCCAGAAATTACTTTCAAAATGCCATACATTTGTGGATGATCATGAAGAGGTAGTTTTTCACCTGGTTTTAACATGAATATACTGATAGTAACGAAAGTGTCTTCATATACACTGATATATGTAACTGGCGGATCATTCTCTTTACGTTTTACATTGTCTACTTTTAGATTTACATCTGCTGCAGTTAACTGGTCAGTCAAAACCTTTAATTTCTCAAAATTCTCCTTGAACACTTGAAGTGTCACTGAATTTTTATTGGAAAAGGTTTGCAATGCTTGTTTTCCTATTTTTTCAATGAGCGTCGCCATTTCTGTATTTAATATAGAACATTTATTTGCTTAGTCGATTTGCTTTCTGCTAGCGAAACTAAGAACTAGGCAATTGCGCAGAATCATGAATCCTCTCGAGGTTAAACACGACGAGATTATTTATAAATTAACTTAAAAGCCTTATCATAATAGCCAGACAGATGTTAATCTGCACATAACTTATAGTTATTGGTATAAAAATCGAGAAAAAATTTCTATGATTCATAATCGCCACTTTCCTCCTAAATACACCTCACATCAGGCAAGTAGAGATGGGGAATATTTCTTGTAACTGTTACTTTGTAACTGTTACATGTATGTAACGGTAACGACCTGTTACAAAAAATCAAAAGTAACGGTTACCAAAGCTCCTCCTAGGATAGCTTATTTTCCCACGCAGCACGATATGTATAATGTACGTATGTTTTAGAGCTAGATATATATCTTAGGGTTTGGTCAAATTCAAAACATAAATTATACGTATATTTTATATCCAATATATACATGTATATAAATTGTAGTTTAATCCTGCTTTATATTCATTATACATCAAAATTAAGTACTGTTACATAAGTAATTATAAAACAAAATCGAATTTACTGTTCATTTGCTAATATCAAAATAACGTAAAAAAATATTCGTAATTATACGTAAATTATACGTCAAGAATTTGACATTGTAAACACCGGTTTATTGTGTTTTACTCTAGTAAATCGATTTGGTTAATTTAATACAATTTACTCACGCTAATCAGAAATTTAAAAAAATGGTTTAAAATTATTACATCCGGAAATTCAGTAGGACTATTTTTCTTCCTTCTTTGGTAAGCTTGCGGTTGCGTAGGTGCTCGGAAGAACACCACCGCACCGGTGACGCGGAAGGAATGTGGACTGGCGGCCATCTTGTCTGTGACGTCAGCAATGAATTTCAGTGTTTCATCTGTACATATAACTGGTGCTTGTGTATCAGTTCCTCTTTTATAGTGTTTTATTAACAAGAAATTGTGTGTGGAGAGAATTGCACTGTTCTGTTGCAACTACTCCCTATGTATATAACATAGAAACGAAGAATAAATGTACATATGTGTGTATTTAAAGCTGACGAAATATTACGCAACTGCAGTGATGTTGAATACATTTCCTATCTGAATGTTTGTGAAGACGTCCTTCATGTAGAATATTAAATGAGGCAGAAGAAAAACATTTACACAGAAAACAGTACTGGTAAGTCATATAATACATATAATACATACATAAATAGGCCTATCATAACCTCAACGACTTGCAAACTGATTTATAATACAGATGCTGTGGTAATTAGTTCTGATCATAATAATTTATGACAACGCTGCTAAAGTACTTCTTAATTGTTTCAGGAATTCACAATGCCTAGGTGATGTAGTGTAAAAGTAACTACAAGTCACAACATGAAAGTGTTAGTACATTTTCTTTACCAAAAGACGAAGAACTTAAGAAGAAGTGACTTAAAAACATTCCTACAGACTTTACAGGGGTAAGCAAGCCTGTTATTTGTGTGAAGCATTTTCCTGAAGAGAGTGTGATAAGAACAGAGACATTTGTAGTTAACGGTGAAATAAAAACATTTCCTAGAACTTACCCTAAACTGAAACTTGGTGCAGTACCATCAATATTTCCTAATCTGCCCGAGTACTTGTCAAGACCAGGTCCATCATGCAGAAGAAGAAAATTTAAACCAAGCAGTTGCAGAAAGATTAAAAGAACTTAAAAGTTATGCTGAACGACAAGCTCTGCATTGTTTGGAAGATGTGATGCAGTACTTCCTAAGTGTAAAAGAAGGACTTAAAGGGCAGTGGATTAGCATAATGGCAGTAGAAAGGCTAGTGCTGTGCTTAATGGATGTTAATGATGATGTTCCGAAAATTCTTGGTTCAGTGTGTGTTATGAGCGATCTCAGTGTTTTGCTTACAATAAATAATTTCAAAATACCTCAGCAAGAAGTCCCAAAAAACTGCAAGACAATAAGCACAAAAAGTGTTCTTGATGACATTTTTAGTTATTGATATCTCATGTATTGATAGTATATGTAAAATGTATGTGAGCAGTGTACATTTATGAACCAATGTATTTGCAAGCAGTGAACCAAGTGCAAGTGAACGAAGCAGTGTATTTAGGCTACATAAATTATATATGTAAAATATACGTTTGATAGATCATCTTTACATATATTTTACGTATAGATTATTGTACATCAATAGTATGTATGTGATTGTAAGTATAATTGATATATATTAAATGTCTGTATTGACATGAATAGACGTAAAATATACATAAAAAAGTGGGACATTTGAGCGTATATTATATGTAGATTTTATTTAACCAATATGTGTGATGTACATTACCTAGATCTAGGGATAACGTAAATTTTACATATATTTTACGTATGTGTGCTGAGTGGGTTCGTCTCAACCAAAGGCGGAACCAGAAAATACTGAAAGGAGGGACCGACAGAGACGAAAGTTTGCTATTATTTGGAAATCCAAAAAATGGGGGTCCTCCCCCGGGATTTTTTTATTAAAATAGGGGCCGAGATATAATTTTTTCAAAATTTCAACCCCCTCCCTTTAGCTCTTCCCACTCGAGACATCTAGATGTGAATGGTGGAACAACTAGCAGTATTGGAAATTCTGACTCCCCCCCTTCACCACTTCTTTACCCTTTCCTACTATTCAACCTTCATCTTACCCACTACGCCATCGAGCAATCATTGCAATGAGAAGCGAAAATTCATCTATTTAAGTTTAGACATCTGCATGAAATGGCGGGGATTGATCATTTCCTATTAATTGCATTTGTGTGAAGTGAAATAAAATCCCTTTAGGCAGGCCTACAGGCTGAGGTAGATTTCGAAGTACTTTTGGTTTAATTTATTGTCACTGCGCAGTTCTCTTCTTCTTTAGCCTTGGCATGATAAACCCGCAATAATAACTGCAAAAAAAGAGGAAAGAGCACTTGTTTAAAACATTCAAATCTTGCCTTATATGAGAGCTATCGAGAAACTAGGTATTGATTTGTAGAGTACTCATCAAGAGCTTTTCAACGATACCCCACAAGACGTGGTTTCAAAAATTTCGAATTTCCATCCCCACCCCTACTCGTACCCCTAAAACCCCCGAATCGTTACTGTCACTGTGAACTCCATAGGGAGTACTCTAATTTATTCCAACAAAGTTTCTCTCTATACTTCATAGGGGCCGAGATATAATTTTTTCAAAATTTCAACCCCCTCCCACGACCCCCCCTTGGGCCAATTTTGCTCATTAACTATTGGGCCTAGAAATAACATAATAAAATTTGGTTCAAATATCTTCAAAATTACGGCCGCTAGCGTGTAAAGATATATAAATATATAAGAATTCTGTATAGTTTCTCCAAATTTCTCAGCAGCTCTCCTTTTTCTCAGGGTTTTTTTAATACTTTTATTTTTATTTTATTTATTTACTTATTATTATTGTTATTATTAGTTGCGTTGAGAAATTTGTCGGTGTCGAGCGAATGTAACTGGTCTGGAACAAAGTAACGTGTCGAGAGTTACACCCGTTACATTATTTTCACCTGCTCCAGTTACACGGACCCGTTACTGTTATTTCCACCTGCTCCAGTTAATCTGACCTGTTACTGATACTCTCGCCTGCTCCAGTTATTTGGACCCGTTACTGTTATTTCCACCTGCTCCAGTTACTCTGACCTGTTACGGATACTCCCGCCTGCTCCAGTTATTTGGACCCGTTACTGTTATTTCCACTTGCTCCAGTTACTCTGACCTGTTACAGTTAATTCTAATATTTCTGTTACAAGTGTTTTATCCGTGACTTTCGCCTCGTTCCGTTACATCTGTTACTTCCAATATTTGAAAAACAAAAATAATTAAAAAATAATAAAAAAAAACAAAAAATAAAAATTAAAATATTAAAAAATAAAAATATTAAAAAATTAAAATTACAAAAAAAAGAATAAAAAACAAATAAAGAATAAAAAAATTAAAAAGTTATTTTCTTAATTAAAACAAAAATAATTAAAACAATTAAAAATTAAAATAATAAGAAACAAAAAATAAAAATAAAAATATAAAAAAATAAAAATATTAAAAAATAAAAATTACAAAAAAATAAGAATAAAAAAAATAAAAAAAAATTTAAAAAGTTATTTTTTTAATTATTAATGGGCGTCAAGAGTTCATGCATAGAATTCATGCTGTCTGATCTCATATATATTTCTTGCTTTACATACCACTTAAAAATTTATCAAAATACGATATTGCCTATACTGGACAATTTAAACTTAGAATGTGGGTATATAGCATGAAATATGAATTCAATAACTGTAGTAAATTATTCGAATTAATATTGATAATTTTACTACTAATAATAAAATCCCTATAATATAAAGCTACACGGCTGACTGACTGACTCACTGATATTAATGTTTGCCCACTTCCAGATGAGCTAGAAACTTGAAATTTGGTACACATATAGCTTTTAGGCTGTAAACCACAGGAAAATTCCAAAACTTTTTTTTTTAAATTTCTAGCCCAAAAACCCCCGAGTAAGGGCTCGCTCACTCACATTAACGTTTGCCCACATCCAGATGAGCTAGAAACTTTCAATTTGGTACACATATAGCTTTTAGGCTCTAAACCACAGGCGAATTCCAAAAAGTATTTTTTTTTTAATTTTTAGCCCTAAAAACCTCCGAAAAAGGGCTCGCTCACTTCGAGATGAGCTAGAAACTTGAAATTTGGTACACATATAGCTATTAGGCTGTAAACCACAGGAAAATTCCAAAAAGTGTTTTTTTTTTATTTTTAGCTCTAAAAACTCCCGAAAAAGGGCTCGCTCACTGACATTACTGTTTGCCCACTTTCAGAAGAGCTAGAAAATTGAAATTTGGTACACATGTAGCTTTTAGGCTGTAAACCATAGGAAAATTCCAAAAAAGAGTGATTTTTAAAAATGTTTAGCCCTATAACCCCCGAAAAAGGGCTCGCTCACTGACATTACTGTTTGCCCACTTCCAGATGAGCTAGAAACTTTAAATTTGGTACACACATTGCTTTTAGGCTGTAAACCATAGGAAAATTCCAAAAAAAGATTTTTTTTTAAATTTTTAGCACTATAATCCCCGAAAAAGGGCTCGCTCACTGACATTACAGCTAGAAACTTTAAATTTGGTACACATATAACTTTTAGGCTGTAAACCACAGGAAAATTCCAAAAAGTAGTTTTTATATTTTTAGCCCTAAAAACCTCCGAAAAAAGGGCTCGCTCACTGACATGAATGCTTGCCCACTTCCACATGAGAAATTTTGTATACTTATATCTTTTAGGCTGTAAACCACAGGAAAATTCCAAAAAGTTTATTTTCATGACGATAATCGATGTTTTTTACATCGATGGAAAACAACTGATGTTTTTGCTACATCGATGTTTCTCCCCGACATGGATGTTTTTGTAACAAAAAGAAGATTAATAGGCTACCTTGGTTCTACGATATAATTTTATTTACAGGAGCTTAATTTCCCAAAACATTGATTTTTTACATCGATTGCTTTCATGGAAATTCTTCTGTTTATTTATGAATTTTGCCTAATTTTCTGATACCATGGCCCTTTTTAAATATACATCGATGTTTTTTGTCTAAATACATCGATGTTTTCAGGCCGATATTATCGTCATATCGATGGTTATCTCCGATTTTAACCTCGATATTTTAACTATCGATTATCATCCCTAATTGAAAGCTTAATTTTACAACTGTTTTTTTATTTCGGGGGTCCCTCCCAAGAGCCCCAGCCTTGGCTACGTCCATAACCGTTGTGGGGGGGGGGAGATAAAGGGCATTCCCCTACAAGTGGGAAGTGATCTGACGATTAACTACGTAAAATACAAAAAAAGTAACAGGTAACGGTTATAAATAACAGTTACTTTCGTGTAACTGTAACAGTAACGTAACTGTTCCAAAAAAAGTAACAGATTCCCATCTCTACAGGCAAGTCACACCCACTGTCAAAGTGAATACAAAATTTCCTATTCGTACTTCGTAGTTTGATACGTTCTAGAATTGCGCACAATGTACATTGTTATATATATAAATAAATTTGGAAATGTTCACACATTGTGTATTGGGTGTTTCTTTAGTTCACTTATGTTCGGGCATATTCGTTCAGGCTTCGGTTTCTGTTTCTGCATTCTAGTATGTGGTATCAAATACAGTATTTGGTGGTATCTTCCGCACTTCTCTCCGCACAGTTCACACGTACATGTGTCTGTTGGATTGTGATATTTCCTGTTATTACACATCTTGGCGTGGAAACCATGCACCGCGAGCCTAGTCACTACGTGCCGTAGTTCATAGTTTGACTTCTGCCATTGTGTCGTTGTCACTGCTTCTATCAGGGGCGGTATTCTGTAACTTTCGTCACCAACGCATTGGTGTTGTTGAGAGCTCAACAACCGACAGCAAGATACCAACGGCCAGAGCGTGAGCGATTCTGTAACTCCCTGTTGGTATCAGGGGCGGTATTCTGTAACTTTCGTCACCAACGCATTGGTGTTGTTGAGAGCTCAACAACCGACAGCAAGATACCAACGGCCAGAGCGTGAGCGATTCTGTAACTCCCTGTTGGTATCTGGAGAACCGTTGTTGAGGCCCACCAATAACTTTGTGAATTTTCGTGAATGTTGGCAATGAAAGTAGCTATGAGAAATCTGTCTTAACAAACTGCAATGAATATCATTGGCTGATGGAGTGCGGGAATGTGATTTCATAATTTCCAAACTGGGCGGGAGTTTAATTTCATGTATATATTTTGAAAGTGGGCGTTTATATTACACGTACTGTCATGTTGCAAGACGCTTATAGGGGGAAAAGGCGGATTTATAATAATAGGAGAAATTCGCAAAATGCCAATGGTTTTTAGTAATGTTTACTGTCATATATATATATATATATATATATATATATATATATATATATATATATATATATATATATATATAATAAGGAGGGTATCTCGGGGAATCCAATTAGCAAATTCCGCAATAGTTTGCCAATGTCTGATTTAAATTATGATTATAAAAAAATATGCAATCTCGAAGTAGTTATATATTTCCATTACAACTCACCTTGTTTGTGTGAAAGTATTCATTTTAACGATTAACAGAAAGTAAGATGTAGCCCTTTTCAGAATACTCATTTTAACAAAATGTTGCTGGATTCATACTCAGTGAAAGGAATGAACTTTCCAATCTCTGTTCAAATAAAAGTTAGTCTCTCAGTATAATATAATTATTGTGTATGACATTCTTGTAATGTAAATTGGTTGTATAAATAAAGAGAATGTCCTTAACACATCACATCCCCGAAGGATACACAACCCAAATAAAATATATTTATTGTACTCTCATAACTTTCTTTACTTTAAGCATGCACAATACATTTTTCTCACTTCACATTCTGATAAAGACTACACTTTAGAGATTTTCTTCGAAAAAATATTTCAAATAAAACTTTTAGCACGTATTCAGAGTGGGTGGCTTATAACTACCCTAAAGAGAATTTCTTCGAAAAAAGTTTCAAATAAAGTTTTAAGTCCAAGTAACTTATAAGCAACCCATGTGCAAAATTTAAACAAATCGATAAAATCGCGAAAAACTAACAATTTTTCATGTAAAGTCCCTTTAAAAATAAGAGAAACTTGTCGCCAATCCTTGTGTCACATCTTCAGAAGGTACCCAACCCGAATACAAAAAAAAAATTCTTACGATTTTCCATTCTGGAGCTAGGCTGTTGACACACTACCACACAGACATGTTTCCGAAAATAGTATTTGGGGATTCAGAATACCTCAAAATGTGTATTTGGGCTAAAAACTCAACTTCAAAGTTGGGGTCGAAAACAATACTTCCTTTATCTATATTACCTATGGTACAGGCAGAGAAAGTAAAAAAAAAATTCAGTAGGAGTTTTTACTTAATTTATAGAACACAAGCCAATTATAAAATTATTTTTATATAGATAAAGCAAATAGTAAAGTTTAAGCAAATAAGAGTATCTTATCTTGCCTACTGCTTTTATGACATTTATAAAACCCTTGAAATAAATTAATTGCGTTTTAGGTTAACTTAAAATGAATTCATTAGTATTTAATTTACACAGTACTTTGAAACATTACAATTGGCCTCATAGTTGTTCATAATTATATATTAATTTAAATAACACCATAATATCACTGAAAAAGTGTCTTAAGGGGCTCATACACCAAGAGACCATGCCCAAGCAGGCATTGCAGTAACTGTTCGATATCTTCAACACTATTTGCAATAATAAAATGAAATTTTGGACATTAGAAGTATACATTTGGCGGTTGAAATGAGCACAAAAATTATTACAGTGTCACAAATATGAAGGTTGATATTAGAAAATTATTTTATTTTTCAGCATGCGATTAAGCCTAAGTAACATGATTTCATGCAAAAGTCAATCTGATTGGTGTAATATTTTTTTTATTCACAGCTGACACTATAATCTCGAGGATAAACCATCAATTTATACTGTGGTATGCCTGATACAATTTTCAGGCATTTTAAAATTTCAATATAAAATTATTACGAATTTTTTCACATCATGTTCACAAGTGAAATAATCTTGTGTTGCAAATACATCAGATTATTTAGGTTTATCCTCTAGAACACACAAAAAACTATGGGTGTGCAAAGTTTCATGCAATTTGGACCATTACTTTAAGAGATATTGTGCCTTTTGTGTTGAAAATATCAAGTTATGGGAAAATGGCTCTGAAAATTCAACATGCATTTCAACTTACATAGTATAAGCCACACCCACTTGACGGAAAATCACGAGATACAATATAGCTCATATTATTATAAAAGGAATTAGAGGGAATAAAATAGATGGTTTAAATTAGACAAAAAATTGGTAAAGCCAATATTGTAGCTAGATTTAAATAATATTTTCAATTACAATAGGCTACATTGGCAGGGAGGCATATTTTTTGTGCAGTTAAAAACAGATGCTTCTCTAAGTGTGAAAAGTTTTATAAACTAGTAAACGCTATATAGGCTACCAGTATATTTAAAAGTAAGGACAATGTACATCATATTTTGCTGAGTGATATAGTACACACACACTTACAAAGTAAACTTTGGTACAAAAAAACTATTATATGTATCATGAGTTCATGGCACTTTGCTCAGTTCTAATAAGCACAGTCTTCGTCATTATTTCCTGAAAATTACAAAAAGCCAACAACATCTCACTACTTGAAGCATTGCTTGAGTGGGATGTTTTTCTCAATTGCAAATGACCTACTTGTGCACTGTTCTTTCGAATGAACTGAACAAAATTTTACACTACATTAAAAAATTTAGGCCTACATAGAGGTGACACCCATAAGTGTTCGTTAAGCTTATTATTGGTGCATATTATGTTGTCCACTCTTTAATGCAGATCACATGGATTACAATTCCAAATCTGAAACAAGATAAAGTAAAATAATTAATATTATGTGCAATTATGCAAACATAACCTCATTCATGCTTGTTGCAAAATAAAATTATGTATTTAGTTTTTATATTGATAAAAACATATTAACAAATACTAAGAATCTATTCATTAATGGATATATACTGTACCTTCTCTGTTATTACGAAAATATAGCTATTGACACCATCACGAAGTCGCCCAATTAGGATATAAGCGGCCATTGTATCACAAATATGTCGATATTTCTGCAAATTTTGCGATATTTTGGTACTTTCGAGTTGTTGTTGAGCTCACCGAGGGGTTTGGAGCCGTCGGTGTGTCACCAATATTTCCAGCAATATATTGGTGTGATTTCAAGATCGATACTTGACACCAATAGTTACAGAATAACTTTTTCTAGTTACATTGGTGTAATCGTAGTTGAGAGCGTTGGTGGAGTTACAGAATACGGCCCCAGGGGCCGTATTCTGTAACTCCACCAACGCTCTCAACTACGATTACACCAATGTAACTAGAAAAAGTTATTCTGTAACTATTGGTGTCAAGTATCGATCTTGAAATCACACCAATATATTGCTGGAAATATTGGTGACACACCGACGGCTCCAAACCCCTCGGTGAGCTCAACAACAACTCGAAAGTACCAAAATATCGCAAAATTTGCAGAAATATCGACATATTTGTGATACAATGGCCGCTTATATCCTAATTGGGCGACTTCGTGATGGTGTCAATAGCTATATTTTCGTAATAACAGAGAAGGTACAGTATATATCCATTAATGAATAGATTCTTAGTATTTGTTAATATGTTTTTATCAATATAAAAACTAAATGCATAATTTTATTTTGCAACAAGCATGTTTGAGGTTATGTTTGCATAATTGCACATAATATTAATTATTTTACTTTATCTTGTTTCAGATTTGGAATTGTAATCCATGTGATCTGCATTAAAGAGTGGACAACATAATATGCACCAATAATAAGCTTAACGAACACTTATGGGTGTCACCTCTATGTAGGCCTAAATTTTTTAATGTAGTGTAAAATTTTGTTCAGTTCATTCGAAAGAACAGTGCACAAGTAGGTCATTTGCAATTGAGAAAAACATCCCACTCAAGCAATGCTTCAAGTAGTGAGATGTTGTTGGCTTTTTGTAATTTTCAGGAAATAATGACGAAGACTGTGCTTACTAGAACTGAGCAAAGTGCCATGAACTCATGATACATATAATAGTTTTTTTGTACCAAAGTTTACTTTGTAAGTGTGTGTGTACTATATCACTCAGCAAAATATGATGTACATTGTCCTTACTTTTAAATATACTGGTAGCCTATATAGCGTTTACTAGTTTATAAAACTTTTCACACTTAGAGAAGCATCTGTTTTTAACTGCACAAAAAATATGCCTCCCTGCCAATGTAGCCTATTGTAATTGAAAATATTATTTAAATCTAGCTACAATATTGGCTTTACCAATTTTTTGTCTAATTTAAACCATCTATTTTATTCCCTCTAATTCCTTTTATAATAATATGAGCTATATTGTATCTCGTGATTTTCCGTCAAGTGGGTGTGGCTTATACTATGTAAGTTGAAATGCATGTTGAATTTTCAGAGCCATTTTCCCATAACTTGATATTTTCAACACAAAATGCACAATATCTCTTAAAGTAATGGTCCAAATTGCATGAAACTTTGCACACCCATAGTTTTTTGTGTGTTCTAGAGGATAAACCTAAATAATCTGATGTATTTGCAACACAAGATTATTTCACTTGTGAACATGATGTGAAAAAATTCGTAATAATTTTATATTGAAATTTTAAAATGCCTGAAAATTGTATCAGGCATACCACAGTATAAATTGATGGTTTATCCTCGAGATTATAGTGTCAGCTGTGAATAAAAAAAATATTACACCAATCAGATTGACTTTTGCATGAAATCATGTTACTTAGGCTTAATCGCATGCTGAAAAATAAAATAATTTTCTAATATCAACCTTCATATTTGTGACACTGTAATAATTTTTGTGCTCATTTCAACCGCCAAATGTATACTTCTAATGTCCAAAATTTCATTTTATTATTGCAAATAGTGTTGAAGATATCGAACAGTTACTGCAATGCCTGCTTGGGCATGGTCTCTTGGTGTATGAGCCCCTTAAGACACTTTTTCAGTGATATTATGGTGTTATTTAAATTAATATATAATTATGAACAACTATGAGGCCAATTGTAATGTTTCAAAGTACTGTGTAAATTAAATACTAATGAATTCATTTTAAGTTAACCTAAAACGCAATTAATTTATTTCAAGGGTTTTATAAATGTCATAAAAGCAGTAGGCAAGATAAGATACTCTTATTTGCTTAAACTTTACTATTTGCTTTATCTATATAAAAATAATTTTATAATTGGCTTGTGTTCTATAAATTAAGTAAAAACTCCTACTGAATATTTTTTTTACTTTCTCTGCCTGTACCATAGGTAATACAGATAAAGGAAGTATTGTTTTCGACCCCAACTTTGAAGTTGAGTTTTTAGCCCAAATACACATTTTGAGGTATTCTGAATCCCCAAATACTATTTTCGGAAACATGTCTGTGTGGATGTGTGTGAACAGCCTAGCTCCAGAATGGAAAATCGTAAGAATTTTTTTTTGTATTTGGGTTGGGTACCTTCTGAAGATGTGACACAAGGATTGGCGACAAGTTTCTCTTATTTTTAAAGGGACTTTACATGAAAAAATGTTCGTTTTTCGCGATTTTATCGATTTGTTTAAATTTTGCACATGGGTTGCTTATAAGTTACTTGGACTTAAAACTTTATTTGAAACTTTTTTCGAAGAAATTCTCTTTAGGGTAGTTATAAGCCACCCACTCTGAATACGTGCTAAAAGTTTTATTTGAAATATTTTTTCGAAGAAAATCTCTAAAGTGTAGTCTTTATCAGAATGTGAGGTGAGTAAAATGTATTGTGCATGCTTAAAGTAAAGAAAGTTATGAGAGTACATAAAATATATTTTATTTGGGTTGTGTATCCTTCGGGGATGTGATGTGTTAAGGACATTCTCTTTATTTATACAACCAATTTACATTACAAGAATGTCATACACAATAATTATATTATAGCCTACTGAGAGACTAACTTTTATTTGAACAGAGATTGGAAAGTTCATTCCTTTCACTAAGTATGAATCCAGCAACATTTTGTTAAAATGAGTATTCTGAAAAGGGCTACATCTTACTTTCTGTTAATCGTTAAAATGAATACTTTCACACAAACAAGGTGAGTTGCAATGGAAATATATAACTACTTCGAGATTGCATATTTTTTTATAATCATAATTTAAATCAGACATTGGCAAACTATTGCGGAATTTGCTAATTGGATTCCCCGAGATACCCTCCTTATTATATATATATGACAGTAAACATTACTAAAAACCATTGGCATTTTGCGAATTTCTCCTATTATTATAAATCCGCCTTTTCCCCCTATAAGCGTCTTGCAACATGACAGTACGTGTAATATAAACGCCCACTTTCAAAATATATACATGAAATTAAACTCCCGCCCAGTTTGGAAATTATGAAATCACATTCCCGCACTCCATCAGCCAATGATATTCATTGCAGTTTGTTCGGACAGATTTCTCATAGCTACTTCCATTGCCAACATTCACGAAAATTCACAAAGTTATTGGTGGCCTCAACAACGCGTCCCGAGATACCAACAGGGAGTTACAGAATCGCTCACGCTCCGGCCGTTGGTATCTTGCTGTCGGTTGTTGAGCTCTCAACAACACCAATGCGTTGGTGACGAAAGTTACAGAATACCGCCCCTGGAGAACCGTTGTTGAGGCCCACCAATAACTTTGTGAATTTTCGTGAATGTTGGCAATGAAAGTAGCTATGAGAAATCTGTCTTAACAAACTGCAATGAATATCATTGGCTGATGGAGTGCGGGAATGTGATTTCATAATTTCCAAACTGGGCGGGAGTTTAATTTCATGTATATATTTTGAAAGTGGGCGTTTATATTACACGTACTGTCATGTTGCAAGACGCTTATAGGGGGGAAAGGCGGATTTATAATAATAGGAGAAATTCGCAAAATGCCAATGGTTTTTAGTAATGTTTACTGTCATATATATTAATATATATAATAAGGAGGGTATCTCGGGGAATCCAATTAGCAAATTCCGCAATAGTTTGCCAATGTCTGATTTAAAATATGATTATAAAAAAATATGCAATCTCGAAGTAGTTATATATTTCCATTGCAACTCACCTTGTTTGTGTGAAAGTATTCATTTTAACGATTAACAGAAAGTAAGATGTAGCTCTTTTCAGAATACTCATTTTAACAAAATGTTGCTGGATTCATACTCAGTGAAAGGAATGAACTTTCCAATCTCTGTTCAAATAAAAGTTAGTCTCTCAGTATATTATAATTATTGTGTATGACATTCTTGTAATGTAAATTGGTTGTATAAATAAAGAGAATGTCCTTAACACATCACATCCCCGAAGGATACACAACCCAAATAAAATATATTTATTGTACTCTCATAACTTTCTTTACTTTAAGCATGCACAATACATTTTTCTCACTTCACATTCTGATAAAGAGTACACTTTAGAGATTTTCTTCGAAAAAAATATTTCAAATAAAACTTTTAGCACGTATTCAGAGTGGGTGGCTTATAACTACCCTAAAGAGAATTTCTTCGAAAAAAGTTTCAAATAAAGTTTTAAGTCCAAGTAACTTATAAGCAACCCATGTGCAAAATTTAAACAAATCGATAAAATCGCGAAAAACTAACATTTTTTCATGTAAAGTCCCTTTAAAAATAAGAGAAACTTGTCGCCAATCCTTGTGTCACATCTTCAGAAGGTACCCAACCCAAATACAAAAAAAAATTCTTACGATTTTCCATTCTGGAGCTAGGCTGTTGACACACTTCCACACAGACATGTTTCCGAAAATAGTATTTGGGGATTCAGAATACCTCAAAATGTGTATTTGGGCTAAAAACTCAACTTCAAAGTTGGGGTCGAAAACAATACTTCCTTTATCTGTATTACCTATGGTACAGGCAGAGAAAGTAAAAAAATTATTCAGTAGGAGTTTTTACTTAATTTATAGAACACAAGCCAATTATAAAATTATTTTTATATAGATAAAGCAAATAGTAAAGTTTAAGCAAATAAGAGTATCTTATTAAATGTGGTGTCCCTCAAGGATCCGTCTTAGGACCATTGTTGTTTATATTAATGATAAACGATCTGCCTTCTTTTGTAAAAACGCATGTAATTATGTATGCCGATGATACAACATTCTTCAATGCTAGTTATGATTTAGATTCACTAAAAGCTATGACGGATAATACCATGTCACAAATTTCATACTGGTTTAGAGTAAATGGATTTTTGTTAAATGAAGAAAAAAATCAAGAGTTGTTTTTCAGCCTAAGAGAATTCCCCCCAAATAATAATGCAGATAAGGTAAAGTTTTTAGGAATTTATATTGACAAAAACCTAACATGGGAACCACACATTCAATTTATTACTGGTAGGCTGTCTAGAGTTATATTCTTGCTAAGAAATCTAAAACATTATGTACCACCCAACTATATACGATCAGCCTATTTTGCATATTTTCAAAGTATTGTATCCTATGGAATCCTGTTTTGGGGCAATAGCAGTCATGTTCAGGAAGTTCTCTTGCTCCAAAAGAAAGTCATCAGAATAATTAGTAATTCAAATAAGTTAGACCACTGTAGGGCATTGTTTGTCAATCTAAAAATTATGACTGTTATCAATGTGTACATTTACAAATCGCTGATACATGTTAAACGCAATTTTTCAGACAAACAGCTTAGACAAGATATACACTCCCATAACACTAGAAACGGTAAACGTGTTGACATACCTTTTCATCGACTTTCAAAATCCTTAAATAGTCATGAAGTAATGGGTCTAAAACTATATAACAGCTTACCATTAGAATTGTTGGAACTTTCAATTAACACTTTCAAATCTAAATTATATGACTGGTTAGTCAAAAATCCCTTCTATAAAATTGACGAATTTTTTGAATGTAAAGAAGTTAACATCTGAACAAGCTTGAAATTGTGCTCAATTACAATTACAATTACACCTAGAGTCATTTAAGTTATTTGAATCCAATATGTTTTATTATTTGTTTTCTGATGTTTTCTGATGTTCTCTGACGTTGTCTATTGCTTGTATCACAGGTTTAATGACAATAAAATACTATTATTATTATTATTTATCTTGCCTACTGCTTTTATGACATTTATAAAACCCTTGAAATAAATTAATTGCGTTTTAGGTTAACTTAAAATGAATTCATTAGTATTTAATTTACACAGTACTTTGAAATATTACAATTGGCCTCATAGTTGTTCATAATTATATATTAATTTAAATAACACCATAATATCACTGAAAAAGTGTCTTAAGGGGCTCATACACCAAGAGACCATGCCCAAGCAGGCATTGCAGTAACTGTTCGATATCTTCAACACTATTTGCAATAATAAAATGAACTTTTGGACATTAGAAGTATACATTTGGGGGTTGAAATGAGCACAAAAATTATTACAGTGTCACAAATATGAAGGTTGATATTAGAAAATTATTTTATTTTTATTTTTCAGCATGCGATTAAGCCTAAGTAACATGATTTCATGCAAAAGTCAATCTGATTGGTGTAATATTTTTTTTTATTCACATCTGACACTATAATCTCGAGGATAAACCATCAATTTATACTGTGGTATGCCTGATACAATTTTCAGGCATTTTAAAATTTCAATATAAAATTATTACGAATTTTTTCACATCATGTTCACAAGTGAAATAATCTTGTGTTGCAAATACATCAGATTATTTAGGTTTATCCTCTAGAACACACAAAAAACTATGGGTGTGCAAAGTTTCATGCAATTTGGACCATTACTTTAAGAGATATTGTGCCTTTTGTGTTAAAAATATCAAGTTATGGGAAAATGGCTCTGAAAATTCAACATGCATTTCAACTTACATAGTATAAGCCACACCCACTTGACGGAAAATCACGAGATACAATATAGCTCATATTATTATAAAAGGAATTAGAGGGAATAAAATAGATGGTTTAAATTAGACAAAAAATTGGTAAAGCCAATATTGTAGCTAGATTTAAATAATATTTTCAATTACAATAGGCTATATTGGCAGGGAGGCATATTTTTTGTGCCGTTAAAAACAGATGCATCTCTAAGTGTGAAAAGTTTTATAAATTAGTAAACGCTATATAGGCTACCAGTATATTTAAAAGTAAGGACAATGTACATCATATTTTGCTGAGTGATATAGTACACACACACTTACAAAGTAAACTTTGGTACAAAAAAACTATTATATGTATTATGAGTTCATGGCACTTTGCTCAGTTCTAATAAGCACAGTCTTCGTAATTATTTCCTGAAAATTACAAAAAGCCAACAACATCTCACTACTTGAAGCATTGCTTGAGTGGGATGTTTTTCTCAATTGCAAATGACCTACTTGTGCACTGTTCTTTCGAATGAACTGAACAAAATTTTACACTACATTAAAAAATTTAGGCCTACATAGAGGTGACACCCATAAGTGTTCGTTAAGCTTATTATTGGTGCATATTATGTTGTCCACTCTTTAATGCAGATCACAGGAATTACAATTCCAAATCTGAAACAAGATAAAGTAAAATAGCCTAATTAATATTATGTGCAATTATGCAAACATAACCTCAAACATAGCTTGTTGCAACATAAAATTATGTATTTAGTTTTTATATTGATAAAAACATATAAACAACTACTAAGAATCTATTCATTAATCGATATATACTGTACCTTCTCTGTTATTACGCAAATATAGCTATTGACACCATCACGAAGTCGCCCAATTAGGATATAAGCGGCCATTGAAACACAAATATGTCGATATTTCTGCAAATTTTGCGATATTTTAGTACTTTCGAGTTGTTGTTGAGCTCACCGAGGGGTTTGCAATCGTCGGTGTGTCACCAATATTTCCAGCAATATATTGGTGTGATGTCAAGATCGATTCTTGACACCAATGGGAACCTTTCTGTCAGCGACTCCCGATAGGTGGCAGCAGGGTCAAAAGAGGTCCAAGCATGTCGTCTGCTGTCCATTGAACATAATGGACCAGACTATTTAAACATCAATCAGAATACCAGAAAACATGTTGTGGCGATCATCTGTGTAAAACAGAGGTGTACACATATGCTTTACGAAATATATGGTTATAAAATATAAGGAAGATTAAACGGATGCTAATAGTTAATAGTCTATGATTTCCTTCAAATCTCCTCGCTCAACACTTTCAAATCCTCAGAATTGACTCACTATTTTAATCATTTTTACAAAGAATAAAACTTAACAAGAAGTAGCATTCTCATTATCTACAACAGAAGGCCATGTTTCAAATATCTTCATCAAATGGACAGGATTCACTTATGTTCTGTTGCTTTAAACAGAAAGTTCGCCCAGCAGGAAACTCAACCATTTATTCTCTTTCAAACTATGATACAAAATTACTTCTATGGACAGTATTTGATAAATACAACTTACTTAATTTATCAACTTCATAACAAAAATTCACATATTTCTGTTTCACATTTTTTATAATTTGCATAAGTTAGTAAAATTATTAATATTTTGATTAAATTCGTAAGTTTTTTCATTGCAAACATTAAAACAAATCGTAAAATTGAAACAATTTCAAAACTGAATTATTCTTACAGACATTGGTTGTTCTTGTAAATTGAAGATTAAAAAAAAATATATATATATATATATATATTTTAAAGAAGACGTCAAAGCATATTTTTCCTTTCTATACTAGCAATTGGCACTGGCTATTTTTTCCCTCTGAATACAAAAAATAAAAAGGTAAATAAATCAACTACACTGTGAGACGATTGCTATTTTGCAATTGAATTACTCCGCCCATATCATTATAATGAACAAAATAAGTTTATTATATAAACTTATTAATTAGAATAATAAGATAAATATTAATCAATTATGGCTTTGCATTTCTAATAACATTATAGGAATAAGTCAAATTCACTAAAATTATCTGAACAAGTTACAGCAGAAATGGAATAAGAACATAATATTTGCAATATTATATTCCGGATGGACTTGTGTGAATATTGAAACGAGACGGATTTCCCGGAACGTAAGAATAGACTTAAGAACTAAACTAAAGGGTCTCAGTGGGGTGTAGGAGACAGTCATTCATCACGAAACTCACTGCTATTGAACTAAAAACGCAGAGAAAGGAGAGCTTACTGACTCTATTGAAATTTAAAGACTTAGTAAGTGGGAAAGTTCTTACTCTATAGCGCTTCGGGGAATCTAGCATCATTTCTTATTACTGACAGCGTGGCCAAGCACTGCTAGCCACGTGTATTAGCGTCTATGCTGGGTAAGGAGCATTAGCCAATGAAATAAGGGTTTGTGTCCGAAGATTCGGAAACACAATGTAATTTGAGGTAAACATAGCTATTAGAGGTTAAAAGAAATACAAGGCGTATTGGACTTTGAACGATGAGAAGTGGGGACACGCAGGAAATGGTATCGACACTCTCTCGTCTACGCTCTGAGTGAGCGGAGCGATCTTCTCAGCATCCAGCTTCCGACTTAGTAGAAGTCGGGAAGCTATTAATATTCTTCGGTCAGTAAATGATTTAAGTATCATTTACTGCAGTATTATTTAAATCTACGAATATATTCAGGTTTGAGGTACGGCTTAATTATAGCTGAGTACCAACTTAAATTCAGTGTGTATCAAACTGTAAGTACCAGTGAATCAACGACTTTACAAGGTATTCTAGTGAATACATGAGGTTAGGGAGAAAGACACCTTAATAGCGAAATCCACTCATCTGAAGTCAAAGTTCACATACGACGAGTATTCTGCAAAAGCTTATTAACTGTTTGATAATTATAGTAAAATAAACAACACTCTTACCAGTTAACCAGTGAGTTTTAATTGCATCAGAATATCAAGTAGACTGTTTCTAAGAACTATAAATACCCAGATTTGCCCCTGTTGATACTGAAGATAATCTCTGCTTCGACTGTAGCGACACCGTGGCTGTAATTGG
This sequence comes from Ectobius pallidus, assembly GCA_964059195.1. Taxonomy (NCBI): domain Eukaryota; kingdom Metazoa; phylum Arthropoda; class Insecta; order Blattodea; family Ectobiidae; genus Ectobius; species Ectobius pallidus. The sequence continues at coordinate 24,282,974 of CAXKWD010000008.1, forward strand.
TTTCGTAACCCGCGAACCGTTACATACGTGGCTTACCCAATCTGTGGGGCTTGAAAAGGCTCGAAGCTAAATTGTGTTGACTCAGAATATTTTAAATTAAAACAATAACTGTTACACACATCATTAAGTAGAGACTACAGACACTGCAACGATTAACGGGATAGATAAATTCAAGATCCGAGTAAGAAGAATCAGGAGTGGGCAGACCGAAGATAGAATACCGGAGCAGCAGTAAAAAGCCTTGTAAAAATATAGTTTATAAGAGGGTATTATTGCTAGCTGTAAGAGGGTATTATATGTATTGTGTATTCTGTGAAGGGTATGATTTATATGTATGCAAAGGTGAGTGAGCATGCTTTTTATACATTGAGTGATCCCAGTGCAATAAATAAAGCTAGGGTTGTGTAGAAATGATGACGTTAAGGAACGGAAAAGCCGTAATTTCAAATATGGAAACCGAGGAAATGTATAACAGTCAAGATGTGCTAACTAATAGTGAGGTAGACCAAATCCAAGGGAACGAAATTGTAGTAGGTAACCAGGAAATTAATAGTAATGAATCTGAAATGCTATTAGATAACGAAAGCCTAGTAATTAATCAGGAGACTAGTGAGGAGAGGGAACCAGAGATTGTATTAGTTCAGGAAGATAGGCCTTGTGAAAATACAATGGCAAACCAAGTAGATGAGGGACCGCCTTCATGGATGAAGCACTTCATAATTGATATGCAAAAACAGAATCAAAGAGTCGCGGAGGAAAATAGTAGGAGATTAGCTGAAAAGTTAGAAGAAAATAGCAGTAAATTAGCTGAAAAGATGGATAGGAATACAAAAGACAGTAAAGAGGAAAATAGAAAATTATCTGAAGAATTAGGGGAAAAATTGGATAGGAGTACCAGTGAGATGAGGTTAATGATTGACCAATTATCTGATAAATCAAAGAAAACTGAGGATAGGGTAAATAAACTCTCAGACGAATGTAAAGTAACAACTGTAAAATTAACTAAAAGGATCGACCATGTGCAAAACAAAGTCGAAGAAAATAGAAAACAGTTGGAACAGAAAATAGAGCAGGATATAAGAACACAGAATAAAAACTTAGAGGATAAATTAGTTCAAGCTTTGTCAGTGGATATGGGGGTAATCAGTACTAATATTCAAGGGCAGGTTAATGACGTTGAAACTAAACTAAACAAAATGGTTGCAGTACAGAATAATGTGACTAAAGAGGTTAATGATCATGCTGATAAAATAAGTAGGATGAGTAATGACATTGAACTTAAACTAAACAAAATATTTGCAATACAGAATAATGTGACTAAAGAGGTTAATGATCATGCTGATAAAATAAGTAGGATGAGTAATGACATTTCTTGTACCGGAATTCAGGCTAATGGTAGAGGGGTTTGTTCACAATTAATTCATTGTTCGAATGGGGAAAATGCTCACCCACACGGAAGTCAAGATAGTGAACCGAGGACTCCGAGCATAAGCCTAGAATCAGAAAATTCGCGAGGTGACCTAGGCCTACACGAAAATGTTGTTATCCCAGTAACTGGTTATAATAATACTCATGTAAATAAAATCGCGGACTTAGATTGGCCTTTGCCTTATTATAATGATGAGAAAAATGCTAATCCTCATGAATTTATAAGGGAGCTAGAGACATACTTTAAAGTTAAAGGCATTCGAGAAGAATTTAAGATATTAGTTGTTCAGAGGTCGCTTGGAGGTAGTTGCAAAGACTGGATGCAGGTTGTAATGAGAGAAGGAGCTGGGTACCAAGAATTCAAAAAGTTATTTATGGATAAATATTGGAGCGATTCACGTCAGAGTGAAGCTAGGACTGAACTCTATTCAGGGCACTATAATGAACAAGGGAAAATGTCGTGTACTGAACATTTCGTAAGACTCATAAAATTAGCCAAGTCGCTAAATATAGTTTCCGAAAAAGAGGTCATCCAAATTTCAATGAAACACTTCGGTCCAGATATTCATAAATTGTTAACTGTGGCAAGACCACAATCTTACTCGCAGATGCTTAGCTTGTTAACTGAGTTTGAGGAGGGCGAGAGAGCCATAAAGAAATTCCATAGTTATCAGCGGTACCATAATACTCAAAATCATGGAGGAAATCAAGCACAGTACGCAGGTGCCAGCCGAAATAATGAGAATTATAATGACAGTAATGGTAGGCCTACACAAGGTTATCAGGACGCAAGGGGGAATAATTATAATTACGGGAACGGAAGAAATCAGAATAATTATAATTACGGAAACGGAAGAAATCAGAATAATTCTAATTACGGAAATGGAAGGAATGAGAGGGTAAATAATAATAGTTACAGAGACAACCAGAATAATAATAATGGTTTACGTAACGCCAACAATAATCACACTGATGACAGAAATAGGTCACGACCTCAAAGCGTGGGAATAAATCACATAGCCTTCCAGGAACAAGAGAGAGGAAATGTAGATCAGGTCTACCGATATGGACAGTTACAAGACGGTCGGTACATTCCTCATCAAAATAACGGGACGGATAATCGTAACCACGTGCCAGATTCACAACAAAGATTAGATCCTAGTGTGAGTGCATTTCATCACTCTCAAGCCGACACAGCAGGTGTAGGAAATGACAGATGTCAGCCAGAGGATTTAAACTTAGCATAGATGCGATAATAGGTCATATCTCATCTAACTCGTGCCCAGTGACCTCAGGGGACACTCTCCAAACAAACAGAAATAATATAAAGACGGTAGAAGTGTCTTATGATTTGAATAAAACGTCAAACCAACAAATTTTATGTCCACCGCAGATGGAAGCAAATATAGGAAATTTAAAGATACAAGTTCTCGTAGATGGAAGTAAAAGTACTGAAATTCCGTTTCTCACGACTCATGCAACAGATCATCATACATGCTCCGAACGGGAATTAGCTTTCCAAGACGAATGCTCTATTATTGAAAGTTTATCAACTGTGCAATTAGGTAATGAAGGGGAGGAATTTTCAATTATGCAGAATGTAGGCCTATCGAGCCCAAGCAATAATTTTGAGAATCAGAATGGCGGAACGCCAGATCAGTATCAGAAACGCACGGAAATTGATGAATTTAATAATACATTTGTAGAGGAAGTATACGAAGTAGGATCAAGTTATGAGATAAAAATGTGTGAGACAGAGGTCCGTGATCAGGGAAATCATAGTGAGGAGAATGGAAAAGACGGTACTGAAAAATTGCGAGAATCTGAGATCTTAGGAATTTTAAGGAGTAAATTGGGCCGCACCACGCCTATTAAGGAACCACAAAAGAAACCTAAACATCTCTACCACAAACATAAAAAGAAAAAGAAAAAGAGGGAAAAAGAATCTGTCGAATGCAGTAAATAAAAGAATGTCTCGTCTCGAGTTATTGTAATAGAGGACCATTTATAGTGACTAACATTTTTAATGGTATTTGCTATGAAGTGACTGATCCTAAAACTAATAAAGTAGTGGGACGGTACAATCTTTCATTTGTGAGGTCATACAAAGAGTAACCATTTAAATAGGTAAAACAACATTGAATAAGAGGCTTGGGTCATTTCACTAGAATTAAGGCACTGAAACTGAGGGTATTATTATTGTAAGTATATATGTCCGCGGAGCAAATATGAAGCGAAATGTAGGCTTGCAGTTTAACCTCAAAAGTGTGAAATTCTTGGGACGTGCATAAAATATATCCTATGCCGATTATATTGTTGTTATTTAATTGTAATATGGACCTCGACACTTAAATCCGTCGATCTTTTATTATTGTTATCTCTTTTTAAATCTGGACGTTGTACCAAATATATCCGGTCGCGCTTTTATCTAGGTTAGAATAGATTTAGTAAGTGTTTTCAAGTGTTTGTATTCATAGGGTAAATTAGGTTTTGTATTAATGTTTCATTATTACCTGATGAGGTGAGGTATCTGTGGTCATGATCTAAGATAGCCTACCGTGTGCGAAGGGTGTGGTGTGTGAGAGAGTAAGAAAATATTGTAGTATGTGAAGTGTGAATGAAGCAGTTGTGCCAGGTATAGGAAATGTCATTCACTCATCAAAACAAATAATGGTACTGTGAGAAGGTTGGAAAATATTCCATGTTATAGAATACGAGTTAGCACGAAGGTCATTGTACTGGGATCCATAACAAACTCTGCTCACTTATGTCACACTAAGCACTTCATGTCAGGAGTAAAACAGAATTACTCCGTAAATTTGAAATTTTGAATACAAAACATAAATTTTCGTAGAATTCTCTTGGGCATGTGAGACGATTGCTATTTTGCAATTGAATTACTCCGCCCATATCATTATAATGAACAAAATAAGTTTATTATATAAACTTATTAATTAGAATAATAAGATAAATATTAATCAATTATGGCTTTGCATTTCTAATAACATTATAGGAATAAGTCAAATTCACTAAAATTATCTGAACAAGTTACAGCAGAAATGGAATAAGAACATAATATTTGCAATATTATATTCCGGATGGACTTGTGTGAGTATTGAAACGAGACGGATTTCCCGGAACGTAAGAATAGACTTAAGAACTAAACTAAAGGGTCTCAGTGGGGTGTAGGAGACAGTCATTCATCACGAAACTCACTGCTATTGAACTAAAAACGCAGAGAAAGGAGAGCTTACTGACTCTATTGAAATTTAAAGACTTAGTAAGTGGGAAAGTTCTTACTCTATAGCGCTTCGGGGAATCTAGCATCATTTCTTATTACTGACAGCGTGGCCAAGCACTGCTAGCCACGTGTATTAGCGTCTATGCTGGGTAAGGAGCATTAGCCAATGAAATAAGGGTTTGTGTCCGAAGATTCGGAAACACAATGTAATTTGAGGTAAACATAGCTATTAGAGGTTAAAAGAAATACAAGGCGTATTGGACTTTGAACGATGAGAAGTGGGGACACGCAGGAAATGGTATCGACACTCTCTCGTCTACGCTCTGAGTGAGCGGAGCGATCTTCTCAGCATCCAGCTTCCGACTTAGTAGAAGTCGGGAAGCTATTAATATTCTTCGGTCAGTAAATGATTTAAGTATCATTTACTGCAGTATTATTTAAATCTACGAATATATTCAGGTTTGAGGTACGGCTTAATTATAGCTGAGTACCAACTTAAATTCAGTGTGTATCAAACTGTAAGTACCAGTGAATCAACGACTTTACAAGGTATTCTAGTGAATACATGAGGTTAGGGAGAAAGACACCTTAATAGCGAAATCCACTCATCTGAAGTCAAAGTTCACATACGACGAGTATTCTGCAAAAGCTTATTAACTGTTTGATAATTATAGTAAAATAAACAACACTCTTACCAGTTAACCAGTGAGTTTTAATTGCATCAGAATATCAAGTAGACTGTTTCTAAGAACTATAAATACCCAGATTTGCCCCTGTTGATACTGAAGATAATCTCTGCTTCGACTGTAGCGACACCGTGGCTGTAATTGGTTTCGTAACCCGCGAACCGTTACAACTGTTATTATATACAACTCCCTTTTATAATGCACATTAATGATATTAAAACACTATATTAGAACTGGAATTACCGATGCACGTAGATATTTTAACTCGAATCGAAGAGAACATAGTATTTTGAATTATTAGCATATGAGAACCCAGTACAATGAATAACAATTCCCTGCGAGCCATAATTCTGAAACTTATGCAATATAATTCTAAAACAAAAAGTATGAACCTATATTATGGATGGGCGTTGGCGTTAAAAATATTACGCATTTAGGCCTATAGTAATAATCACAAGAAAATCATTTCCTTATTACCTTATTTTGACATTCCAGCTTCTTTCAAATTACGTTGACTTCATGAAAAGAACATTCTATTACTAATATGATACACTATTCAAATACTTTTATTTTTATTTGTTTTCCACACAAAAACTTAATGACAGCTATAATTCTGGAGCATGTCTTATTCTTAAGCCTTTAAAGGATATTATTTAGAAGCAAGCAAACGTAACCTAAATTTATTTATAAAATATTAATGATAATAGGAATAAAATATTTACACATTTGTATCCAAGTTCTTTACTTTCTATAACTACTCTGTTATATTAATCAAATATTAGCATCTGTTTACCACACAGTAAATCCATAACCGAAAGCTGAAATATATACAGAATATTGTGAAAGCAAACAACCATGAACCTAAATTACTTTTTAAAAATGACTTACAGTTACAGTATAAAGAATTTTTTAAACATATTTACGACTATGGTTATAAATCTAAAGAAGATGGGATGTTTTCTTTGTGAAGTACTGTACAACAAGTTTTAAATGTTTCATAAAATTTGAAATATTTCTTCACCATTTAACGAATACAAATGTCATCGCGATATACAGGAATAATTTTAATATTTTGAATTATTTGTCACTAAGCTACACATGTCTCTGCCACTGCAAAATAATTATTGTTCCTGTTTTTGCTGACACACCCCACGGGTTCTTTTCGACTTAATAATTACAACTAATTATTACTTCAGACAGACATTAATTATTTAATTCTTTTAGCAAATCAATACTTTTTCTGGCGATCTCACACTCTCCTAGGCAGAATATAACTTAAACGTTATTAATCGCCAGTTTTTATAGCAAAGCCAACATTATTCACATCTATTGATACGCTAAAGTTATATGGCAGAACGAGATGGCAGGACCTCCTCAGACCCTGCTGCGCTCTGGTGGACAAATTTTTAACTGCACGCAAAAGGTTCCCATAGTTACAGAATAACTTTTTCTATAGTGCGTTTCACGTTAAGAATGCAGCATTGGATATACGGGACATTCATTTCCACTCCTTCCCTCCCGTTCACACCCCTTCTTATCGGGTGGCACGTGCTTTCGGGCCATCCTAAGCCTGTACAGTCTGAAGCTAAATGACCTCAACAAGTCCCCTAACAAGTAGTCTATTTTACGAGTGGCAGTATGGCATTAGATTAGCATCTATTACACATTGCAAAATAAACTAATATATACCTTACTTATCTACATACAATTCACATAATTCATTACATAAATTACTGACATAGAGTAAAAAAAATTATTATATATCTTCTATATTAATAAAAGGAAGTGTCTGTGCTCCGTCTGTCTGTCTGTCCTCCGTCTGTCCGCGATTCCTAGCGAAATCTACTCAACGCAGAGATCTGAAATTTTAAACATAGGTAGACTGAAGGGTCGGAAAATGCACCTCGAAGCCGGAATTTTAATTTTCGCTTTCGTTCGTGAGTTATGAGTGAAAAACTGGCAGAAAACGTTTATTTTTTGCGTTTTCGAAGCATCAGTTTCAGTAATATATTTTGTTGGATTGTGCGGCATCCATACTATAATTTAAATACAGGTTATGTTATATTTAGTTTCTGTATATATTTTATAATGTTGGCAACAGAGACGACTGTGTTTTGTTTCATAAGTCTCTGTGCAAGATGGCATCCATTTCCGTTTGTGTGTGATGAACACTCTGTCTTCCGCCTGTATCATGTGAGGATGCAAGGTTTAATAAATGCTCCTGCAAATGAAGAATCCGTGTATATCTTAGTAACATAAGATCATCCACTCCTAGAATCCATCAGGTTATGGGCCCAGGACGATCAATATCTGCCCAGGACGATCAATATCTGCCCAGGACGATTAATATCTGCCCAGGAAGATTAATATCTGCCCAGGACGATTAATATCTGCCCAGGACGATTAATATCTGCCCAGGACGATTAGTTATCTTCTAAGGAGATATTACCAAGACGGAAACTTCAAGAAACATGGCGACGGAAGCAGAAACTGGTGCCACTACGACAACTACTGTTTTGTCTGTATCTGGAGTACCAGGGATTATCAAGCTGGAAGGACGTAACAATTTTGCAACCTGGAAATTCCAAATGAAGTGTTTTCTAATAGATTGTGGACTTTGGGGTGCTATTGAAGGAACTGATAGCAATACTATTCACAATCAAAGGGCACTTGCCAAGATTGGAATGGCGGTGGCAACTCCTATACATTCTCGAATCTTGGGGATCACGACAGCCAAGGCAGCGTGGGATAAACTTGGAAAAGATTTTGGTGAGCAGGGTGTTGCGGGTCAATTAATACTGGAGAGGCGACTCTACAGAGCCAGACTTGATGACTTCAAATCAGTGGACGAATATATAAACCATATGCTTACTGTTCGTGGTGAACTAGCGGATTGTGGTGTAGTCTATACTGATGAAAAAATTGGTGCTATGCTTTTGCATGGACTTCCAGACTCTTGCACTTCACTCATACTTTCATATGGTGCTGCAAATACTAAAGTGACTCTGGAAAGTGTGTTAGCTTTTCTTCATAACTATGATGAGGGAACAAGGGAGCGACAAAGTGAGACAGCTCTTACAGCAAGGTCAGGACCAAAGAAGAAAATTGGTGTATTTGTGCCCACTTGTTATCACTGTCACAAGCAAGGTCATAAGAAACCTGACTGCATAGAATGGAAGAAAATGAAGAAGGAAAAGAACAAAGGTGGAAATCATCAGTCAAGTTCTTCGAAGAATTCTTCAGGTAATAATGACAAAGATATAGGTTTATTGACTGTAGCTATGTCAGGCTTTGCTATGTCTAGTGCAAATTTAGGTAAAGATGAGTGGTATTTTGATAGTTGCTGTAGCAAACCAATTTCTCATAGAAAGGATCTTGCAGATTTTGTGAATCGTGACGAATCACGAGAAATTTTAGTTGCAAATAATACTGTCTTGAAAAGTGAAGGTGTAGGTGATGTTACTTTAATGATAAATAACAAAGGCTTAACCAAGGCTACTATTTCAGACGTAATATTTTGTCCGGATAGTGCTGCTAATTTATTGTCAGTTCATCAAATTGCAAAGAAAGGTAATATAATAGTATTTGATGAAAAAGGAGTAAATGTTTTTCCGAAAAACATAGAAATTATAGGTGAGAGCATATTAACCGGTAGTGTAGTAAATGGAATTTACAAATTAGATAGGGAAGGAATATCTACTGCTACTGTGTATGATAATGTTGAAGTGAATAATAATATGGCAAATGAAAGTAATTTTGCTGCATTATTGTCAGTTGAAAATTCTCAGGAATTATGGCATCAAAGAATGGGTCATTTAAACTATAACGATTTGTTGAAGTTGAGAAATTTAGCTGATGGTATCACTTTCACTCCATCTAAAAATGAAACTTGTATTCCGTGTATAAAGGGAAAACACAGTAAATTGCCATTTAACAAACCAGCCACTAGAGCAACTCAATTATTGGAATTAGTTCATAGTGATGTATGTTATCCAGAAAAGGATGCATTGTCTTATGGTCAAGCTACATGTTTTGTTACATTCACCGATGATTATTCCAGAATGAGTTTTGTATACTTTATGAAAAAGAAAAGTGACTGTTTTGAAAAGTTCAAAGAATTTAAATTGATGGTCGAAAATCAAACAGATTGTAAAATCAAAAGGCTAAGATCAGATAATGGTAGAGAATATGATAATGCTGAAATGAAACAGTTTTGTAGTGATCATGGTATAGTTCTAGAATTTACTGTTCCGTACACTCCAGAACAAAACGGTGTTTCAGAAAGGCTTAATAGAACGTGTGTTGAACGTGCTAGGGCTATGTTAATTAATGCTAAGTTGGACAAGAGATATTGGGCTGAAGCTGTAAATTGTGCTATTTATCTAAAAAATAGAAGTCCCACTGTAGCTTTAGATAACAAAATTCCTTTAGAACTTTGGACTGGTAAGAAAGTTGATTTATCCAATATTAGATTATTTGGATGTAAAGTCATGTCATTAGTACCAAAGACTAAGCGAAACAAATTTGATTCTAAATCTGAAGAAATGATCATGGTAGGTTACTGTGAAAGAACAAAAGGCTATAGGATTGCTGATCCAAACCGTCCCGGTTATGTCATTATATCCAGAAATGTTGTTTTCATTGAAAATAAATTGGGTTGTATTCTTGATGGAAATAATACTGTTCCAAAATTTGATGAATTAGTTCCAGAATGGGATGGGAATAATGTCATAGAGAAAAAAGTAATTGTTCATAAAAATGTCAGTGATCAGAAAAATGATATCTTGTCTGAAACAGATGGTAATGAATTTCAAGATGCAAAAAATCAGGATTCAGAAAGGCCAGAAAGAATTAGACAAAGACCTGCATGGCATGAGGATTATGTTATGTATAATTCTGAAGCTCTAAGTACTGTAGGTATCACTCCTAGTTCAGGGATAAATGCTATGAAAGATCCAGATTGGAAGCATGCTATGGAGAAAGAATATCAAGCTTTAGTAAAGAATGATGTTTGGGAATTAGTAGATAGACCTAAAAATCACAATGTTGTAAAAAGCAAATGGATATTTAAGGTAAAAAAGGATTCTGATGGAAATTATGATTGTCATAGAGCTAGACTAGTTGCTAGAGGATTTTCTCAGAAAAAAGGAATAGATTATGAGGAAACTTATTCACCGGTCATTCGCCCTGAAACTTTAAGACTAATTATGGCCATATCTAATGAGTTAAGTTTTGACATGGAGCATATTGATATAACTACTGCTTTTTTAAATGGGAACTTAAATGAGACTATTTACATGGAACAACCAGAAGGTTTTGCTGTAGATGATAAAGTATGTGCTTTAAAAAAGAGTATTTATGGTTTAAAACAAGCAAGTCGTTCATGGAATGAAAATATCAAAGATTTCTTTAAGGAAATGGGATTTGTTCAATCTATATGCGATCCATGTGTTTTTGTTAAAAGAAAGGGTTCATTGGCCATTTATCTATGTTTATATGTGGACGATATTTTTTGTTTTTCTAATTGGGAGAGTGAAAAGCAAAAATTCCATGAAGCTCTAAGAAGGAAATATGAAGTAAAATTTTTGGGAAAAATAAAAGATTGTTTAGGAATGAGAGTTAACTATGATCAGGAAAATGGTATTTTGAAACTTGATCAAAAAGAGTACATGTTAGAATTATTAAAGAAGTATAACATGACTAATGTAACTCCAAAAAGTACTCCTATGTCAGCTGGTCGTGAATTACCAAAGCATGACACAAGAGATGAAAACATTCCATATCAAGAACTGATAGGATCTTTGATGTATTTAGCAATATCAACCCGTCCAGATCTCATGTATACAGTATGTAAACTAAGTCAATATAATAACTGTTATGGAGAGGAACATTGGACTGCATGTAAGAGAGTGCTAAGATATATTGCTGGTACAATTGATAAGGGTCTTGTATTTCAGAGAAGTGGAAATTTGAATGTAGAATGTTTTGTTGATGCATCTTATGCATGTGATGTTGAAAAAGGTTTTTCTCAGACAGGTTATGTAATGAAATTGAGTGGATCTGTTTTTGCATGGCAGTCTAAACAATTGAAAACAGTAACATTGTCTTCGACTGAATCTGAATATCTCGGATTAACAGAGGGAATCAAAGAATCCTTGTATATCAGAAATGTATTTGAGATTTTAGGTTTAGGAAAGATCTGTGTAAAAATCTTTAATGACAACATTGGAGCGTTGAGTATTGCGAAAGATGAACAATCTCATAAACGCACTAAACACATAAATGTAAGGGATTTGTTTATAAAGGAAAAGGTTAGAGAAGGTTGTGTTGCATTGCATCATGTAAAGACTAATGATTTAGTTGCTGATATTATGACCAAATCTTTGCCTATTGTTAAACATAAAAAGTTTGTCTCTGAATTATGTGTGAAATGTATTTAAATTAGGGAGGTGTGTTGGATTGTGCGGCATCCATACTATAATTTAAATACAGGTTATGTTATATTTAGTTTCTGTATATATTTTATAATGTTGGCAACAGAGACGACTGTGTTTTGTTTCATAAGTCTCTGTGCAAGATGGCATCCATTTCCGTTTGTGTGTGATGAACACTCTGTCTTCCGCCTGTATCATGTGAGGATGCAAGGTTTAATAAATGCTCCTGCAAATGAAGAATCCGTGTATATCTTAGTAACATAAGATCATCCACTCCTAGAATCCATCATATTTCGATGTCAAATCAATTACAGTTGGCTTTGGCTATTTTTGTCATCATACCTCATACCTCGGAAATAAAAGCAACGCGATCGCTTGATTTTGTTAGTCCATCCTGGACGATTCATTTGTTTAGAGTGTCAAGGCCCGCAGACATAGGCTATGACATTTTCAACCTACACGGAAGAAGGATATTCAACATAGGCCTAAATATGGTCAAACATTGTTCGATTTGAACGAAACTCACTATACAGGGGTTTTCTGGGCCAAGGAACTCGAATCTGAGGTCGCGTTTACCAGGGGACGCTACCTAATCGTGGAATGCACTCCACGTGATTTAGGTGTTAATAAATATAATGATTTAACTATTATGCTCTTAAACTTTAGTTTTTAATTTTTTAAATAATTATCGCGGGGGAAACCGCGCGCACATGCTATCTTATAATAATAAAAGGACGCGTTTGTCTGTCTGTCCGCGATGCCCATCGAAATCTACTGAACGCAGAGATCTGAAATTTTAAAGATAGATGGACTGAAAGGTGGGCGAATGCACCTCGAAGCCCAATTTTTAATTTTAGCTTTCGTTCGCGAGTTATGAGTGAAAAACTGGCAGAAAACGTGATTTTAGCGCTGTCGAAGCTTCAGATTTCAGTAATACATTTCATTGTAAAATCAATTGCAGTTGGCTTTGGCCATTTTTGTCATACCGTGGAAATAAAAGCATCGCGATCGCTTGAATGTTGTAAGCCCATGCTGGTCGATTCATTTGTTTAGAATGTCAAGGCCCGTAGACATATGAAATTTTCAACCTACACGGAAGAGGGATAATCAACATAGACCTAAATATGTTTAAACATCGTTCGATTTGGACGAAACTCACTATACAGGGATTTTCTGGGCCAAGGAACTCGAATCTGAGATCGCTTTTACCAGGCGACGCTATCTAATCGTGGTATGTAATTCACGTGATTTAGGTGTTAATAAATATAATGATTTAACTATTATGCTCTTAATTTTTAATTCTTGAAATAATTATCGCGGGCGATCGCTTGAGTTTGTAAGTCCATCCTGGACGAGTCATTTGTTTAGAATATCAAGGCCCGAAGACATATGAAATTTTCAACCTACACGGAAGAGGGATAATCAATATAGGCCTAAATATGGTCAAACATTGTTCGATTTGGACGAAACTCACGGTACAGGGGTATTCTGGGCCAAGGAACTCGAATCTGAGGTCGCTTTTACCAGGCGACGCTATCTAATCGTGGTATGTAGTCCACGTGATTTTGGTGTTAATAAATATAATGATTTAACTATTATGCTCTTAATTTTTAATTTTTGATATAATTATCGCGGGGGAAGCCGCGGGCACATGCTAGTTTACAATAAATTCATGAACTGAATAAAACACTATGATAACTAAAAATTCACAGTCTTTCTTAACACATTTCAAAATCATTTCAAAATTACATAAATACTTAAATAATACACATGTTGGTCCTGAAACTCCGAAAGCGCTGGAGGTCATGCTCGGGGGGCAGTTCAATTGTTACATTTATACAGGTCTATGTCTTACAATAAAGTGTAATGTTAAACTAAAATTATCTTAAAACTAAGAAGTAGACAAAATATATTGAAAAAATAACAGATGAAAAAGGGAAAGGCTTAGAGCAATGGCATGATTCAAGTGATATAGTAATAATAATTGTAATAATGAAAAAAATTAAGAGCTGAAAATTAAAGTTTTATGATTTTTAAAATTCTAGATTTAAATAATTTATGACTACATTTACCTGGATGTAATTTGATTTTAGAATTATAAAGACAAGGGCCGAAACCAGAGCTATATGATAGACCAGCAGAAGTGAAACATTTGGGTTCTACTAAAGTAAGTTACTTGTTTTATTTCGTCCTGTGCTGTTTTCATGTGAAACAGTAAGCAATTTTGTCTTACTTTTATTGTAGAATTTTAATAAAGAGTATCTATAAATTGGTGAACGTTAAATTCCTGTACATCAAACTCGCAATAGATTAGTTCAGTGGTTTAGCCCAGCCGCTATTTTAAACAAATTGTTAATGGATCAAGAATAGTTTTAGAAATGCTTCCCCATCCAATAATACCATATTGAGTAATGGATTTGACTAGGGCTAGATAAACTACTCTTAGAGCATTAATGCCCATACAGTTACGGAGATTTACAAATTGATATATTCCTTTTCGTATTTTACTATACATATATGAAATGTGCTTATCCCGTTTCAAATACTGATCATTGATCAATAACAATCCCCAATATTTCACTTCTGTAGATATTTTCAGAGAAGGGCATTCGCAAACCGTAAGGTCTTCACAATCAGAGTTATGGATTATTATTATTAAATTTTCAAGTGGAATTGTTTTAATCCAGAAACTGTTAGGGAGAAAGGCGTTAAAACAGTTTGAGTTACATTAAGAGAAAGTTAACATCCAACCACTTTTTAAATCTTATTTATACCCGGATTAACAATCTTGTAGGCATTCTCCCACGTTAATTCACTGAAGATCACTGCCGTATCACCAGCATAACAATACGAGACACCATTATATTTCTTCAGATCTGTTTTATGTATAGGCTATTAGATATAATATTGGTCCCAGAATTGCTATTGACATTTGCTATTGATTTAATGTCCCTTAGCAATTGATTATATCATTATTTCAATCCTTTAGGCCTATAATTTAGTTTTTTTTCTCAAATAACACTAACATATGTTTTGTTAAGTTATAATCATTCTGCATTCTTAGATAAAGACCTTTAGATAAAAATGTGCTCTATGATTCATGAGGGAGACTGTACTCTGTGGATAGAAAAGAGTTCAACAGTGCAGGGAAATCCCTTTTTCCGAGAATAGTGTAACCTTGTCCTTCAAACTCTGCCTGCAGGTAGCATTGTAACAAAGCCTGGAATAGCCCCATAAGGCCAATGCTGCATTCTTAGCATGAAACGCACTATAGTAACATTGGTGTAATCCAATGTTACTAGAAAAAGTTATTCTGTAACTATTGGTGTCAAGAATCGATCTTGTAATCACACCAATATATTGCTGGAAATATTGGTGACACACCGACGGCTCCAAACCCCTCGGTGAGCTCAACAACAACTCGAAAGTACCAAAATATCGCCAAATTTCCAGAAATATCGACATATTTGTGATACAATGGCCGCTTATATCCTAATTGGGCGACTTCGTGATGGTGTCAATAGCTATATTTTCGTAATAACAGAGAAGGTACAGTATATATCCATTAATGAATAGATTCTTAGTATTTGTTAATATGTTTTTATCAATATAAAAACTAAATACATAATTTTATTTTGCAACAAGCATGTTTGAGGTTATGTTTGCATAATTGCACATAATATTAATTATTTTACTTTATCTTGTTTCAGATTTGGAATTGTAATCCATGTGATCTGCATTAAAGAGTGGACAACATAATATGCACCAATAATAAGCTTAACGAACACTTATGGGTGTCACCTCTATGTAGGCCTAAATTTTTTAATGTAGTGTAAAATTTTGTTCAGTTCATTCGAAAGAACAGTGCACAAGTAGGTCATTTGCAATTGAGAAAAACATCCCACTCAAGCAATGCTTCAAGTAGTGAGATGTTGTTGGCTTTTTGTAATTTTCAGGAAATAATGACGAAGACTGTGCTTATTAGAACTGATAGGTATCAGGTTGTCCAGTGGGAAAATGATACATCTACACCCCTACTAGTGAATTATGGTGTTCCCCAGGGCTCTCTCTTAGGGCCTTTTTTGTTCATTGTTGCAATTAATGACCTCTATTATGAATTGTTTGAAAATGTAATACTGTACGCCGATGATGCTACCCAGATTGCCAGAGCCAGTGATCTTGCCCTAGCTCGAAGTTCGGCCGAGATGCTTCTCGAAGATTCTACGAAGTGGTTTGAATTAAATAAATTAACTCTCAATGATGCAAAGACACAATCACTGACTTTTAGTTTGGGTAGCCCTATAGATAATAACGGCCCTGTTAAAATGCTGGGCTTTATGCTTGACGCACAACTTAGTTGGAGTGACCATATTGATACAATCTGTGTCAAGCTTAGTAGAGTCCTTTTTTTGTTGAGGAGATTGAAGATGGAGATGCCTAGTGATTTTGTAATGTATGCCTACCACGCATTCTTCCAGTCGCATGTTGTGTATGGAACTAGACTTTGGGGTCATTCTGTCAAGGCCTATCAGATTCTCCTGCTACAAAAGAAGGCAGTTAGACTATTGTGTGGTGTTGGGTATCTCGGCCACTGTAGACCTTTGTTCATTCAAAAGGGAATTCTTACAGTGTACAGTGTATACATTTTGCAATGCTTATTAGCTATTAAAGACAGGGAAGCCGATCTTACTGTTAACCGAGAGATACATGAGTACTCTACTAGGCATTGTAATGACTTGAATATTCCTAGGAATAGACTGAACAAGAGTTCAAACTGTTTTCCTGTGACTGGCATGAAGTTTTTTAACTGTTTGCCACTATCTGTACGGTGTTCCACAAGGACTCGCTTTGCAAAACTGGTAAAAAACTGGCTCCGGAATCATCCGTTTTATAGTATTTATGAATACTTTGAGGCTGATCACTCTGAGATCACCTAATATTATGTGTTTGACTTAGCCTATTGCTTTTTTGTTTAATGGCTGAATAAATATTATTATTATTATTATTATTATTATATGTCTGTGTTTGCTGCTAGTCTCCTCCCTTGCGGAATACTACATACTCTGTCTTATTCTGGTTTATTTCTATCTCATTTTCTTCCGCCCAGTTTTCCAATGCGTCCACCGCCTTCTGGAGTTCTGCTCTGCTGCTTGATGCTAGCGCCATGTCATCTGCGTACACGTATGCTGTCACCTCCTGTGTTGCCTTATTTATTTCCTGTATTGCGTCATGCGTGAGTACATTGAACAAGACGGGACTTAAGGGGTCGCCCTGCATTACGCCATTTGTTTGGTTGATCCAGTTGGATTTTGTCACACCGTCTTCTATTTGTATTGCGTTCTCTGCTTGATATTAGTGTCACTGTCCATGGGTCTTCTACGATTTTCCTCAATTTGTCTACTACCTTTTTTCTGTTTACTGTATCGAATGCCTTGCTGTAGTCTACGAATACTACGTTCATTTTTCCCTTGTCCTTGCTTAGTTCGTCTTTGATATTATTTATTAGGCATTCCACTGCTGTGAGTGTTGATCTCCCCTTTCGGAATCCGAATTGTTCGTCTGGCATATGTTTGTCTACCGTTGGGCTGATTCTTGTTACTAGCATTCTGGTGAGTATTTTGAGGGGGGTAGGTTCTAGGACGATTCCTCTGTATGCCTCCGGTGTGCTTGAGTCTCCTTTTCCCTTATATATCATTTTCATTGTTGCCTGGCGCCATTCGTTTGGTATTTCACCAGTTTCTAAGCATTTGTTTAGCAGCTTCAGCCATGTCGTTTCTAAGAGCGGGTATGCATCTCTTATATGTTCGTTACATATACTATCGGGTCCTGGAGCTTTGTTGCTTTTCAATGCTCTTACCGCTTGTTGTAGTTCTTTCTTTGTGAAATATGGGCATTGGTCTATGGTATTCACTTCCGCTCGTTCCGGCCTTGTCTCCTTTTGTGCAATAATTGTGTTCTTGACATGGGTTTCCCATATGTTCATTGGAATATCTGCTGGGAACCGGGGTTTCCTCGGTCTTAGTGCCTTGTATGGGTCTGCCTCTGCTTCCTCTGCTTTCTTGATTGCCTCCGTTTCCATGTGTTGTGTTTTCTTCTGCTTCAGTAGTTCTTTGTACTTCATTCTCTCAGACTGGTATTTTTGTAGTCCTTCCTTGTAGTTTGATGCTTTTACCTTGTTTAGGGCTGCTAGTGTTGCTTTCCTCTGGTTATAGCATTCTGCATCAAACCATATCTTCGCTTTTCTCGCCTCCTTCGGTCTGATTGCGTCCTTCATTATTGTTGTTATTGCTTTCGATGCCTCATCCAGTTTATTTTCTTCTATCAGCTTTTCTATATCGTCTTTCTGCTTTTTGGTGTATTCTATTGTCTCTGTGTCCAGTTTCCTGTTTATTCTTTTTGGTTCTGTGACTTCTTTGATCTCCTCGTACTCCAATGTAGTGTCTATTGGGATATGTGTTGAAATACTGTTTGTATATTGTGCGTTTCTGGATTTTTGTATTTCCTTTTTTATTGCTAAGTAGTTTCCACGTGTCAACAAGTTTATTTATCAATAACTAAAAATTTAATAAATATAATACATAGTCATATCAATACAGCCTCTAAAAACAGAAATACACAGCAGGTGAATTATTCAAGGAGAAAAAAAATACAATGAATTATGAACTACAATAACAATAACAATAATTAAAAGAAATACATTTCCTCAAGGGCTGAAGATGGAGGAAAGGATCCCATGATACTGGTGGCATTCCCCCTTTGTATGGCAATGCTGATACGTTGCCTCAAATATTCGCCTGCCCTAGGATCCCCTGTTGCAGTAGCAAGTCTTCTACCTATCTCTGAAGTTAACTCCTTCGCTTCTGCACACCAAGTACCAAGTGTCTCGACAGCAAACACAACAAAATGATACTGGTCAATTATGTGAGAGTACTTCTTTAACTTCAAAGATACAGCAGAAATCGCAGCCGAGCCAGGATTTTTGCAGGTGACCGGCAAATGTGATGAAGCTAGTGTGTCGACACAGGTTGCATCCCATAAAAGTGATTTACCCCTGACCCAAGGGATCAAGGTCAATCCGTCGGGTCTCTTGCCATCAGATCGACTAAGGCCAACTGGCTCCAAGATAGTCGGGACACCAGCAGAGACTAAGGCTCTTTTAATGAGGTCGTTGATCATGGAATGCCTGGAAAACCTTCCTGCGTTCTTCGGACAGCTTAACCCATGATGGCCGTAAGGGTCAACTCTGGCGCCGCACTGGCAGAGGTGAGGATGACAGATTTTACTACCAAGCCGCAAGCCTACAGCGATCCTGAAAGGCACATCATCCATTAGGGTACCTAAGTTAGATGAAGGTAAAGCTCTCAGCCAGGAGCCAGCTTCGTATTCACGAATGGCAAGAAAACGTGCTTGATCAAGGTCAGAAGGAGAAGAAGAAACGAGAAGTTGGTGTATACGTATGGTGTTTATATGATCCCACTCCTTCTGTACCTCAGGATGAGTCGGAAAATCCTGTTCAGAGTTTAAAAGTCTCCAACTTGCAAGAGCCTCCGACAAATGGCAGATCTAAATTTCATCACCATGATTTAAAAGAACAGATTTGACAAAATCAGAAACGCCGAAGCCAAGAAAGCAGGAATACAAATATCGTTGATCTTGCGCACACCAACTCCTCCAAACTTAATAGGTAAGCTTGCCAGTAACCAGCTTTTATCATCAAGAGTCAGATTAAGTATGGATTGTAAGCAATTTCTCACCGTATCATCAGCTTCATTGACAATAGATGGATATAACCACAAAGGGGTGGTGCGAAGAAAGTATGTTAATTTGGGAACAAAAAAACTACTTTTTAGGAGAAAATACGCCGTGTGAGAATGAAGCGAATTCAAACATTCCACGTAGTTCTTTTGTTTCATTTGTTTTTCGTTTCTCTTTGGAAGTTGTTAAAAGACCGCGTAATGGCGGGATGTAGTGAGGTAAGCAGACATCTTGTTCTCAATATGTTAGAGTGATATCTTGTAAGAAGACAATTTACTGATGCATTGTAAGATGTGGAGTGTCAATAAATGTGATGAGTAAAGAGTTTCTGCAGTTTGTTGTATTGGGTATTCCACGAGAACAAGGAAGATTTTTGATAGGTTATGGGCCCAGAGTAAAGCCCAGAGCAGAGCATAGCCCAGTCAGAGCCAAACGACGCCGAGAATACGAGAGCATAAACAGATTGTATAACGAGTGAGCATTTCTTGTGAATTATTGTGTGAAATATCATGTCGTCGGAGGGCATTGAGAGATTGAATACAAGAAATTGGGTACAATGGAGCACCCGAATGATGGCGTTTCTGAAGAAAAGGAGATTATGGGAAAGCATCGAACCTGGTTATGAAAATTTCGATTGGGACGAACTCACCGAAAAACAGAAAAATAGAAATGATGATGTTCTATCTTACTTAGTTCAGTATGTGAGTGATTGCTACCTAAATGATGTGGGTAAATGCACAAGAGCAAAGACTGCTTGGGAGAGACTAAAGAATATACACTGCAAGAGGAGTCCAGTGCAGTTTGTTAATTCATTGGAGCAACTGTGTACTCTGTCTAAA
Source organism: Ectobius pallidus (assembly GCA_964059195.1). NCBI lineage: Eukaryota > Metazoa > Arthropoda > Insecta > Blattodea > Ectobiidae > Ectobius > Ectobius pallidus. The sequence goes on from CAXKWD010000008.1 coordinate 24,303,357, forward strand.
TCATCGACTGAGTCAATGATGGATTATGTTTCGAAAGTGGAGAACCTGTGTGATATTTTGAGTCAACAGGGAACATAATTGGATGACAACTTTGTTGCTGGTTTTATGCTGAGAGGCCTAAAGGAGGAACGCTACAAGTCCATCATTCACATCATGGAATTGAATCAAGAGAATATGACTACAGAAAATGTCAAGAATAAATTGCTGATTGAAGAACAGAGAAACCAGAGGGAGTTTGAGCAGAGAACAAAACGTGAAGAAGAATTAAAGGGACTGTTATCTAGGAATACTGTAAAGAGAGTTGGAGATCAAGCAAGTGTATCATGTTTTTTGTGTAATCAAACTGGTCACAAAGCCCGGGATTGCCCTAAGAATGTGGAAGCAAGATCGAGAGGAACAGTAATCTGCTATTCGTGTGGAGAGGAAGGTCACACCAGTACCAACTGTCGAAAGGGAAGGAAGACAGGTTTTCAAAGGGGACAAAATGGATTTAAACCTGGGGGACAAGTGCTGAAAAATTTCAAAAGTAAGGAAGCAAAAATGGAGAGTGAAGATACTGAGAAAAATGAGGAAACTGATTCAGTGAAAAACATTGGTTGCGGAATGGTGAGAGTTAAATATAGAGCCTGTGTAGGGAAATCCAAATATTTACCTCTGAACTGCAATGATAAAAATGAGTGTAGTGACCCTAACCGTTGGTTTTTGGATAGTGGGTGCAATGCTCACATGACCCCTCATCGTGATTTATTAAACAATTTTTGTGCTGACACAGCAGGCAGTGTGAAGGTGGCCAAGAAAGAGGAACCATGTGCAGTTAAGGGTTATGGAACAGTTACAATGAAAGTTTCTGATAAATGCGGTGGATGGACACTTGGACTGCAGCGTGTTTTATGGGTACCTGAAGTGAGCGATAATCTCTTGTCAGTACGTCAACTTGAAAAATCAGGCTTTTGTTTCAACATTGACAATGGGTTATTTTGTGGTTATGATAAACTGAATGGTGACCAAGAAGTGTTCTCTGCCCGAGTTGTGGAGGACGATATGTACGCCATTGACTGTGATTGGTATGAGATGGACAAAGTTGATTGTATCACAGTATACGTATTAATACAGTAAAGAAACTCAGCCCGTTTTTCTGCCAGACGGATATGCGCGCGCAGATTACCTAGCGATCCTACCGGCCATTGAGTAATACTACAATCACTGCTGCGGGAAGAATGGAAATAAATAGGAGTCTTGAATTTTTATAGCAATGCGTGTTTCGAAAGGATGTTATTGTTCTGCTATAAATTGCAGTAACAATAAAGGAAGAAATCCTGAATTGCATTTCTTCACTTTCCCAAAAGATCCAGAAAGGTAAGAAGAAAAATACGTAATATTTATTGTATGCCTGCTGGCTTACTCTTGACACATGTTCTGGTGTGGTTATGTTTACATTTACTTTAATGTAATATTTTTATCTTTAATTATGTTGTAATTTATAACAATCGATACTAATGAAATGAAAATGTCAGCAGTCTATATCACGGTTAAAGATAACAATATTTAGGATGTCGTATTGTGATCGCTTAAGATAACACAATATTTGCTGCGGTGCAGCTTATTTTCTATGTGCATTGTAATGTATATGTCAGGGCCGGTTATGTATACAAACATGTGTGCCGTGTTGGCAGTCCAGAATGGCTATGTGAGCTCTAATGCACATGGCCATTTTGCAGCATGTAGCCGATTTTTTTTCTTTGCTTGCACAAACCTGACAATGAAAGATCCACATGCCCGGTTGTAAGGATCAATGCTAAGGAATATCAGTGCACATAACTCAATTTCGTAAAAAAGTGCACATAGCCGATTTTACAGGCGGTACGATATTTATTTTCTCGAACACGATGTAGGCGTAAAGATGACGAAAACATAATCTTACTTCATAAATTCTCGGATACATGTGCCATTAAGGTGTTTGCGACAGTAAACTAACATGACATCATTATCCAAACCTAGGCAAGCAATAGGCTTACCTAAAATAGGCTACTGTTAAGAAGCGTATCTAGTCCAAGGTTTTTCCCACCTTTAAAATCAACGTTTAAGTTATAAATTATATTAAAGAGTGACCTTTGAATATAGGTTTGTCACACTGCTCGTCCTCAACTTCATTGTTGAGATTGTATTTTGTTTCTGTATCTTACGGCTTCGATCTACCTTCAATTGTTGTAATGATTTCAGGCGTAAAAAATGGGTCATCAATAGTCGGCGAGAAGACCTACTAACAAAAACTGTAAAATATTTAAATGTAAATTGCCGCCTATGTTTGGAACACTTCGAAAACAGCCAGTTTATGAATTCCAATAAGAACTCTTTAATTAAAACTGCTGTACCGACTGTATACTAAAAGTAGTTTTGGAGTATTAGAAATTGAGAAATATTGATAGAAACCTATATTTTTATTTGAATTTTGTATTGTACTTTATGTAATATTGTATTATTTTTGTAAAATGATGACATTTCTATTCTAATGTAATATTAGGCTACTTTTAAAAATAAAAATGAGTTATAATTGGTTTTCCAAGAATCATCTTGAAGTTATTAAAACTTGTAATAAGAATAGCCCTAGAAACAGCAGCGCAAGTTAACTATCCGTCACAGGTAAGTGGCATTTAAAAATTGTGCCTGATCTTAACTAAAATATAATACATGCTTCATTGTTTCTTAAATTTAAAATTCAGTTTTGAAAGAAGATTTTTTTCTCTTATTATAACATATTTTGTTATGTGTTTATGCATTTTCCCAAGTTATTTTATATGGTGAGAATGCAGTTTTACTCAACCGCCGCATGGAGCGCTAGTGTCGCCCAGCTAACAAGTTGTCATAGGACTTTTAACACACAGTTTCCTTACTGTATTAATACTTCTACTGTGATTGTATTGGACAAAGCAGTTCATCTGTGCTTTCAACAGAGACCAAACCATGCATCGAGGGAGTGACGGTGCTGAAAGCAGTAACACGAGACATATGGCATAAGCGTTTTGGTCATGCGAACAACATTCCTGACTGTGAAGTAATCCCGAAAGAAAATACTATAGTCTGTAGTGTGTGTCATCAGGGTAAAGCGAAAAGACTCCCATATCCAGAAAGAAAGGTAAAATCATCCGAATTGCTTGAGTTAGTTTATTCAGATGTGTGTTACATGAAGCCTGAAAGTAAAGGGGGTGGTAATTATTTTTGAACATTCACTGATTATTTCTCAAGATATAGTGAAGTTAGTATCTTAAAAGGGAAAAATGATGTGTTTGACAGTTTTTTAGAGTACAAAAATAGAGCTGAGAACTTGTTGGGTACAAAAATCAAGTATTTTCAGACAGATAATGGAAAGGAGTACAATAATGAAAAATTTAAATCCTTGTGTAAGAATGAAGGTATTTTTCATAGATTTTCTATGGCAGGCGCTCATCAACAGATGGGAGTAGCTGAGAGGTTAAATCAACAATTATTAACTCTTGCTAGATGTATGCTTATTCAAGCTGGCATGGCAGCTACTTTCTGGGGGGAAGCTATAGACACAGCCTGTTTTATAAAGAATAGGTGTGTATCATCAGCCTTAAATGGTAAAACACCTTACGAGTTGTGGTTCAAAATGCAATTGAATGTAGAGGAGCTTCAAAGAATGAAAGTGTTTGGTTGTGAAGCTTGGGTATTTAAGAACACTGCAAAAGGTAGTAAAATGGAGTCTAGGGCAGAAAGATGTATTATGCTTGGTTATCCTAAAGACAAAAGAGGCTATCGTTTATGGAGTGTAACTGGTAACTATGTAATACAATCCAGAGATGTCAGACTTGAAGAGAGCATTTTCCCAATGAAAGACAAAGTTAAAGGCAATTCATATGTCAATTCAGTAGAAACACCTGTTGTAATAAATGTTACTGAGAATGGTGATAGTTCTGATATAGAAATAACAAACGAAGAGTCTGATGATGATGATACTGGGGAAATATCTTTAGGTGAGAATTTATCTGATGTTCAGAGTCTAGGGGGAGTAGGCCTAGGTGAATTACTTGATATTCCTAATGAGGTAATCGAACCTCTTATATCTGATGTTCATAATCTAAGAGGAGTAGGCGAATTACCTGATGTTCTTGATGTAATTGAATCAACTATACTGCGCAGATCTGAGAGGGTTAGAAAACACAAAGAAGTGTGTAATTGTTGTCAGTCAGCTGTTTTCAATAGTAGTTGTGAATTATGTGAGCCTAAAACTGTAGAGGAGGCGTTAAGTAGTACACATAGAAATGAATGGGTTAAAGCCATGGAAGAGGAAATGTCTATGTTAATGGGAAACAAAACTTGGGATCTAGTTAAGAAGCCCATCAATTGTAAATTAATTGGTACCAAATGGGTTTTTAAAGTTAAAAGGGATCAAGATGGAAATGTTACACAATTTAAGGCTCGCCTTGTAGCACAGGGTTTTAATCAGATTCAAGGAATAGATTACTGGGAATCTTTTAGTCCAGTTGTGAAACGGAAAATAATCCGTCTGATGACCGCTCAAGCTGTAATTAATGATTGGGGGTGCCATCATGTAGATGTCAAGTCAGCCTATCTTAACAGTGAAATCAAGGAGGATCTTTATATTAAACAACCTGAAGGTTTTGTTAGTGAGAAGTATCCCAAACATGTGTGTAAACTTAACAAAAGTATGTACGGACTTAAGCAAGCTGGGAGGGATTGGAATGACCATTTGCATAAAATATTAACTGATCTGAGATTATTTAAATATATTAGTGATCAGTGCCTCTATGTTCATCCAAACAAGACATTGTTTGTGACTGTTTATGTGGACGATCTTGGAATTTGGGGGCAACAGGAGCAAATTAACTCATTTATTAAGAAGTTGTCAATGAAATTAGAAATAAGAGACTTAGGTTTTCCAACTAATTTCTTGTCTGTCAAATTTCTTAAAGATTGTGAGGGAAATGTAAAGATGAATCAAACAAATTATATTGAATCTGTGTTGTCAGAATATGGTATGCTAGATTGTAAGGGATTGAGAACTCCTTTACCAGTACCAATGAGAGACTCAAGTATGCCAAAAATTTGTGATGTTCAACCTTATGATGTTACCTGTTATAGAAGTGCTGTAGGTAGTTTACGCTATATTGCTAATATTAGTCGCCCTGATATCATGTTTTCTGTATGCAAGCTTAGTCAGAAAAATGAGAAACCTGACCTATGTGACTGGAAGGAGGTAAAACACCTCTTAAGATACTTAAAACAAACCAAAGATTTGTCTTTGTACTATTCAAACAGTGAAAAGTCACCTGTTAAAGTGTATGTAGATGCTAGTTGGGCAAAGAATAAGAGTGATGGAAAATCCATTACTGGATATGTAATTATTATGGCAGGAGCTGCCGTTATCTGGAAAAGCGTTACTCAAAAGAGACTCTCTCTTCATAATAATGAATCTGAGGTCTTAGCCATGGTAGATGTGTTAAGTGAGATTAAGTGGCTAGATATTTTTTTCTCAGATATTGGTCAAAGCAATTATCTTTCGAAGCCTTGTGTAATATTTGCTGATAATCAAGGTGCTATAGATATCTCAAAGGGGGAAAGCATATCAGATAGGACCAGACATTGTGCTGTAGAATCATATGTTTTGCAGGAATCAGTAAGAAATAAATTTGTTGAATTTAAGTATGTATCCACAAATGATAATGTGGCAGATTTATTAACCAAGTCTTTGTCAGCTGATAGCACTCAAAAGTTTTGTGATATGTTAGGACTATCATAATCAAATGAAAAAAAAGGGAGAGAAGAGAAAAATCTAGAAACGAGGGGGAGTGTTGAAATACTGTTTGTATATTGTGCGTTTCTGGATTTTTGTATTTCCTTTTTTATTGCTAAGTAGTTTCCACGTAGTTCTTTTGTTTCATTTGTTTTTCGTTTTTCTTTGGAAGTTGTTAAAAGACCGCGTAATGGCGGGATGTAGTGAGGCAAGCAGACATCTTGTTCTCAATATGTTAGAGTGATATCTTGTAAGAAGACAATTTACTGATGCATTGTAAGATGTGGAGTGTCAATAAATGTGATGAGTAAAGAGTTTCTGCAGTTTGTTGTATTGGGTATTCCACGAGAACAAGAAGATTTTGATAATATGTTTTCTCATTACGGTACCATCCTTGTTCCACAGTTGTCTTTGATTTATTGGTTTTAGTCCTCTTGTGAATACTAGGTCTATAGCGCTTGTTCCGTTGTGGCATATGTACGTTGGCATTGTCCTATCGTTTATTAGTTTGAGTCCTTCTCCTTTTAGGAATTCTACTACCTCCTTAGTTTTCCTCTTATCTTTGTCTATGGGGCAGTTGAGGTCTCCGCTTATGATTAGTTTCTTCTGCGTTGGTACCATGTTGATGGCTTCTGATAGGCTGTCTACGATGTCTACTATCTGGCAGTCTGGTGTGAAGTATACGGCTATGATGTAGCAGTGTTTTATTTCGATTACTAGTATGTTTTCACCTTTACTAATGACCTTGAACGGGCCTAGGTGTGGTTTTATGAGGCAGGTTATCCCACCCATTGGTCTTCCTCTTTCTCCTTGTTTTGCGAGCGTACTTATGTTGTAGTGGCCTTGTATGTTTATTGATTCTTCTGTCTCGAATGTCTCTGTCAGGATACATATGTCGAATTTTCCGAATATATCTTCTGGCATTATCTTAACTATTGTCTTCAGGCCTTCTACGTTCCATGTAAGTAATTTAACTCTTGTTCTATTGATTATCTCTGTACGGTCCTCTGTACCTCCATGGGGCACGAAAGGGGCGAAATTTGATGCCTGCAGGCCAGAATTCTTCGTTGTATACGAGGTGTTCATATTGTGTTGGTACGCCTACTAGTTTCCTAGTTCTTGGCAGCTTATGTCTCCGGTGACTCCGTTCTCTTTTAGGTATGTCACCACTTGTTCTTCTTTTGTGCCTGCTTGTAATCTCGAGATGTGGATCCATATTTTCCTCTCTATGGCTTGAATTATATTTCTTCCTCCTTTTCGTCCTCTTGCGACTGTTTTCCATTGTGTTTGTTCGTCGCTTGGGTATAATTCTTCCTCCTGTGTTCTGTCCTGTGTGTGTTTCGATGTCTCTTCCTGCCTTTTCCTTTCATCGTCTTCTGGTTTTTCCAGCTGTGTCCTGTATTGTTCTGTGTTTGTCTCTATTCTTGTGTCGTCTTTTGGTTTTTCCAGCTGTGTCCTGTATTGTTCTGTGTGTCTCTCTATTCTTGTGTTTGTTCTTCTTTCCATATCGTTACGGTTATCAGCTTCTTCTCTGCTATTATCTTTGCCTTTGTCTTTTTCTGTCCTCTCTGTGGCTCTGTTTCTTGTGTTATTTTTTTTCTCTCTTCTGTTATTTGAGGTATGTTCTCCTTTCCCTTGGCCTGTTCTGTAGCTCTGTTTCTCATGTTATTTTGTTCTCTTTCTCCTGTTGTCTGCAGGATATTCTCATTTCCCTTGACGTTCGTTTCTTTGCTATTCTCGTCCTCTTCTCTTATTTTCTGGTTCGTTTGTCTGCTGTCCCTATCGTTTTCTGCGGTTACTTCTATCCCTCCTTCTTTGGCCACCCTTGTTTTATTCTTAGTTTCTATAATTACGGTTTGTCTTTCCCTTGTGGATTGTAGTAGTTCCTTTATCTCCGTAATTTCTTGTGCTACTATATTGTTTTGGCTGCCTCTCAATGCCGCTATGAGCATTTCTTTTATACTGACGATTTCTTGTTGTAATAGCTTCTGTATTTCTTTCATGTCTCTAATGTCTTCTTTTATTCGTAGATCTGCAATCATGCCTTCGTATTTACTGCATAGCCATTTCACTCTACTTTTTTTGTTCCCAAGAACATTGTATTCGCTTGTGGTTATCCCTACGCATTTTGTGTGGAACCATAGGTTGCACTAGGGATGTAGCTCGCCAAGTTTCTCCGACAGATAGCGTGGGTGTACTAGCCGGTATGCGCTAGCCGTTCGTCACTTGTTTTTCAGTTTTCTTCTGCTGGCTTCATGCTTTTAAATGGCGCTCCAACTTCTCAGTCCGAAAAATATGTTCGTAATTTTATATTTTTATAGAGGACACGAGGCTACTATACGCACTTCCTTGTCTACTGGGCCCATCTAGAATGTTGAAGTGTAAAAAAGACGAGAGAAAAATTGCAACAGATAGGCTCTAAATAACAATAAAAAGGAAGAATTAACTAACAAATATTGTGAGATATTTCCGATATAGACGACATTATTTTGTATTCGACTTGCAGTAATATGTTATCAATGTATGGATATTTATATGCAGTGCGGGGATTAGATATTCTTTAATGTTTAAATTAATATTAAATTTACCGTGAGCATCGAGAAGATGTTATGGGTCATTTAAAAATAGAGTAAATTACAATAAATAAATTAAAATTACCTAGTAACGCAATAATAATTACAGTACATTGTATTAGTTTTATACCTTTGTTAAACTGTATCTTTAGTGCTCCTTTATATTTAAAGACCACTTGCCTGTTAAATTTATCTAGTTATTTTAGGCCTATTTATTTTACTTTGCTGTATAAATATGTGTATATTAGGCTACTGTAGCCTTCTATTGCATCTGATATCAAAATATAAATTCTGTGATTTCTAAATAGCCAAGTTAGATTGACGGCCTCGAATAAAAATTGTGACAATAGCGTTGCCAATTTAATAGGCTACATAACTTAACGTATGATAATTATTAAATTCTGCCTTTATAATCTGCTATGTCATGCAATGAAATATTCTTAACAATATTCTGTTTCATAACTAGAAATGAAAATCATATAACGATGGTCTAGCATAACTTACCGATAATAAAAGGAATAAGAAAGAATGAGGAATGAGAAGAAAAAAAAGGCCTAATCGATTCCCAAGTTCCCATCTTTTTTAACTACGAGGGACAGGAAAGGTAAGTTTTCGTGATGTAAACATATTTTAATATTTTGATTTTGAATACGTTTTTAATATGACGGTATAGGCTAAATATGCATTTGATATAGAAAATAAATAATATTAAAATGTCTGCGAATACACACCACATAAATCAGTGTTTATCACGTATATCAATTAGTATTTTACTGTCTGAACCCTAGAGGTATATTCTTTTAGATACTTTGAATCATACCCAATCGCCAAATTAGCAGTACTGTATATAAATATTCATATCTGCATAACATTTTGTACGTCGGGAACATAGTAATGTAACTAATAGCGGGCATTTCTCACAGTATTTGTCAGCTTATTCTTCTTTCTTTTCGACTTATATAGCGTCTATCTTTTGCAATTTTTTTCACGTAAATATATTCTGGAAGTGTCCAGTATACAAAGAAATGCGCCTAGTAGCGTTTTACCCGCTACAAAAAAAGAAAAGTTCGAACGTATTTTTCAGTCTGCTAAGATGAAACGCCATTTAAAAGCATGGAACCAGCAGACAACAACTCGAAAAACAAGTGACGATCGGCTAGCGCATACCGGCTAGAGCAGTGGAGACATCTGTTGGTTCTAGTTCGCTACATCCCTCTTTCCGTCGCATTGTACTGCCTTTTCTTCTCCATCGCATTCCTCTTTGCATTCTCCGCATGGTGCTGTCGCTTGTGTGTTCTCCTTGGTTGCCATCTCTTGGCTGCTAGTGGACAATCACTTCCTGTTTAGATGGGAGCGGCTTATTTGCTTGCTCTTTCTGGTGCGTCACTTCCGGTTTCCGCTGATTCAGTGTGGCCACCTGTTTCTATGCGTGTTTGTGGTAATGTGTCCTAGCCTCACTTTATATCCCACGTGTTCTGTCGGCCTTCTACTTGTCCACCTCTATCCTGCGATTTTGGCACTAACACTCCTATGTTTGCCTCTCTGATGGTTTCTGATATTTCAGTTCCTGTTATTCAATATGGCGGCGCCCTCCTGCCTTCCACGTGCCTTTTGAGATACACGCTTTTGTTGTTTGATCTTGTGCTTGTTCACCTACTAATACTTACGCAATTAATATAACAGTTGTTATATATATAACAATCTCAAAACCTCAAAGACCTCAGAAGAACTCAACAAAACTTTTGGCCGGAGGGAGTGCGGACCACTCGCTTTCGCTTTCGGAAGCAACAAGGAGGACGTCTCGACATCGACAATTAAATTATTACTATGGTCTGTTACATCCAGGGGCGGATCCACGGGGGGGGGGGAAATGGGGGAAATTCCCCCCCCCAAAATTTGTAACATTAAGCACAAATTATTGAAAATTTATTAGAACATAACCCAAATACTTAAATTAAAGCAACGACATTCATTATTTTGAAATACCTTTGTAAGAAAATGCTGAAATTTTCATTTTGTTTTCAATTGTGTACTGGATATAATTAATTTTTATGAGTAAAAACTTCCCTCTCTACTTTAGTTCCCCCCCCCAAAATGTCTCTCTGGATCCGCCACTGGTTACATCTGACACCAATCACAGACCTACAAGAACACGATATCATGATCTTCACCGAAACTTTCTTACTAAAAACATTATAAATACCGGGATTTTACTCAGCTCACGCTTATGCTACACAGAACCAATTAGGACGCCCGTCAGGGGTGTATCATGTTTCTTCAAGCCAACGACAGGAAAAACCGCAGTCACCCACACAAGCGAGAACACAGTAATAATAAAAGCAGGCAAGCTCAGCATTATTGGCATGTACTGCCCACCACTGACTCCCACAGAAGAAGTAGTGGATACCATTATGCAAGCTGTCAGTAAAACAGACGACAAGGAAGCCCTGTTTGTGGCGGGGGACTTCAATTGCCGAATAGACACAATCAATAGAAGAGGAGCCGCCATCAAGGAAGCAATGGAAGAAGAAGGATTCCAGCTCGTAAACAATGCAGAAGATAAGACCTACTATGCGCCAAATGGGTCAAGCACCATAGACCTGATATTCTTCAGGGGCACGAATATAAATATGAAGATGCTTAAATGAAGAGAGAGGAGCAGCACACCTATCAGGAAGCACCTCCCTGTATGCTCCGAGATAAACCTTTCACCAACTAGAAAAACTCCGTCAACAGTAGCAGTGAAGCTGACACGGAAACTGGGCACAGAAGCTCTCAGGAAAGATCTGGTCTTGACAAGTACTCAGACAGATTAGGAAATATTGATGGCAGGGCCGTCGCGTGGTTTGTTGGCGCCCGGGGCAAGATTTCGTCAGGCGCCCCGCCCCCCAAACTCAACCCCACGTGCACCCACCCGACATTCCACCTATCTGTTGGATTCAAGGATTTAAGGCCCACAGTAGAGTTCATTATTAGGGTATTATTATTAACAGTATACAAGCAAATCCAGCTGCTCAATTTTGAGCAAATATTTATTTTGGGATAACTTAGCAAATATAAAGTTATTGGTGCCAATTATTTATTTGTTCAATAAATACATACAACGTAATATTCAAAATTCAGTTATACCTAACTTTAACAAATACGTTATGTACATCTAACTTATTTTTTCAAATTTTGTTTTATTTTTGCCGTTGCCACGGCGCCCCCCTGGTCGCGGCGCCCGGGGCGATCGCCCCGGTCGCCCCGCCCATGCGACGGCCCTGATTGATGGTATTGCACCAAGTTTCAGTTTAGGGCAAGTTCTAGCCCTAGTAGCACAGATCGTTGGGCCAATGTTGGGAAATGATCGCCATATTTCGTTGGTCAACGGTTATGAATGTCCGTCGGGGTTCCGTTGCCAAGGAGCGTTTTATCCAACCAATTGCCAACTGCAGCCAACCAATATACAACACAATCCCAACAGTTGGGAGACATCTATTAGGTAATGGTGAAACTACTAGCAGCGCAGAGACATCTGGCGGAAATACTAGAAGCACAGAAAATTTAATTTTTTATTTTCCCTTTCATCCCTTTTCTCCTCTTTTCCCTATTACCTCCCTTCTCTCCTTCACCCAACCTACCTATTCCTATCGTATAAAATTCGCACCTATGGGGATTCGATCCCGGGACCGCTAGTGTTATAGTCTATCGATTTAACCACTACGCCATTAGTGATCGTTGGAATAAAAATCGAGAATTCTTCTAGTCTATTTACTACAGAGATGTGTAATACATGATAAATAGTAAGAAGGATATACATCTCGTATTTTGAATATTTGATGTGAATATATGATAACGTTATTTTCAGAGAACAAATAAAGGGCCCTAATATTAATAGAAGTAAAAGCACCATTCGGATTCTTCAACATATCAAGATGGCGAATAACCGTTGTATCTTCATCGTCTACGTGATGACCTACGAACCACGCCGGAAATTGCCGAAGACTGGCAGGAAGAGGTGGAGAAGTAAATTTTTAGCATGTAACGCGCACAAAGAGCTCGAATAATTAATGAATAACACTGTTTTATTTTATAGGAAATGAAAATTTAACGCTTATAATGTTATTTCAACACTTTTTAATTTTAACATAAATGCGATTATATTCCAACGAAATGTATTGCTGGGCCAACAATCCTGTTGGTTGGTAACGCCAACGGAGGCTTAGCCAACGAAATGTATTGATTGGGCAACAGTCCTATTGGTTGGAAACGCCAACAGTAGGGCAAGCGCGCGAGCCAACCAAAAAATCCGTTGGCAAAACCGAGGGAATTACAACCAACCTTTTCCCAACATATCCCTTCCATGCCAACCAAATTCCTCCGTTGGGCCAACGAAGTGTGCTACTAGGGTACGGAGTAGTTGCAACAGAACAGTGCAATTCTCTCCACACACAATTTCTTGTTAATAAAACACTATAAAAGAGAAAATTATACACAAGCACCGCTTATATGTAGCCAACAGATACAACCATCAGCAGATCTACATTGCTGACGTCACAGACAAGATGGCCGCCAGTCATAAAAATAGTCCTACTGAAATGTACGGATGTATTCATTTTAAACAATTTTTTTAATTAATTTCTGATTAGCGTGAGTAAATTGTATTGCGTTCCCTTAATTTAACCAAATCGATTTACTAGAGTAAAACACAACAAACCGATGTTTAAACTATCCAATTCTAGACGTAAAATTTACGTATAGTTGGTACGTTATTTTGATATTACAAATGAACAATCAAATCGATTTTGTTTTATATTTAATCCTACTTATGTAACAGTAACTTTAATTTTGATATATTATGAATATAAAGCAGAATTATTTACAACAGTTTTTATACATGTATATATTGGGCATAAAATATACGCATAATTTACGTTTTGACTTTGACCAAACGTAAGATATATATGTAGCTCTAAAATATACGTATATTATACATATCGTGCTGCGTGGGAAGCTCGTAGCCAAAGGATGAAAGCAATATAGAGTCAAGGAAAACACAGAAACGCGTCTGAGTACTTTGCGTAGTCCAACATGGGCTCATGCGCGAACAAACAAACAACCAACAAACAACAAAAAAATATTAATAACAACAATAACAACAACAACAATACGCTCGGATTTACTTATGGTGATAGTTTACCTTGCTGTCGACAGAGCGCACAACTTTACGGACTTGGTATTTAGCTGCTCTGCTACTGAAACCTCATTTATCTCCACACGTTGTATCTTACAGCTCGCCCAATCTACTAGTCATTAAGGCAAACGGTCTGAATATTATAGGGGCTTATTTCCAACCAGAGTGCACAGCACAAGACGTTATTGAAAGTCTGGCTGATGTGATGAACCAGATAGACTCTCACACGGCCACAATATTGTAGCCGGAGACTTCAACTGCCGTATCGATAAAGAAAATGTCAAAAGTCATACAGTCCTAGAGTATCTAGAGGGAGATGGCCTGATGCTTCTAAGTAACCTACGGATACCAACTTACATATGTCACAACGGTACAAGTACCATAGATCTGGTGTTTATCGTGAAAAGTCGTGGAAATAAGAACCCTTGCCAGCGATGGGGCAGCCCCCTTAAGGAAACACCTACCTGTGGTCACCAGGATCAGAACAAAGACCCAGAGACTGCAAGGAAAGAAAAGTGAGAAGACAGTAGTAAAACGTGCTCTAAAACCGAGACCCTGGAAGAACTGGCATCATCCTCAGGGCACATAATCAAATACTCTCAATAAGAATACCGCCCACTCTACTCTATTCCCTTTGTTCAAAATGTCCACTAGCACAGAGGTGCCATCTGTTGTGTAGGAATGGGCAGCAGTCTCAGAAGCTCCTTAATGAACCTATATATAGCTGCAGAAATAAATTTGTTTTTCAAAGTCCTGATGACACAGTAACTTATTTTTGTGCTCGATAATGCAGGAATTAGGTCGGGAAATAACATAATTTACACTACCACTAAACTAACTTAATTAAATGACGATAACGCTAATTTTTTAAGTAAAACTTCTTTAGCCGCGGTAGGGGTATATCGAGAGCTTGTGTAACGCTCAAAATCGTCACGAAATTAGTGAGGTGTGACGGAACGGACTGCACAGAAAACAATCAACTCAATGATTAGGCTTATCCAAAACTGAAAAGTCCAAAATGTAAAGATTAAAAAATCCAAAATCCAAAATCCAAAACTTAAAAAGTTAAAAATCCGAAATTAAAATATACAAAAAATAAAAAATCAAAGATCCAACATTTAAATAATCTAAAATTTCAAAATCAAAAAATTCAAAGAACCAAAATTAATAAGTCCAAAATTTAAAAAATAAAAAATCCAAAATTAAAAAATCTTACTATCCAAAATTTAAAACATAAATATCCAAAATGATAAGATTCTAAAATATAAGCTGAAAAATTAAAAATTAAAAAATACAAAACTAAAAAAATCAATGATCAAAAATGTAAAAAAATTAAAAAATCAAAAATTAAAGAATTAAAAGATCAGACATTTAAAAAATCCAAAATCTAAGAAATCCAAAAACCCAATATTAAAAATTCCAACAATCCAAAATTCGAAAAATCCAATAATCCAAAATTGAAAAAATTAAAAAAAAGTTTCACTTCTGCCGCATGGCGTTCCACACACACTTTTTCTTAATAAGTATCAAAACTAAATGTTTCACTTTAATACATTTTCGTGAAAATCAGCTTTAAATTTTAATTCATACGATTTGCAAGATACTTTGTACGATATATACTTTTTTTTTTAATTTGAAATTTTTACATGTAAAACAATTCGGATGGTAATCCAATGAACATCTGAATGAATCAGTCTTGTACACACTCTAATTAACGATTTTACTTATTTCACTCTCAAAATAACTATTACAACCATAGACGGCACATATCATGCCACCTACATAACCGGACATTTTCTTTAGGCCTATGTTGTATTTATTATTTTACTCAGGGGTGCCCACCCCCCAAAACTTCATTGCTCACACCCCAAACTTCATTGCTCACCCCCAACCCAATTGCCTGTCGACAAGGGCGCCCATATGATATTTTCTAGGGGGGCAATTTTTTTTAATTAATTTGTTTTTTGTCGCTTTAACTTCTTGGGCCACTTTGTATTTTATATTAATAATATAATAAGTAACCAGAAAATAATTGCGGGGAGGGTCGGAAGTGCCGGGGGGTTTGGAATACCCCCCAAAAAAGGGGTCGGGGGTCCATCCCAGAAAATTTTTAAATATTGAACTAATGAAAATCACATTTTACGCTATTTTATCACTCAAAAACTAGTTAAGAAATTTGTTTACCATACTCTAAGACATGCCAATGTAAACAAGAAAATGTTACCTAAGTCGGGTGTCCACCCCCGGGAAATTTTTAAATGTTGAACTAATGAAAATCATATTTTAATCTATTTTAGCACTGAAAAACTAGTTAGCAAATTTGTTTACTATACTCTAAGACATGGCAACTTAAACATGAAAAATTGTACCTAAATTATAATACTTATTACTATTTATAAGAAAAGTTAAATAGCACATGGAACAGTGGACATAATAGGCCTACTCATTATGTTATGAAAAGAAAATAACTGCTATATCATAGTTGACACACCAACAAATCTTGTTTAATTAAATTAATCTATTTTTTAAATACAAATATAGAATTTTAGGTTTTGACTCTTGGGGGTCTGAACCCCCCTTTCCTAATCCACTGTGGATTCTCTTTCCATGTTGTCGATTTGGTAAAACTTCTGCAATTCAAATAATTGTCTTAAAAGAAAAACACCTGACTATAATAATTAATAATATACATTTTTTTCCTTGCGCCCCCCTTCCCCGGGTATGGGCGCCCATGGCTGTCGAAATTCTTCATCTTTATCTTTATAAAGAATTAAAAGAGACCTTTTGAAGTTATAGAACTTGACCGTTTTTATTTTTAACATATAAAACTCTAATTTTGCAACAATTTTCAACCCCCGGCCAGAAAATTCATAACACGATAATATTCCCCCCCCAGAAATTTCAATGACGCAGTCTGCGTCTTAACCCCCCCCCCCCCCCCGTGGGCACCCTGTTTTACTAGAATTTATATTATATTTTCGTACACAAAACACAATAGACAAACGTTAACTATATCAGCTGACGAGTAACTGCCCATTCCTGCTCACTGGCGGCGCTAGTAGTAGCGTGTCCCGGAAAAAGACAGGGAGTGGACGGTATTACTTATTGAGAGTATTTGACATAATGGAAGAAATTGAACGAGGGGAAATAGAAACCGCAGCAGTGAATCTGGAAAACTGTATAAAAAATGCACAGACAAGAGTACCGTGGCATAGAAGGAGATCACAGTCATGGTTTGATGCTATATGCTATGAGAACCGGAAACAAGTTCTGGAGTATCTCCATAAAGCGCGGTCCACCAAGGCAGAAGAACACCTAAAAATGTATAATACACAGAGGAGGAACTATAAAATACTTTTAAAAGAGAAGAGAGCCACCTGGGTAGAAGACGAAGGAAGGAAATTAGTGGAGAGGGCCACGACAAACCATTTTGAAGCACTGAAACCAAGAACTCCAAAATTCTCACAGTCAATCGCACTAGAAACATGGGAAAGGCACTTTCAACAGATACTGAATGACGGAACTAGCCTTAGAGAAACTACACCACAAGAATTGGAAGATTTTGAATACATCTCAGAGAAAGAGGTTGAGAGCATAATTCAAACGCTGAAATCTCATAAAGCCCCTGGACCAGACGGAATACCAAACGAGCATCTGAAAGAGGCCTGGCCTTATCTAGGGAAAGTGTGGACTGCGCTGTTTAACAAGTGTCTGCAAGCATGTACAATGCCGTCCAGCTGGAGATTTTCCACTCTCAAGATTATGTACAAAGGCAAAGGCCCTCCGAACTCGCCTGATTCCTACAGAGGAATTGCACTTGAAAATACGGCCTTCAAGATCTTCAGCAAAATCTTAACAGACAGACTAATCGCTAAAGCAGCCAGCAACATCCCTGAACAGCAGTTCGGTTTCATGAAGGGCAGGTCAACACTGCAGGCCGTAGGATGTCTACTACACGATATCCAAGACACGCTCAGACATCATGGAAGGAAGTACCACGTCGTCTTCATAGACTACAGGAAAGCGTTTGACTTCCTGGACCGACAGACTCTTATAGACAAGCTCAGGCAAATGCTCGGCGGAGGCAACTTCTTGGTAGAAACCATAGTCAGCATCATGCACCACAACTTTGTATCAATTAGTGACAGCCTACAGACCTCATCGCCAATCACACAGACCAACGGTGTCCTCCAAGGCGACCCGGCAAGTTCCCTGGTTTTCAACCTAGCAACAGCAGACGTGGTGGGGATACTGGGGCCGTATTCTGTAACTCCACCAACGCTCTCAACTACGATTACACCAATGTAACTAGAAAAAGTTATTCTGTAACTATTGGTGTCAAGTATCGATCTTGAAATCACACCAATATATTGCTGGAAATATTGGTGACACACCGACGGCTCCAAACCCCTCGGTGAGCTCAACAACAACTCGAAAGTACCAAAATATCGCCAAATTTCCAGAAATATCGACATATTTGTGATACAATGGCCGCTTATATCCTAATTGGGCGACTTCGTGATGGTGTCAATAGCTATATTTTCGTAATAACAGAGAAGGTACAGTATATATCCATTAATGAATAGATTCTTAGTATTTGTTAATATGTTTTTATCAATATAAAAACTAAATACATAATTTTATTTTGCAACAAGCATGTTTGAGGTTATGTTTGCATAATTGCACATAATATTAATTATTTTACTTTATCTTGTTTCAGATTTGGAATTGTAATCCATGTGATCTGCATTAAAGAGTGGACAACATAATATGCACCAATAATAAGCTTAACGAACACTTATGGGTGTCACCTCTATGTAGGCCTAAATTTTTTAATGTAGTGTAAAATTTTGTTCAGTTCATTCGAAAGAACAGTGCACAAGTAGGTCATTTGCAATTGAGAAAAACATCCCACTCAAGCAATGCTTCAAGTAGTGAGATGTTGTTGGCTTTTTGTAATTTTCAGGAAATAATGACGAAGACTGTGCTTATTAGAACTGAGCAAAGTGCCATGAACTCATGATACATATAATAGTTTTTTTGTACCAAAGTGTACTTTGTAAGTGTGTGTGTACTATATCACTCAGCAAAATATGATGTACATTGTCCTTACTTTTAAATATACTGGTAGCCTATATAGCGTTTACTAGTTTATAAAACTTTTCACACTTAGAGAAGCATCTGTTTTTAACTGCACAAAAAATATGCCTCCCTGCCAATGTAGCCTATTGTAATTGAAAATATTATTTAAATCTAGCTACAATATTGGCTTTACCAATTTTTTGTCTAATTTAAACCATCTATTTTATTCCCTCTAATTCCTTTTATAATAATATGAGCTATATTGTATCTCGTGATTTTCCGTCAAGTGGGTGTGGCTTATACTATGTAAGTTGAAATGCATGTTGAATTTTCAGAGCCATTTTCCCATAACTTGATATTTTCAACACAAAAGGCACAATATCTCTTAAAGTAATGGTCCAAATTGCATGAAACTTTGCACACCCATAGTTTTTTGTGTGTTCTAGAGGATAAACCTAAATAATCTGATGTATTTGCAACACAAGATTATTTCACTTGTGAACATGATGTGAAAAAATTCGTAATAATTTTATATTGAAATTTTAAAATGCCTGAAAATTGTATCAGGCATACCACAGTATAAATTGATGGTTTATCCTCGAGATTATAGTGTCAGCTGTGAATAAAAAAAATATTACACCAATCAGATTGACTTTTGCATGAAATCATGTTACTTAGGCTTAATCGCATGCTGAAAAATAAAATAATTTTCTAATATCAACCTTCATATTTGTGACACTGTAATAATTTTTGTGCTCATTTCAACCGCCAAATGTATACTTCTAATGTCCAAAATTTCATTTTATTATTGCAAATAGTGTTGAAGATATCGAACAGTTACTGCAATGCCTGCTTGGGCATGGTCTCTTGGTGTATGAGCCCCTTAAGACACTTTTTCAGTGATATTATGGTGTTATTTAAATTAATATATAATTATGAACAACTATGAGGCCAATTGTAATGTTTCAAAGTACTGTGTAAATTAAATACTAATGAATTCATTTTAAGTTAACCTAAAACGCAATTAATTTATTTCAAGGGTTTTATAAATGTCATAAAAGCAGTAGGCAAGATAAGATACTCTTATTTGCTTAAACTTTACTATTTGCTTTATCTATATAAAAATAATTTTATAAATGGCTTGTGTTCTATAAATTAAGTAAAAACTCCTACTGAATTTCTTTTTTTACTTTCTCTGCCTGTACCATAGGTAATACAGATAAAGGAAGTATTGTTTTCGACCCCAACTTTGAAGTTGAGTTTTTAGCCCAAATACACATTTTGAGGTATTCTGAATCCCCAAATACTATTTTCGGAAACATGTCTGTGTGGTAGTGTGTCAACAGCCTAGCTCCAGAATGGAAAATCGTAAGAATTTTTTTTTGTATTTGGGTTGGGTACCTTCTGAAGATGTGACACAAGGATTGGCGACAAGTTTCTCTTATTTTTAAAGGGACTTTACATGAAAAAATGTTCGTTTTTCGCGATTTTATCGATTCGTTTAAATTTTGCACATGGGTTGCTTATAAGTTACTTGGACTTAAAACTTTATTTGAAACTTTTTTCGAAGAAATTCTCTTTTGGGTAGTTATAAGCCACCCACTCTGAATACGTGCTAAAAGTTTTATTTGAAATATTTTTTCGAAGAAAATCTCTAAAGTGTAGTCTTTATCAGAATGTGAAGTGAGAAAAATGTATTGTGCATGCTTAAAGTAAAGAAAGTTATGAGAGTACAATAAATATATTTTATTTGGGTTGTGTATCCTTCGGGGATGTGATGTGTTAAGGACATTCTCTTTATTTATACAACCAATTTACATTACAAGAATGTCATACATAATAATTATATTATACTGAGAGACTAACTTTTATTTGAACAGAGATTGGAAAGTTCATTCCTTTCACTGAGTATGAATCCAGCAACATTTTGTTAAAATGAGTATTCTGAAAAGGGCTACATCTTACTTTCTGTTAATCGTTAAAATGAATACTTTCACACAAACAAGGTGAGTTGCAATGGAAATATATAACTACTTCGAGATTGCATATTTTTTTATAATCATAATTTAAATCAGACATTGGCAAACTATTGCGGAATTTGCTAATTGGATTCCCCGAGATACCCTCCTTATTATATATATATATATATATATATATGACAGTAAACATTACTAAAAACCATTGGCATTTTGCGAATTTCTCCTATTATTATAAATCCGCCTTTTCCCCCTACAAGCGTCTTGCAACATGACAGTACGTGTAATATAAACGCCCACTTTCAAAATATATACATGAAATTAAACTCCCGCCCAGTTTGGAAATTATGAAATCACATTCCCGCACTCCATCAGCCAATGATATTCATTGCAGTTTGTTAAGACAGATTTCTCATAGCTACTTTCATTGCCAACATTCACGAAAATTCACAAAGTTATTGGTGGGCCTCAACAACGGTTCTCCAGATACCAACAGGGAGTTACAGAATCGCTCACGCTCTGGCCGTTGGTATCTTGCTGTCGGTTGTTGAGCTCTCAACAACACCAATGCGTTGGTGACGAAAGTTACAGAATACCGCCCCTGGAAGGTATGGAAGACAGAGTCTCACTCTTCGCTTACGCTGATGACATGGCAATAGGATCCACTAATCTAGAAGATGTGCAAGAATGCTGGAATCGATTGACAACCTGGGCCAAAAACAACAAGCTACAACTCAATAGAGACAAAACCGTTTATATGGTCTTTAGAAGAGGAGGGAGGGTAGCAGCCAGAGATAGAGTCTTTCATGATCAAGAACCTTTGAAAATAGTGACTTCATTTAACTACCTCGGCATAAAGCTGCAAACCACTGGATGTACCTTCACAAAGCATGTGGCAAATAGGGCAACCGCGGCAATAATTGCCATGAATGATATCCAGCTCTTAAGAAGACTATCTGTAAACACTGCAATGAAGATATTCGCCACCAAAATAATTCCTATCGTGAGCTACGGGTTGGAGCTCATATGGCCTTATCTGACTAAGACAAACCTCAAGACCATAGAACTTGTCAGAACAGTCTACCTAAAGAGAATATTATGTGTATCCAAGTTCACCCCCTCTAGACTGACATACGAGCTTGCAGGCGAGAACTTCCTCATTGATCAGCTACGGATGCAGTTTCTCCTGCCATCTACGGCAGCTTACCAGGGGCCGTATTCTGTAACTCCACCAACGCTCTCAACTACGATTACACCAATGTAACTAGAAAAAGTTATTCTGTAACTATTGGTGTCAAGTATCGATCTTGAAATCACACCAATATATTGCTGGAAATATTGGCAAATACTCTCAATAAGAATACCGCCCACTCTACTCTATTCCCTTTGTTCAAACTGTCCACTAGCACAGAGGTGCCATCTGTTGAGTGGGAATGGGCAGCAGCCTCAGAAGCTACTTAATGAACCTATATTGCTGCAGAAATAAATTTGTTTTTCAAAGTCCTGATGACACAGTAACTTATTTTTGTGCTTGATAATGCAGGAATTAGGTCGGGAAATAACATAATTTACACTACCGCTAAACTAACTTAATTAAATGACGATAACGCTAATTTTTTAAGTAAAACTTCTTTAGCCGCGGTAGGGGTAAATCGAGAGCTTGTGTAACGCTCAAAATCGTCACGAAATTAGTGAGGTGTGACGGAACGGACTGCACAGAAAACAATCAACTCAATGATTAGGCTTATCCAAAACTGAAAAAGTCCAAAAATTAAAAAATCCAAAATTTAAAAAATTAAAAAATCCAAAATTAAAATATACAAAAAATAAAAAATCAAAGATCCAATTTTTAAATAATCTAAAATTTCAAAATCAAAAAATTCAAAGAACCAAAATTAATAAGTCTAAAATTTAAAAAATAAAAAAATCTTAATATTCAAAATTTAAAACATAAATATCCAAAATTATAAAATTCTAAAATATAAAAATTAAAAAAATCCAAAATAAAAAATACAAAACTAAAAAAATTCAATGATCTAGAATGTAAAAAAATTTAAAAATCCAAAATTAAAGAATTAAAAGGTCAGAAATTTAAAAAATCCAAAATCTAAAAAGTCCAAAAACCCAATAATAAAAAGTCCAACAATCCAAAATTTGAAAAATCCAATAATCCAAAATTGAAAAAATAAAAAAAGTTTCACTTCTGCGCATGGCGCTCCACACACACTTTTTTTAATAAATATCAAAACTAATTGTTTCACTTTAATACATTTTCGTAAAAATCAGCTTTAAATTTTAATTCATACGATTTGCAAGATACTTTGAACAATATATACTTTTTTTTTTATTTCAAATTCTTACAAGTAAAACAATTCAGATGGTAAGCCAATGAACATCTGAATGAATCAGTCTTGTACACACTCTAATTAACGATTTTACTTATTTCACTCTCAAAATAATTATTACAACCATAGACGGCACATATCATGCCACCTACATAACCGGACATTTTCTTTAGGCCTATGTTGTATTTATTATTTTACTCAGAGGTGCCCACCCCCAAAACTTCATTGCTCACCCCCCAAACTTCAGTGCTCACCCCAACCCAATTGCCTGTCGACAAGGGCGCCCATATGATATTTTCTAGGGGGGGGGAGCAATTTTTTTAATTTATTTATTTTTTGTCGCTTTAACTTCTTGGGGCACTTTGTATTTTATATTAGTAATATAATAAGTAGCCAGAAAATAATTGCGGGGAGGGTCGGAAGTGCCGGGGGGGGGGGTTGGAATACCATCCCAGAAAATTTTTAAATATTGAACTAATGAAAATCACATTTTACGCTATTTTAGCACTCAAATACTAGTTAAGAAATTTGTTTACCATACTCTAAGACATGCCAATGTAAACAAGAAAATGTTACCTAAGTCGGATGTCCACCCCGGGAAATTTTTAAATATTGAACTAATGAAAATCACATTTTACGCTATTTTAGCACTGAAAACTAGTTATGAAATTTGTTTACCATACTCTAAGACATTTCAATGTACATAAGAAATCATTACCCAGGTGGGGGGTCCAGCCCCGGAAATTTTTAAAATATTGAATTAATGAAAATCACATTTTACGCTATTTTAGCACTAAAAAACTAGTTAGGAAATTTGTTTACCATACTCTAAGACATGCCAATCTAAACAAGAAAATGTTACCTAAGTCGGGTGTCCACTCCCGGGAAATTTTTAAATGTTGAACTAATGAAAACCATATTTTACGCTATTTTAGCACTGAAAAACTAGTTAGCAAATTTGTTTACTATACTCAACTTAAACATGAAATTGTTACCTAAATTATAATACTTATTACTATTTATAAGAAAAGTTAAATAGCACATGGAACAGTGGACATAGCCTAATAGGCCTACTCATTATGTTATGAAAAGAAAATAACTGCTATATCATATTTGACACACCAACAAATCTTGTTTAATTAAATAAATATATTTTTTAAATACAAATATAGAATTTTAGGTTTTGACTCTTGGGGGTCTGAACCCCCCTTTCCTAATCCACTGTGGATTCTGCTTCCATGTTGTCGATTTGGTAGAACTTCTGCAATTATAATAATTGTCTTAAAAGAAAAACACCTGACGATAATAATTAATAATATACATTTTTTTCCTTGCGCCCCCCCCCCGGGTACGCCCATGGCTGTCGAAATTCTTCATCTTTATCTTTATAAAGAATTAAAAGAGACCTTTTGAAGTTATAGAACTTGGCCGTTTTTATTTATAACATGTAAAACTCTAATTTTGCAACAATTGTCAACCCCCGGCCAGAAAATTCATAACACGATAATATTTCCCCCCCCCCCAGAAATTTCAATGACGCAGTCTGCGTCTTAACCCGCCCCCCCGTGGGCACCCTGTTTTACTAGAATTTATATTATATTTTCGTACACAAAACACAACAGACAAACGTTAACTATATCAGCTGACGAGTAACTGCCCATTCCTGCTCACTGGCGGCGCTAGTAGTAGCGTGTCCCGGAAAAAGACAGGGAGTGGACGGTATTACTTATTGAGAGTATTTGATATTGGTGACACACCGACGGCTCCAAACCCCTCGGTGAGCTCAACAACAACTCGAAAGTACCAAAATATCGCAAAATTTGCAGAAATATCGACATATTTGTGATACAATGGCCGCTTATATCCTAATTGGGCGACTTCGTGATGGTGTCAATAGCTATATTTTCGTAATAACAGAGAAGGTACAGTATATATCCATTAATGAATAGATTCTTAGTATTTGTTAATATGTTTTTATCAATATAAAAACTAAATACATAATTTTATTTTGCAACAAGCATGTTTGAGGTTATGTTTGCATAATTGCACATAATATTAATTATTTTACTTTATCTTGTTTCAGATTTGGAATTGTAATCCATGTGATCTGCATTAAAGAGTGGACAACATAATATGCACCAATAATAAGCTTAACGAACACTTATGGGTGTCACCTCTATGTAGGCCTAAATTTTTTAATGTAGTGTAAAATTTTGTTCAGTTCATTCGAAAGAACAGTGCACAAGTAGGTCATTTGCAATTGAGAAAAACATCCCACTCAAGCAATGCTTCAAGTAGTGAGATGTTGTTGGCTTTTTGTAATTTTCAGGAAATAATGACGAAGACTGTGCTTATTAGAACTGAGCAAAGTGCCATGAACTCATGATACATATAATAGTTTTTTTGTACCAAAGTTTACTTTGTAAGTGTGTGTGTACTATATCACTCAGCAAAATATGATGTACATTGTCCTTACTTTTAAATATACTGGTAGCCTATATAGCGTTTACTAGTTTATAAAACTTTTCACACTTAGAGAAGCATCTGTTTTTAACTGCACAAAAAATATGCCTCCCTGCCAATGTAGCCTATTGTAATTGAAAATATTATTTAAATCTAGCTACAATATTGGCTTTACCAATTTTTTGTCTAATTTAAACCATCTATTTTATTCCCTCTAATTCCTTTTATAATAATATGAGCTATATTGTATCTCGTGATTTTCCGTCAAGTGGGTGTGGCTTATACTATGTAAGTTGAAATGCATGTTGAATTTTCAGAGCCATTTTCCCATAACTTGATATTTTCAACACAAAAGGCACAATATCTCTTAAAGTAATGGTCCAAATTGCATGAAACTTTGCACACCCATAGTTTTTTGTGTGTTCTAGAGGATAAACCTAAATAATCTGATGTATTTGCAACACAAGATTATTTCACTTGTGAACATGATGTGAAAAAATTCGTAATAATTTTATATTGAAATTTTAAAATGCCTGAAAATTGTATCAGGCATACCACAGTATAAATTGATGGTTTATCCTCGAGATTATAGTGTCAGCTGTGAATAAAAAAAATATTACACCAATCAGATTGACTTTTGCATGAAATCATGTTACTTAGGCTTAATCGCATGCTGAAAAATAAAAATAAAATAATTTTCTAATATCAACCTTCATATTTGTGACACTGTAATAATTTTTGTGCTCATTTCAACCCCCAAATGTATACTTCTAATGTCCAAAATTTCATTTTATTATTGCAAATAGTGTTGAAGATATCGAACAGTTACTGCAATGCCTGCTTGGGCATGGTCTCTTGGTGTATGAGCCCCTTAAGACACTTTTTCAGTGATATTATGGTGTTATTTAAATTAATATATAATTATGAACAACTATGAGGCCAATTGTAATGTTTCAAAGTACTGTGTAAATTAAATACTAATGAATTCATTTTAAGTTAACCTAAAACGCAATTAATTTATTTCAAGGGTTTTATAAATGTCATAAAAGCAGTAGGCAAGATAAGATACTCTTATTTGCTTAAACTTTACTATTTGCTTTATCTATATAAAAATAATTTTATAATTGGCTTGTGTTCTATAAATTAAGTAAAAACTCCTACTGAATAATTTTTTTACTTTCTCTGCCTGTACCATAGGTAATACAGATAAAGGAAGTATTGTTTTCGACCCCAACTTTGAAGTTGATTTTTTAGCCCAAATACACATTTTGAGGTATTCTGAATCCCCAAATACTATTTTCGGAAACATGTCTGTGTGGAAGTGTGTCAACAGCCTAACTCCAGAATGGAAAATCGTAAGAATTTTTTTTTGTATTTGGGTTGGGTACCTTCTGAAGATGTAACACAAGGATTGGCGACAAGTTTCTCTTATTTTTAAAGGGACTTTACATGAAAAAATGTTCGTTTTTCGCGATTTTATCGATTTGTTTAAATTTTGCACATGGGTTGCTTGTTACTTGGACTTAAAACTTTATTTGAAACTTTTTTCGAAGAAATTCTCTTTAGGGTAGTTATAAGCCACCCACTCTGAATACGTGCTAAAAGTTTTATTTGAAATATTTTTTCGAAGAAAATCTCTAAAGTGTAGTCTTTATCAGAATGTGAAGTGAGAAAAATGTATTGTGCATGCTTAAAGTAAAGAAAGTTATGAGAGTACAATAAATATATTTTATTTGGGTTGTGTATCCTTCGGGGATGTAATGTGTTAAGGACATTCTCTTTATTTATACAACCAATTTACATTACAAGAATGTCATACACAATAATTATATTATACTGAGAGACTAACTTTTATTTGAACAGAGATTGGAAAGTTCATTCCTTTCACTGAGTATGAATCCAGCAACATTTTGTTAAAATGAGTATTCTGAAAAGGGCTGCATCTTACTTTCTGTTAATCGTTAAAATGAATACTTTCACACAAACAAGGTGAGTTGCAATGGAAATATATAACTACTTCGAGATTGCATATTTTTTTTATAATCATAATTTAAATCAGACATTGGCAAACTATTGCGGAATTTGCTAATTGGATTCCCCGAGATACCCTCCTTATTATATATATATGACAGTAAACATTACTAAAAACCATTGGCATTTTGCGAATTTCTCCTATTATTATAAATCCGCCTTTTCCCCCTATAAGCGTCTTGCAACATGACAGTACGTGTAATATAAACGCCCACTTTCAAAATATATACATGAAATTAAACTCCCGCCCAGTTTGGAAATTATGAAATCACATTCCCGCACTCCATCAGCCAATGATATTCATTGCAGTTTGTTAAGACAGATTTCTCATAGCTACTTTCATTGCCAACATTCACGAAAATTCACAAAGTTATTGGTGGGCCTCAACAACGGTTCTCCAGATACCAACAGGGAGTTACAGAATCGCTCACGCTCTGGCCGTTGGTATCTTGCTGTCGGTTGTTGAGCTCTCAACAACACCAATGCGTTGGTGACGAAAGTTACAGAATACCGCCCCTCGAACTCTTAGCTGAACTACAAGCCAAGAAGAGCGAAATCTGGGCGGATTTCTATGGAACAGAAGCGATGTTGTCAACAGACTGGAAAGGTGCTGACTATGAACTGCGTCACAGTCTGACACGCTTTGCCGTGCACGGGTTTCACTTTCGTGTATGCTCCGTTAAAACTTTTCACACACCGGGTGAACAGTGTACTTGTGAATTGTGCGAGGAACCATGTGATCGATATCACGCCATCAAATGCAAGAGTAGAACAATGTCACTTACAGATATGAGTAAGGAGTGAGGAAATGCACATTGTGCGCAATTCTCCTATTATTATTTAGCTGCTCTGTATCGAGTTTCATCGAAAGACGATGCAGTTCAGCAGATGTCACCAACATAACTTCGCTAAGAGCGTATTTCAGGGGAGGAAACTAAATATTCTAGAAATTTAATATTTGAAACTGTAATGAGAGAAAACTAAATGTTATGATAAAGCAATCTTGATTTTGTTGGTTATGTAAAACATTATTGTACATTACTTTATTTTAATGCTACTTAATGTTATATTGGCTACCTGAATCGAGCTGTGTGACAGATGAATGTAGAACCGCGATCCGTGAATGTTATATAATTTCCATTGGTAGACTCTGTAGACACTTGCGTGATACTTTTTGGCTCGCCTTAGGGGAGTCCCCTAGTATGTAGTGGACTAGGAAATTGTAGCTTCCTGTTGGTTGATTGTGAACACGCATTGTAAGATTATTTTATGTAGGAATATTAATAATTTAGGGATTATTGTGTTATAGGTTACGTGTGTCAGCTTCGGCGAAAGATTGTAATAATGAATTACTGTTATTTTGTTACATTCGTGTTTTGCACCTATCTTGGCCACACATCTATAATTGTATCTGGTTTGTATTCTGCTTTTATAATATTTTTAATTTCAAACAGGCTGTCAGTAGGCCTACAGGTGTAGCCTGTCTTACCGGTACTGTACTGTAGTGAACAAGCTGGAAACGGGAACATAAAAGTACACACCTGCTGAAGGTGGAAGTAGCCTACGTGTAGGCCTAATTAAGTTAGTAATAAAATTATATAAGATATATTACGAATATTTACAATATATATTTGTAGATAGGCCTAGTTTGAATGTGATGAAGAAATGACTCACAAATTTACTTTTTAACAGTGATTAACGTAAGTTATTGCGATTTTTATCAGCAAATGTTTTGCAATTTCATTTTGCCTAGCTTCAGTGTTTTAAATACAAATAAAATTATATAAGATATATTACGAATATTTACAATATGTAAGCTTATTTGTGGATAGGCCTAGTTTGAATGTGATGAAGAAATGACTCACAAATTTACTTTTTAACAGTGATTAACGTATTGCGATTTTTATCAGCAAATGTTTTGCAATTTCATTTTGCCTAGCTTCAGTGTTTTAAATACACAAAATAAGTAAATAAATTGAACCATTCCCCTATTTAAAAAAAAAAGACTGAACTTTAGTTTGAATTTTTGGCAAAAGAGCAGAACGGGTTGCCTTTAAGCTCCGCCCACTCCAGCCATTGCATTGCTTTGACGACAGCCCGCTTACCCTGCTTCCGCTAACCACAACCTTTTCGTGCTGGCACTGCAGCTCACTGTTATAGTGCAGTATTCACTCAACCTATGAGAAAGCCCTTGTACCACAGCATGTACGCACTAATTGAGGAGCGTTTTTTCAAAAGCCGATATCTACATGGATTTCTCAGTGCAAGAGGTGACTAAGTGCCATCAAGAAAAGTGCTAATATTTGTGTGTATTGACCAGCAAAGATCGTATTCTATCTAAGCCAAACATGACAAACAGCCTTGCTGTATCAGTTAAGCTGCAATTCCACTGAGGCAACATTTGGGCAACATGTAGCATGCGTCAATGCCGCATGCTACACACAGTAATTCAATTGCAGCAACACGAAGCGACAAACGACAAGTCTCCTTGCCGCATGCTACAAGTTGACTGTTGTCGCCAGGACGCCTTTGTCGCCCTTCGACAAAATTCCTCGTGTCGAACAGTGTCGTCGCTATCCAACAGCCAGCGGATCGGGGCGACATGTAGCATGCGACATGGGCTGCTTGCACTTGCATAAACAAGCTATGAAAACAAACAAACAAGGGTCTTCATAGAGCAGAGCATTTAAATCACAGCCACGTCAGCATAAAGGAGGAGAAAGAAAACTACTGTAGTACTGTATATCGGGTCTCCTTGAAGTTTTAAAACTTAATAATTTTTTTTCCTTCAAATCCCAATAATTGCCAATTGAAATGGAAGCAGCAATGAAAGTAGTTGTTACATATATACATTCGAGGCTTGAAAAATAATAATTCCTTTATTGCAACCAATGGTTATATCATGATGAATGAGCACTGGTAGAATGATGTATTGCAGGGGAAACAGGAGCCCCCCCCCCCCCGATAGACAAACTCAGGTAAAGTAAACTATGCAAAGTGACAGCAAGCTAAGTATTACGCCATAAGAATCTTACATTTTTACAATTATTGCGTAACCTGTCAATAGACCAAGTTAGCGCATTCTCAAGACACAATAATATAGAAAATAAAAAAATAATTAAAAAAAAATAAAAATATAAGGATTATAGTTCAGTCTGATTGATGTTAAATAGAAATAAGACAATATTAGGATTACATTGTTACGTTATATTAGTATTAAAAAATTCATCTATGTTACAAAATGGGGTTTGAATATGCCAATTCTCTGATACGATTCTCAAGAGTGGAGTAACTAAAATAAATTATACCAAAAGTCCCTCTTGATGGATTCCTGGCCAACCAGTCATGTGCTCTTATCTTAAAGAAATTTACAGGTAAATTTTGATAAATTATTGGTAATTTATTAAATAGTGTCTGCCAATAATTTGACAGCTATTCAAACATTTTAATAGCCCATGGTGTTGTATATAAATATGGGTATTGTATATGGTATTATTAAAGACATGTTGCACCAAACTGAAGTTGCTTCAGTTGAATCGTTTTAGTCCCATGCTACACGCATAGGCGACAAAGCGCATTCGACATGGGGAGACAAATGTCGCATGCGGCATATGAAATTTTTGTGGCACATTGTCGCACGCCTACAATCAGGCAACACTAGGATACAAGTAGCATGCCACATGTCGTTCAGTGTTGCTTCAGTGGAATTGCGCCTTTACAGACACAGTAATGGCTGCTAGTCATGTTTGGCGTAGATACAATACGATCTTTGCTGGTCAATACACACAAATATTAGCACTTTTCTTGATGGCACTTAGTCACCTCTTGCACTGAGAAATCCATGTAGATATCGACTTTTGAAAAAACGCTCCTCAATTACTACAGTAGGCCTACAAAAATGACTTCCTTATACCAGATCATCACCAGAGCCTCTTTAGCGTTACTCAGGACCCACCACATGAGGGTAGAGATTGATTTGGGAATGAGAAATAGTATGATTTGAATAGCATGCCACGCACAAGACGAGTTGATTATTAAAACTAAAACGACCCTTGCACAATTTAAAACTTCCCCTGAACCAGTACGATATTTCACAATTACAATGAACATGAAATTAACTATCTCCGCTATTTCTTGTAGCTCTCTAAACTTAAATAGATGAATTCTTACTTCACACCGCAACCAATCACATGATGGTGTAGTGTTTAAGATGATTGGCTATCATGCTAGCGGTCCCATGTTCAAATCCTGTTAGGTGCGTAACTTTGTAGGATAGGTAAAGGTCCCAAATAGTTAGGTAGGGCATAGGCGTACCGAGGGGGGGGGGTTTTTGGGGGTTTGAACCCCCCCCCATTGATTAAAAATGGAAAATTATATAATTTTTTTAAGTCTTCCGGTGAACCCCCGGAAACTTAAAACGCGTTATTTTGCATCTTAATTTTTAAAATTTTCCGGGGGAGGACCCCCGGACCCTCCTCTCCCTGGGGGGTATTCCATACCCCCCAGATCCCGCGGATATTATAACCCCCCCCATATGGTCGGCCTGGTTACGCCTATGAGGTAGGGTGAACTGAGAGAAGGGAAGAAAGAGAAGAAAGAGGAAGAGAAAGGGGAAAAAATTAAATTTTTCCCAATTTCAACGCTGCTAGTAGTTCCACCATTGACATCTAGATGTCTCTCATTGTTTAAAATACTCACCACCTTAAGCCCCTCCTTCCCAGGCGAATCCCGATAGTAAGTTGAGTGAGAGGAGCGTAAGGGGTGATCTGTTCTTCTCCTTTTTCCGAATTTTTTACATGGCACCAACTAATTTGTATCTGATTATTAAAATAAATTAAATATTTTTGAAGTATTAGAACTGATAGAAGCATAATTCCATGCTTTCCTAATTTTAGCAAATAGGCCTAGACTATGCTGTAATACCCTTCTCCTGTGTTTTTCACACTGGGACATTGGTGACGGTCACTGGTAGATATGTATCATTTTGAATTGGAGTGTGCATACCGAGTCTTGATCCAGTCCTCGCTCTCTTCACACTGTCACTGTGTTCAGACCAGTCACTACCAATAATTTCTTTAAATTGGAGTGTTCATACTAGGACACCAATCACAAGATACAGTCAACACAACACAGTCACTATATAATTAGTGAAACTAATCATTCCAGCCATGAGCTTAGATTTGATTAATACCGGTACCGGTACAGAAGAATTTGTAAGTGAAATAGAAAGTTGAACAACTATTTGGGATGTCAACTTAACTCGAATCCATTTCACTAACCATCATATTTTTCGAACCATAAGATGCCATTTTTTACTTTCTCGCATATGTAGTATAGAGAAAGTAACTTATTGTGATTGTGAAAAAAAATTAAAATCGAGATAACACCGGAAATACATTTTTCACGATGCCTAGAAACCGAAAAACGTGTTTTTTGGAATGATGTCTGTCCATCTGTTCATGGACAAACACAGCGGGTAAACGGTTCATTGTATTTACTTCAATTTTTTAATTAAAGACTTTTTCGGAATTTTATCGAACCGCCCAGAATTTCAGTTTTATAACTGAAATATTAAGGGGACTTTTCATGAAAAGTTTTTGAAAAATTGGCTCTAATGATTTTAATACAAAATTAAAATAGGAAACTCTTATCTATGACTAACAAAATGGTTATATCCGTTTTTCTGCAAAAATGACTTAGAGGGTACTTCACTCGTATCCATTTTCAATTTTTCTAGGCTATCTCCATTACATAACGATGGAAACTTAGCACTGTCAAGTTGTAGAGGAAATTAAAAAGAACATTTTTTGTTAAATACATTTCTTTATAAAATTAATAGGTATCAAGATAAAAACAAAATAACATGACTTTGTAGCTATGTTGTTGTAGCTTACTTTATTAATCAAATCACTTTTAATCTAGGCCTACACATTGAATTATACTATTTACAACATATTTAAACCATGTTAGTTACAAAAGAATTGCGTGATGCCGCATGTGGTTGCGGAGGCTGCCGGATGCCGCGAGACAACGGGAGCGCGTCCAACCTTCTCTGAAGCTCGGCTTTGTCTGGGGCGAGAGGAGCATGGTGTTCTTCCTCCTAGCATGGCGTGGGATTTCGCATTGCCTGCTGGGAGCAAGCAATGCTACGCACAATGTTGTGGTGGCGTGACAATGTTCCGCCACACCAGCCCCCCACGAAGTTAAGTGGTTACGTCAGAAGGTGTGCTGGGAATCTCACACACCGGCCTGAACGTGTTGTCACTTTCGTGTCACATGGTGGAACTGTTGGTGGACGTGTGTTCATGTTGTCTGTGGTAGTGTGTGCTCTTGTTGAACTGTTGCTGTCATTGGGCTGTGATGCCAGTGGTGGTAGGGGCATGGGATCTTCAGCAAAAATAAAGGCAGGCTTCACTCTGTCGATGCTGACTGCGACGTGCTTGTTACACATATCCAGCGTGAGAGTTCTGTCTGTTGTTGCTGCTTGTTGCTGTTGCTGCTGCTTGTTGCTGTTGCTGCTGCTTGTTGCTGTTGCTGCTGCTTGTTGCCGCTGCTTGGGTTGCTGCTGCTGCTTGTTGCTGTTGCTGCTTGGGTTGCTGTTGCTGCTTGGGTTGCTGTTGCTGTTGCTGCTTGGGTCGCTGTTGCTGCTTGTTGAGACATGGCTTCTTGTGGTGTTGTTGTTAATTGTGGTGAGACGTTGTAGGCGGAGTTTCGGTGCTTCGGGTCTGCATCTGTTGCTGGAGAAGCTGGTATTTTCTTGTAGCTGCAGTAGTTCCTGTTGGAGTTCCTCCATTGTGGTGCTGATGCGGGAAAATTGCAGCGCGCGTGTAGACGATGTTTCTTTGTTCACGTGGCGCGACGCGTTTTGGGCCTATGCGTTGTTCGTTTCGGGGTCACCAATGTAGCTATGTTGTAGCTACATTGTTGATGAAATCTATCTTAATCTACACATTGAATTATACTATTTACAACATATTTAAACCATGTTAGTTACAAAAAAATTGCGTGATGCCGCATGTGGTTGCGGAGGCTGCCGGATGCCGCGAGACGACGGGAGCGCGTCCAACCTTCTCTGGAGCTCGGCTTTGTCTGGGGCGAGAGGAGCATGGCGTTCTTCCTCCTAGCATGGCGTGGGATTTCGCATTGCCTGCTGGGAGCAAGCAATGCTACGCACAATGTTGTGGTGGCGTGACAATGTTCCGCCACAACTTAAATGCAAATTTCAGAACATACATTTTGATTAAAATATGAATGATAGGCCTATTCTTCTGTTGTCCAGAATACTATAATCTACAGTGTGTCCCACGCAAGAGTTGGCCAATGACGCGGGTTCCTGCGGCGCGGCGGGCACAGCTCCAACTCCCGAGCGATCGGGTGAAATATCTACGCTAATGAAGCCGCGATCGGTGTTTTGATTCAGGTTCTCACATTTACAGTTAAAATTACAATGAAAATAAACACGTACCTCATCACAAGAGATGTTGGAAATGTTCTCCTCTCGCATCCACACAACACTGACACCATTTTAGGAAATTTTCTTTCACGCGCATAAGTTCAGCTTCCGAGACAGAGTTCATTTCTCTTGTGATAGGCCTATGTGATATTGTCTTTAAGTTCTTCTAACAGTATGTGAATATTATTTATGGAGAAACTTGAAAAAATAAAAGTGTATAGGTCAACTTCCCGTACATTAAAAAGGAAACGGGTGAAATATCTACGCTAATAAAGCCCGCTGTTGGTGTAATGGTTCAGGTTCTCACAAAGAAAAACATATGTGATTTATTACATCATCTTGCAAGGACGCAAGACGTCGGTTTTTAGCTAAATTCCCAGGTGTACGTCCTCCAAGCAGAGAAGCCGTGCGAAAACTTGTAAGCAAACTTCGGGAAACGGGTTCGATTCTCGATAGTAAACGAGGAACCAAGCGGCGAGTACTTACTGAACAGAAATTAGATCAAACCCACACACATTAAAGACAATATCAGAAGAGAAGTTAATTATATCTAAGAAGCTGAACTTATGCGCGTGAAAGAAAATTTCTTAAAAAGGTTCCAATGTTGTGTGGATGCAAGAGGAGGACATTTCCAACATCTCTTATGATGAGGTACGTGGTTATTTTCATTGTAATTCCAACTGTAAATGTGAGAACCTGAATCATAACACCGATCGCGGCTTCATTAGCGTAGATATTTCACCCGATCGCTCGGGAGTTGGAGCTGTGCCCGCCGCGCCGCAGGAACCCGCGTCATTGGCCAACTCTTGCGTGGGACACACTGTAGTTATTGTTGTGAAATGTAGTCAGTTTACCACAGTCTAATGAACACACCAAAATCAATTAGAGCGATGTGGTATAGGGCTATAGGGAAGAGGTCCTGGTTTCAAATCAAATTTTGTGGCCACCCAAATTTACCAGTAGGCTGTTGTAATAAACTCATTTGTACAACATTTGCTTCTTATTGTTCGGCTATATCTCAATGTATTCTGCATTTTTGCCTTTGAGATTGAGGAAACCATGCTAACCCTAATATAAGTTAGGGCCCGGATTCTAATGACATGTCATCTTTTTATTGATGCTGCATAGACATTGCCAACTTGTGGATAAATCCTAATCATGGCTTCTAGATTATAGAAATGCATTTTTATTAGGTCACTTTTCATCATTTTATGCGATATATATTTTTAGGGCATTTATTTCAATTTGACATCATTATTTTGTCATTTTCGTGTCATTTGCTTCCTTATTAAGTCATTTACATTGAGTGTATTAACTTTTTCTCGTTGCTAGCGGTGCTGTCTTTGAAGTTTAATGCAAGAAGGAAAATTCCTCGTCGTTAAAGTGTTGACATGTCTCAGTCGGAAGTGAGAATCAAAGAAACGCCAAAATTTTGTATTATATTACTATTGTTATTAGATTGACTTGGCACCAGAGTCTGCCATCTGCTTGGATTTCAGAGTGCAAACTAGGCCTACTGTTTACCTTCAATAAACAACAATATAATCCGGCAGACCACAAAAGGATGTGCCGAATTTTGACTCACCAGTGCCTCAGTGCCAGTATAAATTTCCGTGAGGAAAGAACATTCACAACAAACTAGTCTATAACTTTGTGTGTACAATAATAATTTTTTTTATAAATAAAATGTAAGTTTTTAGGTCATTTTTTATAATTATTAAGTAATTTTCTAAAAAATTTAGGGTCATTTTATAGGTCATTTTTTAAAGAATTTTAGGTCATCAGAATCCGGGCCCTGGTTATTATTATGATGATTATTAATTATTATTATTTCACGGCAAATCGTTGAACATAAAGATCGGCCCTGATCCTTTCCTTTCTAGATACTTGTTAGTTTTATGAAAATGTAATAAATAAAAATTAATTGTCTCTATAATTTACTTTCTTCTGTGCTAGCCTTTAACACGTATATGCGAGAAAGTTTGTGCAACATATTTTTGCTCCATTTATTATCTTGAAAGTTGGGTGCATCTAATGATCTAATGTTGAGGATAAGAGGTTGTAAAAGTATTTTCAGACTTTAATGAATTTTTGTTTGGAATTTATTTATTTACGTCCTGCGAGATCAATATACATTGATATGGGACATTTAAATGGGATAAATGCTAAGCAATACAGTGTACATCTAGATAGCAGTGGCGGCTCGTGACCAAGTATCCAGGGTAGGCAAACTAGAGATTAGAGAATAAATTAAGTTGATGTGTGGTATGTTCAGTTTAGCTTAATTCACCTCAAAATCAAATTGCTGCGCCGATTTTACCTGCCAGCATAACATCAAATACCGTCATCATAACAGAATTCCTGTTTTACCAGTTGATTTAGGAGATTATGTTCAATAAACGTTGTGGTTAATGCTATTGCGAACTCTTTAAAATTCCCGCGACTCGGAATGGGTAGTTCCTGTTTACCTTAACAATACCGTGACATCGGTCTTTTCATTATTTATTTATCTTTCTCCACTTTCTTGTTTTATAGCTGTGTTCCTAAATGCCCTGACAATTCGTAAATAGGATTAATTTTTTTCAATCGTTTACGACTTACGGAATTGGCCTATGTGATCATGTTTTTATAGCATTTGATAAGTTTTTCATATTAAAGTACCATTCTTCATTACAATGCATCTTCCATAATTATTTCTCTGTGGCCAGCAATAGAGATTGGTTTTCAGATAACGTCCTGTGTGAATCATACTACTAAAGATTACATTTTCCAGCACTCTTCTTACAAACGCGACGTACAACCGTGTTAAACATAGGGATGTGTTGACCATTGTCCAAAATCTGTCGCTTTTCTACATCGTCAAGACGAGAGAACGGTGTTAAAGAACTTTAAACTTAAATAGGCCTACTTAAACTACAAAAAACCTACTTACAGAAATCACTTTAAAATGTTGATTTTAAATTTCATAGGCCTAAATATAATATCTAACGGCAAAATTTCCTACGCTTAACCTACGGCATTGAGCCCTTGTAAAGTTATAGGTTAGTTTCAGAAAGTTTCGTGAAGGAACAGGCTTTCCGTGCGTTCTTTCTTAAAAGGAATAATTATAAAAACACTTCAACCTCGCTGCATCAACCCCGCAGCAAAGTTACATTCCTTTAAAAAGCGCACGGATTAGTCTTCGTCAACGTATCGGCTAGGTTCGAACATTTCCGTGCTGGAGTAGGCAGAATTTGTATTAGCCGGCCAGGGCAGTTGACGCATGCGCTGGACATGGATATTTCACACAGACAAATTGCTATGAAGCCCAACTCAAAACTCATGAAGACAGGCACTTTCCAAATCTGCCTACCTCATGACGAAGTGAAGCAGGGAGCACTGTCTGGGCGGGCCATTCAAATTACTGTGGTCTAGCAAATTGAATTATTTCGCACGTAACATAAAGGCAGCTGTTCATCATTTTTTCGAAATAAAATATTAAACGCTATATGGTACTGTATATCAAAATACCAGTTGGAAAACTTTTTGAAGAATAAATAAAAGACATGTGCAGTTTTTAATGTATGAGGGTAGGCTCTGCCTACCCTGCCTACCCCAAGGAGCCGCCACTGCTAGATAGTCAACATAATACAATATAAATAATACAATTATCTACAAATAATCCACCAAATAATACATATTATAAAATGTACAGTGAGTCCCACGCAGGAGTTGGCCAATGACATGGGTTTCTGCATCGCTGCGGACACAGCTCCAACTCCTGGGCGATCGGGTGAAATATCTGCGCTAATAAAGCCGCGATCGGTGTAATGATTCAGGTTCTCACATTTACAGTTAAAATTACAATGAAAATAACCACGTACCTCATCACAAGAGATGTTAGAAATGCTCTCCTCTTGAATACGCACAGCACTGGCACCTTTTTAGAGAATTTTCTTTCACGCACGTAAGTTCAGCTTCCGAGACAGAGTTAATTTCTCTTGTGATACTGTCTTTTAAGTTCTTCTAATAATAGCCTATGTGGCTATTATTTATGGGGAACTTGAAAAATAAATTGCATAGGTCAATTCCCCACACGTTAGAACATTAGAAGAGAAATTAACTCGGAAGCTGAACTTACACACATGAAAAAAATTTGTCTAAAAAAGGCACCAGTGTTGTGCGTATGCAAGAGGAGAACATTTCTAACATCTCTTGTGATGAGGTACGTGGTTATTTTCACTGTAATTTTGACTGTAAATGTGAAAACCTAAATCATTACACCGATCGTGGCTTTATTAGCGTAGATATTTCACCCGATCGCTCGGGAGTTGGAGCTGTGCCCGCCGCGACACAGAAACCCGCGTCATTGCCCAACTCTTGCATGGTACTCACTGTAGAACATTAGGTATTTAATTGATGAGCCTTTGATGGAGTTGTGTGTGTATAGCTTAGTGACTAACACAGACATGATTGCAGTATTCCTCAATACTATAAAAACATATAGCCTATTTTTTTAAAAACTTTTTGGCGATCTCTTAAATTTATTTGCACAGTGTATATTTTTCATATGGTGAGGTAGTTTGTTGAGCAGGTTGATTCCAGTATATTTTACTTCTTTCTGGAATAAGGATGTGCTATGAGAAGGGATAGACAGGTTGGTTTTGTGCCTAGTATTGTAATTATGGATAGTTTCGATTTTTTTAAAGTCCTCCATGTGTTTTTTGACATGTAACAGAAGTTTGTACATGTAAAGAGATGGTAGAGGCATGATATGTAGATCCTTAAATATTGGTCTGCACGAATAATTTCTGTTTGCTCCATAATCACATTGAATTTTTTCCCTTAAATTTCTGCCCTAAAATCAAGATGCATCTTGATTTGGAGCGTCTTGTAGTTAAAAAAATGTGGTTATCACAAATTATTTTATCAGATAAGCTATTATTGGCAACACTAGCAGTGTTTGAGACCAGTGACCCACGGGTGTTCATTCACCTTGACCATTATGCACCAGAGTCCTCCACTAGTGTCCCAGTGTGAAAGCATCCTTTGATTCTGCATCACTTCCAGTTTTAATTGATATTGTGTTTTCTCTTTGTTAGCATGTAACATGCAGCATGAATTCAAGAGTGCTGCATCTAGTGTAGAAAAAACATATAATCAAGCAGTGAATGCAACCAAGGAGGCATTGAAAGTTGCAGGTGAAAAAATAAGTGAAGGCGTAAAAAATGCTTTGAATACCACGAGAGAAACCCTGAAAATTGCAGGGGAAAAAATAAATGAAGTCATGAATAAAGCAAAGGACTTTGTTGTGAAGGCATGGGGTACAAGCAAACAAAAACTCCAATTTGCTGGTCATGAGATATCTAAGGAAGTGGAAAAAGGAGAAACAGTCATAGAAGATTATTTTAAGAATATAATGATGAATTCTTGTATGTGTGAAAACTATAATTGTGGATGCTGTGCACACTTGGAAGAAGCAGATATCCATCTCAACAGCACAAGTAAGATATCAGTCCTATTTTTACTCCATATCTATAAAATTCTTATAGCAAAGTAAGATTGGAGGTTTTCCTCGCAAAGAAGTTGAGTGTTCGTCATTTTTGGAGGTTTTTCCTCACAAAGAAGCTGAGTGTTCAACATTTTTTTTTTGTGGTTAGCCACGTGTGATAGTCATTTGTTTCCGATGTTTGAAAGGCCTCCATCTTCAAGGGCGTTGATGTGTCGAGTCATTGTCCTGGATTCGAAATATATAAAATTCTAGTGTTACCTGATTGATCGAACCTACGCAACTAGAATTTTATATATCATCGACTCCAGGAGTCCTTGAAGATGGACGCAACATCGGGAACAATTGACACTTTGCGAACAGACTATGGTTATAAACTGGGTGCACTTAGCCTAATTTCAAATTTTCTGTAGCTGTCATTACATTGTTGCATAGAGAATGTTATATGTATTCCATAGAAACCAAGTAACATTAGGCCTGCCTATGGATAGGGTGACATATACTGTGGGAAATTTGAAATCTAATGGCAGAAATTCAAAACATCGCATCTGTTTATATCTGTATTCAGCTTGCAAAGGGTTAAGTTAATGAAAAGTCAGAATATAAGAAGCATTATGACAAAGTTAGTAGTACTTACAGCCTTTTTCTTGATTCTTCAATGACTTGCTTACCACTCTTATCACAGTGTAGGCCTACTGTTTTAGAACTATGCACATTTGTGGTGTTGACATTTTCCAAGAATGATTTTCAGTTTTTTCTACTTTGTATGGTTTCTAAGTTAACAGTTTAAAACTTGCAATAACCTGCTACTCTGAGTTGGAAATGCTTTGAGGTTTACAAACATGAAATTAGGTATATACGTAGCCTACATGCAGGCCTATAGTCAGGATCAAGTTTTTGAGGGAGGCAAATCAAATTTCAGAGGATGCCATTAGGTTTAGCCTGTTTTTTTGTATATATCATCACCCCAAAACAAAATGAACTCAGATCCTAAATATGCCTAAGGAGGTAATCACTCCACCAGATAAAACAATTTTTTAGTACACGCTCTGCAAAGTGGCTGTTTCTCGGACTGCTAACATGCCGAAAGTAGCACTTTACCATACTAGCATGGTAAAGTAATTTTACCGTACGAGTACGGTAAAATTGCCATGGTAACCCCTAGTGATGTAGTTCTAACTGTGGCTCCTAGAGGCCTCTACATTGTCTCATCGAGTATTTCACCTTCTGCTGCAGTACTAGATTCATCTTCTAGAGCCTTATTTTGCGTACATGATACATAAATAGCTATATTAATACAAATTAAAGACACTGAAATTAAGATATTAAAACTTACAACAAATTACTTTTAAAAGAAGTGTGGTAAGATTAAAACATAATATTTACCAGTGAAAATTATGAATAGACAAGCTTAATAACCTACCTTACGGGTCAATCCATATGAAATCATCCAATAATAAAATAATTTGTTGCTGACCTATTTTATTTTATTTTTAAGTATATATTTTCTGTTTCTATGTGTATCTGGGAGTACAAAACAATTTTTTTCACATTTTTATTACTAACGCTTCGGCAACTACAGTATTTTTCATATGAGAAGCCTTTTCCTTCACCACCAATCACGTGTACGGGCTAAGGAACTGCCGCTTGCAGTAAGAGTCTTCCCTCCGTCTCGCCGTCTCTGATTGGACCGCGTATCTAAGCAGGAGAAGGAAGAAAGGGCTTGTCATCTGCAAAACACTGTAGTGGCCATTTTGCTTAGAAGGATCTGTCATTTTTGGCATTTTCAAAGGTTAGCGGTAAGTTAAATAACTATTTTATTTATGAAGATATCAACTTGAAGTAAAAACCATCTTAATCTACAAAAAACTGGCTACAGTTCATGTTATGACCAAAAATTTGTTAGGTCTTAAGGAAATAATCTAAAACTTTATTAGAAAATGCAGTTCCGATCAGAAAAAATTAACAACTTTTTCAAACTTTCTTTCATAGAAGGGATGAAAACACATGTTTCATATTTTCCCCCCACAAAGATATAGTAGATCACTAGATGCTAGTAAAATTTGAGATCATTTATGTAAATCCTTTAGGTTTTATGAGTCTTCAAATATCGAGATTTTGCAAAATTGTTGATTTTCAAATTAAAATATCTCAAATGGGACTGAACAGAAAAATCTGAAATTTTCTCAAAATATTCTTCTAGTGCCTAGTAATCAACATATAAAATTTCATCACTGTGTTCTGACCAGAAGTATTTTACTTTTAATAAAGAAAATGCTAAAAAATAACACTGTCAATTGAGCGAATAACAGTGTTAAAATACAATAAAAATTGTCAAAAATAATGTAATTATTTGTTGTTGCTAGTAAAATTAAATATGTCATAAAACTAACATATTAAAGAATATTATAGGAGAAAAATTCCTCCGGCACTGGGACTTGAACCCAGGACCCTTGGCTATTCGCGCCAATGCTCTACCAACTGAGCTAAGCCGGACTGCATATGACATGACTTGTCTGTCTGTGAGGTAGACCATTAGGGCAATCAGGCAATGGTGCTGTGAATTGAGCTCCAGCTTAGCTCAGTTGGTAGAGCATTGGCCAAACCATTGGCCAGAGGTCCTGGGTGTTAGTCCCAGTGCCGGAGGAATTTTTCTCCTATAATATTCTCATGTAATGCCCAACAGAGACAATAATCTGTGGTTCATGAATGCTTATATATCTTAATATATTAAATGTTCCATGGTAGTAGTCATAGTGATCAATACTCCAGCAGAAGGAGACCATATTGCCACATTTGCTGAGCAAGCCAGAATATGCTGACTTGCAAAAGGCAAGTCTCTACAGACTCCTCTGTAGCTCCTTTGTTCAGTAATCAGTAGCTGTGCTTGACTGAAGATATCAAAATAGTTGCCCCTTCAGTTAAAAAAATTGTTTATTTTAGCGATGGAGATGGTAGCCAGTACAAAAACAAAAATAACTTTTTGAATATTTGCAATCACTTTGAAGCTGAATAGTATTTTTTTGCCACTTCTCATGGAAAGAATGCCTGCGATGGGATTGGAGGGGGTACAAAGAGGGCTGTCTCGATGGCTAGTTTGCAAAGACCATATTTGGACCAGATACCTTCAGCAGAAGAAGTGTTCAAATTTTGTTCTGAAGAAAGTAAAGGTATTTCCTATACACTTGTAAAAACGTTTTTTAAACCTTTGGCTCAGCTGTGAAACAAACTTCTAGCATCATAAGGTGTTACATTCGCTCAAAAAGTGATATTTATGGTGAACATAGTATTTCCATTTTGCCCAAATTTGAAATAAAACCTTTCGAAGTAAAGGACATTGTTGCCTGCATTATGATCAGAACTGGTGATTTGGTGAAATTGATATTTTTTTAAGTGAAGGGGCAACTTTTTTGATATCTTCAGTCAAGCACAGCTACTGATTACTGAACAAAGGAGCTACAGAGGAGTCTGTAGAGACTTGCCTTTTTCAAGTCAGCATATTCTGGCTTGCTCAGCAAATGTGGCAATATGGTCTCCTTCTGCTGGAGTATTGATCACTATGACTACTACCATGGAACATTTAATATGTTAAGATATATAAGCATTCATGAACCACAGATTATTGTCTCTGTTGGACATTACATGAGAATATTATAGGAGAAAAATTCCTCCGGCACTGGGACTAGAACCCCGGACCTTTGGCCATTGGTTTGGCCAATGCTCTACCAACTGAGCTAAGCTGGAGCTCAATTCACAGCACCAAATGGAACCTCTCTCCTATGACTGATTGCCCTAATGGTCTACCTCACAGACAGACAAGTCATG
Organism: Ectobius pallidus; assembly: GCA_964059195.1. Lineage (NCBI taxonomy): Eukaryota > Metazoa > Arthropoda > Insecta > Blattodea > Ectobiidae > Ectobius > Ectobius pallidus. The sequence goes on from CAXKWD010000008.1 coordinate 24,347,542, forward strand.
TCATATGCAGTCCGGCTTACAGTGCTTTGCAGATGACAAGCCCTATGTCCTTCAACTGCATATATACGCGGTCCAATCAGAGACGGCGAGACGGAGGGAAGACTCTCACTGACAGCGGCAGCCTTTTAGCCTGTGCACGTGATTGGCGGTGAAGGAAAAGGCTTCCCATATGAAAAATACTGTAGATCAGATTTTTCTGTTCAGTCCCATTTGAGATATTTTAATTTGAAAATCAACAATTCTGCAAAATCTCGATATTTGATGACTCATAAAACCTAAAGGATTTACATAAATGATCTCAAATTTTACTAGCATCTAGTGATTTACTATATGGGCCATTCCATTTGTGACGGAATTACAAAGTGCATGTCTTTTTTGCCATAGTCCTTACAGATACGTTGAGCTGTGTTTATGAGAGAAAGTGATTCTTTGTGTGTTGATAGGTGATGTATGGACGCTTCTAGGAGTATATAAGTTTACTGGATTTAAACAACTTTTAGAAGGGAAAAAATGTTTTTAATATTCGTGACGGAATTACAAAATGTCAACCACGTACAAACCATAGCGTGAAACCTTCTGAAACTCTGTGAACTCTAAGGATTGAGGAACTTTATTAACCCATCATTCTAAACTAGAAGAGCTGTAGTTTAAGTGGTTAAATTGTAAACTAGTTACATATTTTTATTTAGATACCATTAATGAATGAATGAGTGTGACGGAATTACGTGACGGAATTTCAAATTTTAGTTTGAAATTAAAATTTATCTAATTGAACTGTACTCATACCAGTCATTAATATTGTAGACTGTCTACATCTAATTAACACTTAAATGAGTTTTTAATGTTATTAAACAAAATAAAATAGAAACAGGCTGCGTATATATACGTAAAGAATACTTAATCATATAATTATTTTCAGTATCTGGCTTGTTTAACATTATTCACCCATGGCACTTTGGTGAAAACATGACTATGACTCCCTCTTAATTGAAATACTGGTTGTTCAGGTAATTTCTGCAGGTCACTGGCGTATGGCACTATGGCCCTGGGGTCGACTCAGCCTCTAACAGAAATGAGTAACAGGAGCAATCCTGGGGGTAAAGGCGGCCAGTGCATAAGGCTGACAACTTTACCACCTTCATGTGCTGATTATCTAAAAACCTGGGAGCCTCACATCTTGGAACCCTCTGAGCCTTCATTGGCCTTTAATAGGGAACACTTCACTTTTCTTTTCTTTTCCATGAAATACAAAGCTAATTCCTTTATCATCTTTCTGCCTTAAATTAAGAACTTCAAACATATCATTGTGTGGATCTGTGGAGACTATTTGAATTACAAAAAACATGTTTGCTTTTTCCCAGCATAAGTGACATACACAAAATCGCAATTGTATATAACTTACCTGGCCTTCATTGGAATGATCTTCCTGTTTATGAGTTACGCTTATGAAATAATGTATATCGCAATATTCTGAGGATTTGTACAGTTTGGTAGAAATGTTGTACAGATCAATTACTTTAACATGATGAATGTCTCTGGAATGTGAAACGTCTTTGACATTGTTCCATCTTTCATAACATTTGCAAACTGCAGAATAAAGAAAATCCGCATTTATTTCGGTACGGTATGAATTTCACAGACTAAGGCATTTGCTTCTTTGAGAGTCATCAACATGTAGGCCTACCTTTTTTGGACTTCAGTCTTTCCAGATTCTCTTTTATGTATAGGGCTATATATATATATATATATATATATATATACATATGTGTGTGTGTGTGTGTGTGTGTGTGTATAAAATCTTTACATCCTGGGCACATCCAACTTATATGATCAAGATTGAATAAGGCTTGTACAGTATGACAACCTACTGATTGAGGTTTTCAGTTTTGTCTGAAATTGGAGTTAAATCCTTGACCACAGATGAGCGCTTTCGTGGACTTGCGGGGAGAGCATTCAGAACCTTTTTCACAGCTTTTCCAAAGGATTGTCTTGATTTGTATGGAGAATGTGTTGAAGCAGAATGACCACTAGTTGAGGGAACTTCTACAGTATTTCTACATTCTTCTTTTTTTTTCTTACATCTTAATTTCTGTACTGCTACGTAATTAGTCATCTTAGTTTATTAAGTTGAAGGTGGTTTATAGATGCTTTTTTAATTGCTTTCTGCTCTCTGTCTTTCTTTTTCATTTCTTCATGTAATCCTGCATTCTTTTTTCTTTTCCGGCACTCACGCTGACGTTCTGCTGCTGTTTTACCCATTATGGTCACTGAAGAAATTGATACTCCAAATAATCCAATAAAATATTACAGATAATTTTCTGTGCCTAATAAAGTTCCAGTATGCTTGTTATTCTTATTTTAGTATTACATACCTTTTTTCAACTTACACTACCTAAGTTCATGTTAAGTGCTGTTTATTAGTAAGAGGCTCAGTGTGTGAAACAGGATATGTAATTCCGTCACGACCCTAAATGTTGGTTTAAATATAATCCTGTGAAACAAATGATATGGTCTGGTTGTAAAGCAGGCAAAACTAGCTTTGCATACAAATTTTCTCCCACCTACTGCCATTACTTGAATAGTAACAGTGAAAAATGTCCGTTTTTGTGACGGAATTACATGCCTAATGCACAGAAACTTCCAGTATTAATTAAAATTTATAAAATATTTTTAAAATACATGTATAAGTGCATTTAAAGAATCTTAATGAATACCAGATACTAATTCTATGATTAATTGTTAAGTTTTTTACCTTTATTTGAAACAAAATTATCAATGACAATGGTGGAGAAATTCAGTCACGTACTTGGTGTAACAGAGGTTCATCTTCCAGGAAGCCCTAACTGCACTAAATAAAATATATCTTCAAAAAACAAAATATTCCTGTGAAATATAATCCTTCTCCCACGTAAATATGGTTTTACTTTCTAATTACATTCATTTTTAGAAATCCATGTCCTGGTTGACTTTTTTCTGGAATGGCCCATATCTTTGTGGGGGGAAAATATGAAACATGTGTTTTCATCCCTTCTATGAAAAAAAGTTTGATAAAGTTGTTAATTTTTTCTAATCGGAACTGCATTTTCTAATAAAGTTTTAGATTATTTCCTTAAGACCTAACAAATTTTTGGTCATAACATGAATTGTAGAATGTTTCTTGTAGATTAAGATGGTTTTTACTTCAAGTTGATATCTTCATAAATAAAATAGTTATTTAACTTACCGCTAACCTTTGAAAATGCCAAAAATGACAGATCCTTCTAAGCAAAATGGCCACTAGTTGCCAAAGCGTTAGTGATAAAAATGTGAAAAAAATTGTTTTGTACTCCCAGATACACATAGAAACAGAAAATATATACTTAAAAATAAAATAAAATATGTCAGCAACACCCATTGGATTGACCCTTACCTGTAAATCTAATTTTCGTAGATTTGTTTTTGCAAACTGTAATACAAACTGATTCACATCAAAGGTCTTTGTTATAGCTTATACCTTCCTTTCAGGTGATATGGAAAGTTTTCTTGGTCGTAAAATTCATATGTAATTCATATGTAATTGTATGGTATGTTCCTTGACATCCCTATACTGTATTCATGTAGGCCTATAATTTGACAGGTTCCACATCTCATAGTCATGAGACTAACTTGAGATCTATGGCTCATGCCTTAAATTGAGGGTATGCTGCAAATACCATTTCATATAATTATTTAAAATAAATTTTTTTAAAGATTAGGGTAAGCCTGCTTAAAATATATTTACTGCCTCACAGTGAAGTCCATGTGACATTCACATGCACTAGCAATCACTAGATTATGTATGTTGTTAAAATAGAGCCACATTGACCTGCATGAGTTTAATGTGCGGTAACTCTGCCTTATCAATATACAAGTTGTAAATTATTAAAAATCAAATATATTTTGATCCACTTATACTTAACATGGTCATCTTCACTGAGAATTTAAAAAAATTAAAATGAACTACTTTCAAACTAACATGATATGTGGTTATGAAACTACATTGACTACTCTTCCTATTTATTGCAAGTGATAAAATGATATTAGTTAACCCTCTACCGAAAACCCATGGTAAAACACTTTGGTGGCACGCATAAAATGGTAGTAGATACTTCTACTACACTTTTCCAAGGCAATACTAATATTTGTATGAATAAGCTTTTCCTCTTAGCAAAAAATTGATTGTGTTGCCCATGATTAGAGTTTCCTTCGAGGCTTAGAATAAACTATGAAACGTATGCAGGAAGTGTAGTATAGAACTCTGCTTTATAGGTTTACTAACAAAAATCGTATCATCGTTCGTGCCTTAGATTGCTTAGTGAATGATTGGTGGTAATTTGCATGACTGCGTTTTTAAAAATAAGACATAAAAAGAAGTATAAAGAGTGCCATCAGTTACTGGGTCGTATGAATAAAGATGAGAAATTACTTTTTACTCCGAGTAAAGAGAAAATTCTCTCATCCGTATCATTAAAATTGACTCATCTTAAGAGCAATTTCTCTGGCTAAGAGAATTTGATCAACAACATTCAGCGTTGCGCAATTTGCTCACTTTGGTATCATTAAAAATTACTTTTTACTCACAGGTTGGAGAAATTGCTCACAAATGTTGGAGTAACCTCAATAGGTGACTCCAAATAAACTGAGCAACACTAGTTTACTGCAATGGCAACGTATTTGATAGTTTAGATGTAAAAAAACTTGCAGAAACTCATCGGTGATTGATTATAAATAGGGTTCCGATGTTTATGCAAAAAAATGGAAAATATGACTGCAAATATGACCTTAAAAGTGACTAAATATGACCCAAAAATCCTAAAGATGACCTCATAAAGGAACATATTTTCTAAAAATAAATGTTCCACATTTAAACGTTTAATGACACTAAATTATTATCACATTAATTCAATCAGATAATCACTTTTTAACAATTTTACAGGTGATTTACAGTTTTGCTTGTAAAAACTTCTAATCTGTTAGTGTTTCTAGATGCCACTGCAAATGTGAACTGTTAATATTTTTAAAATATGTATATTAGAAGTTTTTAACTACAAGGAGGAAGAGGTATTTGTTCTGTTACATGTTGTTGTCCCTTCACATTTCAGTTACAGTAAAACCAAAATATTTGATTCTTTTTTGGAAAAAATTTAAGTCGACAATTGAGTGCGCGTACTGCATAACTGTGCTCTTCTACCGCGTTTATAACTGCAATATGACGTTAAATTACAAATATGACCAAGACCATGAAAATGACAAAAATATGACACTACATGCAAAATGAAAATGGTCCTATTAGGATAACAAATGTGCAATTCAGGTTTAATTTGTGTTTGCGGCGAGAATGGAGGTCAGAATAAAAATATGACAGTTCATAAACATCCGAACCCTAATTATAAATGTCTACGCACATTTTGGAAAGAAAATGTCAGATGGCTACAACAAAACTTTCTGGGTCTGGAAATTAGTGAAATAAGAGAGGAAGAAACGATGTGAATTTTCTTACAATGCATAGACGATCGAGTAATTCAGACTGTAGTAGTAGAAGATGTCGGTGTGAATCAAAGTGCAGTACTTCTGATAATTTATTGTGTTATTGATGCAATAATAAGAAAAGCACATAATTTCCAAAAAATCTCCATTAATCTGAATCTGCAAAAGCTGAATAGCAGCAACGACATAGACTACTTTTCCTGCTGCAATAGGATCTATTTATTGTACTCATGTACCTATCCATATAAAAGCCTAGCATTCATGCAGACGACTTTTTTTTCCCCTCCACCGCCCCCGGAGCCTCGACCATAGGCCATACTAGGTATTTTAACCGAAACGTGGTGGCCAGTAATGTACAACCTATTTGTAATTCTAAAGAACTATTCACTAGTATTAACACTACTTGGCCAGGTTCAGTAGGCTACATGATTTGCGCATTTGGAAAATTCTGATGTGTATAAATTAACGATGAAAATCGAACAAATGCATATTTTCTGGGCGATGCAATACCTTTTCAGCTCATGCATGGACGTCCGCAGAAATTTTGTCAAGGGGGGGAAATGAAGAAATTAATGCCACCCCACCAACACTATGCTACCGGTACTATAATAATAACAATAATAATAATAATTATTATTATTATTATTATCCACATCATCATCATCATCCACATCCTTGATTTAATGTAGTTGGCCCATGAGTATGGATACACAGTAAAAATTTAATATATTATCTACCCCTTACAATTTCACAGATTGACCTACTATTCACATAAAATGGGTCAGACTACATCCATTGCTTTACCTTCATTGCAATAAATTGCTTGGCAGGAAATGATTTCAAGTTTAGTGGGATTAATTATTCCTAAATGTTCATATCAATCGTATCAATTTCCTGATTCATATCTGAGAAGTCAGCTGTGAGCTGTTACCACTCGTTTTTCTTGATTTTGTCCAAACAACTCATATTATAGTATGTGGAAACCTAAGCCTCACTTCATATTAGTTGTAATAGTTATAATAATTTACTTTACAGATTTATGTATAAAGAAAATTTCCAGAGGGGGCTGCGGCCCCACCCATTACTCACGGCCATGGGCTGATGGTATTCGCCGAAATAGTATTTCCCCACAAGATAAATTTTATAATAAGTGTACAGACTAAGCAATGCAAGTTTAACAACTGAAAAGAGTTTTAAGCAAGTCAAACAATTTCCTATTTTTCAAAGCAAAAGAAGAATAACAATAGCAAAAGTTCCGTCAGTTATGATGTGCAGTTTTTGTTCTCCATCTAAATTTAGGTGGGGTGGACTTCTCCAGTAGGCCTACAACTTGATGATCTTTAAAAATTATTTAATATTATATAGAAAAACAAGATTGTAAAATGCATTTAAAAATGCGTTATAACTTAAATGCTGGTATTTAGACAACCTTGAATTAATTATAAATAGTAATAGTTACTTTTCCTGAAGGGCAGGGATGTGTTTGTAAACGTATGACCTAGCATAACACATTTATTTTGTGCATGTGATGTGTGTTGATGAATGAAGAGCTCCTTTGTTTGTTTATCTTAGTCATGTTTAGCTGTGAAAAGAACTGGTGGTGAGGGGAGGTAATTACTCCCATCGAGGAGTAATTAGTCAGCCGTCACAGGCAACTTTTAATGATACCAAATGGAGAAATTGCTCTTAGGTTGAGTAAATTCCTTTTTACTCAAAAGAGATTTCTCTGGAGAAATTGCTCAGTTTTATTCATACCACCCACTGTTTATAAGAAACCTGATAGATTTGAGAAAGAAAATGTTGAATGGTTGAGTATTAATTTATAAGTTATAGCAGTGAAAGATGAGCAGCAAACAAAAAAATGAGGATCCTGTTCAGATACATGGCAGACTTAGGATTTCAGAATGTAATAGGTGAAAAATAGGGGTTCACCTGAGCATTATTTCAAGGGCAGTTGCTTTCGTAACGGATAAAATTACGGAAAAAGCCCATGTATGGATCAAATTTATTTCCACGAACGAAGGTTGGTAGACTTTCCTTTTTTGGATATTCATAAACGCAGCCATTTGTACTTATGAGAAACCTTTTGCTTAGCTAGCAAAGGCACGACTTGGTGATAGGGAATTTAGAAACTACCTTAGATGAAAAAATAATTAAATTTATGGTTAATGCTTTCTCGTCACAATAACAATAAATGCTTAGCATTTGGGTAGTCGCAAATAGTAACGGAAATGCCCAAAGAGTGCAAAATCGATTATTATCGCAAAGTAAAACCTACGGTACGCTAGCATTCACTTTGTAGCAGAAGAATCGTGTTTATGCATACAACATGAAGTTTATGCTTTTCCTTAAACCTTTTCTTATGTCCGCCGCCGTGGGTGAGTCGGTAGCACACCTGCCTTCCACTCCGGCGGCCCGGGTTCGATTCCCGGCCAGGTCGGGGATTTTTCAGTAGTGAAAGATCCCCTCCCCGGGTTCAGGACTGGTTCCGTAGGTTAAGATAATTCAGTAGGTTAAGTAGGTTAAGTCTTAGGTTAAGATAATGCACATTGTGCGCAATTACTTCATTAAATTAATTTACCTTTTCTTACAGGAAAAGTAAAGTAATCACTACGATTTTATGCATACCGCTCTCTGTGTCACAAGGAAGAGTTAAAATTTTAGCCCAAAGATGAAAACTTAAGTTATTGTATTTTTAACTCATGTCAACGAAACCAGGCATTTCAGACAAGATTTTAACTACAAGATAGCTTGTTCGACAGGCAGTAACATAGATGTCAGGCAATTGTTTTAAAAGAAGTGAACAACTGAGATTTAAATCACCAGAAGTAATTAAATGTTACTGAAAAAATAGTAGTACTACTGTGAATGAACGATTTACAAATGTACTAAGCAAAGAGATAACAAAGGCATTAGCGATAAAATATGTAGGCCTAGTTAATATTTTAGAAACTCATGACCAGGGTTTGGATATTTAGGTGTGCACTTCTTTCTTTGTAGGGAAAATTAGAGCTCATGTGAGAGAAACCACAGTATGAAACATCTCTAGTTGAGAATGGAGGAAATTTTCTAGCAGATTTTTCCCCCTTTTAGGGTCTTTGTCCTGTATTTCTCCACCATACCCATAATCCCTTTTTCTCCCTTTCTTGTATTTTACTGCACAGCTTTTTAATAATCTTCTAAAGTGCATTTCATCGTTTATAGCCTTTGGATTTTGAGTTTGTTTTTTAATTTTACAATTATCTTTGTGTCTACTTGCAGTGAACATGGGAATAATGAACCTGTATATTTTCAGCAAACGTGGGACTAAAGGCACACCTGTCACAATGAAAAATAATTACTAAATATTCCAATTTTTCTTTTTAATTTGACTGGATTTGGTCAGTGGCCTCGTGTTTGTGAATGTAAGTTTGTTACTTAAGTGTTAGTAGCACCTTTTTGACCCCTATTTTGCCTTATTTTTAGCACCTTTTCCCCTCCTTTTTCCTTATGGAAATTGCACGTAAAAATCTTAACCCTGCTCATGACGGTTAAAACCCTGTTATTTTACCACGGTAGATAAGTAAGCTTTGACTTATTAGAAACCTGGCATTAGACCGGTATTTTCTGTAAGTGGTGTTACAGTATGAGTTTTATTTTTTATTTTTATTTATTACAAGTTTTCGAGTTTTCTGCTGCCTAACTTCCAGTCACTAGTGATGAATGTCTTAAAATTGAGTGTTATCTTTTTCAGTATGCACAAACGTCACATACCTTGTTCATGATTATGGAATCTCGTTTACGATTACTGTGAATGGGTATGCAATTTATAATGAAACTATATCAGGTAAGTAGAAAAAACAACTCTTGTGTATTCCTATGAATGTGAGGTCATTTCTTAAGCTGTGAAAATGAATTTTTCCATCAGAAAATGCAGCACTCTCAATAAAGTGAGATACAATGTGTTGTTGTGTTCCATTGTTAATGTAGATTAGAATTCTTTAATGCTTCAAAGAAAACAATTTAACTGTATGTATGGATTTTTTCTCATAAAATATTCTTATACAGGCCTAATGTTCACAGCCCTGGATTTCGACATGCTGACTCTATGCCCCCCAATCCCACCATCTACCTATGGTAGATGATAAAGTGGTAGGGTGGTAGGCCTAATCCCTTTAGGGTTGTAGTTCCATGGAGTTTGGTTTAGTTTTAGGCTTAGTGTTCAACCACGAACTGTATTCTCAGGATTCATGAATACATACCCAGGGGCATGTTCAGAGGGGGGGGGGCTGCACATCCTGACTCATGAAATGTGAAAGGCAAATCATGAATTATAGTTGCCATTAGTTCTTTCTCTAAATATATACAAAATTCAGCCTAACAATGGATGTTTGCCTAAGCACCAGTTCATCCCCTGCCAGTCACAGCAGCAATGCAGGCAGTTGTGAAATGGTGGTGGACAAATTATCCAATAGTGGGAAAGCGAGAAATCTTATTTTTTTTCCACCAGCTTTAATGCCTTTACCTAAGCTGTGACCATAATGAATAGAGGAGAAAGTGTGATGACTGAGGTAGTTCACTGGTTCCGCCGCTAGGTAGCAGTTACTCTGCTTGAGATTCACGGGAGCAAGATTACTATGGGCGGTATAGGAGAAATTGCAAACATTCTTAAACAAAATAATACATTAATCTTTTTCAAAATGACTCACCTTATCTAAATTGAATTGTTAGATACTTTTGACAATTTTCGGGCTGCTTTACACGTCTTGGAAGATCTCATCTCCATAAATATACATGGTCGTGTGTAACAGTAATTTCTCAGGTTGCAAGAAGCTTGACCGTAACATTTCGTTCCACATCTTTCCAAAAATCAAATATGTTCACAAGCAATGAACAATTATATAATATAGGTATGAAACAGCTAAGGGATGTTGATCTAATATTTTGTTGCCTAGAAAATAGGGTAGAGGGTATGTTAGTATAATTTGATGAGAATTTGTTTAAAGAATGTACATTTGTATAGAAATAACAACGTATAATTAGGGTAGAAAACAGCTAAGGGATATTTTATAAATTAATATTAATATTACATTCTATAAGAATATTACTGAGTATTAATTTGTATTAATATTGTATTAATAGTAATATTATTTATATTAATATTAATTTTCTCCTGGCTGTATGGGGTAAGCTATGTAGGTGAAACACTGTCAAAAGTGTAGATCTGTGTACAAATTATGTGAACAGAGATAATATAAACTAAGGGGTGGTTTGTGAATTGCAGGGCACGGAAAATTTCATAAGCAGCACTACAAAAATAGGGCGCGTGATCTTTAAAATTGGCGTCTCAACATCCGATAAAGACGCACATACGCAAAAATTGTTTTGCAATGCATTCTACATATATCACACAATATTTCAAAGCATTTTCCCTGATTTTGTCATAAAAAAATTAAATCCTCTTGCCTTAACTACAGCCCGCTATTTGCTCAAACCCTCGACCATTTGCCGTTCGCTGTAACTGATGTACGTCTTATGTTGTTAAATTATATTATTAAAAAAGGAACAAGATATTAAACTAATAAGACACTTGCTATGATAATTATACATAATTATACATAAGTGAACAGAAAATATGATAAATAATCCAATAAATGCATAAATAAAAGTAGTGCAGCTTTACTAAGTTAGAAAAAAGCTTCATTCACTCCTTTTCCCCAGCGGGTCAATCTTGCAGTATGGGTACAAGTAGTCAGTTAATATAATATTTATTATTGAGTCCACGAATAAATTATGTAAAAATGTTTACGTTATTGCTGGTATTTTATGGAAAAAATGCCTGCTAATACCTCAATACCATTCTGATAGCTTTAGCTTTAGAGTAATTACTATTACTCGTTAACCATTATAGATATACTCGATTTATAATAAGATCCAAATATTTCACTAAACCTTACACGCTTGATCTCTTTCTGGACACAAAAATAAAATAATAAATTTCGCATAGTCAAATTTGCGTCACCCTCAACATTTCACGATCGTCCCACATCATTCATTCAGCTGTAGCGCTCGGAATAATTACCACTCAATTACTCGTAAGCCATTCAAGATATAAAGGTGGTACTGAATTTAAAATAAAGTTGAAATATTTCACTAAAACTTTCTCGCTTGAAGTTTTTACGGGACACAAAAATGAACAAAATTGTCACATAGTCAAATTCCGTTTCACCCTCCATGAATTTTGTGTAATTGGTGATGTTTATATCATGAAATAAAAACATTTATGTCCGCATTTTTTAAGTCTCTGTTTTAACCATCAGAAGGACTGTGTTGTGCAGATTATTTCTGAACAAATTTCACAGAAATAGGACTAAGGGTTAATTAAAGATTGCGAGTTTAATCATAATATGCCAAACTATCATGATGCAGCATTGAGAAGTTGAAACGCAAACGAAGGTGCTGCCAGTGTTTCGATGGACCGCCGCTCTCCCTATACCCACCATTGTATTAGCGGTGGAGTCATCACACTTTCTCATTCTATTCATTATGCTGTGACTGTGATGTAGACAGACAAACAACAAACACTCATAATACAGCAGAGCTGCATAATTTGTTTCAGTAACGTTGTACTGTAATGTTAGTCTTAACGAGTAAAGGTTCGATAATATAATAATTATGTATTGATTCTAGTGTAAAGGAGAGGAGTACCAGAGAACTTACCAATCATTAGAGAGGCTTTCTCCCTCAGTGTCCCTCTGAGTTGATAGTAGCACAATAAAGATGTTATAATACATAAAAAGATGAAAATTTTCGGGTAAACTTTACCCCTTGTCAATCACTGGAGAACATGGAGAATAGAGTGTAGGCTGCCAACTGAAGTCATTCCATATTTACACAATGTAGGGTTGCCAACTGAAGTCATTCCATATTCACAAAATAATGTCATTCCTTATATACAAAATGTCATGTTCTCTGGCTGGATGGGAGAAAGAGAGGTTATTATCTAATGTTAAGGTTGGGGGGGTCTCTAGATTTAGTTATCCACTGATGGGCTAGCTCCCATCTTGTGACCTGGGAGGGGTTGAGGTCTGGGAGGCTTCTGACTATTAATTATGTGTTGTAATAGATGTTAGACTTATCACATTCCCTCCCGAAATAAAATCTTGGATATGCCCCTGTACATACTTAAATATTATTTGTAGTATTGTACTTCCCTATTCAGTAGAACCTCAATTTAACAAAACTTCAAAAATTTCCAAAACCCCAAATGTAACGAATGTGATAATATTTTCAGTGTAATATTTTTCTTTTAATATGAGCCCCCATTCAATGCTAAAAAAACTTGCAAAAATTCTAGCAAAAATGTTGAATTGGAATAATACTAAAAATAATTTACGGTCCTATTCTTTCCACTATATTTTTATTAAAAAATAATATAATATAAACAATGACATTTATAATAGTATCCACTATTATAAATAAGTGTCATTGTTTATATTATATTATTAATTTATGACACTTATTTATAATAGTATCCACTATTATAAATAAGTGTCATTGTTTATATTATATTATTTTTGGAATAATACTGATACAGTAAAACCCCCTTTTTACACTTTTCAAGGGACTGATTAAAAAAAGTGTAAATGGCAGGAAAGTGTAAATTGCAGGAAGTGTAATAGCTGTAATGTTATATATTGCAAAATTTAATACTTGAAAATAAATATAGATACCTATGTACACTTACATTATCTATACAAAATATGTTGCACATTGCAAAGAAATGCATTTTCTATTGTTTTATTTCAACTTCATAATACCACCAAAAATCATGCAAAACAAAAACACTGGCAATGATTCAAATTACGATGAATTATGCTATTTGAATAACTACAATACATTAAAAAGCAGTAAATTGCACCCGCACAGAAGAAAACCAACTTCACCTGTACTAACACAAATAAAAACTGACACTGCGTCTAAGAGAGTTGGCAACATAGCGGAAAATTTTGTTAAGGGAAAGCAGTTCTTCATTGAAAACCAATGTATCCAATAAAGACAGGAAATGCAACTGTTTGAAAGTTGTTAATGACAGGAACACTATGTATTATCGGAATAGGATAAAAGATGGGTCCAGCAGAAAATGATGTAAAAGGCAGGAAAATGTAAATGACAGGAATGTAAAAAGGGGGTTTTACTGTAGTTCTGTAATTTTATTGCATAAAAATAACAAAACCCTTTTTAAAGTAAAAAATTATGTATCCCCAGAAAAACGATAAATTGAGGTTTTACAGTAGCTTGCACTACATTATTACTATAGTGTGCTTGGATGTTACATAACAAGTTCTTTATTAAGTGCCAGTATGGTACTTTATGAGATTGTGTGGGGGACGGGAAGATGTCTGTCGGTCTGTACGTCCATGTGTCTGTATGCATGATAACTCAAATACGCTTAATTGGATTTTAATGAAACTTGGTATACGCATTTATAGATATTCATGGGAAGAACCCTATTGATATTGGACCAAATTGGTTGACCGGTACCGGAGTAAAACCCAATGTAGTGTCTATTTTAAAGGCGTGATAACTTTAATATGGATTATCGGATTTTCATGAAACTCGGTATACACATTTACAATATCCATGGGAAGAGGTCTATTGATATTAGACCAAATCGGTTGGCCGGTACTGGAATTTGGCCCAATTTAGTGCCTTTTTATGGTAATATATAACAAAAAGTGTGATAACTCAAATACGCTTTATCGGATTTTAATGAAACTTGGTATAGAAGTTTATAAAGTCCTTGGGAAGAAACCTGTTGATATTTGACCAAATTGGTTGACCGGTATTGGAGTAATGCCCAATTTGGCGCCTATTTTATGGTATTATATTAGAAAGAATTGAACAAATGCAAATTGGTTATCCTGACAACATTGGAATTTGCAATACAGTTAGCCATGACATATTCCTTTGCATCAGACTAGTCAGATGTTTATTTCATTGATCAAGTTGAATACTGTTTATATACAGAAGGTATATTTCTATGAAATAATAGACCTACGTACATTAAGTGGAGTTCTTTGCCAGTGTATTCTGTGAAATGTTGACATATTTTAAGAATTTCTTATATCAGTGTATACGAGTTTGAATTAAGATTATGTATATTCTTCCACAAGCCCTGCTTAGTGAATCAATGTGGAGCTTAACTCGGAGACAGATTACAAAAAATAACCGTTCATAACATAATTGCAATTAATTTATCACTGATTAAATAAAATCACTCTGGCACTTTGTTATATAACTTTACCTGATTTTATTGATCTCCAAACCATTGAAAACTTTGGAACAAAGTACGTTAAACCAAAAAGAATACTTTCTCCCAGTTGGTTCAAATATCCTTGGGTGGTGTCTAACAAATGTTTTAATAGGCCCACCACATGATAAGTTGATAACAAATAAGGTTGTCCTCCAGGAATGAATAAGACAATTTCAGCACATGTCCCAATCAGGGTTTTACTCCTCCTATACCACTACTGTTCTGCCTTGAGAACTATGCACACATTTATTGAGTTTACAATGGTAACAACATCTTTCTGTACCTTAAGTTTTATTTTTTCCTCCATTCATCTCTGTCGATCCAATCCATGTCTTGTAGTTCTCTTTCCATTATTTCTGTACTGATCTCCTGCATCCATGAGTTTCGAGGCCTTCCTCTGGTTCTTCTTCCAGGTGGATACCATTCCTGTACCCTACTTGATAGACTTTTTCTTCCATTCTTCTTCAATGTCCATACCAATTTAATTGTTTACATCTTACAAAGTCCAAAATAGAATTCTTGCTAATCATTTTTGCTCTTATAACTCTGTTTCTAATTTTGAATATCTTCCTGACTGCCTAAGAAATCCGTTTCTATTGGTAATGATTTTGACTTTAAATTTTGATGAAATGTCTATGTTTCAGCTCCATATGAAACAGTACTTTTCACTGTTGAGGTGTACATTTTTATTTTTACTTCTGTAGTTATACTTTTATGACTACCGGCGTGGTCTTGTGGATAGCGTCGCTGACTAAAGATCCATCGATCCAGGTGCGATCCCAGGTACCTCCTCGGATTTTTCTGAGGTAGGGAGGTCTGGTAGGGGTGCACTCAGCCTCATGATTCAAATTGAGGAGCTGCTTGATAGAGAGTAGAAACTCCTGTCTTAGAAAACCACCTTTAACGGCCATGGATGTCTGCATGTTGACCACATGCCCCCAATCCTGCCATCTGCCTATGGTAGATGACGCAGTGGTTGGGTGGTAGGCCATATCCCTCCACAGAGTTCAGTTTTTTAGTTACACTTTTATCCAATAAAATACCATTTAGTATTGCTGTTCTTACTCTACCTTTATTAATCCTGTTCTTAATATCATTTTCCTATCTATCTTCTTTGTCAATTTTCACTCCTAAATATCCAAATTCTTCATGCCCTTTATGCAACCTTTCTGATCCTAAGTCTTTAGTATCTGTTCCACATCTCATATAAACAGTCTTTTCTCAGTTAACTTTGAAACCCTTACTGCCTTCTAGTTTGTCATTGGCTTGAGAAAGGCCAGAAGAAGACCACCTTAAGCAAAAATCACCTGATCCTCCAGGTTGGGGGTTGATATTCATCAGAAAAAGTTACAACTGCTAAAATGCCTAAAGAATTTATTTAATAATTTGTATTAATACACTTTTTTTATTTAATATTATTAATGTGAACTATAATGAGACTAAAATATACCTTTCAGCAGCCCTTCCCTGTGCCTTGTTAATGTGTTTTAAGACGTCTGCTGCAAAAACTGGCAGAACCGGTAGACTTCTGTTGAACCTATTATAATTTTTTACTCTTAATGACAATTAAATAGAGAACATTTTAATATTTTAAAATTGGTATTTTATTATCAGTAATATATTAGGAATAATTATTTTTGCAATAATTAGTGCAAAATATAGGGTGAATATTTCTATGAACAAAAACTATGTACATAGAATTAAAGCATCATTTTTATTCTTTGAAATGAGACTAAAATTGATTTCATACGAAAAACATGCTTGGAGAAAATTAAATTTTTATGAGTTTGTGGTGCACACTTTTCTGAAAATTTTCATGTAGTATAAAATAACAAATAAGAATATGAGCCAAATAAAAGCACACAGGTATCTTGTATTTACTATTTGAAGGTGTACAAAATGTTCAATCAATTCTGAAAACATTTGGTCAAAACTTCGTCCATTTTGATGTGGAATACCTCCTTGCATTCCCTGATGCTATTGGCAGCTAATATTGAGCATGCACAGTACACATCATGTTGGCTTTGAATTCTGTCAACACTGTTAGGCGATTGCAATCTTGAAGTCAAATGAAATTGTATATAATGTAATTTATTCCACCTTAATACTTATCAGTCATGATTCCTAAATATTTCACATCTCAGTACACATTTTTTAAATTGAAATTGATAGATTTATTATGAAACATTACTGTAAGGTTTATTTGTTTGAATTATTTCTTTGACTTGCATTCTTGTTGGTTTCTGATCTTTTGCAGCCCGTAATCCACCTCCAGTGTGTCTAGGAGTGCCATATGTGAAGGAGCTAGCTGACCTTTGTATAAGATTGTATGAAATAGATGCGACGCCAACATCTCTTCATGCTTGTGTGAGAATAGAGGCAAGAATGAAGAACATTCTGATTGCAAAGTACGAGCTCGGCTGCTTTGACATTGGACCCCCCAGAGCAACCCCTGGTAATGATTCTGATTTTTTCTCATCTGTAGTAATTGTTTCTTTGCTATCACTATCAGTGGCGTAGCATGAGGGTAGACTTTGAGGCTGAGTCTACCTAAATAAGTAGAATCATAAAGAAATAAATAAAAGCATCGTCAACCAAGTTATTAATCATTATAAACCCATAGTACTGTCATTAAAATATTTTTTGCTTCTACAGTTGTTATGCTTCAATTGTGTTTTCGCGTGCTTAGGCATCTTCGAAATCTCATGATGTGGCAGCGGAGGCGAGCTGAGTCTGGATAGTGGTCAGCCAAGTTACAGTCTCATTCAAGTGCGAATTATATGACTTTTCCCACTAAATGTTAACCTACATTGTTGAGAGAAGGCAGGCAAATTTCTTGAGCAAGAACGACATATGGCGCCACCTCAGAGATTAGAAAGATTATCAGGGTCGTAGTCTCATCCCTCAGATATCTGCTCGCTTGAAACCGGGATAACATAAACATCCATTCTCATTTGCTGACCTAAACTATGTGTTTGATTATATCTCAGTGTTACGTGGAAAATTCCACCAATATTGTTGATCACCTATTAAAAACACTGTTTTCAGTTCTGTCTTATGAAAAAACGTGTGAAACTAAAGTAAATTACCAACTAGCTTGACATTGTCTTGCATGAAAATAAGCAAACATTTCAAACATCTTAGTACAGTAAATTTAATTGGTTAAGTCAGTGTTTCTGAACCTTTCAGTATTTGCGGCCAAGTTTTCAATAATAATTTTCATCGTGCCCCCACTTACAATAAAATGTATACAACAATAATGCATTCTGAGTATTTTGGATTCTGTTTTTAAATTTTTATTAAATAACTGCCGAAACAAGAGTAAAAACAAGCCAACGTTGGCGAGAAACCACATTTGGCATTTTGCCAAGCGGGCGGTGAACAGATGAAGCGAATAAAAGCAAGAAATTTAAATATTATATTTGAAATTTAATGAAAATCAAACAGAGAGATAACGTTAAAAGAATATGAAAGTCAAAAATTTTGTTAATGAAAGTTTACCTAGACGGTGTGAGCTAAATTTAGAAACAGGAATATATCTTTTCGAATAATAAAAGAAATAAAACAGAAGCATGACCAAGCAAAAGAGAAAAAAATAAGTAATGTTTGTGGAAGGGAATCCACATGACCGATGCTTCTAGCACATGCACATAGCTAATGTTTTTCAAAGGAAGAAGGAAAATGTTCGATTGCACAAGTTTTAATTCCAGCCAGTTTAATTCGAGTTGATCCTTCTATCGCTATCGAATCTATCGTGAATGTGTATGTGTTAATTGCATTTCACCATATTAAATATTCAAGGCAGCAGATCTACGCAGACCCATGGATAAATTTTTAGGTGGAAAAAAGCGAGCATTAGACAATAGTCAAGCATCAACAGGTTCACAGACGAGTGTGGTTCCGAAAATAAAAGCAAGAAAATGTTCTCAAGATTACTTAAATTTTGGGTTTACCAGTACTGAAGTAAATGGAGAAGAAAGGCCCCTGTGTATCATTTGCTCAAAAATATTGGCCACAGACAGCATGAAACCTAATAAACTTAAGCAACATATGGAAACGCTTCAGTGAGAATGTAAACAAGCCCAGAGAATTCTTCGAATTAAAATTAAAATCATATAAAAAGCAAAAATAACTTTTTAAAGAGACTTTGTCTGTGAATAAAAAAGCTTTAATTGCATCTTACAAAGTTTCACATAAAATAGCCAGATGTAAAAAACCTCACACCATTGGTGAAGAGCTTATTTTGCCAGCAGTAATCGACATTGTAGAAACTATGTTTGGAGATAATTTTTCAAGACAAATACAGTTCATACCTCTTTCAAAGGATACTGTTGCTCGTCGAATTGGTGATATAGTTGAAGATGTACAGTGCCAGCTCTTCTCAAAGTTGCGTGACAAATTGTTTTCAATATAGCTAGATGAAGCAACAGATAGTAATAAAGATGCTCATTTAATTGCATATGTTTGATTTTGTGATAATATTTCAATAGTAGAAGAACTACTTTTTTGCAAACCAATAGAACTTAAAACAACAGCACTCGCATTATTTGCTATTTTAAATGGTTTTAACGAGGCAAACATGGAATGGAAAAATTGCGTTGGAATATGCACCGATGGCGATCATTCAATGTCCGGAAGATTTCAAAGTATACAAGCACGTGTAAAACAAGAATCGCCCCAGTGCGTCTGGACATATTGCATGATCCACAGATAAGCTTTGGCTTCAAAAGAAATGAGTCCTGGTCTGAATATTGTGTTAACTACGGTTGTAACCGTGGTAAATTACATAAAAATGAGGCCCCTGAAATTAAGAATCTTTTCCGCACTTTGTAAAGACATGGGTTCGATTCATTCACAGTTATTATTTTATTGCGAGGCAAGATGGTTATCACGTGGGAAATTTTTACGTGTTTATGAATTAAGAGAAGAAATCACCATTTTTCTAGAAGAAGAAAACAGACTGGAAGCCGAGAATTTTCACAATGGTTTATTTGTGATGAAATTAAGCTACTTGGTCGACATATTCGAGAAATTAAATATCTTGAACCTTCAACTCCAAGGAGCAAATACACATATGTTGGATACGAGTGATAAAGTTAATGCTTTTTGCAGAAAATTGGATTTGTGGAGCAGAAATTTAAAGCAAAAAAACCTAACAATGTTTGCAAATGTGGATGGTTGTATTAAAACTTACAAGGCTGAAGAAGAACATGTAAAAGTTGTTTTTGTAACCATTGAAAAACATTTAGCCACGCTAGAAAAGAATTTTAAAAAGTATTTTCTTGCAGATGATAACTTGATAGAAAGTTGCGAGTGGGTGAGGGATCCATTTCAAAGACTCCCGAAGGACTTTCAATTGATGAAGAAGAAAAATTCATAGACTTCACGACAAGTGGCGAAACCAAAAAACAATTTAGTGATAAATCACTATTTGAATTTTGGGCAGCAGTAGATGATGATTTTTCTGCATTAAAAACCAGAGGATTTCGCATTCTATTGCCATTTTCAACATCCTTCCTTTGCGAAACTGGATTTTCTGCTTTGGCTTCATTAAAGACAAAATATAGATCTTGGTTAAATATAGAAACAGAACTGAGAGTGGCTATTTCTAATATTGAGCCTTCCTTCGAAGAACTTTGCTCTGCAAGACAGGCCCAAGGAAGTCACTAATAATTATTTAATTTGTTTTTAATTTAGTATGTTTTGATAAAGTGAGTTTTTATTTAGTAAGTTGTTTTATTTTTTTTTTAAATGTCGAAATGTATTTTGTTTTCTGTGTGTATGCTTTTCTGTCAGTTAATAATTTTTTAAAATAATATTTTCTATTGGATATTCTCGCGCCCCCCCTAGGGGTTGCGCCCCACAGATTGAGAATTGCTAGATTAAGTAATAGTTACAACCATAAATATTGCATTTGCTATTTGGCGGAAAAACGGATGGAGTGATGAAGGAGTATAAAATGTAAATAATAATAATAATACCGGTAGTAATTGCTTTATATAAGTACAGGTAAATCGAATACATGTGCAAACATTCCCACTATTTAAAACGCTATTAATACTTGAGAATTCATGTGTCATTTAAACATTCATTAAAAATTAAATTTTTAAAACATAGTTTACCCAGAACACAATGTCAAGCTACGCAACTGATCACTATGCTCTGGAAGGTATAAGAGTGCAGATCCATGACAGGAAACAGCGATAATCAGTTGCAAAGGAAATCATGTGATATGATATCCTGTCAATAGGCGTCAGCCTTAGTCTAGCCAATCCATTGGAGTGACTTTGTATTATGAATGTTACAATAAGTTATTAAATAGTTTTTATGGTAATATCCAGGGTTTACATGTAATAAAACTGGCTAAATATCTGATATACTCAAATTAATTCTGTTTTTCACTCAACTTCACTAATATAAGTAATGACTTAAATACTTAATGACTTAAGTCATTACTTATATTAGTGAAGTTGAGTGAAAAACAGAATTAATTGTGTGAATCCCAGTTACAATATTTGTTTATCTAATATACTATTTGGGCTGGTGTTTCCATGTAGACCCAACACCACCTATTAACAAGACTGTATTCAATTGTGAAACTAATTGAAGATGGCCTTGCATCGGTGAAATTGATTTTTTGCAAGATGATGTACGTCAGTTTGTAGATCGCTTTGATTTTTGTTAACCGGCTCTACTCGATTTTGTTTATAACATTATGATATGCAGAGATCTTATTTTTTTACATTGGCAGACAGAAGGGAATCATGAGTACATGCCTAAATGGACAAGTGTCTGAATAACAGCGGTGACTATGTGGAGAAGTAGTGTAAGGTAATGAATGATAAGGTATTTGGAAAATAACGTTCTGTTATTTAAAAAAAAAAAAATCTATACATTATCGGTATTTCAGAAAGTTTTCATTGAAATCAGATATGCGGTTCTGTACACTGGAGTATTTATGCGGTTTTTCAGAATTTTATATGTTGCTTCAAATATGCAGACATATCTGGACTATTGTGGCGACCGGCCAATCCGGTTATAGAAAAATCCAAGTATCACAAGGTCATTTAAGTTCAGCTAGAGGACTGGAAATAATTACTATATGCATATTATTATTATTATTATTGTTGTTTTTTTCTTTTTCTTTTTTTATTTTTTTTATCTTTTAGAAATTCTTAACATTTTAGCAACTATAGTAAAGCAAAACAAACTTTAAAGCTACAGTACATACAGTAATTGAAAATAGAAGCCAGACAGGCAGCAGAGCAGGAAAGAGTCATTGACGAGTCAAGGTCACAGGACAGCTAATAATCAACTAGGCTCGCAAACATTCCAGCCCTAACCCTCACTTCCGTATTCCTTCTGTCACAGTGAGACAGTACTATCTTGCACACAGGTCTCGCTCATGCAAAATTGTAAACTTCGTTCGGACGTACGTACGTCTGGATATGGGAGGGTCCAGATATCGCAGATCTGGATAAGACAGGTTATACTGTATTTACTTTAAAAGCATGCCTCCTATCCTATGTAGGGTTTACTATACCTTTATGGACAAATATGGAAATTAAAGTCTTAAACCATTCCAAATGTCCTAATTCATAAACATATACCAAGATTTTAACTTTAACTGATTTAAAAACAAGTTTGTATTTACATAGAAATCCTAGCTCTGTTGATCATTAAAGCCTGGATTTGTATACAGCAGGGGTGCCCCCCCCCAACTTCATGACTCCCCCCCCAAACTTCATTGCTCAACCCCCCCCCCCCAAACTTCATTGCTCACCCCCAACCTGATTGGCTGTCGACAAGGGCGCCCATATGATATTTTCTAGAGGGGGGCAATTTTTTTAATTAATTTATTTTTTGTCGCTTTAACTTCTTGGGCCACTTTGTAACATTATATTAATAATATAATAATAATAATATAATAAGTGCAACAATGACATAGCCAGAAAATAATTGCGGGGAGGGTCGAAAGTGCCGGGGAGGTTTTGGAAAACCCCAAAAAAAGGGGGTCGGGGGTCCATCCCCAGAAAATTTTTAAAAATTGAACCAATGATTATCACATTTTACGCTATTTTAGCACAGAAAAACTAGTTAGGAAATATTTTTACCATACTCTAAGACATGCCAAGGTAAATAAGAAATCATTACCTAAGCGGGGGGGGGGGGGGGGGTCCACCGCCGGAAAATTTTTAAATATTGAACTAATGAAAATCACATTTTATGCTACATTAGCACTCAAAAACTAGTTAGGAAATTTGTTTACCACACTCTAAGACATGCCAATGTAAACAAGAAATTGTTACCTAAGTCGGGTGTCCACCCCAGGGAAATTTTTTAATATTGAACTAATGAAAATCATATTTTACTCTATTTTAGCACTGAGAAACTAGTTAGGAAATTTGTTTACCATACTCTAAGACATGCCAATGTAAATAAGAAATCATTACCTAAGCGGGGGGTTCACCCCCGGAAAATTTTTAAATATTGAACTAATGAAAATCACATTTTATGCTACATTAGAACTCAAAAACTAGTTAGGAAATTTGTTTACCATACTCTAAGACATGCCAATGTAAACAAGAAATTGTTACCTAAGTCGAGTGTCCACCCCCGGAAAATTTTTAAGTATTGAACTAATGAAAATCACATTTTACGCTATTTTAGCACTGAAAAACTTTTTAGCAAATTTATTTACTATACTCTAAGACATGCAACTTTACAAGAAATTGTTATCTAAGTTATAATACTTATTACTATTTATAAGAAAAGTTGAATAACACATCGAACAGTGGACATAATAGGCCTACTCATTATGTTATGAGAAGAAAATAACTGCTATATCATATTTGACATACCAACAAATCTTGTTTAATTACCGTAAATATTTTTTTAAAATACAAATATAGAATTTTAGGTTTTGACTTTAGGGGGACTTTAGGGGTGGATTCTGCTTCCATGTTGTCGATTTGGTAAAACTTCAGCAAACTTTTTATGTCTCTACTGACTTTCAAATAATTGTCTTAAAATAAAAACACCTGACTAAAATAATTATTATTAATTTACATTTTTCCCTTGCGCCCCCCCCCCCCCCACCCCCGGGTATGGGCACTAATTATTTACTATTCACTTCTAAAGAATTAGAAGAGACCTTTTAAAGTTATAAAACTTGACCTTTTTTATTTTAACATATAAAACTCTAATTTTTCAACAATTTTCAACCCCCCCCCCCAGAAAATTCATAAAACGATAATATTTTGCCCCCCCCCCCAGAAATTTCAATGATGCAGTCTGCGTCTTAACCCCCCCCCCCCTGTGGGCACCCCTGTATACAGACACTAATGTTTGGATGATTGTGGCATGCTATTTTTGCCCCTGCTTCTTATGTCAGTCATTTCATTATTTTAAACAAGAACATTTCAGATTACTTCTGGGTATATTTTATTTGACATATAATGGCATATTTAGGTAATTTTCACAATTTTGGTCATATTCATATTTCTGGGTTTTAAGGTCATTTTTTCCACTTACGGTTTCAGACACGATTTTGTATTCAGAAGCTTTAAATATCTGATCTTTTTTAAAAGAGTCTACATTTGGGATTTTGATCAATGTGCAAAATCAGTGACATTTCAAGCGGTGATAAAGCTGTGTTTGGATGAAGGCGACCAACGTTCAGAGAGCAGTAAAATGACTGTGTTGAAATAATATGCCCCTATAACATGATATTGGTGTTACAAGTTTCGTTTTATGCCTTATTGAATCTTGGGCTTTTTGTTGGTCACAATTCCTCGCCTTGCGACATCGCAGTACAATGTCCAGTCATGCATTTCTTCTCCATTCTGCAATGTCAGTATGGTGGACTTTGGACTAAGTTGCTCGTGGAGGCAGCATCTCCTCTTCAGAGAATGAAATATTTTGAAATATGTGTGTTTTAATCTGTTTTATAAAGACAATCTCGTTTTCAAAATATGAGGGAGTTGATATTGAATTTTACCAGATTATTTTCCATGGTCACAGTGATGGCTACGGCAGTTAAAAGGTTAAAATTGACACTGGGTGTGAGCAGGCAATTGTGCCCAAATGAGAGATACTTTTTGTACACATGATTTCAGACTTCATTATCTGAACTTTAAATAGACATAGCACCAGCATCTTGGTCTCATTTTGAGGAGAAGCTGTTTGCGGAAACATTATCTTGTAGTACATATTGCTGTGAATTTGAGCATGATGATATCTTTTCTCTTTCAGTAACCTCAACTACAACATCAAGGCCACCTTTCACAGAGAATGCTAACGAGAGGAAGAATAAGACGGAGACTGGAAGCATGTTGCCACTTGTACTAAGCATGATGGGTATCGTGGTGTTGGCCATAATTTCACTTGTGATAATCAGGATTCGTAAAGATCATAGTGAGTATATAAATAAGGTTTTGCCAATAAGGCTTGCGAATTCATTATGGGCAGGATTAAGAAGTATGAAGTTTATGTATTTGTATATAATTTTTAAAAGATGTTATTGATAGACTGATAAATTATTTGTATGAATTATGAATTTTATAATCTCCTGAGTGAACATTTTTGTTCATATAAATGCATTTCACTAATCAGTTCAGTATAGGCCTATAGCAAGACATAAATAACTAACTTTATCAAATAGTATTCATTAGTCCAGCTGACTTAAAGAATTTTAATTCTTTATGGAAATTAAGCCTTTCAGAGCTGAATTTATATCTTGCAATAGTAGGCCTCGAATTTTTATTACCTTATTTGCTTAGAATGCACCAAACTATAGCTATATGTTTACAAACTTCTTTTGTCTCAACAAGTGTCAAAGGTTGAACCCTAGGGTGGTTCCATTGTACTTCACCTATCCAAAGAATAAGTCGGGTGTCATTTAGCAACACCCAGATAGATTTATGACCTAAGGTCAAAAATATCATAACCCTAGATATAAGCGTTCATTAACTAAAGTCACTAGTGGGTTGTAAGTTCAAAATAAATTAGGAACATTTTAATAGAGTAGCTGCTTTTCATGGATGACAGTATTAATATTTGGATAAATATCTTCATATTTTAAGTTAAATCATAATCAATTATGCTTATTGTCTGCCTTTTGCAGTGATGTATGTGTAGGCCTATATCAGTTGCATTTCTACATTTAAAGGAATCTGAAATCGTTATTTTGGTTATAGTGGGGTAAACATAATGCAACCTTTCTGGGATCTAAATTCTTGTACCATAAACTCCCTACTATCTGTGGAATTGAGTGGTGTGGCTACTGTAAATAAGCAAATTCCACAAATAATCTTCAAAATTGCAGGAAAAGAACAAAAATAAACAAGAAAATGTTTTTCATCAAATTTTATTTACAATATGTATACCGTAAAGCCGCGTTCACACCTGTGCAACGTTGCATGCACACAAGAGGCATGCGCCTGTCACGTGGAGATGCAAGCCGGGGCATGCAACGGTGCAGGGTGAGGCATGCGTGGAATCTGTGCGCACGGACCACCTTGCGCCGGTGCACATAGGTACAAGTAGCTCCCCATTTGAAACGGGGAGCTACGTGCAACAGTCGTGCGTCTTCCAAGGTTCTGTTCTGATTTTTCATTAAGGGGGAGTGGTCTAATGAAAGGAATATTGAGTTCGTGGAGGATTATCGCTGTGTCCATGTTTGTGGATGGCTAGCTCCCCGGACTACAAGGACAGAACAAAAAGGAGCGATTCCTTGCAGTTTCTAAGAGACAAATATGCTTTGGGAACAACGAAAGCGGTGCTAAATAAAATAAAAAGCCTCTGATCATACTTTCGTAGAGTCCGCAATGAACATCTCTCAAAGAGGAAGAGTGGGTGCGGAATGGATAATTTTATATTATTATATTAATATTAATATATATTTATTGTTATTAACATTAATTTTTAAAGAGAGGTAATCAATGAAACAATCAAAACCACATTGTCAGTCATTATTAACAATTAACATTAGGATAAGATGGTACATTTTTTAACATGGTACAATTCTGAACGAACTAAGATTTTTATCCACTTTTGGGTTGCAAACGTAAATTATTATAAATTAAGTTATTTATTATTATTATAAATTCTTAAATTATAAATTAATATATATTATTATAAAATATAAATTAATTATATATTAATATTTTCCATAATAAATTATTTAAAAAAATTAAGTTATTTTATAGCATAAATTATTATATAAATTATTAATTATTAAATTATTATTAATATAAACTGACGATAAAGTGAAATATAAAAGGTTGACATTCATACCTCTTTCAGCAGTGGTATTATTTCAACGAATAGCCCTTTTTAGACTTTTTAAACCAACGAGTTTACTCGTCTTAATAAAACATAATAATGGACATTAATATAACACCGAAAATTGTATTATAATTTTGACAGAGTTTTTCTAGTTGTGTGCTTTTTTTTTTTTTACTAAATAATATTGGCACCCGAAAAATATCATAAACAATTGAGATATTTACCCTTTTTAATGATACAATAATTATTCAATACCCACTCAATTAACTTCCTATCTATACAAAAGTAAGTTGACTGAAATTGTTCCTTTAATATGCTTCTTTGTCGTTGGTCGGCAAATTGTTATTTTAAAGTTGAGACGACAATGGGTTATTTGGACATTTCATGCTTCTTACGGTTTCGTCTTTGTCGCAAAATAACAAAAGCTGCAGCAGCACCTAAATCCAAAGCGGACATTTCATCTGCGCACTTCTACCGGGTGTGAACAGAAAGAGGCATGCGCCTACAATAATGGAGCCGCAAGAGACCAGGTGCATGCGTGAGCTTGCACCGTTGCATGCGCAGATGCACTGGAGAGGCATGGCAACTAGGCGCAAGGCGCACAGGTCTAAACGCGGCATAATTATGACTTAATAAACAAAAGTGTTCTGTACTTACAAGTTTGTTAGTTATTTTTTCACAGAAATTGATCTAATTGTTTTTTAATCAAACACTTCGTTTCTCCTCCAACATATACCTAAAATGAAATAAAAAGTCAAAGTTAAGACTGTGGATAATCGAGAGTTTACTGCAACTTTACACTATTGTGAGAATATATCAGTTTTGTTAAGAAGTCGTTGTGCAGGATGGGTGAACGTTGTTGCTTTGGGATTTGAACCATCATAAGAATAAGTTAGAGTGGTAGACCATTTGATTTCTTATGGGTACATCTGATCGAAAGACATTGCAGGAGTTGTGTAGGTGGCTGTCATTTAAAATGCATGTGTCTCCTGTAAATGGTCAAAAACTTGACAAGGGTCAGCATTTGAAATCTTTCAAATAGTGGGTAAGACTGACCTTGAAAACTTATTTTTCTTCTTTCCATTCACAATTGAATACTCTTCTATGGAGGGAGGAAGGGGAGTGTTTTGATATCATCACCAAAGACTAGTTTCTAAGCAAGTGGCTTGCTGATTGAGACAGCAACTGAAAAAAAAGACATAAACAAAACAGTTCTTTTATAGCCCTTTCATAAAATGGTCGTCAACAGTTTTGGCTTCAGCCGATATTGAAAACAACTCATTTTCCTGCCTCCACCCACAACAATTTTTTCTCTACAGTATTTCATTCTTGAGCATAGTTAGTAGAGTTTGCAGACAAATTTACGTCAGAACGTGTTCACATTTAAGTGAGTGTTTGTAGAGATACACTACTAGGATTGTGATACATGTTTCAGGTCGAGGTTATCGTCTGATGAAGAATTTGAATACAAACTATGGCTCAACGAATTCCCTGGCTCCGTCCTCGGATCCTTTCTGTTGAAGAAGAAGGAGAAGACTAAATCATGATAAAATGGTGCTTTATGTGTGTTACTGTATTAATTTTTACCTCCTTTGCCCATACCATAGGTAACTTACTATAGGTAGAGGAAGTATTATTTTCGACCCCGAATTCGAAGTTGAGTTTTTAACATAAATACGTGTTTTGAGGCCCCCTGAATCCAAAAATACTTTTGGAAACATGTCTGTGTCTGTGTGGATGTGTGTGAACAGTCTAGCTCCAGAATGGAAAATCATATGAAAACAAAATTTTATATTTGGGTTAGGTACCTTCTGAGCATGTGACAGGAAGATTGGCGACATATCAGTATCTACAACTTTCTCTTGTTTTTAAGGGGACTTTACATAAAGAAAAATTCGTTTTTCGTGATTTTATCGAAAACAGCTCTGATGATTTTCATTAACTTTTGTACATGGGGTACTTATACCAAGAGCTAAAACTCTTATTTGAAACATTTTTTTCAAAAAAATCCTCTGAAGGGTAATTATAAACCTCCCACTGTTTATAGAAACTTGATCTTGCCTGATGAACAATAAAGCTTTGCATCAGGTGTAAAACAATTAAATACGCACTCTTTCATATTCTGTATCAGAATGTGCATTGAGAAAGGTGTATTGTTGGCCTTGCTTAGAGTAAGAAAAATTATGTGAGTGCATTAATCAGATTTTATTTGAGTTATGTATCCTTTGAGGATGCTATACAATGTGCTAATGACATTCTCTTCATTTTTATAATCAATTTACATGAAGAGAATGTCATACATAATATAAGCCCTATTAAAATAAAAGGCAAACTTTTTTGGGCAGAGGAAGTTGTTTGAGTTTCACATCAGATTTCCCCATAAGGTTTGTTTTTACAGTCATGTGGTGACTGTACAACTCAAACTGTTTCTGACTAGGAGTGATGTGTTTGTCGCAGATTTTCAAACTGTGTCACCAACCATGCGTAGACCTTCATGGCTGGAGACCATATTAAAAGTATAAGATTTTTCCAGGCTGATTGGCACATCAGGCACAGTAGAACCTTCAGCCTCTGAAGATGTCTACCCTAGGAGTTTTCTTACTTCCATCAGACTACAGCAAATCAGCCCGAAAAAAAAATCATATTTTTAAAAACAACCAAATAAATCTGAAATAAAGTAGATATCTCTTGGAAACTGACAGGGTTGGGAAAAACCTGAGTGTTTGGAAAAAAGTTAACTTCTCACTATTTCTTTGGGGGGGGGGGGGGGTTTGAATTTGTTTTGTTTGTTTTGAACTTAAGATACAGTTATTTCATTTACATTGTCTATGTAATAATGATAGTAAAAATTAATTTTTGTGTTTAGGTACTGAGTAGATACACTAATAACTAGGGTTCAGATGTTTATGACATGTCATATTTTTATCCTGACCTCTGTTTTTGCCACAAACACAAATTAAACATGAATTACATGCTTGTTATCTTAATCGGACAGTTTTTATTTTGCATATAAAGTCATATTTTGGTTATTTTTGTGGTCTTGATCATAATATAGCCATATTTGTAATTTCACATTACATTTCAGTTATAAATTCGATAAAAGAGCACAATTATACAGTGTATGACCTAGTGTATGGCCTAGTACATAGTCAAACTAAATTTGAAATTTATTTCATTAATTTAATGTTTATGCCAAATTAATAGGTAACTCAAATTTTAAAATGAATGCAGTTGTTCATATTTTATAGGAATGTGCAAGGTCTACAAAATATTATGAGTATTTGGAGCTGCTGAAGCAAGCAAAAAGGAGTAAATTCTTTAAAATTAGCACTTCATTACAAGTAAAACTGTAAATCACCATAATGGTTAAAAAGTGATTATCCAATTGAATTAATGTGTTGTAAGGATTTATTGTCTTTGAACGTTTTAAATTGGAACACTTATTCCTTGAAAATATGGTATTTTATTAGGTCATTATAAGGATTTTTGGATCATATTTAGTCATTTTTTAGGGTAAATTTGCAGTCATTTTCTTCTTTTTTAGGTCATAATCACCCGAACCTTACTAATAACACTACCCTGCATCATTTTGCAGTAAAGCATTTAATAAGTGTTTAGTTCAAGGTCTCCTGATTTCAGAAATGTCACTATTTTTTCCCTATCACATCTAGTTTTTGTGTCTATGTGAAAAGGTGTCATGGCGGACACAACTTTAAGTTCTCTGTATATCTTCTTGGGGGCTTATACAGTGAGTCCCACGCAAGAGTTGGCCAGTGATGCGGGTTTCTGCGTTCCGGTTGACACAGCTCCACCTCCCGACCGATTGGGTGAAATATCTACGCTAATAATGCCGCGGTCAGTGTATGTTCTCCTCTTGCATCCACACAATACTGGCACCTTTTTAGGAAATTTTCTTTCACGCGCAAGTTCAGCTTCTGAGACAGAGTTACTTTCTCTTGTGATAGGCCTATGTGATATTGTCTTTAAGTTCTTCTAACAGTATGTAAATATTATTTATGGGGAAACTTGAAAAATAAAGTGTATAGGTCAATTTGCTTACATAAGAACTTAAAGACAATATCACAAAAGAAATTAACTCTATCTCGGAAGCTGAACTTATGCGCATGAAAGAAAGTTCAGATCTTTAATATTTTCCCCTCCAAAATAAACTTTGATTTTTTTTTTCACTGTGTATTTGTAACGCTTCAGATGATTTGACAAAAATAAAGGAATAGGCCTATTGTTGACATGAGGAATTTGCTGTAAATGTTTTCTGTTAATATTTTAGTTATTCCACATATTCCTTCACATATGCTTATCAAATTAGCCTAATTTTTCAGTACTTTTATCCTATCTATGCAATAACTTATACCTCTCATTTTGATGTACCTGTTGCAAGAAAACGTGACGTGATACGTAGAAATGGTCAACAGATTCGTGTTCAGTGACCCAAAATAGTTAAGATCACCACTTACCGCAAAAAGAAGAAAGTATCAAAAGCTGCATACAGTTATTAAGTGCCAGTATGGTACTTTATGAGATTGTGTGTCATCATCATCAGGATCTAAAGGCAATGCCTTGTTGTAGTAGCCATGTCTTCCTCTTCATCGCTGTTCTCTTTAGATTTTCGTATGACAGCACGTCCATATCCTTTATCATGTTTTTAATAAATGAATTTCTTGGACGTCCTCTTGATTTCTTTCCCAGTATTTTCCCTTCAAAAATGTTAATGAGTAGACCATTGTGCCGAAATGTATGACCCACTAACTTTGCTCTTCTACTCTTAATTGAATTCAGAAGGGATCTCTCTTCCATCACTTCATTAAGCACTTCTTCATTTGTTTTCCTATCCACCCAACTCGTCTTTGTTAGCCTTCTCCATATCCACATTTCTGCTGCTTCTAGTTTCTTGGCTTCTGCTTTTCCTATTGTCCATGTTTCACATCCATAAGTTAATACACAACTTACAAATGTTTTGGCAAATTTTTTCCTTACTTCCATGTTTAAATGGTTATTTGTGAGAAGATTCCTTTTGTTCTGAAATGCTTGTTTAGCCAGGTTTATTCTTCTCTTAATTTCTGTGTCACACTTGTTAAACTTATTGATAATGCTACCCAAGTAACAAAAACTTTCGACCTGGTCTAGGGCTGTACCGTCAAGCTGTATGTTGATTTTAAAATTTTCATTTGTTCTTCCGATCACCATGGTTGTGGGGATTGTGTGTGGGGACGAAAAATGTCTATTCGTCTGTCTGTCCGTCCATGTGTCTGTACGCGCCATAACTCAAATACGCTTTTTCGGATTTTCATGAAACTTGGAAAACACATTTGTAATGTCCATGGGAAGAACCCTATTGATATTGAACCAAATCAGTTCTGATCCGGTACCAGAGTAATGCCCAATTTAGTGCCTATTTTAATAGATATGTATCGGATTTCCATGAAACTTGGTATACTCATTTATGACGTTCATAAGATGTGCCCTATTAAATTTGAACCTAATCTGTTGACCGGTACCGGAGTAAACCCAATTTAGTGTCTACTTTAAAGGCGCAGTAACTCAAATACGCTTTATCGTATATTTATGAAACTTCGTATACGCATTTATAATGTCCATGGGAAGACGTCTATTTATAATGGATAAAATCGGTTGACCTGTTTCGGAGTAATGCTCAATTTAGTGCCTATTTTATGGTAATATACGTATTCGAAAGAATTCATAAAAAAAAAAAATGAAAATCAGTTATCTTGACAACACTGCCTATTGTTTTACTGTGATCTTATAAGGCCTTGGAAATTAAAATACAGGTAGCTATGACAAAAAACACTATTGATTTACATGCGCTTATCCAACTAGACCGTTAAAATGACCCCGGTGGCCGAGATGGTAACGCTTTGACCTCACATTCTGGAGTCCATGGTTCAAAACCCGAAACCGGCCAATTTGAATTTATTTTTGGTATTTTTATGTGAGTGTGCAATTGTCAAGATATCACAAATCTGTACAGTTCAGGTGATGCTGGAAGATTTTAATCTCATTAAAAAAACTAGACCTTTGTTCTTCCGTAAACCCTGCTTAATGAATAAATCTGGAGCTTAACTTGGAAATCAATAAAAAAAAATATATTCTGCATATCATAATTGCAGTCATAACTGATTAAACAAAAACATACTGGCACTTTGTTACATCAGTTTACCTGATTTTATTTTATTATACAAAATGGCAAAAGAAAATTTTTCAAAATTGTCAATTAACCAGATGTGATAGAGAAAAACGAAATACATTTTTGAAGTCAGCACAGTGAAGTTGATCAAACACACCTATTTTCGTTTTTACCATAGACATTTTTGTCTTTCTTGCAGCCTAGTGTAATATATCTACAAATAAACATTCTGTAAATCTCTATATATATAAGAGGCTTTGTCCTGACTGACTGACTGACTGACAGAGAATCAACGTACAGCCTAAACTATAACAGGTAGAGACTTGGAATTTTGACAGTACCTTCGTTTCATAATGTAGGTGCTCACTAAGAAAGGATTTTGAAAAATTTCTATTTTAAATGCCAAAAATCAATTGGTTTTTGAGAATATTTAATCCTTTTTTACACAGAATTATCCAATCCAAATCACATTTGACATCAAAACATATTGTTGCCAGTGGGTCTCAGATGGGTTTGGAAAAAAAAAAACGAAACTGAAATTTGACAAATTAGTGAACTATCAATATCCACGAAAATAATGCAATCACATAACTTTCTTTACCCTGGACATAGAGAAAACAATACGAGGTATGGTAATATATATATATTAGTATATCGCAGGTTTTTGGAGAGAGAAGTATGAAAGGGATATTACATTTCTGTTTAATTTCGTCCCCCAAAACAGTTTTATGGTAACATGAGAATGAGAAATAAAATATTCCGCAAAGACAATACAATTTTATGTTACCGGAATTTATGTTTCTTCTTATTTGAACCCCTACCCGGCTTGCTGTGTACAAGCGATAGGATACAAAATTCAGTATAGGATAATTTCCACGCTTGAGAAAATTTTGTTGTGATCACAGGTATCGATGTAATTCATTAAAATACGTTATGTTCAGGTACTGTGGACCATGCGATATCATTATTATTATAAGAGGGATAATCAATATAGGCCTAAATATGGTCAAATGTTGTTCGATTTGGACGAAACTCACTATACAGGGGTTTTCTGGGCCAAGGACCTTGAATCTGAGGTCGCTTTTACCAGGCGATGCTATCTAATCGTGGTATGTAATTCACGTGATTTAAGTGTTAATAAATATAATGATTTAACTATTATGCTCTTAACTTTTAATTTTTTAAATAATTATCGTGGGCGAAGCCGCGGGCACATGCTAGTATATATGTAAATGGGTTTTAACCCTAAAAGGGCTGGTGGCACTTTTGACTTAAACATTTTTTTTATTACCTTGTGTGTGGTCTTAGGGAAGAGGACACTAAAAATTGACCAAAAATCAACATTTTAATTTTTTTACCCCTTAAGTTACTCCTTGATGATATATTGGAAATATGTTACAGAGCAATTTAAAGACCTATTGCTACACTTTGACATAATATAATGCCATTTATAAATCTATCACCTGTGTTTGTGTGTGTGTATATTTCAGGGAGGGGCCATTATTTTTTGTTACGTATGGGTGTTGGCAGTCCTAAATTTGGGCTTGTTTGTGTATGTAAAAATTAATGTCATCGCTCAATTGACATTTTGAATTGATTAACCTGTAGCATTTGATCAATTAATCAAAATCCTAGCATTAGCAGTAGATGCTGTTTGCTGAATCTCACAGACTGTTTTAGAATTGCTGCAGAAACAAACCTAACAATTCAAAATGCCACACAAATAGTGATGTGAAGAGCAACCATTTTTTATATTGACTTTCCAGAATGTGTATTTATTTCCTATATCAAGAGAGTAATTCTTTTATTCTTTTTCTAGTGATTTATGTTGTTGTTTTCTAATGCCAGACATTTGACAACAAAGTCATTTGTCCTCTTGCACTCCAATATTTTTGGATATATGAATGTATGGTTCTTATATAATGGGGAAACATTTCTTTTAATAAAAGAAAATTTTACTATACAGCTAAACTAAGGTTACCAAATGTCCCTGCGTCCCAGAGATAGTTTCTGGCTTATTCTTCTGTCCCTGGATTTACAATTTTACACATGTTCCTTAACCCTATAAACTGGAGAAATATGTACATACTATTATCATACTTAATATCTACTTTATTATAATCATCATACAGTCGGTCAAATAAAAACGTCGGGCGGTATTTTATAAAGTAACACAAACGAGCATATGCGCATGTACAGGAAGACTTAAGGTTAGGTTCACACCTGCCTCTTGTCTGTCCATGTATTTTCTTGATTATTTAGTCAGTTTTGTTCCAAAACAAACATGTATAGAAGGCTGTGGCTATATGCCTCAAATCCGCCATATTCTTGCATGGAAGTTCTTATAATAATAATAATAATGAATAAATTCGCGAGGAATATGTTTATTCAAGGAGCATTTTTTAAAGCATTTATTTTATAATACCGGTACTTGTAGTGCAAAATCAATAACTTACGTTCAGCTTCTGCAACCAATCTAGCATTGAAATACGCGGCCGGCCAGATCCACGTTTCCTATGAAAACTTACGGTCGCATTATAGTGAAGTTCCCACCTCTGAGCTGCTCTTTCATAAATATGGAACCTTCTCGCTGCTTCAGAGGCCGAAAAATGCAGGTCAATTACAGCCCTAACTACACTTTCTCTCAAGCTAGCATTTGTATGTGGCGCTATGACACAAAGGAAAATGAATTGTAATTTATTCTTGTATCAACCCATTTACCTCCTTGGCATTACACTGTAGGTTTATTGCCAAGTGAAGTACTCTGTACAGACAGTTTTCCTATAATACATTGCAGGCTTGGTGGATTAAAATAATATGCTTATTATTTCTCAAGTTCAATAACATGACACTGATCCATTCACGCATGCTGACTTTGCAGTTAACCGATCCTCTTCATCTGACTGGTCTCTTGTAATATTGCAACTGGGATTGATGTTTATACTGTGGTAAAATATTATTACCCTCATATGTGCTACATAATAGTGGAGTAAAAAGTTACTACTAAATTACTATTAAGTTACTAATAAGGAGTTTAAATTTGTTCTTTTTATATCACTCTTATTTAGGTCCTATTTGGGATCTTGTTTAGGATATCAGTGGCACGCACCTCTTGTCGACACGTGACTTATTTACCTTTGTGTACACTTACTTACCTTGCACACTCTATCCTAACATAAGCTCTGTGCAGTAAATTATATGACCTAAAAGAATTAAATTCTATCTTTATGGCATCTTTACTCTTTCATGACTGGGGGATTAGTCTATCTTTGCCTATAGCATCCTTCTCCGTATTTCATATTATACTTTTATTTTAGCACCCTTAGAACTGGGAAAATCACCCCTAGACCTATTCTCGAAGCACTGAACCTATTTCTTCGTTTTATTTGATAGAGAATCCGAAACAGTGAACCAGTTTCTTAAATTATGTGACTGATTAACACTCCTTGACCGTCCTCTACGCAGAGGGACCGAACTGTCGCGAGGTGATGGGATGTCCTCAGCCTCCTCTAGTGCCCTCTCTATATGTCTTCCTCTGTTCGCTGGTCTCGTGTGTTGCTAACAGCTGATATGGGGAATTCCTCTCCTGGTGCGATGAACTCGTATTGTCAGGCCATGTGTGTTGTATAAGCGTTTCGCTGTTCTGTCTCCTCGTTTCCTGGATCGTCGTGTTCGCTGTATTCACTTCTATTAATTTGTTAGAATTTGAGTCCCTGTTGCAATGCATATTTGGGGCGAGCCCTTTGCCGTTTGCTTCCCTGGTCAAAGATATATTTTTTCTGCAGTAGTCAATGTCAAAGACCTTCTGGTCTATACGAAGCCTGTCCTTCAGTAGCACAGCAAATTTCCCTTCGTTACGAGCCTGTATCATGTAAGGGAGTAGTTCCTTTCTTTTGGCCTGTACTTCTCTGCTGTAATCTTGCGCAAACCTCACTCCCGTCCCTCTCAGCATCTTAGCCCTGCTCAACACCATGTCTTTAGTTAACACACTAGTAAACTTCACTAATATTGGTCGGTTCTTTCCTTTTCCTAGACGGAAGATATTATCAAGATGAAGTTCGGAAAGTTCCATTTGAAGTTCCTTAGTAAAAAGATTAAGCACCTGTCCACAAGTGTCCCGTCTTCTCTCCTGGTGGCTTTCCTCTAATCCGAAGATGATGATGTTCCTCATCCTTACTTCTCTTTCCATCTTCTGTGTTGTCCATTTAATTTCTTTTAGTGTGGCGATCTCATTTTTTAATTCGTTGTATCCCTTGTTAATATTGTTGATCCATCCCTTCACATCTTCCAACTTACTGTTGATTTCGTTGAATTTATTAATTAACTTCTCATCTAATTTGGTTATCAAGTCCGTTAACGCAGCTACATTCCCACTATCCGCACTATTTTCACTGCTCTTGCCTGATCTTGGGCCAGGATTTGCCTCGATGCCTCCAATTAATAACAGTGCTGCTATAATTAGGCCAAAAAACCAATTATTGACCAAGGGACCATGTACCTGTTCGTTGACGTTAGATGAGTCTGCTTTAAGCCTTCTGTGAAGGCCTATTCTTGCCTTGTTAGGTCAATGCCCATCGTTTCCGTATTCAGCGCAACTCCGCATAAAGCGTCTAACCTCTTCCACCTCTGATACAAGACTGCGGAAAATGAATTATGACAATACATTAAGTTGAATATCGTGTGTTGCGCTTTCCGCGTTGTTCATTTTTCCCTAGTTCATTTTTTCCTTCCTGTTGCATGGCCTCATATGTTCCGAGAATGGCCTGTATTTTATGTTTTTTATAGGAAACTTGTGAACTAATGCGTTAAAACTTTAATTTTAACTGCATACGAGTCCCGGCGTTTTTTTATTTGACCGACTGTACATTGTCTACTTAAGAAAGTATTTACATACTTTGGTACTATAATACCTTATCGTGTCATACACTGAAACAGATTAATCATACATTACACTCAAGAAACTCTATAACAGAATAAAAGGGGTTATTAACTAACATATTACAAAGCTTATTCTTAAACCTATTTGCAGGTTAACTGTATTGGCAAGTTATTATAATAATGTTTCAAAGCTGTTTAATGACTTTGTCAACCGTTGGTAGGGTATATCTATTCTTTTACTGTTCCTTGTGTTGTATAAGTGAATGTCCTGTTAATGTTTAGTTCAGAGATACAGTAAAACCCTGATAATACACTCCCGTTTGTTAGGCTATTCCCGCGTTATACACTTTTTTCATCTGGTCCCTTGACATCGCTATATAAAATTAGATAAAATCCATCTTTTAATATGCTTGTCACCCCGTTTAATACACTCTTTCATCTGCCGAAAATTGTAAAATATTGTGCTTTTAAGGATACTGAGAAAATAATTTCCAGACTTCTACATTTACTGTTAGCGCCCACACATTCAATAGAATGGAATGCAACTCCTGAGTACCTGCAAGTCTATTCAGAGCACGGATTCAGTCGCATTGTGACTTGATCTTGTTTAGAAGTGCAAAGTGATTTGTTAGTAAAGGAGTGAAACAGAAAGCTTTGTCGAAATAGGAGAAATTAGAAATCCTCCGTAAACATGATGAAAACACCAACATGAGCCAGGAGCAGTTCGCGGAATAATTATGAATCCCTTCTTCAACACATAAAACAATAGTGAAAAATCGTGAAGCAGTTTAAGAAATTGTACCACAGACCTGTAATGTACTTGTTCTTACCTTTTTCTGAAAGGTAAGCATAATTACTGTATGTAATCCCTAATTTGATTAAACATATGTTTATTTTGATTCATATCTTGGTGTTAAAATTTATTAATTCTAAAAATATGTGGTCTCGTGTAATACGCTATTTTTACACGGCCTCTTGAAGAGCGTCTTGCCGAGGTTTCACTGTATTATTTTTTACACACTGTAGCACATTAAAATATACAGGTTTATGACCATCATGCCCTGTAGTTAATTTGGTTTGCAGTGTTCTAAAAGTTTTGAGTCCATTATTATCCATTATACTTTTTCTGAAGAAATAAGATTTCATTTACATTCCCCCATAATAAAATTCCATATCACATAATGCTCTGGAAAAAAGCAAAGTATGCTAAACTAATATAGCTCTCCGAAACTCGATCTTTTAAGCTTCTTAACAAGTATATGACTAGAAAGTTTAACGAAATAAACTTAATATGTGCTCCCATAATAACTTGTTGATAAAAATACCTAAAGATTTAATATTATTTGTATTAGACTCTACAGGTAGATCTCTCAAAGTGAAATACATGGTACATGGTAGCCTACACAATTGTTAAGAAATCTGCTAAATGTTTATTATTCCCCTAGTCGATATTTGTAACCTCTCTTTGTCGACTGATAATTTTCCTGATCAGTTTAAAATTCCAAACGTCCTACCATTTTTTAAGAAAGGCAATAAAAAATGCAGAACTACAGACCTATTTCCATTCTGTCAATCTTTTCAAAAATTTTGGAGTAGGTATAATAGAGTTGTACTTTTTAGAAACATCCAATTACTTTTTGTCTTTCCAGTTTGGCTTTAGAAAGAATAAATCCACAAACAATGCCATATTTTATCTTATTAATCATATTTTAGAGGCCAGGGATAAAAAAACAGCATTCACTAGGTCTATTCCTAGACTTAACAAAAGCTTTCGATTTAGTTGATCACAAAATCATCCTAATCAAATTGCACAACTTGGGAATAAGAGGAATTGCAAACACCTTGTTTGAATCCTATCTTAAAAACCGACAACAAATTGTAGACACAGACTCAGTGCAATCATCTAAACTAAATATTCAAGGCTCAATCGTCGTCCAGTTTTGTTCCTAATCTAAAAAAATGTCCTCCCAATGCACATTCCCTATGCTCAACCAGTCATTTTTGCTGATGAGCAAATTTTATCTTCAGACACAAGTTAACATAGCAAGTAATAGCCTACGTAGCTCGTTAACAGAAAACAAACTTCAGCTAAATGTCAATGAAACTTTTTATTTGTATTTTTTTATACCAGCAAGCACAAAACTATGATCTAAAATTATACTTCAACAACACTGGTCTTTGGTTGGACTTTTAATTATCATGGGAAGCTCATATTTCTGATCTTAGTGGAATACTCAATAAACTCTGCTTTGCAATTCGTGTACTGAGTAACGTGTGCTCCTTACAGACATTTAGAATTTACTTCAGTTGTATAGAGTCCTTAATCTGCTATGGAATCCCCTTCTGGGGATCATCTTCAAAAACATCTAAGATTTTTAAAATTAAAAAAAGAATATTAAAAACAATATGGCGAGTACCAATTAGAACACCTAGCAAACAAATTTTTGAAGAAATTCACGTACTACCTGTCCCCTCCATTTATATTCTAGAGACATGAGCAAATGAGGGAAAAATGCCTACTTCACTTGAGCAAAAATGTCTAGGCCTACTTCACTTGAGCAAAAATGTCCACTTCACTCGAGCACAAATTAGTCGGGTATTCCAACTATTTGGC
The DNA here is from genome assembly GCA_964059195.1 of Ectobius pallidus. Lineage (NCBI taxonomy): Eukaryota > Metazoa > Arthropoda > Insecta > Blattodea > Ectobiidae > Ectobius > Ectobius pallidus. The sequence continues at coordinate 24,388,285 of CAXKWD010000008.1, forward strand.
AACCCGCATTCAACTGCCAGGCTATTATACTTCTAAATTATCCGATTTGTGCATTATGCAACGGGCGCTTTAATCCGTGAACAATAAATTTAGATTTTGAAAATGCAGCACACAGAGCTGTTGAAAATTGTGTTCCTCGTTCAACTCTAAAATGTAATTTTCACCTCGGGCAATCTTGGTTTCGAAAAGTAGTTGAAATAGGACTGAAAAAGAGTATGTAGATAAACATTCGGACATGGGAAAAAGGTTAAGCCACTTTTTCGGGTTACCATATTTACCACCAGAACAGGTATCTGATGCATTCGTAGAACTTCAAATCATTGCTCCCGATACTCCCCTAACTAATCAATTTCTAGATTACCTCTTGGAGAACTATGTAAATTATGACAGTCAGTTCCCTCCAAATTTTTGAAAACTGCCCCAGAACTACAAATGGCGCAGAGTCCTTTCACACACATTTCAAAAGGGAATTTTACTGTGTACATCCATCGATACATATTTTAACACGGGTTTTAAAGGAGCTACAAATTCAAACGGACATATCAATCCGATCGCATCTTTCTGCGAAGCAAAGGAAAAATAAGAAGTCGAAATTAACCGACTTTTTGCCATTAAGAACTGGGACGATTATGTTTCGGGAAAGATTAATTTATTAAGATATGTGATGCTAATGGGAGCTAGATATAAAGTACAAACACTGTAATTTCGACATTGTCATCAGGATGTGCCCATCAAATGGCGGTGGACATAAGCCAACTTTAGGAAGTGGTGTGCCCATGAAAATGGCGATGAAACCACACAGTGTTGCCACATCTCGTTTAGAGGAAAAATATAAGTATCATTTCTGTATTTCTTTAATTTGCTCAAATGAATATATTCATTTGCTCTATTGCTAAGGCGATTTGCTCAAATGTTAATGACCCAAATTTCATACCTACAATCAATTTATTTTTTTTTTTAAATTCAGAACTTCATGGTTATCATACAAGAACATCCAATGATCTCCATACTAATTGTCATAGAATCATTAAAAGCTTACTCAGCATCTCTCACATGGGCATCCGTATGTATAATAAGTTACCACCATCTCTACTAAATTGAAATACCAGTATTTTCAAGAAGAAATTAAAATTAATGCTCTTAAAACTTATGTTTCTTGATATAAATGATTTTATGTAGATGTAGATGTAGATATCTCGTCCTGCAGGTCCTGTGTTGAGCGGGGCTCAAGGATATAGAACACGTCAGATCAAAAAATACATGCATGTTAGAACAATAATATAGGCCTACAAAAACTGCAAGCTGCCAAATTTATCCAAGCTGGAAATATTCCTCCAAATTGTAGAAGGTGTGAGTTATTAAAAATTCCTTGACAGATGTTTTGAAAGGTTTGCTCTTTCTTTGAATACATAATAATTTAATGTTGTTTGGGAGCTTGTTATATATCTGTACTGCAGAATAATAGCACCCTTCTGAAAGAGTTTTAACGAGTTATTTGGTCTGTGTAGATCAGGGGTGCACAACCTTAATTAGACCAAGGGCCATTCTATTATAAAAAATTCACAGAGGGCCGCAGTGTACCATCTTCCAATCCTCCGTTGTAGGCCTGATTATACCTTACTTCTGAATGAGGACTTATCATTATTTAATGTAGGCTAATAGTATAATATTCAATAAAACAACAATAGTAATATGCCTTTTACTGGCATGCCTACTAATTAATTACTAGTCATAACACAAATGTTATTCACCTTTTATTGAGAAACTTGACACTCCTTCAGTTTTGTCAACTTTTCAATATTAGGTCCAATGTTTGATATTGCAATACGCATACTCGCTTCCAATGTTCATCTGTAAGTCTGGATCGTGTTTTGGATTTCAATTGTTTCATAACCGAAAATAACTGTTCACAGACGTACGTGCTACCAAATAAAGTTGCCATTTTCAATGCATGGCCATACATATTGTGCATTTCTTTAGGTAGGCCTAAGTACAGCTTGTAGAAATCAAGGAGTGATCATAATCAAATTTGGCTTTCAATTCTGTGTCACTCTGGGTATCAATTAATTCCATCTGAAAATTTTCAGGCATTGTCTCAATATCAACATGAAAGGGTAGTGAAAATAATTCAAATGATTTTTCAAACTTCCGAACATCCTGAAAACGGTTGTTGAACTCTTCTGTGAGATTTTCCAAGAGGTCAACGTATTTCCCAAAATTAGATCTGTTCGTAGATTCCATCATTTTTCTCATTGTCGGAAAATTGACCGATACTCCACTTCTTAATTGTGTCTACCAAACTTCAAGTTTTCTTTCAAAAGATTTGATTAAATTAAACAGATGATGGATCATGTGGTTTTTGCCTTGCATTTTGGTATTAAGTTCATTAAGGTGCTGAACCATATCAACCAGAAATGCCAAATCAGAAATCCAATCACTGCTGTCCAGTTCGTCCACCTTACAGTTTTGACTTGTCAAAAACAAACGAATTTCTTCCTGAAGTTCATACACTCGTTTCAACATGTTACCTGCACTTAGCCATCGAACTTGTGTGAAATATAAGACATCGTCATAATGTGCTTCCGAATCAGCTAAAAATTCTTTGAATTTACGATGATTCAGTCCCCTTGACCGAATGCAGTTCACCAACTTGATCATGGGACTGATAGTGATGTGTTTTGTGTGTTAAAGAACTAGTCCGTTAATGGATATTTTGAAACCAAATCATATTCAATATTAATTAATCTTACATTTAACTTTAACGGGCCACAATATATATTCCGGCGGGCCGCGGGTTGTGCACAACTGGTGTGGATCATTCATGTTTCTAGTAGTGCGTCCATGTACACTAAAATTAGTTTGAAATTTATCAATATTATCCACTACATAACACATAACAGAGTATATATACTCCCCTGTAAGAGTGAGGACTTAATTTTTCAAATAGCGGTTTACAAGATTCCCTTTTTTTCTTTCCACATATTATTCTTATTGCCTGCTTTTGTAATCTAAATATTTTCTCCCTATGGGAAGAGTTGCCCCAGAATATGATCCCGTACCTCATTACCGAGTGAAAATATGCAAAATATACCATAAGTAATGCATCCTGTTTTAATATATTATTCAAAATTCTTAAAGCAAAGCACGCTGAACTCAGTTTTGGACTTATCATTTCTATGTGTGTCTTCCAATCAAGATTTTGGTCAATTTGGAGTCCTAAAAATTTTACATTGCTAATTTCTTGTATGATTTGTGTTCCATAATTAATTTCAAGATTTGAGATACATCTGTTTTTTGTCCTAAATTGTATAAAATGGTTCTTATCAATATTAAGTGTCATTTTATTAGCTAGAAACCGTGTGTTTAACTCGTGAAAAGCCTTTGTAGCTATTCTTGATAAATGTTCTTGTGACGTTCCTGTTACAAGTACACTAGTATCATCTGCACTAGTATCATCTTTGATTCATCCTGTCTCTCTCCATAGAAATTGCTGATATATGTACATAATTCTTTGTATTCTTGTTGGATATATTTGTAAAGTATATTTAATTAACTTAACCTTTAAATGTAAATTTTATAATATGATGACGAACCCATGGATCATATATCCCTATGGTGAATAAAGAATTGAATTGATGTAGCGCCACAGTATTTGAACAACCTAACAGAGTATAGATAAAATATTTTATGAAGTTTGTAATTGAAGTTGTATTAATAATAAAAAAGTCAATACTTTTTATAGAAGGAATTTTGGATCATAGTTTGAGAGAGAAGAAATGGACGAGTTTCTTCCAAACTATCTGATTCTGGCAATTGCACATACGCTAACCTTATCTATGTGATCAAGATATTGGAAACTTGACCTTCTGTTGTAGATGAATGCAACTTGGTAAGTTTTATTTCATGTAAAAATTAAGGTTATGAGAATATTATAGGAGAAAATTTCCTCCGACACTGGGACTTGAACCCAGGACCTTTGGCTATTCGCGCCAATGCTCTACCAACTGAGCTAAGCTGGAGCTCAATTCACAGTGCCAGATGGAACCTCTCTCCTATGACTGATTGCCCTAATGGTCTACCTCACAGACAGACAAGTTATGTCATATTATGCAGTACTGTGAGGCACACTAAATAGTGATTTTTGTGACCGGGCTCCCACTGTTATTGTACAGTTAACATTCAAGATAGATAAATAAGCATTCATGAACCACAGATTATTGTCTGTTGGACATGAATGTTATAGGAGAAATATTCCTCCGATACTGGAACTTGAACCCAGGACAATCAGTCATAGGAGAGAGGTTCCATCTGGCACTGTGAATTGAGCTCCGACTTAGCTCAGTTGGTAGAGCATTGGCACGAATAGCCAAAGGTCCTGGGTTCAAGTCTCAGTGTCGGAGGAATTTTTCTCCTATAATATTCTCATGGAATGTCCAACAGAGACAATAATCAGTGGTTCATGAATGCTTATATATCTATCTTGAATGTTAACTGTACAATAACAGTGGGAGCCCGGTCACAATCACTACTTAGTGTGCCTCACCGTACTGCATAATATGACATAACTTGTCTGTCTGTGAGGTAGACCATTAGGGCAATTGGTCATAGAAGAGAGGTTCCTTCTGGTGCTGTGAATTGAGCTCCGGCTTAGCTCAGTTGGTAGAGCATTGGCGCGAATAGCCAAAGGTCCTGGGTTCAACTCCCGGTTCGGAGGAATTTTTCTCCTATAATATTCTCATGTAATGTCCAACAGAGACAATAATCTGTGGTTCATGAATGCTTATATATCTAAGGTAATGATTATTCTGAGGATCTGAAAGTGTTGAAAGAGGAGATTTGAAACAACTCATAGACTATAGTAACTATTTCCATCCTTTAACCTTCTTTTGTACCCTTTATAACCATAGTATTCATAAATCTTATGTGTACAACCCCTGTTTTACACAGGGGATCGCCCAAACATGTTTTCTGGCATTTTCATGGATGTTTATATGATCGGTTCCATATTATGTTGTTGGTTGTGTTTCTTTACGGACACTACTGCTACTCAGCAAATATTATGTTCTTCGTCTTCATATTCTTCATCCTCGTCTTCATTTACAGACCAAACACATTTTATATATTTACCGTGATCAATTACGAAGGCAGCGCCATCACATACTTTGTATACGAAGAGAGTTCTGACTCTGTTTAGCTTCATTGCTGTTTCTAAGCTTAGATTTTTTAAAAAATATAAATGAATTGCCATCGTCGCTTGGGTTGCTCGCTCTATGACATTTTGAAAAGCAACGTCCACTTGATTGTAGAGTTATTCCAAGGTATTTTAATTCCAGAACAATTTCTATATACTGATGGTAACTGTGGCTGTTTTGATGATGATGATGATGATAATAATAATAATAATAATAGATATTTTATTGTCATTGAACTTGTACAGTATTAGACGTCATTCATGAGAGATAATTAAATATCACAAGAAAACCTAATCCAAATTCCTTTTCCATTATTACATTATTTGAATAAAATAGCAATGGGTACTTTTCCTCCGGGGGGGTACGTCGTAGCGTAGTGGTTGAGGCGCTGCACTACAAACCGGAAGGTCGCGGGTTCGATTCCCGATGAGGTCGTTGGAGATTTTCAATTGGCCTAATCCTTCTGGTGGCACTATGGCCCTGGGGTCGACTCAGCCCCTAGCAGAAATGAGTACCGGGAGCAATCCTGGGGGTAAAGGTGGCCGGTGCGTAAGGCTGACAATCTTACCACCTTCAGGGCCCGAATGTCTAAAAACCTGGGAGCCTCAATCTCCTGGAACCCTCTGGGCCTCCATGGCCTTTAACAGGGAACACATTAAGTTACTTTTAATTTTCCTCCATTTCTGAATATCAAATATCATTTTAGTTTTGGTTGTAAGCTTATTGATGTCGAAATATTGGTCTTGGCACCGTTTTTCTGTTAGTTTGCATTCTGTAGATCCTATCCCTATGTCGTCTGCGTATGCATATATGGATATTCCTTCTGTCTTTTGTGCTATTAAGATTTCTTCGGCAGCGAGAATGAAGAGTGTAGGGCTCATTGGGCCCCCTTGCAGAACTCCATTTGTTTGTAGGATGGGCTTTAAATGTGATCGATTGTCCGAAATTCTTATCTTGTTATATTCAAGGATTGACTATGAAACGTGTCCATGCATTCCCCTCTCCTATGGTGTCTTCTAGCTTTTGGATTATTAGCGCTCTGTTTATAAGGTCGAATGCCTTAATGAAGTCTATGAATACTGTATAAAATTTCAGTTTTTGTTCCAATGCTTCCATTATATCTTGTAGTAAAAGTTTTAATGCCGTTATTGTATATCTGAAGCTTCTGAATCCGAGTTATACACTTGTGGCGAGTTTCTAGATAAATGTCCTCTGAGTAAATATGAAAATGACAGAAAAAATGTTCCTACAAACTCGGGCTGGATCTTTCCAAGGATAAATCGTAGGCTCCTGTCTATCATGCCTTTAATTTGGTTGTTTATCATTTTTGTCAGTATATTGAATGGAGCATTTTCGACAGCTATTCCTCTGTATTGGTTTGTATTTTGGGTCACCTTTCTCTTTGTAAAGGACTTTAATTGTGGAGTATCTCCACTGATCCGGAATCCTTCCCAATTCAATGCAATTATTAAATAGTTTTGTCCATAGGGGCTGATCATGACTACCGTGTCCTTTAAATATTCGTTATAAATTCCGTCAGTTCCAGCTCATTTTTATTTTTTGTTTCCGCTTTTGCCATGTTTATGCCCTCTGTTTTCAGCCGCGTCTATTCAATTTCTAATGGAGACTGAGTTTCTTCTTTTGTTCTTGGTGGCGATAGTAGGTCTTCTTTATTTAATAGCCTATGTTTTTGAAGTGCTTTTTCCAGTACTCCATGTTTATGTACTGTGACTGGATTGTCTTTTGGGCCGCAGAGCGAGGTATGGGTCCTTTTGCGCTTCTTCAGCATCTCTTTCACAGTATTCTGATTTCTTATTTGTTATGAGCTTCTTGTATTGTTTTCTTTCTATTTCATATTGTTTTCTCATTGGTGTATCTCCTGGGTTTTCTTTAGTTGGTGTAGTACATTTAATTCTAGATTTCTTTTGTGTGGCATTCCTTGTCAAACCATTTCTGGGCTCTCCTTGTGTTTGGCTGTATCTTTTGAGTTGCGTTTTTGAAGATGTTTTCTATTACTGCTGTTGCTTTTTCTAGTTTCTCACTGTTCCTGGAGTTAATTCTTGTTGTGTTTCCATCTGGTAAGTGCAAGTGCGTATTGATATCTGCATGGGGATGTGTTTTCATGGGGTCGGATCACTTGTCCACATTATGGTTATGCTACCGTCTATCTATGGCGCTCGTTCCGTTGTGGAATATGTAAAGTGGGGATTTGTCGGTTGTTTAAGCCGCCTTCTTCAAGTTTGTTTATTACTAGAAGAGAAATAAGTGACTACGCAAAACAAAAATAGAAATGCACATTTGTGCGCGTTCCAATTATTATCGTGTACGAAGAGAAATTAATTTTTTACAGGTTCAGTAGCGAAAGGTAAAAGTTGAGCATCGAAATGTTCTGGCCTTGCATCGGCTGTTGTGTTTACAACTTCGCTATAATCTGTATTTTGCTGCGGGAGACTAGAAGTTTAGTGCAGTTAATCCATAATAGCGATTCTAAATATGTTAAAATTTTACATTTTTAGTGAGCTGAAGTCATTCAGCGTTCCTACGTACAGTATTTTCATGTACTGTGACGATAAGAAATCCTGAATACTTTTTCGTTTGATATTGCTACAGTATATTTTCGAATCCATTTCTGTAAGTTCTAACGTGCTTTTTTCTTATAAAATCCCCTTATTTTAATCAACATGCTTACACATATTTCCTGGCCTATTTGTTTTTAATTTAGGTCATAGTGTGAATGAACAAATAAGCTGATTAGACCGAAATAAACTTAGCTTACGAGAACAGCTAGGCTAAAAGTTGAAAGTATCAGTAAAATTAAAGCACACCAAAAGATTTCCCCTATTGTATTTTTAGTTGTATCTTATACCAACGACCATATGCTTTAGGGAATACATTGTCAATATGCCGAATGATGACAAGCTTAAAGCTCTTCTGTCAGACTTGGGTCGAGCTACTCTTCGAGGTGTAAGAAAATGTCCTAAGTGTGGGACTTATAATGGAACACGTGGCCTCATTTGCAAGAATAGATCCTGTGATGTGGTTTTTAAAGAGGGTGGGGAGAAGAGAAAGATGTCGACAGAAGCATGTAAACTTATCACCGGAAATGCAACACAGGTAAGCCTTGTATTTTAAATCATCTTATTAATAATTAAGGAATCGCGCACAATGTGCATTATCTGTTACTGTTTATAATAAGTACCACAATCGAAGCCCCCCCGTGTGAAGGGAGTCTGATGGAAGCTTGGAAAGGGGGTCCAGGGTTCAGCCCCTGATGAGGCTGCGTGACAATAGAACATCGGCCAGCGCAACGGAGATTCGAGTTTTAACAGTAGTTTTCAGCACCATTTTAGGTTAATTTTGTTTCTACTTCACGATTTTACTTACATTCAGAGCCTTCATACAAACATAAGGTACTTATAAACGGAATCTATTGGTTCTAAAGGATAATATAACATCAGATTTGGTAGTTTTCCATGCTTTTAAAATGAAAATAGGCCCATCACGAAAAATAGAGTGCTATACTATCCAGTTCGTCGCTGTGGGTGAGTCGGTAGCGTGCCTGCCTTCCACTCTGGAGGCCCGGGTTCGATTCCCGGCCGGGTCGTGGATTTTTCAGTAGTGAAAAATCCCTTTCCCGGGTTCAGGACTGGGTGTTTGTAAGTAGGTTAATATATATATATATATACAGTAAAACCTTGTTAACACGAATTCCAAGGGACTGAAAAATGAAGGGTTCGTGTTAAAAAAATTCGTGCTAACCGGGGACTATTTTTTTTTTAATGAACCAATTACGGTATACACTATCGTAGAAAATACTGTTACATGCAAAAGTAGGCTATGTAATTAGGCCTACCTTTTAAAAAATACAATTTTCTGTTGAAAAATTCAAGTAAGTTGCGCTGTCGCTGATGGGAACGAAAGTGCCTGGAAACTTCAGGGCCAACTGTATTCACAGCTTCAGTAAACCCAGCAGATGATTCGGATGTTGCAGCAAAACATTCTAAAGTGGCTATGGCGGCAAACACTTCCTGGCAGGTGGGTTACAAGTTTTAATGCAACCTATTATGAAATCGTACTGGCTATGCTTGAATGAACAAAAAAATAAAATAAGAAACGCTATAACCCGATTGTTGGCGGCACGATGCTTTATTTATTTATTTAGCCATCCTGTAGACCAGCAGTACTGGCATAGGATAACAATAATAATAACTCCCGTTTGCCGAGCAATTGCACCAGCTAGCATTAATGTTAATCCAATTACTCGTAGCCATTCACATAAATAACCGGGAATTTAATAAAGGTTTACGTTTAACTTCATTTCTTGCATACCTAGCAAAGGAAGAACAGGAAATAACAATTTGGAAAGCTTTGGAAGTTTGTGTTAAATGACATTTCAAGATTCAAGGGACAGAAAAACAGTTCGCAGTTCATGGTAACCGAAATTCGCGTTAACCGACAAAACTTTCATAAGAAACAATACATCTTTGCCAGGACCAAATCTTTGTTCTTGTTAACAGAGTGTTCGTCGTAAGCGAGTTCTTGTTAATGAGGTTTCACTGTATATATATATATATATATAACTACTGGTAGCACTAGATAAATCTTTGCGGGAACGGCCAATGAAACCGGCCAGCCAATGGTGTTCAACTTTTGGGTCGCGTAACCAGTCTAAACTCCTCGCCTGGAATTCTAGTAGAGTGCTATACTAAACTGTAGGCCTAATGGTTCTATTTTTGGTGAAACCCAAATACTTTCTGCGCTCTCGCTCTCCTTCCACTCTCCGCTGCTATGGCAATGACCACTTCCCCTACCTTCCCCTAACCACCCGCTTGCCAGCAATCTTTCCCCTAGCAAAGTAGTGTTCTCAACTCCGGTAATGCAACAGAATATTTCACAATTATAAAAAACAAAATAATATTTCATAATAAAAAAGACCCTTGCACCAAACAGAATATGGGAAAAAATAGTTTTATGCTGCCTGCTAGGCTCCTCCCACGAACTGTCTTAACGCGACCCGCCTCGGAAGGCGGGTTTTAGGGTTTCATCACAGAACAGATTCAATGTGAGACATAATCAACATTGCGCTATTCAGTATGTTGCTCCTAAACTAACATAACGTTGCTAATCTAACAAAACCTGTCACTGACCTAGAATTTACCTATCGTTATTTAACTAAATGCAGAAGCTTTTTACCCTTCCACACCTCTCATAAAACAGCGTTACGACTATCAAAGAAGCCATGGTACAATAGGTGCGCAGGCTCGGAAGCGAGGGGAAGGAATCGGCGGGCTATTCAGGTCTAATCCAAATTCAGAATGCCCTCCTAAATTAATATCACTGTTCATAACCTAACTGCCACTGAACTAGAATTTCGGGAGAATTCAGAATGCCCTACTAAATTAATAAAGTAATTTTACTACGGTACAATTGTAATTTTTGTACCTGTAGCATCAGCACTAAGCAAGTATATACATGGCCGTGATAGGAGATGTAGGGGAACCGGGAAGCAAGCAGTAACGTGCACATTGGCTCGGAAGGGTGGGTTGGCAGGGGAAACGAGCGGGCGGGTGAGAGCGGGTGGAGCTTCGCCGAGGGGCAGCATAAATCTATCTTTCGCCCAGAATACACCTATTTCACAATTATAAAAAAACGCCATATTATGCCACCAGAATATTTCACAATTTATAAAAATGAAATAATATTTCATAGCGAGGCTCAAGGATATAGAACACGTCAGATCAGAATAAACATGCATGTTATAACAACAATATACAAAAGCTGGAAATATTCATTCATATTGAAGAAGGTGTGAGCAATTAAAAATTCCTTAAGAGATCTTTTGAAAGATTTGCATTTGCTTTTAATACACAATAATTTAATGTTTCTTGGAAGTTTATTGTAAGTCTCTATTGCAGAATAATAAGCACCCTTCTGAAAGAGTTTTAATGAATTAGCTGGTAGGCCTATATGTAAATCATTCATGTTTCTAGTTGTACGCCCATGTACAGTCGGTCAAATAAAAATCGTCGGGACTCGTATGCAGTTAAAATTAAAGTTTTAACGCATTAGTTCACAAGTTTCCTATAAAAGACATAACATACAGGTCATTCTCGGAACATATGAGGCCATGCAATAGGAGGGAAAAAATGAACGAGGGAAAAAAATGAACAACGCGGAAAGCGCAACACACGATATTCAACTTAATATATTGTCATAACTTAATTCATTTTGCTTTGTGACATGGCGCCGCATACAAATGCTAGCTTGAGAGAAAGTGTTGTTAGGGCTGTAATTGACCTGCATTTTTCGGCGTCTGAAGCAGCGAGAAGATTCCATATTTCTGAAAGAGCAGCTCAGAGGTGGGTACTTCACTATAATGCGACCGGAAGTTTTCATAGGAAACGTGGATCCGGCCGGCTGTGTATTTAGACGCTGGAGCAAGATGCTAGATTGATCGCAAAAGTTGAACGTAATCCGTTTCATACTGCTGCATCCATGAAAGCTACTGCTCAATTCCCTGGCCAGCTTCAAACCATTAGGAACCAGGTAAGATCTGCAGGTTTACATTCTAGGCGAGCACTCTCTAGAGAAGTCCTGAAGGAAGAACACAATTACGCGCGCCTCGTATTTGCAGTTGAAAAAACTGACTTCGACTGGAGTAGAGTAATATTTTCAGATGAAGTTAGTTTTTCGAGTGCATCTTCGGGCCAGTTCTAGTGTATCGACCATTCGGTACACGGTATGATCCCAAATACACTGCAACTCCTGCAAGGAGTGTCTCAGGAAGGGGCTGGCATGCTCCACCGAATTAGTGGGCGGTTTAACCAGTGGAAATACCGTTCGTTTTCCTGATGGAAACCTTCAGTTCCTTCAGGATAACAGCCCAATCCACACTGCTCGATCGGTTCAAACCTGGTTCGCTGAAAGACCATATATTGAGATGATAGACTTTCCAGCGCGCTCCCCAGATTTAAATCCTATTGAGAATGTGTGGGCGGAAGTAAAGAAGCATATGAGAAGGAATTGGCCAAACCCAACTCCAGCTTAAGAAGCAGAAATATGGGAACTAATTCAAACTGCTTGGGACGCTGTGGCAGATAAGGAAAATTATTTTCTAAACCTTGTAGAGTCAATGCCCAATAGAGTGAGGGAAGTTATAGTAATGGATGGTGGATGGACTTCCTACTGAGTGTGTGGCTCATTTTCTTTTCGCTTATTCTTATTGAAGTTCGTTGTTATGTTTCACTATGTTATCTTCTATTTTCAGTACGTTTCTTATTATTTTATGCCGCAGATACGCATTTGTTGTAAAATCATACTTTCTTTCTTGCTTTCTTTTGTGTGTGTCCAAAATTCGACACCAACAATGATAATTAATTATAATTAATTATTATGTTATTCCAGTCATTACCGCATTTGAAAAAATACACATTATAAATAAAAACAAAAAAATATACAAGAATCCACTGAGGATCGAACCCTGGTTGCACACGTTCAATTTCGATGTTTTGACCATTACGCTATTGCGAACAGATGAGAATAGCCTACATCAGCGTTTCTCAACCTATGGTCCGCAGACACCAGTGGTCCGCGGTGCAAATGGTCCTCAGACAATTGAAAAATATCATAAAGCAAGTGGAAAGTAAAGAAGTAATTTTTATTCCACTTATTTCGTTATAATGACCTATAATTAATACCCCAAATATTAAGAATATATATAGAATATTAGGAGTCCGTAAATTCTTTTAGACATTTTAGAGGTCCTCGGGTTCAAAAAGGATGAGAAACGCTGGCCTACATAATTCTGATGAGATTGTAATATCCAAGCTTGAACATACGATTAAGCCAAAGTTATCGATTTTGCACTACAAGTACTGGCATAAAATAAAATCTTAAAAAAATGCTCCTTGAATAATCATATTCCATGCGAATTTATTAATTATTAATATTATAAGAATTTGCAACCAAGAATATTGAGGATGTGAGACATATAGCCACAGCCTTCTTTACATATTCGTTTTGGAACAAAACTGACTAAATAATCAAGAAAATACATGGAGAGACAAGAGGCCGGTGTGAACCTAACCTTAAATCTTCCTGTACATGCGCATATGCTCGTTCGTGATACTTAATCAAATACTGCCTGACGTTTTTTATTTGACCTACTGTAGGCTACACTGTAATTAAGTTAGTTTGAAATTTATCAATATTATCTACCATATAACTCATTACCGAGTATGTATACTCCCCTGTAAGAGTGAGGACTTTTAATTTTTCAAATAGGGTCAATCCATTAGAAATGAACCAAATTTAATAAAATTTGTTGCTCGACATTTTTGATTTTCCTAATTTTTCTACCAGTTATTTCCCAACTAAAGGTGAGTTCAAAACTATGGTAAAAAAATTTTTGGGCTCATTCTTTTTTTTTGGCAGCCATTTTAAGTTTGCTTTTTAACCATATTTCAGTCGAAAACATGTTTTGCATAAATGTATGTAACTCTGTTAATTTTATAGATAACAAGACAAAATAAACACCAAAATTATCAGAATGAAATGCTCTACATTTTTGTTTTAACACAATATTACCTAAGAAGTGAGGAAAGTGAAGAAAAAAATTCAAATCTACAAATTGAAAATTGACTTAAAACGGGAGTTTTAGTGCCGCAAAATTATTAGAAGGAAGAAAGACTCGCCCTTAATTTTTTTTCTGGTGTAGATCTACTATAGGACTACTCGCTGTAGAAGTTTAAAGCTTGAGAACTTTGCGGTTTTTTTATACAGTTTTTCAAAAATGCCCAAAACCATATTTTGGCAATATTTGAAGTAGAATATCTCAAAAGGGACTGAGTGAAAAATTATGAAATTTACATAGATAACACCTCTTTATGATATAAAGATGTGATATAAATTTGATGACTGAGACTCAACTGGTTCCCGAGTTATAGTGCATCGAAGTTGGCCATAACTGCAAACTATGCACCGAAATTTCAACACTCTTCAAAGCTTTGAGGAAACCAAAAATTTGTCATGTTAACTGATGAAATGTAGCCTACATATACAACTCTTTTTTGTAACAAACTTAGGCTCACAAAAATTTTATATTTAAAATTTAAAAAGTGAATTTTTACTATTAAATTACCGTTAAATTTCGTGTGCCTATAACGCAATTTTTGGCCAAATTCAAAGCACTGTTACTCTGGAACCAGTTGAGTCTCAGTCACCAAATTTATATCACATCTTTATATCGTAAAGAGGTGTTATCTGTATAAATTTAATAATTTTTCACTCAGTCCCTTTTGAGATAATCTACTTCAAATATTGCCAAAATACGATTTCGGGCATTTTTGAAACACTGTATAAAAAAAAGGGCAAAGTTCTCAACCTTGAAACTTCTACAGCGAGTAGTCCTATAGTAGATCTACACCAGAAAAAAAAATTAAGGGCTAGTCTTTCTTCCTTCTAATAATTTTGCGGCACCAAATCTCCCGTTTTAAGTCAATTCTCAATTTGTAGTTTTGAAATTTTTTCTTCACTTTCCTCACTACTTAGGTAATATTGTGTTAAAACAAAAATGTAGAGCATTTCATTCTAATAATTTTCGTGTTTATTTTGTCTTGTTATCTATAAAATTAACAGAGTTACATACATTTGTGCAAAACAAGTTTCCGGCCGAAAAACTGTTACAAAGAAAACTTAAAATGGCCGCCAAGAAAAAAGTATGAGCCTATAAAATGTTTTACTCTAGTTTTGAACTCACCTGATATTGGGGAGTAACTGGTAAAACAATTAAGAAAATAAAAAATGTTGAGCAAAAAATTTTATTCAATTTGGTTCATTTCTAATGGATTGACCCTATTTTGGCAATATTTGAAGTAGAATATCTCAGAAGGGCCTGAGTGAAAATTATGAAATTTATACACATAACACCTCCTTACGATATAAAGATGTGATAATAATTTGGTGACTGAGACTGAACTGGTTCCAGAGTTACAGTGCATCGAAGTTGGCCAAAAATTGCAAACTATGCACCGAAATTTCAACGCTCTTCAAAGCTTTGAGGAAATTATAAATTTGTCATGCTAACTGATGAAATGTAGCCTACATGTACAACTCTTTTGTGTAACATACTTAGGCTCACTAAAATTTTGCATTTAAAATTACAATGTGGATTTTTACTATTAAATTACCGTTAAAATTAGTGTGCGTATAATGGCATTTTTGGCCAAATTCGATGCACTGTAACTTGGGAACCAGTTGAGTCTCAGTCACCAAATTTATATCACATCTTTATATCATAAAGAGGTGTTATCTGTATAAATTTCATAATTTTTCACTCAGTCCCTTTTGAGATATTCTACTTCAAATATTGCCAAAATACGGTTTTGGGCATTTTTGAAAAATTGTATAAAGAAAACCGCAAAGTTCTCAAGCTTTAAACTTCTACAGCGAGTAGTCCTATAGTAGATCTACACCAGAAAAAAAAATTAAGGGCGAGTCTTTCTTCCTTCTAATAATTTTGCGGCACTAAATCTCCCGTTTTAAGTCAATTTTAAATTTGTAGTTTTGAATTTTTTTCTTCACTTCCCTCACTTCTTAGGTAATATTGTGTTAAAACAAAAATGTAGAGCATTTCATTCTGATAATTTTGGTGTTTATTTTGTCTTGTTATCTATAAAATTAACAGAGTTACATACATTTGTGCAAAACATGTTTTCGACTGAAATATGATTAAAAAGTAAACTTTAAATGGCCGCCAAAAAAAAAGTATGAGCCCAAAAATTTTTTTGCCATAGTTTTGAACTCACCTTTAGTTGGGAAATAACTGGTAAAAAAATTAGGAAAATCAAAAATGTCAAGCAACTTGGCCTGGTTCATTTCTAATGGATTGACCCAATAGCAATTTACAAGATCCTCTTTTTTCTTTCTTCTTTTCTAAATATTTTCTCCCTATGGAAAGAGTTTCCACAGAATATGGTTCTGTATCTCATCACAGAGTGAAAATAAGCAAAATAAGGTAGATACACCAATGCCTGACCGTCGAAGAAATATTGCATGTGGCTCCATGACACATAGCAAATTGAATTATGACAATTCATTAAGTTAAATAACGTGTTACGCTTTCCGTGTTGTTCATTTTTCCCTCCCATATCATGGCCTCATATGTTCCGAGAATGACCTGTATTTTATGTCTTTTATAGGAAACTTGTGAACAAAAGCGTTAAGACTTTAATTTCAACTGCATACGAGTCCCGACGTTTTTTATTTGACTGACTGTACAAGTCACCGCTGATTCCATACATGTACCAAAGTGACCAATGAGATTTCTGCACACACCACTTGAATCTCATTCCAAAGTGTGTCTAGGTTACGTGGTTTACGTTTGTACACCTCATCTTTTACTGTGCCCCCTAAGAAGAAATCCAGTGGCATAAGGTCTGGAGAGCGTGCAGGAAACTCGATTGGCCCCCTGCATCCTATCCACTTTCTTGGCAAATTTCGATCCAGGTATGCTTGTACATCCCTATGATAGTGCGGCAGGGTGCCATCTTGTTGGTAATAAAACTTGTCATTACTGTATAATGCAAGAATTGCAGGGAATATGGAATCAGCAAGCATTGTTTAGTGTTTTTTTTTTCAGTTACTTTACCTTCAAAGTGGAAAGGCCCACTGAGTCCCCTTGCAGACAAACCACACCACACATTTACACCAGGAAAATTCACAGCATTTTCAACTGTAACGTGAGGATTATCTTCAGCCCAGTACACACAATTGTGCCTATTGACAGTTCCATTAAATTTGAATTGGGCTTCATCCGACCAAATTATGCTACCCAGAAATCCCGGTTCACGTTTCACCATCTCCTGAACCCATTCACACAAATTGTAACCTTTGTTCTGGATCGTCGTCTCTTAGCTGTTGCACCAGCCTTGGAAGGTACACACGAAACTTCCCTTTTTTCAGAATGTGTAGCATGCTACTAGCACTTACATTACTCTCATGTGCCCCTTACCTTGAAGATTTTTCAGGTGAACGCTGAAACAGTTCCAAGACCGCAGTTGAGGATTCATCACTTGTAGCTGTATGAGGTTGCTCTGATCGTCCTTTATGCACATCACACACTGTTCTGTGAATTTTGAATTTGTCTCATAGACGTGCAATTGTTAACCTTGAAGATGGTTCTGTACTATACTCACGTCTCCACAGTCTTTGAACCGCAGCAATATTCTCAAACTTCCAGTACGGTACCACTTAATTACCTGCTTCTGCGCTTCAAAGCTGAAACGTACGTCTGCCATGTTGAAGTTGGACATTTGTTAAAACATCTGTTAAACGATTGTTGAAATTATTGTTGGATGGTTGTTGAAACAATTATTGGCACGATTGTTGGACGGTTGTTGAAACTATTCTGCAGCCACCTGTTGAAGAAATATAACATTACTTTCTCCCAGAAATTTAACCTTGTAGAAAGGGAAATAAATTTTCTATGACAGTTCAAAGTGTGTATACATTTTTTTTTGAAGCACTCTGTATATAAGCGGCTTTGTCCTGACTGACTGACTGACAGAGAATCAGTTGGATCTAAACTATAATAGGTAAAGACTTGGAATTTTGACAGTACATTCGTTTCATAATGTAAGTGCACACTAAGAAAGGATTTTGCAAAATTTAGATTTTTAATGCCAAATATCAAATTTTTTGAGGAGACTAAATACTTTTCATAAGAAACACACGAGGAATTTGATTGTTGTGGTAAACAGTATTCAATTGTGAAATTAATTCTAGATGGCCTTGCTCGATTGCTATCTTGATTAATTTTTTTACGATTTGCAGAGATCTGATTTTTTTAAACAAAGGTGGACAGAAGGGGAGAATAAATGCACACCTTAATGGGAAAACATTGAATGATTTGGATGAAACACAGTATGCGGGCTTTTGATTTGTTTTTTCCAAAGGCGCACTTTATTTGTGAAATGCATGTCGAACCCAGGTTTTTAGTTTTTAAAAGCTATTAATCATTATAATAGAATTGCTTATGCATGATTTGGGTAAGGTTCATGAATTTATGGTTCATTTTAATCGCTTCATTTCCAATTGGTATGCCCATATGGCAAGCATAAGATTCATTTTGTTTGTTTAATTATTCATATTTTTAACATTAAACAATATAATTAAGAATAAAATTATGTAATTTCTGCTATTTATATAAAAACAATGTCAGTGTTAATAGATATGATGTTTCAATTATTTTTCTGTTAAATAAATGATTTAAATAAAACATCTAGCAGTTGAGTAAATAATTGTGGGCAAAGCCGCAAGCACCTGCTAGTATATAAGTAATGATTATAATAAATTGTGTAATTTACTTATTTTTCATTTTGAACCACCGACAAATATTAGGCTACCAATATAACATATTGTGGCTGTTTTGTATTCGGTTTCTGTTTGTTCATGAGAATGTAAATGTGAATGCGAATGTACACATAATGAGTTTACTTTGTAACATTTTAAAAGTATAGGCTTTGTGTGTACTGATAGTACTTTTTATCTTTTTGATTGAATCTTATAATTTATAACCTGACATGTCGAAAGTGGGTGCTGGCCTAACTTCTCTTGAGCAACAGCATCCCAGCCTTGAAAACGCCAAAACCGCGAAGAGCTTAGAACATGTGGGATTTTAATCTTGCACAGAAAAGTTGTGTTGGCAGCATTGATTCCAACCTTAGGTTCTATGTAGCATTGTTCTAGAAGTGACAGATCTATCTCAACCTTACTAGGGTAATTTCAATTGGGTAAACATTTGTAACCTAATAAATTTCCATAGAAATACAGTGGGGGGGGGGGGACAAAATTTTCCGCACCGAGCACTGGAGACAACAAAGTATTAGGTTAGGACAGAGTCTGAAAATAAAGGTTGCAACCATCACTGATCATAGTATTACAGTATTACTATTCTATTGAGCATAACTATCAACAGGAAATTAGAAAAATAAAATCAGGTAAACTAATATAACAAATTGCCAGAATGCTTTTGTTTAATCAGTGATAATTGCAATTATGATATGCAGAAAATAAGTTATTTTTGTAATTTATCTCTGAGTTAAGCTCCAGATCGATTCATTAAGCAAGGCTTGCGGAAGAAGAAAGGTCTAAAGTTTGATACTTAACCTTAATTCATACTTTTATAAACTGATATAAGAATTTCTTAAAATATGTCAACATTTCAAAAAATGCACTGGCAAAGAACTTCGCTTAATGTACATAAGCCTAATTATTTCACAGTAATATACCATCTTTGTAGGAGTACTCATGAAGTACTCATTTCAACTTGATCAACAAATTGAACAATCATCTGACTAGTTTGATAAGCATATGTGAAGGAATATGTGGGTAGTGTTATTTGTCATAGCTAACTGTATTGCAACTTCCAAAGCCATATATGAACAGTGTAAAACAATATGTTGTCATGAGAACTGATTTGCATTTGATAAATTCTTTCTATGACATATGGTCTCTCGGGATTCCAACCAGGTGAAAATGTTTGTGTAGTCCAAGCTTTCAGCTGCTACTAGCTCTGAGCCATCTTCTTGCAGAGAAGTGAGCTAGGGAAGGTTGATGGAGCTGTTATATCTTGTATAAACCTTATGCACCTATTATTTATGGGGGAACTTGAAAAAAGTGTATATGTCAATTTCCCATACTCAGTGTTGTGTGGATGCAAGAGGAGGTTATTTCCAACATCTCTTGTGATGAGGTACAATGTTATTTTCATTGTAATCTTAACTGTAACTGTGACAACCTGAATCATTACACCATTAGCGGCTTTATTTGCGTAGATAATCCACCCAATCGCTTGGGAGTTAGAGCTGTGGCGGCCACAATGCGGAAACTTGCATGATTGGCCAACTCATATGTGAAGAGCACTGTAGAATTGCACAAGTCAATTATTAATGTATTTAAAACAGTACATGTTCTTATGTAATTTAATTGTACAAATATAAATATACACTACAGTCGAGTTGTTGCACCTAGCAGAGGCAGCTCATACTAGAAGAAACACACCTCTCTGCTATTGTCAATTTATGAAATTTTACTACATCTTCCTGATAGCAGTTCAGCGATGGTATTATAAGACATCTTCCAGTTAAGCTATCTGGAAGTTACGTATCAGGAGGATTTACCGGGAGGTGGTAGTACAGGCGTTAACTGTATACCAAGAATTATCCAAACTTTCCTAAGTCTTAATTAAGAAATTGCTTGTGAATCTTGTTTCCGGTGTGTCCAACAGTCCTTTTTTAAAGGACTGTCCTTTAAAATGGTGACTATTAAAAAAGTCCTTTAATCGTCCTTTTTTTGACTGTCCTTTAAAATGGTGACTATTAAAAAAGTCCTTTAATTGTCTTTTTTTTAGTGCTGTCCTTTTTTCAGCGGGTTGAGAACAGATGTAAGCTGAAAACATGCTGAATTTTGTATTCTTATATTATTGTATAATGTGTACAATTAATTATAAATGTAGAAAATAAGCTTACAAAATTAAAAAGTAAAGAATTAAAACTGTGGGAGGAACGGAATAGCTATGAGGGGTGAAGAGGAGGTCATTTTGAAAAAAGAACATAATAGATAATACATTAAAAAACTTAAATTTAAGCTGAACTTCTCCAAAGAATTCAGCAGGTTTTCAGATTGTTCAGACTCTTATTCAAGGTCCGTTTTCAGTTGCTACAGATGAAAGCCATGATAAAAACAAACTCCAAACTGTACCATATTGTTATTAACGGTATATTAGTATAATGTTTTGTATTTAGCTTCACCCCCCCCCATGCCCCCTTTTTCACTCGGTGTGTCTGTCCTTTATTTTAAAACTTTTCAGTGTTTCTCAAAATCAAAATATTCATGAGTTCGTTAAAGTTTTATGTATATTTATTTTTTTCAGGTGTTCTCTGTTAGAGTTAGAGACAAGGGACCTGATTATCGAGGGTTTGTTCAGTTACCAGTTATTCAACCATCAGACTCAACAGACCCTCTAGACTCAGAAGCTGCTCTTATTAATCAGACTTCTGCCTTGTGTTTTGTTGATACATGCCAACGATCGTTTGATGCAAGTATTCTCAAATGTCATGTAAGTATTCCTCAGAAAAAGCAGCAAGTTTTTAAATCATAAGTTTTGCTTTACAAACAACAAAATTTTTTCTTACCTGATTTAAGGCTGTTAATACTGTGAGTGTTATTTACGCATACATTATTTTGTACTAGTTTATTGAATGGTTCAGTTTGTTGTGCAGACTTCAATTCATATGTGTTCAGGCCGTGGAGAGAAAGCAAGGGCCCCAGGGACAAATTTTCCCGGGCCCCCGTCAAATATTAAAATTTACCACTGAAACCCAGCCTCACCCTTTATAATGTGTGCAACAAAAAGATTATGTAATGATATAACATAATTATTAAGTGCCAGAATGGTATCGGTACTTTATGAGATTGTGTGGTAGACGGGAAAATATCTGCCCATCTGACTGCCTGTCTGTCCGTGTGTCTGTAAGCGCAATAAATAAAATGTACTCTGTCGGATTTTCATAAAACCCTATGCATTTATAACACCCATGGGATGAAGCCTATTGATTTTGGAAGAAATCGGTTGATTGATGCTGGAGTAAAGCCCAATTTTGGGCCTTTTTTATGGTAATATATAGGGCCCAGATTTTTAGGCTTTTTTAAAAGGTATTTTAGCCTTTTATTTTCGTGGAATAGCCCGTTTTAGGTCTTAAACAATTTTGCCATCTTAGTAAAACACTAATATTAACACCAAAAATTGTATTATAATTTTGACATGGTTTCTAGATTTTTAGAAAATAAACAAGTAACTATTCCTTATATCAGCACTCGAAAAATAGCATATTTACCCTTTAATTATACAATTCTTTCTTTTTATAGTATTTTAATGAAAAGTCTGTAATTCAACGAACGAACACTAAGAAGATGGGAATAATTAAAAAATAAATAAATGTTCATGAAAAATGTCAACTTCATTTGAACCGCATATTCACGTTAGTAAAAGTATTTTAAATTTTGATTTCAAAATCCGAAGGAAGAAGCCTGGC
This sequence comes from Ectobius pallidus, assembly GCA_964059195.1. NCBI lineage: Eukaryota > Metazoa > Arthropoda > Insecta > Blattodea > Ectobiidae > Ectobius > Ectobius pallidus. Next base: position 24,410,570 of record CAXKWD010000008.1, read on the forward strand.
AGATAAAATGAAAGATAGCTATTTTTACTTATTTGTTTTTGAGAGGCTTGGCAGAAAATTACTCGACTATCAGTTTTGAAATTGGTGTCTTCCTCAATCCACTGCCAGAAAAGTCCTATTTTTGAAGATTTCTGTTTAGGCATATCAAACTATCAACGGCACAATAAGGGTCAATACACCATGCAGCTTCATTTCCGACCTACAAAAATAAGTAGACTGGAATGTCACAAATTTATTGCTTTAATACACTTCTTTGTCATCGGTCAGCAATGTGTTGTTTGAAAGTTGAAACAACAGTGGATTAGTTGTAGATTTAAAGTATTGTGGAAGGCTCAAGTTTCATTTCCTGCTAAGGCGAGGTGGCACATTTTCGAGTTACAAAGACAAGCGACAAAGCGACATATAAGTTGTTAATTTCAGTGCGTTGTATAAATTTATTTTTATTATGTCTTTTCTTAAAATGCACAAATGTCACATTTATTTTCCTTTGTATTAATTGGAAAATCTATTTAAAAATCATGTTTTTCTGCAAAAGTCCTCTTAGCCCCTAGTTTTTCAGTGAAAATCCTTTTTAGCTCCTAGTTTTCAGCAAAAGTCTACCTTAGCCCCTTTTAGGCCCTTCAGTTCGATTTAGCCCTTTCTAGGTTTTATAAGATTGATATATTCAGAAGCAAGGGGCATGGAATGGAAAAATACATTAAAATGTTTTAATTAGGAACAATTTTATCCATACTACCTGCACGCGATTTCTTGGGCGCTGGTTTTACGGGGAAGTGAGGGTTGGGGGGAACAAAACATAGCTAGTCCGCCAGTCTTTCTGCAGTGTTGTCAACCAAAGAAATCACATTTCAGCAGAATCGCTTGTATGGTAAGCGCACATCAACAGCGTAAGTGTGGATGCCGAATTGGATAATTACTTCCGATGTATCATCCTTGCTATTTTATGTAGTGACATTTAATACACAACGATTTTAATGCAATCCAATAATATAACGTGGTGACGGTATTGCGTAACAATTAGTTACACATCTTAAGGGTTTGGTTATCAAATAAATCATTTTCTTCCGGGAATAGAATATTATATAATATAGGCTCAATATTTTTTACACTGGGTGACTAGTTTTAAGCATAAAGAAGAGTCTTAACAGAATATGCTTCACCATGCTTTGTACAACGTAAAAAGGTATGGCATCTAAAAGTGGAGAAAACTATAGGCCTAATTTTAAACATATTTAATATGTTTTGTGAAAAGTTCGCTCATCAGAGTTCACGGGAGTGTCAGAAATTAGCACACGCGGAATTCTTAAAGAGGTGGGGGAAGTGTTGGATGTACAATGACGTGTTTGTGAAATCAGCAATTCGCAAAATTGTATTTTTTCCATGCGTCAGAAAATATAATGTCTATAAATAAATAAGGACCCTGAGACATAATGAAAGCTTAGTATTGAAGCCACTACATGTCAGGATGTATAGCGTACTTCGTGTTTCAATGTTGTCAGCTCTCCCTACGGAATTGAACGAAACCTACCAAATGAGGACTAGGGAGCCGAGTGCCCAAGAAATCGCACGCGGGTAGTATGTACCAAAATTAATATTTTGAAAATCATTATTTTAAATGCTGAACGTCAGTGAGGCATACTGTTGAGTCCAAAAGGATTTCTGCTTCTACTTTTAAAAATAGCAATTTTTCTTCAAGAATAATCCATTTCAGATTAACTGATTAATTCTGAGTCACTGTTATACGACAGGACAATGCAGATAAAATAAACAAATAAAACATAACTTGAGCTGTTTATCAGTTTTATTTTAGAGCCAGTTTAGAAGGTAAAAAATAAAACCTGGGCCACCAGCCCCTGCTGCCCCCCCCTCTCGATGGACCTGTATGTGTTATATCACTATATCAGTCATAAGTTTTTTTAGAAGAATCATGTGAAATTTGGGTGGGGAAAATGCTGATATAATATAGGCTACAAAGGAAGTCCAAAGATAAAACTAAAAGTAATTTAAAAATCTTCTATCTTCTAAAGTAATTTAAAAATCATCTTCTAGGATGATTGCCAATGCTGCATGTGATCTCAAGGGAAACTAACGAATCCTAAAAATACCTTTATGCCTCATCCCAGTGATTAACAGATTATTTGGTTGTAGAGTCTACTTTCAACATTTTACTTGACTGATGCTCTTCTAGGCCTACAGGCAAAAGGGAAGGTTGACTATATGATATACAGAACAGAACAAAGCCATCTTATAACATAACAAACTAGTTGTATGTAAAAATAATTAATCTTCTAGAATGATTGGCAACTACAAGTGGTCTGAATGGAACTAATGGATCCTATAAAACATTTGTACCTCATGTCTTAGTGCCACATTATCTGCAAGTAGGCTAGGATGTACTTTCAAAATTTCACCTAAAGTAGTAGACAAAAGGGAAGGTAGGTTTCGGAAAATACAATACGTACACTACAATGTTTTTTTACTAAAACAATCTTTATTTTCTTAGGTAATATCCAAATAGTTATACTGGTGAAATTTTTAATTGCAAAGATGAGCTGGCCTATGCATAATAAATTTCTAGTAATAAGAATGGAGTCTGGTTCTTTAATATTGTTATCCAGAATGTAGAATGTTTGTGGCTCCCATTCTGATGCACTTGTCCAGATAAGAATCTATTTTGGAATTATTTTTCATGAGTAGAAAATTCACTTATATCAAAAGTGGCTATTCTTTTGGTACAAGGAACCAAATAGACAGTGAACTTAACTTAATCAAGGTCTTTAGTGAAATGTTACAAGCTCTGCGTTGTCTTCTTCAAACATTTCTGTTACATGAATCTCTTCAGCATGAATGTTCATAAAGGAGTTGTGTTGCACAACAAACTGTCAGAAGTTAATTTTCATAGCTTGTCGGCCAACTGTTCCTGAGGTGGAGGGAATCTGAGGGTGATTGTATAGGTTTTTTCTTTCAAGAAAGAAAATTATTTTAACCTTCCCCTGGTGAGTTCTTTCTCCCAGAGTTCACATTTCTTGGAGAATGTTTGCATCTCAGAATCATCCCCCACTCTTTTCTATCTTTGCCCTGAAGTTTAAGAATAGATTTCATTGAGCTTCTCTGTTAGCTAGAAAGCCAAACTCTCCATGCTATTCAGTGTAAAAGTTGAGGATACTGAAAGTCCTTTGTTATCTCTCAAAAAATTTCACTATTCGTCGGTGGATACCCATTACAAACATATGGGTGTCAAACATGAGACAAAGTATGTTGCAAGTCTGTCAATGGAAGATGGAGAGGAGAATCTTGGAGATTTCCTTAAAGAATTTAATTTTAAACATGGATACCAGAAATAAGATGGGCACAATAGATTGCAGCCCAATTGAGATAGAAATGGGGAGGCTATGTAGCACAACTGAATAGAGAAAGATGGGCCTACTCAGCAACAGTGTGGGGACCCCATTATAGGCAAGAGGAATGTGGGTTGTCCCAAAACCCTATTATCAACTTTATTGGTCGAAACACAGGAAAACCAGGAAACAGTTAAGAAAGACATTAATAGCTCCTAAGGATACTACTGTAAGTTTATTCAAAATTGTGTAGTATTTTCCATAGTACAGTAGAAGCCCGATATAACGCGGTTGATGGGGGACATGGTTTACCCCCGCGTTATAACCTTACCGCGGTATATCGAAATATGACCGAATAAGTGACAAAAATCGACCCCGCGGAGGGGAACATTGGTTCACTAATAAATTACAATGTTATACAGCAATATAAAATACAGTAGTTTTAAAAATTACTCACCAGTTATGCTATTTAATTGAGTCTTGTAACTGATCTCAATTTACAGCTCTTTTTTCGCAGATGGGGCGCAAGAATTTTTCTAATTTCCCGAGAGTAACCTACAACATTTACTGAAATACACTGTAATATTCAGGTATAATATTACCGTTTCCCCGTTTTTTACACGATCAATAATTTTCAGTTTATCTCCTACTGAATATTCTTTCCCTTTCTGCGACATTTTGTATTCCAAACTCACGACTTCACAATCCGAATGATTGATTTAAACTAAAATCATATTTCAACTTTCGTAGGTTTTAAGAATTTCTGGCAGGTGCATATTTTTTTAAAATTTTTATAAAACTACACTATTCATTCCATGTCCCGTTACTTCTGCTAAATCCTTTGGAATGCGGTGGTGACGGTCACTAGCGGGTGAGGGGTGGTCTAACGGTAAAAAAAAAGGTACCGGTACTGCAGAACCGCTCTTTGCAGAATTTTTACTGTTTTAACTCAACTTCCAAAATAAAAATTTTATTTATAAAACTACGGTATATTTTTATTGGGGGACATACTTTCCCCCGTGTTACATCCGAATCCGCGGTATTTCGAACCGCGCTATTTCGGGCTTCTACTGTACTAGTTTATACCTAAATAGTTACTGTCTACTCTTTATATATTACACATTAGATTAGTAGCCTATATTATTGTCGCTGTACTGCCATTAGGTTGTGTGTGCATTTCTGTCAGAAAGTTGAATATGCAACATATGACCTTTTGTTTCTGGAACTATCAGAAAAAATAACACACAACCATATAGAATACACATCTACATTAAGCTTTCAACATACAACCTTTTGGTATACTAGATATTTTGCATTTTGTTTGAAGTGAATGAGCACATAAACTCATTTTCAGTAGAAACTCATCATACGACCTTCTGGCAGTAAAGCGATGTTTTGTGTTACGAATAATTAATAGGAAAACATTATCTCGTTAGAACTAACTTATCTATTAAGTAATCCTCAGAGTTCACCTTGTGATTCACAGGAAGTCTTTGCCCTTATGGGATTAATGAGGTTTATTTTTTATTTGCTCATTGAAGTGCTGCAGTAGTTGTCCTCTGCTGAGCCAAGTGAAATTATGTAAGAAGTAACATACCAGCATATTCAAGAATGAGCTAGTTTTTCAGAGTTCAGCATCTTTAAATAGCACATATTCTCACTTAGTTTTCAATTCTGATTAATAAAAGTATCATAACATCACTTAGTTTTCAAAATATAGAACACAAAGAGTGCATATGAATTGTGCGCTGGTAAGACAATTCGAGAAACTCTCATCTTGTCTGCACAAAGCAAGGAAACAGTGGTTTAAAGTGTTACATCTGTTTTGATTCATACAATTCTGCTGAATAGAACAGTTTTAGATGAAGTGATCAAGAACTGTTATTTTTAGGCTTCTAGAAAATAAATAAAGATTTCTGTAAAGAAGCTGTAAGGAAATATCCCTCTAGAAACTGGTTCTGAAAGTGGAGAGCTATCTACACAGTAACGAAAATGCTAAATTGAAGAAAGGTGCTCCCAAAAGAAGGCTTTCAAAATAAGTCTGTTACTAGATAAAATTAAAGTACAATTCTTATTCTTCGTATAGGCCTAACAATTATCATATATGTGGCATGCGAATCAATGGAAAAAATAATATTTAATAGATGGCTAAATTACCGTGTAAGACCAAAAAGAAAATGACGGATTATTTAATTTCATCTATGAGTAACATGTAAGAAATTTGGAGAAAATACTAAAACTTCAGGTTTTGGAAGTGTTCGGTTTGACATGAAATAACTCATTTATGTCAGGTTTGGATTATGTGTAGTACAAGATTCATTAAATCTTTTCTGTTTGTGGTGCTGAAAACTTGAGTGTAATACCTTCTACTCAGGCACAAGCCTGAGAATTTTTTTTATTTTTAATCTTTACCAGAAAAAGCTTTTGTTCTGTTATAACTTCTTTCTGTTTATGCACTTATGGCAGTTGTGGCTTAAAGCAACATACAACACCAATTAAATGATCTATGCCATTTCCAGAACATTTTATTTTTCGATCTATGCACCTTTAATTGTGTGCTGATTTTTGAAATCTACGACATTAACATACATTTTTGTTCATAATAAGTTATGCATGTACGTTGTGTTTGAATTCAGTAGGAAATAGGCCTAATTAGTCTAATTTTACATTTTATTTGTTTAGGAAAAGACAGCTCCAGCTGCTCCTACTACATGCCAGCATATACAGGCTGCTTTGAGGTGCTATGCAGTAGCACAACCTCTTACTTTAAAAAATTCTGTACTCTCACAACTCAGTGTTGGCAGTGATATTAAGGAGGTAAGCATATCTGTTCACCAAATGAGCTATATATTCCTGTTATTAAATTTTTCTCATATCAGTTACATATAGGTAATTCAACGTACAGATCCACAAGTGCATTATGCATTGAGCCGTTAACAGCTGCGCTCATTTCAAAATTTTTATATGAGTGTCTTAATTACCATTATGAGCAAGTTGCATATGACTGTTTTTGTCTGACCATAATTAAAAGTCTAAGTCTTCAGTTTTTAGAGTACCTTGTACTTCATCAACAAACGACTTGGCTGATCTAGGCGATCATCTATTAGTAATTTCTCATCTTTTTCAATAGATGGCAGGTGATTGCACGCAGGGAATTCATAGCTCTTGGTGTTTTAACCTCAAAGAAATTAGTATGTACTAATTACTTGTACAAGTCAAACAAAAAAATTGGTGTGTTGATGAAACTTGGCAGAAAATTTCATTTGTCATGAGAATAAAGAATCAAAAGAGTCCATAAAAGTTTCTGGGCTGGAGGGTGTTTTTTGGGGGGAGGGAGAAGGTTGGGTTTTGAAACTAAAAAATTAATTTTAGTACAATCTAGGCAGGTGACACATGTTTTTTTTAGTATTTTTGACGCTGGATCGAATGTAAACAATAGAAAGACTATATAATCACCTAGAAAAAGTTGTAGTCCTTTTTATACACTAAAATACTTGTATTATCGATTATAACATTTTACCATTGAAAGCAACCAGAAATGAGTGAACGAAGATAACGAACAACCCAAAATTTTATAGACAAAAATACCATGTAATAAAATAAGTAAGTAGTAGTGAATAATTACAATTCAGTAGAAGCCCCATTTTATGTGGTTGTCGAAGGACATACCTTGCCCCTGCATTATAACTTAGGTAGCAGGAAGGGGATTGTGATTTATCATTTACTATTCTTTGTAATGTAAAGCACTTGAAAATGCTTCACCTGTTTTTCGTCTTTATTCCTTCAGATCATAATATGCTCCTGTATCACTACACTGCACTAGGCCTAAAAAAGTTTAGACAAACTCGCTTTTGATAACACCATTCTTACCATGATCAATTATTTTCCGTCTGTCAGTAAAAGAGTAGGATTTTATTTTTTGTGACATGACAACCTCACCCCTGTATGAATCATACTCTACTAAATGTTCAGATATAATCCTTCATACACTTAACGGTCGCTAGACTTTGACAAAGCTAGGGCATAAAATCCTGTTAGTTTTGTGAAATCTCAGGAATCCAGTCATAAGTTTTGTGAAATCTCAGGAATCCAGTCATAAAAACATACCTTGTTATTGTTTGCACTTATTGACAAGAGAAACCCAGTACTGTAGGTTTTGATACTCAGAAACTCGTTTGCAACTTCGTGAAAAAAAAGCTTTATCAACATTTACATTTTCACATTTTTTCAGGGGACATGATTTACATCATGTTAAATCCAAATCCATGGTAAATTGGACAGTTCTAAATAGAGCTTTTACTGTAGTAAGCAGTAAACAGTGTAATGATAAAGCATTAGCAATAAAATAAGGTACAGAAGAAGAAAAAAAGCTATTGTGCACTCATCATCTCTTTCGTTCATTGAGTCGCCTTCAGAAATAAAGTATTTGGTTCTCCTCCTCCTCCTCCTCCTCCTCCTCCTCCTCCTCCTCCTCCTCCTCCTCCTCCTCCTCCTCCTCCTCCTCCTCCTCCTCCTCCTCCTCCTCCTCCTCCTCCTCCTCCTCCTCCTCCTCCTCCTCCTCCTCCTCCTCCTCCTCCTCCTCCTCCTCCTCCTCCTCCTCCTCCTCCTCCTCCTCCTTCTTCTTCTTCTTCTTCTTCTTCTTCTTCTTCTTCATGTTCTGCGTTGAGCCTTCACACACCACACACCTTGCACAGTCGTGTACATGTAATTTCACTCTTCTTGCATCTGTATTGTACATGACACCAACTTCAGAATGTCTTCAGGGGTTACTTTCAATGTCATTTTAGTGCATAGGAACAAAACTCTAGCTTGTCACGTCCAACTCCACTGTTCAGGCAATATTTACTACCAAGCCACAACATACTTGGTAGTAACATCTATATGAGTGCTAAAGCTCACTGTCTGACGTAGGTGGAAGGGATTTCAATTTGGTACTAGGTTTTTTCAAAGACTTTTGAAAATAGTAGACTGTATGTTGCTGTACAGGAATAAAAATAAAGTTTCTCCAGCTTCTTTCACTTCCATATCTGTTGACTACCTGAAGTTGGAAATTGATATGACTCTCCACAGCAGCCTCTGAATCCATTATTTTTAGGAGATTTTTTTTGAACTTTCCCAAATATAGTACTAACGTGCTTTCACAACCACTAAATGAATGGCCCAGTGTACGTACAGTAAAACCTCGTTAACACAAATTCCAAGGGACCGAAAAATGAGGGGTTCGTGTTAAAAAAATTTGTGCTAACCAGGGACTGATTTTTTTTTTTTTAATGAACCAATTACTGTATACACTATCATAGAAAATACTGTTACATGCAAAAGTAGGCTATGTAATTAGGCCTACCTTTAAAAAAGATAATTTCTTGTTGAAAAATTCAAGTAAGTTGAGCTGTCGCTGATGGGAACGAAAGTGCCTGGAAACTTCACGGCCAACTGTATTCACAGCTTCAGTAAACTCAGCAGATGATTCGGATGTTGCAGCAAAACATTCTAAAGTGGCTATGGCGGCAAACACTTCCTGGCAGGTGGGTTACAAGTTTTAATTCAACATATGATGAAATCGTACTGGTTATGTTTGAATGAACAGAAAAATAAAATAAGAAACGTTATAACCCGATTGTTGGTGGCACGATGCTTTATTTATTTATTTAGCCATCCTGTAGACCAGCAGTACTGGCATTGGATAACAATAACAATAACTCCCGTTTGTCGAGTGATTGCACCAGCTAGCGTTAATGTTAATCCAATTACTCGTAGCCATTCACATAAATAACCGGGAATTTAATAAAGGTTTACGTTTAACTTCATTTCTTGCATACCTAGCGAAGGAAGAACAGGAAATAACAATTTGAAAAGCTTTGGAAGTTTGTGTTAAATAACATTTCAAGATTCAAGGGACAGAAAAACAGTTCGCAGTTCGTGGTAACCGAAATTCGCGTTAACCGACAAAACTTTCATAAGAAACAATACATCTTTTCCGGGACCAAATCTTTGTTCTTGTTAACAGAGTGTTCGTCGTAAGCGAGTTCTTGCTAACGAGGTTTTACTGTAGTTGTAAATGTTTGAACACCGCTGTTGTAGGGATGTTGATAAAAGTAGTCTGAAATTATAGGATCTTCTTGGCTTCCAGGTATCTGCCACATCATATTTAAGATGTCTGCCGACGTTTCGACCATCTTGCTGGTCTTTATCAAGGCTACTGCAGCTCGCTACAAAAAGTCTTCTGTATATATAGCGGCAGTTTATATTTCCTTGCCAGCCAATCAAATCTCACTATTGTGAGTGCTCTGTTGTGATTGGTCCCATCCCATGGAAGGAAAAAGCGTTCCTTTTCAGGAACAGTTATTTTCAGTAGGATGCAGTTGTTGGGTCCATATCCTTGATAACTTCTGGTCCTCATCCCGATTGATATTGTTCAGATACTTAATGATCTCTATGGCCTCCCTTATTTTCCTGTTTCCTGTATGTGACTGTGGCCAGAATCTTAATTTTGTTGAACTCAGTGGCATGTTTCATGTCTTCAGAGTGTTCAACTACTGCTGACTTCTTTGTTTGGAGTGCCTTCATTACACTTGCTCTCTTAATCTCTCTCCCACTGTTCAACTGGTCTCTCCAATGTACTCATGTTGGCAGCTGCAGGGGATGACATGGACCCTGGATCTTCGTAATGGTGGCTGCAGGGGATGACATGGACCCTGGATCTTTGTAATGGTGGCAAACGGTCTTTCTCTTTTCTGATCAAGTTGCCAGTGCTGTTTGTAGAGTAGAAGATGGCTTGTATGATGTATGAACTTAGCAATCTTTTGCCTTTTTTTCCTGTGATAGCAAGTCTGCAAGAGATAACTGGCGTTTCGTATGATTCTTTTGTTTCATACATTTGTGTGTATTCCTTGCAATATGTGTTATAAATGTGCCTTGTCTCTCGAACTCCATTCTTTTATCCCAAAATTTGCACATCAGAATTTTATTAATTTCACAAAGAACCATTCCTTTCTAAATTCGGCTGCCCGAGTTTGCACAGAAACACTAGTTTTCAGCATTTTTAACACTTCTGATGGAAAACAACTTTATTTTGAATAATGCATGCATGGGTCATATCTGCTAGGAAGATGCATTAGGGGTTGGTGTTCTTCATCGGCACACCCAACATGCAAGCCATAACTGGTGATCTGATGGGGAAGTACTGTGTACAGAACATGTTATGACATGCTGCACTGGTTTGCTAAGTACAGTGCCTCCTGGAATCAACAGTGAATTGTATGTAGTGTTATCAGGTATAATTTTATTCCATGTTTTCTGTGTGTTTTGTGGGTTGTCTATTGATAAGTAACTTGCTTCAAAGCTTCCACTAATAAATTCCATACCCCCAAAATTGCTTGACAAAATTAATTCATGGAGTAAACCATGATTGTTTGAACATTCAAAATTGAAACGTTTCTATCGTAGCAAATTGTTCCAAAATTCTTTCCTCTTTGGCTGCTCCTCTTGAGCAGTTGGATGCAATGTTTTCCTTGAAAGAATTTTCGTTATATTTTTCGAGGTAAGAATGGAAGTTGTGAAAATATTATTAAAATAATACTTTTGTCTTGAGAATTCGTTGTTTTTTATTTTTTGTTCAAATTTGTTTAAAAACCTGGAATAATCCATTGTTTGCATTATTTTTACAATTTCACAATTTCTTTAGGGTAAGAGGTGGAAATTTAGAAAAATACTGCACAAATTTTTGAAAAGAAAAACAATTTGCATTATCGTGTCTCATGAACTTTACGGATCTCTATGTATTATGAAGTCCGCCGGCGTGGTCTTGTGGTTAGCGTCGCTGACTACAGATCCGTCGGCCCGGGTTCGATTCCCGGTACCTCCTCGGATTTTTCTGAGGTAGGGAGGTCTGGTAGGGGTGCACTCAGCCTCGTGATTCCAAATTGAGGAGCTACTTGACAGAGAAGTAGCGGCTCCGGTCATGAAAACCACCAATAACGGCCGTGGGTGTCGGCATGCTGACCACATGCCCCCCAATCCTGCCATCTGCCTACGGGAGATGACGCAGCGGTCGGGTGGTAGGCCAAGTCCCTCCAGGGATGTAGTGCCACGGAGTTTAGTTTAGTTTAATGTATTATGAAGCTTTATCTATTTCCATTGGCCATCATAATTCATGGCATTGGGTTAGAATGAGCATGTTCATATTAATAGGAATGAGACATAAAATTAAATGGTAAAAACGTTTTCTCATTGACTGAGACTAAATGTGTAAGGTAGCCATTCATAAGTCATGGCTCATGGACGTGGTGTTCTTGAAAGGGATCAATAAACTGTTATGCTTAGGGCCTGTACAACGACCACCTGATATCATATTTATCTGCCAGATAGAGAACCTATGTGAAAGTTTGCCAAGAATTACGAATTATGATCTCCTTACAAAATCTGTCTGGCAAGAAACTTCCAAATAAGCTAGCAGGAGGATGGAGTGGCTGACAAACTTCCAACTGCTAGTTAGGGAAGCTCGGTGGAAACAAGATGGCAGCACTCCGAAGCTTCCTGGCCCCCTGAATTTCAGAGTTGATGCTGGAAGATTTAATTTACACAAAAATGTCATTTTATGCTCACATATGAATGAAACAGAATTGCACAAATCAATTAATGCACTTAAAACGATATGTTCTTATGTTATTTAACTGTAAAATACAAATCCGAGCTGCTGCACCTAACAGAGACCTACTGAACTACAACAAACATACCTCTTTGCTCAACGACCTAAGGATAGTTTTTAAAAAATTTACCGCGTTCTTGCCGATAGCAGTTCAGCGGTGGTATTACAAGACAACTTCCAGTTAAGCTATCTGGAAGTCATGTATCGGGAGGAATTATTGGCAGGTCACCATACAGGCCCTTAAGGTCATGGGAACATCACTAGAGCTGTTGGCTGGTGGTGGCTGTAGTCGCTGGTATTTTCTTCCCCAGTTTCTCAAAGTTTATTTGTGTGAGTGTGGCCCGATCTGGCATCCATGGTTTACTGAGCTGGAGACTTCCATCCTTATTAAGGTTGTTTTTCTGAAGTTTAAATTCTATGGCTTCCTTTGCGAGCTGATCATAGTATCTGTATTTTTTCTTATTTATTATATTATTTAATATAGCATTATTTCGTGGAATGGAATCCTGTGGTCAGAGTTTATGAGTGTTTGGCAATAGCATATTTTACCAGTTGAAAGAGTCTGATGGCCGAGTGCACCAATCTCGGTATTCAGAATACCGCGGTAAAGTCGCTTAGTTTACCCTGGTAAAGTCTATTTTCGTTGCATCGTGCTCGGTTTCGACTTTTACCGCGGTAAGATGCAAACCGGCCGTGAAGGTGCTGTAAAGTGAGAAAACCGCTGTTTTCTTTCCAAGATGGAGATCAGCGTAATGTATCATATTTATGATATCTAGGCCAAAAGCTAATTGAATATAAAGAATAATGAGAGACAGGTGGGATCTATTTGAAGAATGAACGATGGTGCATATCTTTGCAAATACTGTGCTGTAACATCGATTGAAATTACCTTCCTTTCTTACCTCAACTAAACCAGGTCCATCGAGTAGGCTAGTGGGCGTAACCACGATTAGTACGATTAGTACAGTATTTGTGGTGTTTGAATTCAAACTTTCAATTCAGACGACATATATACGCAATATAATAATCCATTTTATCCTTATGAACATTTATTACTGAACAATAAGGCAAGAAATAAATGAAAAATGGAAAACCTGTGGGCCTAGGCCAACTTTGCAATGAATGGCTACATGCATCACGATATAGCCTATGTACCAGTATATAGTGTATGTAATCAATTTATCATACTTGCACACACACACGAACATAATTATAACAGCCCTTTCATGGCTATGTAGATGATTTTGCACCTAAAATTTCCACTGGTCGAACGGGAATAAAAGTGAGGCTATGTTGAACTCAGAACAGAGATTTCATGGTGTTGCTTTGCCTTAGATTTCACAGGAGTGAGAATTATTCTTTAAAACATAAATGTTATTTTATTGAAATGTACAGAGAGGTGGGATCTATTTGAAGAATGAACGATGGTACATATATTTGCAAATGTTGTATGTAACCTCCATTGAAATGACCTCATCCAAACCAGGTCCATCCAGTAGGTGTAATCAACTGATTTTCACAATCGTTACATTATCTATGGTGTTTGAATTCAAAGTCAGACATACCGGTATATACCCAATATAATATTCCATTTTATCCTTACGAACATTTATTATTGAACAATAAGGCAAAAAATAAATGAAATTTGGCCTATAGACGAGCCACCGTGACTGGAAGACGTGCAGAGAGAGAGCGAACCTAGCGGCCATGGAAGAAACCAACACAAATCAACACAAACCAACACAAAATTTCTCCATGGGATTTGCTTCATAGCAGAGTAACCGCGATATTTCCAAGCATTAGAGCTCTTTTCTAGTCTCGTGGCGCCTGTCCTATATGCCGTCCGGGGAGCGGGGAGCGGCAAACAAACCAATCCGGAGCGCTGTGAGAAGACAGTGAAAGAAAGAGACAGACGATACTTCTACAATGTTGCCGTGGCAAGTGGCGGTGCGTTTAAAATCAAAATCCATGAAATAGGCCTATAGAAATTCATAATTATGAGTTTTATTCATTAGGTTAATTGTAATTAATTGGCCTACCAGTGTATTTATATTCGTTAATTTAATGGCACAGTTAGGTAACCGACGTTTTGCATAGTCATTTAAGGGTTGCACATGTCCGGCATATAAGTTATCGAAGCTATAACAAGTTATACAAACTTGTATACTACAATTTCTGTAGTAGCATAGCATAGAAAAAATAAACATTCTGTCAACCTCTCCATTGTCCATCTATTCATTTGACGGTGCATCCGTCCGTACGGTAACGTTTAAAGTACCAAATTTTGTGGTTATTTGTTAAGTATCCATGTTATATCTCAACACTGACATGATATTAATATCGAAAAACGAGAATGAATTGTTGCCTAACAAATGAAGCAATGTACGTAAACAAATTTACAATTCCACATATTACCGCTAGGAAAAGGAATTATGAGATATCTCTAGCCAGAATAATTATATTTGAAATTTATAAATCACATGTTACAACCGTCAATTTACAAGAATAGGATAAAACAGTGTATTTACGTGTATTTCCACAGGTATGAGAAATCCAATCTTAAAAAATACAGTAGGCCTACATTGACAAATTTCTCTACCTAAATCATGGGCATTACAAACATTTCGAATATTGTGATGTGGAAAAGAAGCCTTAAAAATGTGACGAATACAGAAAAGATCCCAAACTTTTCACCAATTCACAATTTTGTGTAAACAAAATTATTCAGATCCACCTTTGTGGCGTAGCGGGCCCAAGTTACCTATGTGGGGTTTTTCCAAGGGTTTTCCTCACCCGTGAGACAAAAGTCGGGTAACTGTCGGCAGCCGAACAATGGTGTGACCCCTGTTGTCAGCAAGGGTATCTATTTCATATGACTTTGGCTTAGGCTTATATTCCTTCACGACGGACAACAGTTCGGGTCTGGTAAGATTGGTGTCATGTGGAATATTCTTATCTGATAGCCATGTAACAATATAAGCTTTGCGGGAGTTTGTCGTCGGTATTCTTTCTAACTGAACCGAATGGTAGCTGGCATTGTCCATTACTATAACTGCATTGCTAATATTCTTCTGATCCAGTGTATCTAAAAACTTCATAAACCATTCTTTAAACACCACAGAGTTCATATCAGTATGGTAATCGTCAGAAGTCGGTTTTGATTTTGGTCTGAAAACTAATTTACATTCCTGGAGAAAACCTGTGTGGCTGGATCCTACATGGCAGACAATAATTCGACCACCTTTTCCTACGGGAATTTTTAAGCCCCCTGCAGATTTTCGTGGGTGCGTAATTCTGGTGAATATATGTTTCGTCCAAATAAAATATATTGGGCGAAGGATCCTTTTTTCTTAGATTTTGCATTTTGCGCAAAAAAGTTACCCTAGATGTAACGATATCGGCTCTCTCCATCAGAAATCGTCTCCCATCGTTGCTCTTCTTATATTTAAAACCCATCGATTTCAATGTTCTCCACAACGAAGAAACTCCCCATTGAAAGTTTATTTTTTCCTCCAAATCAATACGTAGTTTGTTCAGAGTTGGATATTCACCCTTCACATAATAACTAAGAATAGTTCTTCTTATGACATCTTTGTCGAACCCGTCGATTGTCTTAATGACATTTCTCCTTTTAATTTTTTTGCGCGGCGATTCAAATGTCACGGAGCCCGACGATTCAAGACTGTCTTTGCTTTCCTTTACGATTCGCTGAACAGTTCGCCTACTGACTTGGCAAGCTTCCGACACTCTCTGTTGCACTTTATGCAAATTTGTTAAGGGAGCATTATTTTCTGCTTCCCTTTGAAAATAATCATGCACATTATTGATATAATCTTTCTGGCTTGACTATGGACTACGGAATTCTTGTTCGCCATTGAAAGATTTTTACACTACAATATTACAGTATATACAACACGATACAATATATACAATGTACACAATATATACAACATGATACACTATACACTATAAACAATAAAATACACTACGTTTAGATAATAAAACACGAGATAACTATTCAAAATAACGATACTCCTAAAATGTGAAATAAGCTCTTTTTATAATGCTGTACTGTATTAAACACACTGTAAGCAACAAATCTAACTGGCAACGCAGCAACTGAGAGAGCGAAGTGAACGTGAAAAATTCATCTCGCTACTGAGTAACTCTCAGAGCCACCGCTAGGTGATCGGTTGTGTGATTGGTCAGAGGTATATTCCCCGCTCTCCACTTCCCCGGACGGCATGTAGGACAGGCGCCAGGAGACTAGAAAAGAGCTATAGCAAACCGCGATATTTTAGCAATGGTGCACAGAGATTTTGAAAATACCCCGGTATTACATTTACCGCGGTAACGAAACGGCTGAGAAAACCGGAGAATGGTGCACTCAGGCATGAGAGGTGCAAAGAACACACGCTCATTCCAGTCCCCCATTCTTGATGAAGGCCATGATATTTTGATGTCAGAAAGCTTGAGCTTCATAATATTGACATGGCTGATAACCTTAGGAATGATTATAAATCTTTTGATTCGTTGCTTTGTTATTGCATTTTTTTTAAGAGCAGAATTTATGATTTCAAGATTTACAACTCCTTAATTAATTTGCCATGGTAAAAGGAGTGGAGAATTGCAACACTGATGAATGTTTACAAAACATTATGTACCAGTATATTTTGTATATTTTTACAGAAATCCTTTTATTTTCGACTAAAATTGTGAAAAACCAATAAGTGTAGCCATGAAATGCTTACAAGGAAATTACTATCGTAGGAGGGGGGGAACTTGTGTATATCTTTCTTTCACTGAAAAGTTTTATTTGATAGAATCTCATTTATCCCAGCTAATATGGACCTGAGCTACCTTATATAGGGGTATGCCATAGCGTAGTGGTTGAGGCGCTGCGCTACAAACCAGAAGGTCGCGGGTTCAATTCCCGATGAGGTCGTTGGAGTTTTTCAATTGGCCTAATCCTTCTGGTGGCACTATGGCCCTGGGGTCGACTCAGCCTCTAACAGAAATGAGTACCAGGAGCAATCCTGGGGGTAAAGGTGGCCGGTGTGTAAGGCTGACAACCTTACCACCTTCATGTGCCGATGTCTAATAATCTGGGAGCCTCAACCTCCTGGAACCCTCTGGGCCTCCATGACCTGTAATAGGGAACACTTTACTTTTTGCTACCTTATATAATTTAATACGGTATCTCAAATAATATGAGTGATTATTAATTGTCTGTTTCATGTAAGTTAACTGTAATGATTAGGCTTATTAAAAATGTTAATTAATGTATGTAGAAAATAATATCTACTAGTGCTGTGTAGAAACTAATTAAATGCTTTATAAAATACCTCATCACTGCTAATCCATATGAAGTTTACATTGGATAAACCTTTAAAGACAGGGATGAAGAGCAGATCTTAGATTTCTTTTTGGATACAAGTCAGGAACAGCCAGGCTGCTTGGTTATACAAGACCTGGATAACTGGGACACTAATTTATAGATTAAAAATTAATGTAGTTTGCATTTATTTTCAGGGAATATATCAGCTGGCAAGTGAAACAGCCGGCCCATTGGTGCAGAGAGTCTCAAAGAATATAATGGCAGTGAAGTGCAAGGCTAGTCCCAAACATCCACTAGGTTACCTTCATTTCAGCTTTTTCATGTCAAAGCTGAAAGATCGCATTGAAAATAAATATTTCTGCAGCTGCACTGCTTTTAAAGTAAGTTAAGATACAGCAGTTACTTAATTTAATGTTATGAGCCTCCTCCCCAGTATTCATCATGATTGCTTTGATTTCAAATCATTTTAATTATTTCTAACTAAAAATACCTTTTTGAGTTTATACGAATAATCATATCTTTAAAAAATATTTCCAACAGAAATATAGGTACTTAAATTGGATTTTGATTTGTTTAATTATATTGCATTAAAACAAGATTTGTTAAATATTTCAGTACCAAAATCTTACTAGTATGTAAAAGGCAGGCAAAGTCCTCAAGTCTGAAGCAAAACAGCTCTGTAGTACATTGCTTAGTGTGCAAAAGTAGAGGAAGAGGACCAGGGCCCAATCCTGGTCTGAGCATGTATTTCGTTTTTGTTTTCTTTTGTTTCTTTCGTTTGTGGTAATTTACTTGAATTATTTTGGGGTCATTATTTTCTTTTAATTATATTTATAAAATTTCTGCAGTTATTATGACCATAAGGTTTTTTTTACCTTGTATTATTTATAGAGATCCTTGAAATTCACAAGATGCAATAACAGAAATTATTCTCATTTCGACATATGTTTTCAAACTTTTCGTTTACTACCCATAACCCCCAAAAACGTATTTTTGAATCACAATGTAATGCGAATTCACATAATAATGCGAAAAATAAACATAATCCTACTTTTTTATCGAATTCCAGCAAAAAATGTTTCATTTGGACAAAATCTTAACATTAATTCATTTTTAAGGAACGTTTCCTTAATATCCTGTGCTTATAATGTCGTGACTTGTCGATAAATAAATGCTTCAGACATATTGCCTTTGAGAGGCAATTTTCGCTCCAAAATGAACTGCTCACTGCACATCATGCAGCCAAGAAGAAAGGACCACGGGATCAACCTCCGATGCGATGCATGTTGCGATACATTCAGAATAGGCCTACACCATGCTGCTTTAAAAATTCTAACTTCTATGGCTTCCCAATTTTTTTTTTTTAGTATGCTGGAATACAAATTCAGTTCATTTTTTAAGAAATGTTTATTTCCTGAATTCTTGCAGATATTAGTACCCAGTTATGAGCATTCACTATGAACTTATTAAAAATTCGAATTGAATAGGTATAAATGTTTCCTAAAATAAATTAAAATACCTGCAGCAAGAAGTTTCAATTAAGTTGGCAATAAAATTACCTGGTTTTTAGTATGCTAATTCGTAATAATTATATTCCATGGATTAACAAATTTACATCTGTACATTGATAAATTTCATTTCTGATACTTGTTTAACATCTGTTGTGATTTAATAAGATTCTGTGCTTAGTACACATCAAAATGGATTTGATTGGTTCCGCCATGTCATATGATCATCTACAGAATAAGAAGAAAAAACTTTTTCATAATTCAAAGTATTTTAATATTATATATGTCAGAATTACATAGGTCAAATTGAATACCGGTATGTGCTTTTGGATATATGCACACCTTAAAATTTCTCTCTTGAACTGTCTAGTAAGGCTTGAGTAATGTTAAAAACATATCATTGGTTAAAGTTAAGAAGTTCCATTTAATCTTAACATTGTTTACATTTAAGATTTTCTTGCATATCTGTGACCTGAACACAAGTAAGATAATAGAATTATACAATTAAAAAGTTGATAAAATTCAATACCTTTCAAGCATGTATGTTCTTATGGTGATGTTAGAAATTTAAGGTGTCCATAAGTAGTTATTAAAACATGTACATTGATAAACTGGATAACAATTCAGTCTTAATGTAATATCTGCTGTACCGGTACTAGGTTTTTTTGTAATACAGTAACCTTCAGTATTTATATAAATTAGAATGTTAGCTCTTTGTGTTCAGCAAATGATATTACTAGGTGTCAGTGTAGTTCAGTGACATGCATTTCGACATAAGCTTATTATCATCAGTCATTTGGACCTGGGAATTTTAATATTTATAATTAGTAGATACACACAAAAAATAACCATATGAAGTTTTTAGCATGAATAGAAAACCAACATTTTCTGTCAATACCTTATACATAATACATCTAACCATCCTTCTAACCAAAAATGGGCAACCCTAAATAGTATGGTCCACAGACTTGTAAGTATCCCATTGAATAAACACAACTACAATAAAGAATTATGGACAGTAATGGCTATAATGAAAAAAAAAATTCAAAATACAAAAGGAAAAAAATAGAGAAACTATGAAACCCAGCTTCACTTTTAAGCTCATAGAATGACAAACATAATGACAAAAGCAATTTGCTACATTCAACTTTACTAACCATATAATACACAAAATTCTTAAACCCTCTTTTTTTAGAAAGAAGGAAAGAGAAAGATACATATTTCTTATTTCGAGAAACTTCCCCCATTAGGAGGCTGCCATGACGACAAAGTATAACAATAGAAACATAGTACATGACAAAATAAAAATTAACATAAAACAAATTAATGGACACACACATTTCATTCATAAACATAAACATGATAATATTATTATATACATGTATATACTAATGAATAAATAAATAAATTCAACTGGTATAGAGATGGTTACGAAGGATTGCTATTGAACCACGTATTGCAGATATGGCCATATCCTGAAGACGTATCCTTTTAAGGCCAAAGGAATCCCAGACTGGACGAGGTGTTGTGGAATTGTACCTCGTGCACCCATCATCAGCCCATGGACAGAGATACGTTCTAGTTTGTATTTAGTCTTATAATAATCAATGGTTGGTTCATATATTGATTTCTTCTCGGCATCAACTTCTTCGGGTTGGCCGTTATGGGTCTCGAAACGTATAGTCGGATCCAGGATATACCCTGCTTTATTAGATGGTAAAAAAGCAATCATGTCTATACGCCGATTACTTCCATCAGTGGCCAGACCGGAAACCTCTTCGTAAACCGAGTAACCATGATCTCTCATCGAGTTGGCTATCATATGTCGGATGGTGTGATGACAATGATTTCGCAGTACCTCCCCTTAGGGACAGGCTCCCAGGACATGGGCAAGGGTTTCATGCTCTCTGTGGCAGCGCCGACAGGGGGTGTTGTCCTGGGATCTACCCGGCAGGGAACGCACCGCGCAAACATTTGCAGTCATTTTTATAGCCTCTCTCCATTCGGCGCAGGATAAACCTTGGTGATCTCTCATCCACTTATTCGCCGGTGTATATTCTCTGAACAGCTCTACACCTTTTCCTTTGTGTGGAAGTTTGGCCCACAACTCGACTTCCTTGTCCCTTAGGATTTGCCGCACCTTCCTAGCATTGGGAAGGGAACCATGTGGAGATTGAATTTGTTCATTTATGTCTAAATCTAGGTCATTAAGCATCTGTGACATTCTTCATCCAGATTTCGGATGGCATTAATATATCCGTTGTTAGCTTGCCTGAGCTTGTGGCATATGTTTATATGCTGTAATTTGGCTTCCCAAGAAGCGCGGAACAAACCCAGGCCTTTAAATATAGTACTAACAATAACCTTGAACAAAAACTACACAACACTACCAGTATTAATGAAAACCGGTAAGAAAAAAGCAGAGTATACAGGCTAAAGTATAAGGACTGCAACAAGCATATTATAACGGTTGAACAGGTCGCACATTTAAACTTCGATTTAATGTACAAGCTACAAACTTAAAATACAACAGAAATAAATCTGCTTTTGCCAAACACTTATTAACAAATAACCATTCATTAAACCCTTTAGAAAACAACCTAGAAACTTTACATAAATAAAAGAAAAGTGAAAAATTGAACATAGAAGCTTTGGAAATATGCAAAATATCATTAACGAAAACACAGTCGACTACAACTGTCTTTTCGAACTCTACATGAACCTTGTACCACATCCCCATACCAAACATAAAGCTAGTAGCCTTCCAGCTCTCACTTGAGGACATCATGCAATAACATAATGTAAGTACAAGTACCACAACACGTTAAAACCACCAGAAAACAATAATTTATCTACTAATTTTTCGTTTGAGTATTAAAATTCCCAGGTCCAAATGACTGATGATAATAAAGTCTTCTTGGCTTCCGGGTATCTGCCGCGTCATATTTGAGAAATCTGCCGACGTTTCGACCATCTTGCCGTGGTCTTTATCAAGGCTACTGCAGCTCGCACCAAAAGTCTCCTGTACATATAGGGGCAGTATTTACAGGAGACTTTTGGTGCGAGCTGCAGTAGCCTTGATAAAGACCACGGCAAGATTGTCGAAACGTCGGCAGATTTCTCAAATATGACGTGGCAGATACCCGGAAGCCAAGAAGACTTTATTGTCAACTCGGGCCGCGGAAGCCTACGATCTTATATGACTGATGATAGTTCACTTACCGGTATGTTTTGAAATGCATCTCATTGAACTGCAGTGACACCTAGTTATAGGAAGAGCTAACATTCCAATTTATATAAATACTGAAGGTTACTGTATTACAGTGTTAGCATATATTCTTATATCAACACATGTTTATATCATTCATATACACAATGTACAGCTGTCGTTTTATATCTGTGCCTCTCGCCGACCGTTGGAATTTTGTTACAAGGAGCAGGTAGTCCGTGTATTCCAATACAAAAGACATCCAGTTCCCTTTCTAGTCATTGCTTGTCCGAGCTCAAATCTGCTGCCCGTTGTAAATTTAACAAACATTTTTGTGCACGCTAGTAGAATCTCTTCTCCTACCAGGAAATAGTCACGGGACAGACCGGCAGAGATATAATACGATGTCTGTAATACAGTGCACGTTGCTTATTGTGATCACTTTGTGTTGCAACTAATGTGATAATATTAACCGTTTGATAACAGTAGCTGAAAGAATTAATTGAAGGTTATTTATTCATATATAAGATAACACATGACAAAATCCTAATTAAAAGCTATTTTTTCATAAGATAATATGTATCATTGAATCATTGAACTACTCATAATACAGTAATAGACTGCAAGGAACTATTTTTCAACCAGTAACAAAATTTTTTAATTGTCTTTGTTTTCCTTCAGGAGTTCATTAAACAAAATTTCATACTCAGTTATGATTAACGAGTGTTTTTGGAAGTCTACTGATCTGTGGTGAACACTCCGTAGCAAAACATCTAATGCCTGTCTGTTCAAAGTCTTGTTGTTTTACACTAGCCATCACTGCATGTCAACACTGTTATCTTCATAAATCAAAAGCTGCAGCTTGACTAAGGGGTGAAACTTGTTTTATTGCTTAAAAGGGGAAATCAGGTAATGCCATCCCTTTGAACTGGTCATCCTGTGATCTGGGAACAGTACCACTACTTCCAATACAACACAATACAGTTCAGTTAGAAATTCAACTTAAAAACAAAATTTTGAATGATGTACACTACTTGGAAATAAAGTCGTAAAAAGGAAAATGTGATAACATAAACCAAATCATTGATTGCAATAATCAGCATTTTCTCAATGTATCAGTATTAATCCTCATGGAAATTCATAAAAGTGACAACATTACCCAATTGATAACATTATTCGCGATTACATTAAGCGGCGTTCACTGTACATAAAAGAAAAACAGTACAAATCTGGGCACAATATCGATACACATAGGCTACATAATCAAAAGTACATAATCAAAATTAAAAGTAAAATCAAGCACTCAAGCAAGCATTATTTTAATACCTTAGGTTATTAAGTGCCAGTATGATACTTTATGAGATTGTGTGGGGGACGGGAAAATGTCTGTCCGTGTGTCTGTACGCACGATAACTTAAATACGCTTCATTGGATTTTAATGAAACTTGGTATAATGTTCATGGGAAGAAGCCTAATGATTTTGGACCAAATCGGTTGACTGGTACCGGAGTAAAACCCAATTTAGTGTCTATATTTAAGGTGCGATAATTCAAATACGCTTTAAGGATTTTCATGAAACTTGGTATACGCATTTATAATGTCCACGGGAAGACGTCTATTGATATTGGACCAAATTGGTTGGCCGGTACCATAATAATGCTCAATTTTGTGTCTTCTTATGGTAATATATCAAAGGTGCGATAACTCAGACATGCTTTATCGGATTTTCATGAAACTTGATATACCCATTTATAATGTTCATTGCAAGAAGCCTGTTTATTTTGGACCAAATTGGTTGATGGGAACCAGAGTAACGACTAATTAAAGTTCACATGTTTTTTTAAATCATGTCTATACTATAATGCCTCATTTCTAATCATGAGGGCTTTGACTCCAATGCAGTCAGATGTTTGTTTATATCGTTGATCAAGTTTAACTTGAGTACTACATGGATACTGTTATATAGGCCTACAGAAGGTATATTACTGTGAAATAATTAGTGGAGTTCTTTGCTACTGAATCTTGTGAAATGTTGACATATTTTAAGAATTTCAAGTTGCAATACATTTAGCTTTGACAAATAACACTATTCCTTCACATATGGTTATCAAACCAGAACGTTAAACTGAGCGCATTGCTGAAATGGTAACGTCATATTCTGGAGGTCCCAGGTTCAGATCCCGGAACGGCCAGTTTAACATGGATTATTAATTTTTTTTATTTTATTTTATTTGAGTGTGTGATTGTCAAGATATCACAAATCTGTAGTTCTGCTGATGCTATAGATCGTCCCAACCTTAAAAAACAGTATTGAGTTAAATGTAGTATTTGCATCTCACTTGCACTCATACGTTCTGCAATTAGCTTCGTCCTTTTCTATCCCGACAATGTTGCCATTTTTCCAAAGTGATAAATGTAATAATGTGATTGAGAGGTCTTATAGAGAATTTTCCGCTCTATCTCATGATGTCAATTGTGAAGTCATAAATAATTAATATGAGGCCTATTTTTCACAATTACGTTAATTTGGCGGAAATCTATATTTTTTCAGATGAATAACTTATCATGTGATAGACAAGAAACCAATAATCGAAACCGACTAAGAATTTTTTCTTGGATTGCCTGATGTTTATAGAAAATCTCTCTTTCCCTTGGCAATAAATTTTACATAAGAAGAAAGCTATATTTTTTTTTATGAAGTGCTGCTTGAAAATTTTCGGATGTTAACACAAAAAAGTTAGTTAGCGAGTAACCTACTTTGTTTTTTATTTTACACTGGTGACTAAGCGAGAAGAAATGTTTATAGATGTCTGAGAAAGTATTTAAAACAAACCAGAGCTCTATATCATGTAACATTAATAAATTATCACAGTTTTCCCGAGCTCGACAATCAGGCAGTCCTGACTCAACGCTGTACAGATTTTGTTTACTCATATGTTTCTCAGATGATCGTATCTTCTTCAGAGCTCAGTGTTATAATGTGATCTGTGTAGTGAAGTTTAACTTATGGTGTGGTTTTTGTGATTTTAAAAATTAAATTTTATATTTATTTTTATTTTATATTAATTATGAATAGAGAAACTAGAAATCGTAGTGTTTGCAAATTGCGCAGTAAAGAGTGAATTATAGTATTAAATATACTTAATTATTTCTTGAAGAAAATGAACGTTACCCAGCCAATTAAAGAGTCAGCAGAAGCTACACGGTGTTCAGAAAGTATACTGTATAGAATAAGAAAAGAAAACACGAAAGGTCCTTTGAGAAGGAATAATACCACTCCCTGAGGATAGTGAACAGGCCTAAAGGAAGGTAATGTATTTTAACTATTACTTTCCTAATCTAATTATATTCTTTAAAATTTGATTATTATAACATAATAATAGTAATAATAATAGCAATAACAACAACAATAGTAAATAATATTATCGAAATGAAATTTAATAATAAATTTAACATTTATAAATTATTAGCTTAAAGGACCCGGCGTCACCTGGTTTTGTATTTTGCTTATACTTCGAAGTCAATTTTAGAGGGAGCCCTCTTAATTTTCAAAATCTAGGCCGTAGAGGAAGAACGACTTATCACAGCCAAGGACTTGGGATTTTGCACCCCATTACTTCTAAAGACCATGGATGGTGGGATTGAGATAAGAAGAGACAGAAATTCCTATTAATCTTGCTTATCTGTGTGTCAAGTCTGGTAAAATGAGCTAAAGAATGTAGATTTAAACGTCATTTAATAGGGATTAAAACATTTAAGTGATTTTTTTCCCAAATTTAGTTTTACCTAAATTTTTCTGTCGGTTCTATTAGCTCTGTGTAAAGTCTGGTAAAAATTGGTCAGAGAATGTAGATTTAAATAAAATTTATATAATATGGGTTGCGATATTTAAAGGAAGGGTAAACTAAAAAAATACCATTTTCTTATTTTAATCTCATCGCACGGAGCTTTGAATTACGAAACGAATGGTGATCTCGTGAACTTCAGGTGCCCAATATTACGCCTTGTACGGGTGAAGTGAAAAGCTGCTGTGACGTCACACCTGACTAACTCGCTAGCAGGACAACAGCTGCTGTAATGCTCGCGCCTGTGTTTCTAATACACCACCAAGTCTCATTTGTGTTTGTTGTTGACAGAGATGCCTGCAATGTTACCTTCTAAGGACAAATCTCGGTATTCACAAATTAATATCACACGAAAAGAAAATGACAAAGAATTATTGAAAGAATTGCAAGGAAGAAAAGAAAATACGGAATGGTGTAAATGTGGGCTGTGTATACATATGAAAACGGGCCACGAAAGTGTGTGTTGTTGGGACTGTGAAGTAATTTGTGAACAGAAGGGGGTTGTAGACTGTATAACACGACATTGCTCATTCGATAGCGTTATTATAAATAAAGATACACTAGTTGCCAGGCGTTATCAGTTAATACTTAGATCTAATACAGTTCAAAAACAAAATATTTTTTCAAGATACGAACAGAGTCACATTCAGATTCAGAATCATCTTTTGCGGTAGTAGAAATTTCTGAAATGCTAAAAGAGCTATCTAATCCAAATCACAATTTCTAGAAGAAACATTCAATGAATCTGTGCAAACATTGACATAAGTATCATTTCCTAGTTCACACTGAACGCCTACGCTGTTAGAAACTGAATTTTCGTCATAAATACTAGATTCCACATTCATGATTTGTCCATTCCCGGATACTGAAGGATTACTGTTCAAATCTTGCAATAACTCTCTCATTTCCTTCTTCCTCGAGTACGACGATTTTCTTTACTTCATTGGCGGTGTTTCAGATTTCCCACGCAAAAGAAGTGATGGCACAGCACTTCTTTTTTAAACAGATTGCGGGGTTTCTCCAGATAACTGTTTTCGTAACTGTACCGAAAGCTCGGTATCATTTTCTTCAAAATGTTGTAAACAAACCGTACTGTATTTAGTTGGAACAAATTTTTCTCGTTTTATTTTTATCAGCCATTGCTTATTTACGTTCGGATGACTTATCTCTGTTGGGAAATCGATGAAAAGATATTTTAAGTGTGTTATCACTCTTCGACGATGAGTTTGTACACCCCACAACACAACAATAAACCATTGTTTGAACAGATACTCACTAAAAAACTGTAACAGTAGACAGAATACTGTGAAATGTCTTTCACCGGGCGAGACTGAGCCAAGCCTTCGTCAAGCGTGACGTCACGCGCCCATCGCTTTACAATAAATATATTCGTTTTGTGATTAAATGTGAAGGTGTAAAACATTTCTAACAGTGAATATCATTTCTTAAAAACATTTTCTTTCAATCCGTATGAAGAAAATGATACTGAATTTTTAGTTTACTTTTCCTTTAAGGAGTGATTTCTTCCAAATTAACTTTGGTTAAAATTTCTCTTGGTTCAATAGGTTCTTTGTATAAAGTCTGATAAAAATTGGTCAAAGGTTGTAGGTATAAATATATATCACAAAATAGGGGTGAAACATCTAAAATGTGGTTTGTTCTAAAATTAGTTTTCCTACCATTTCCTCCTGATTCTATACGTTCTGTGTATAAAGTCTGTTAAAAACAGGTCAAGAATGTAGATCTAAATTTTGGTGATATAATAGGGGTAGAAACATTTAAGGGGTGGCTTCTTGCAAAATTAACTTCGCCTATTTTTTTATCTTGTTTTTATAGGGTCTGTGTGTAAAGTTTGGTAAACATCGTTCAAAGAATGTAGACTTGTAAAAAATCACATAGTAGGGAATGAAAATTTCGCAAGGGGTGCTTTTTTTCGAGAATGATTGTCTCGTAGAATTTTTACTCGATTCTATAGGGTACATGTGTAACAGTTTGCAGATATTAGTCAAAGAATGTAGATTTTTGGGCTTATAGAGAACATATTACTCATGGGGGTTGAAAATAAGGGAAGGAGGGTGTACCGTCGTTCTATCTGCAGGGCACGATTTACAGTAATTATTATATACAACAAACAAATTTCGAGGTTTTCACGCCTATCTAAGAGCTTTTTCACATCATGTGCCTGGTCTTGTGATGTGAGTAGATCTGGCATCAGTGCGCTGCATAAGACCAATACTGTCTTTTAAGGTTGGGACGGTCTATAGACGATTTTAATCTGATTAAAAAAATATTTTCTGCATATCATAATTGCAATTATAATTGTTTCAACAGAAGCATTCTTACACTTTGTTACATCAGTTTAACTGATTTTATTTAACTTTCAATTGAAAAAATAACGATTGTAGTCAAATTTCTTTCTGTTAAGTATGTTCTTGTGTTTGTTGTAGAAGGATCATTTAAAACTACAGTGAACTCCTGATTATCAGTGTTAATTGGGACCATGACATGCACGAATAATTGAAAAAATGGACAACCCAAATGTTGGAATTAACTGGGTGCGATGTTTTGAATTTCCCACACTTTGTTGCTGTATTGTGCATATGACAAAATTAAGAGCGTGAAATGAGAAATCTGACAAACTAAAGTGTGAGAGATTCAAAATATAGTGCGGGAAACTTGAAATAATGGGCAGGAAATTTGAAATAAAGTGCGGGAAACTCAAAATAAGTGTGTGGAATATCAAATTTGCACGCACGGTTAAGCGGCCCACTGTTAATCGTGAATTGACTGTATACTCAGGAATGCATCAAAATGTAAAAATTGCGGTTTGTAATTTAAAAAACAGTAAAATTCACATTTTTCATGGAAAAATGTAAAAATTTGCGTTTTTAATGGGAAAACCTTAAAATTCATTAATAACATCACATTATCACGATCACAAATTATGCATGTCCCTACCAATGGTAAGTTTTTAACATTATTCAAGCCTTACTGGACAGTTAAGACAGAAATTTTAAGGTGCGCATATATCCAAAATCATATGTCCTACTTGACTTATGTAATTCTAACATATACAATCTTAAAATACTTTGAAAGATGTTCATGTTTTTTCTTCTTACCCTGCAGGCGATCATATGAGGTGTCATATTTAATAGTGTTTTAAGGCGGAACCGGTCTAACCCATTTTGATGACATCTATAGATCAAATTTTAAAAATACCACCGCCAACTTAGTAAGCACACCAAAATATTGAAACATTGATAAAAATTTTGCTTAAAATAAAGCTGTTTTCACAGATCTCTAACTACTTAACACAATAGAGGCAAAGACCGAATCCTAAGTTTATATGTTGATGTTTTTGTGGTAAATCATGGGAAGAACTTACTCCCTTGGACACGTCTTGCATTCCTGTCCGTTTGGTGCAACATTGAGGAACAGCAGGACCATAAAATTAGAGCAATGATAGCCAACGCCCTAAAGAAACGTCATACTGTTTATGATGAGGTTCACTGTTTATCAGCTGATTGGTCCTGCCATAGAATTGACATCCTTTCTATTCGAACCAGCTCATCAACGGAATATATCTTCGACCCAACCGTAAGATTAGAAAGCCACGAAAATCAGCCCACAGAAGTTCATATGGAGAAATGTTAAATATATGAACCACAATTCCCTATTTCAAGGAAAAGTATAACCTCAGTACCATTTCAGGAAAGGGACTGATGATTGGAGCTAGAGGCTCAGTACCTTGCTTTGTGGTAAACTTCAGCAAGGAATTGGGCCTTACCTCAGATTTCCTGCAAAACATCGCAGTGGCAGCAGTCAAGGGATCTCTTTCATTATTGAAGAACCATCTGTATTCTACTGTCTCTTAATTGACAAGAATGTTATTGTTGACATACTTTATTAGCATAGAATTAGAATTAGCATACCTCAAAAGTTGTAATTACAGACCTATTAGCTAATTGTACAGTATAGGCTCTAGTTGGGGAAGTTCTGTTTTTATTATTGATTGATTAGAATTAGAATTATCTTACCTCATAAAATCACAATTAGGGATCTATTAGCTAATTTTAAGGTATACTTTGTCATTTCAGGCAACCCCTAGCCGACGGGGAAGTTATGTTGTTGTTGTTGTTATTATTATTATTATTACTACTACTATTACTGATTAATAATAAAAGTATTTATATAAAATTCATATAAAAAGATTGGTATGTACATAACCACATTCTGCTTGATGCATCATGTTATTTGACAGCATATAGAAAATTAGTGGACTTAGGGACTTCCAGTAAATTTTACGTGATGAAAAAGGGCACTGTATAGCAGAGGGTGGCATAATCACAGGACTGATTACACTGCCCAACAAAAAAATAATTTTTAAATGTTTCCTTCACTTCATGAGTCAGTTCTTACTAATTTTGATTTCAGAAAAACGAATATGACAAAGAAAAAATTTTATTAGCTGTAGATTCTGAGATAAACAATAGGTGAAAGTTTTTAATTTCAAAGGATTAAGAGAAAACGGTAAATTTAGCAGTTATAAATATTAATTACATAATGTGCTAACAACATTAAAAGTGTGTTCGTTTTTTTTTATTAATGACAGTTAACATCCTAAATTGATTAAAGAAAACCTACCAGGTCGTTGGATCTACAGAGAATCAATTGGTGGCTTCATGAGATCGCTGTCTTTTGGCTTTTCTCTTGTAAGTGAGTTCTGGAGCATCCCTACACACAAACAAGCAGTAATCCGCAAGCATTGCTTCATTCCAGCGGCCCTGATATCTCCGTTCCATCACAGAAATATCCTGATGGAACCTTTTTTCATGCTCGTCACTGACAGCACCACAACTAGGTGGGAAAATATTGAGATGGGAGTGGAGAAAATTAATTTTTAGGGACATGTTGCATCGGAGTTGGTTGTATTTTTGTAGAAGTACTGTCACCAACTGAGTTTAGTTATCATCTCTTTCAGTGGCGGCCTCTGATCATGTTGCAGTGTTGCACAACGACCAGTTTTTAATGTAAAGAATATTTAGATTTTTTTTTATAGTACTGCATATACCTACTATTAAACTACTTCGAAATCGTCCTTGTGGTAGGCTTTTATTATCTATAAACACGCTTCACGCGATATTTAACAATTTTAAATCATTTAAACATTTAAATGCGCGGGGTTGTCGCTCTCCGAAAGCAACGACTTCCTGCCTCATTCTGCGGGCAAGAGCACGTGCGAGATGCTTGACTGCGTGGTAATAGTCCCGGGGTTTAAAGGTTTTGGGAGTCGCTTTCAATCTGCGAACGAAGGCGTGATTCTTGTCTTCACCGCTAGAGTACGTTGCGTCGGCTGCTGTGTGCAAGCAAGTAAGAGCACGAGCTATGAACTATGAAGTCCCTCACAGAGATGCTAATTGCCAATGTAGTCACTTTGTGGCGAAACCTATATTGCTAATTTCATCGATTTATTAGACACTAAACTAAACTCCCTGGCTCTACATCCATAGAGGGACTAGGCCTACTATCCGACATCCTACTGCTCAATCAAGTATCTCCTCAATTTGTATCAGGAGGCTGAGTACACCCCATTCCAAACCTCCCTACTTCAGAAAAAATCGATTAAGTACCGGGGAACGAACCCAACCTAATATTCACCCACTTACCCATGAGCTAGAAACTTGAAATTTGGCAGCTTTTAGCCTACAACCGACGGAAAATTCCAAAAAGTTCAAAATTTTATTTTTTTACCCTTCAAAAAGAAACTTCGACAATTTTTACAGACATTAATGTTGACCCACTTCCACATGAGCTAGA
Organism: Ectobius pallidus; assembly: GCA_964059195.1. Classification (NCBI taxonomy): domain Eukaryota; kingdom Metazoa; phylum Arthropoda; class Insecta; order Blattodea; family Ectobiidae; genus Ectobius; species Ectobius pallidus. Next base: position 24,442,271 of record CAXKWD010000008.1, read on the forward strand.
AATCTGAAATTTGACAGACTTATAGCTTTTAGCGTGTAACCGACGAGAAAATTCCAGAATGTTCTAAATTTAAATGTTTACCCCAGAAAAATCTTAAAAGTCGTTCCGCAGATTTTTTTAAGGTTTAGTATGGCTAAGTAGTTATTATGGGCTACGGCAGTCTAAATACAATGAATGTATATTCGATAAAGTGTCAGTTACTTTTTCTTAGAACCACACAGAGAGGCAGAGCCCCACTGGGAGTTTGGAGGTAGAGCCCCGAAGAGCAAAGCGATATTTATATATTATCAGGTTATGTATGTAATTCCTGTAAAACCACCCCCCCCCCCATGATGACTGAGTGGTTAGATTGCTCGCCTTCCACCGCTGGGACCAGGGATCGAATCTTGGTGGATCCATGTGGAATTTGTGGTGGACAAAATGGGGTCGGGGCAGGTTTTCTCGTTGTACTTCTGTTTCCCCTGCCACATATTCCATCAGAGCTCTATTCATCATACTATGGCCATTGGTTGCAATAAAAGAATTATAATTCCCGTAAAATAGTGCAACACCCTGTTCCTACACCCACGATCCGCCACTGATCTCTTTTATTCCCTAAAAATTCATGCTTAACTCCCTTGAGAGCTTCCCAAGCTTACTTTTCTTCCCCTTCCAAAAGTAGGTCAAATGCAGGCTGCTTTACAAGTTGATGTATTTGTGGCCCAACAAAGATGCCTTCCTTGACTTGTGCATCACTTAGTCCAGAAAATTTCTCTCTCAAATATTTGAAAGTCTGACCTTCTTGGTTCATGCCTTTGACAAAATTCTTCATCAAACTCAGCTTGATATGTACATTATGGAAGAAGAACGTCTTTTGAATCCACAAGAGGATCAGCAGCGAAATTTTTCTCACTAGAGTTAAGATTTCTTGCAGGCCAAAATGCTTGAATATAATGCAATTTCCTATCCCTACTGTCCCACATACATACAAAGCAACAGTATTTAGTGTACCCTAAATGCATTCCTAGGAGTACAGCAATTACTTTTAGATTGCCACAGATTTTCCACTTAGGTTCAGCATATTTGATTGAGTCGAGGAGGGTTTTCAAGTTCGCATAAGTCTCTTCATGTGTACTGCTTGACCAACAGGAATAGGGGGAAGACGGTTGCCAGCTTTCAAACTAAGCTTGGAGGAGTCTATGAATAGCCTCCATTAAGTGGGATCATGCTTAAAATTCAAACTTTTCATCAAACCATTAACGTCACAGCAAAAAACAAGATTGTTTTTCTTCTAAAAGAAGAAAGCATATTCCGTTGACGTTGTCTGTATTTGGAGAACCTGACACCACGTTGAAGAAGATTCCATTGCTGTAACCTTGACCTTAGAAGTTCTGCCATCTCCTGTGACAAGTCAGTCTCGAATGAGATCACTCAACTCCGATTGGCTCAATCTGTGCGGTTGATCATCTTTTACTTCAAAATCAGGGTCATGGGATGTTGAAGGCTTGTTGAGTTCTTCCTCTTCCATACTGCCTTTATTTTCTACTTCCAACTCATAATTTTGGGGTGGAGTAGAAACTGTCTGAATGTGGAATAGGTCAAGTAGCAGATGGAAGATTCGGGTATTGAACTGTTCCTTTATAGGCGGAGTCAAGCAAAAATAGCAGTCACCTGTATGGTTTGTAGGCTCCCACCAAACCATAGGTACAGCAAAAGGCATTGATCGTTTTTATTTTTCAGCCATTCTCGTAATAAAACTGAACATGAGTTGCAACATATATCTGGGGCCCATGCCTTATCCTGGTCCCGTATCTTCATACCAAAATAATGTAGGCAGTCTTCACAAGAGGCATCAGATTGCGTTTCTGTGACGAAAATGTTATTTCACCACAAATGTAACAAAAATTGTTCACTAAATTTACACATTTCCGTGGCATGTTGATGTAACAAATTTTGCTCTTTAAAACTCTCCACTTTAAAATCCTACACTAATTACAACAAATAATACAAAATTCACCGTCACAACAATAGTGTTTGTGTTTATAATTTACCCACAGCTAGATTACTGTTGAATTTTGACAATTGAAAAATGTACCAACATGCAAAATTTTTTTTTCCCGAAACAGAAAATGTTGACTATATAGAGAATATAAAATGTCACTGTATCTCCAAACCAAGAGCTAATCGGTAATTTCTATGGTGATTTTTGAATTCAGCAGATGGAAATACATAAGAATCAGCTATTTTTGAGCCTGAAACATTTTCATTGTTGGGCAGTGTTATCAGTATTAAATAGGAAAAGAAAAGTGAAATGGAGGTTATTTACCCTATGATTCGTTTTGAGGACTTACCTCTCAATCATCTGACATAGATAAAGAAAAACTTTACTAAAAGAAGCCAGTAGTCTCTGCTTTAATATGTAATATAATATGTGGAGAATCATCATCACTAGCTTGCTCATAGGTGCAAGAGGGACTATTCCACAATATTTTGTTCATGGCAGGAAAAAATATAAACTTGCTAAGGAGGTACAAGATGAGGTTGTAACATCTGTGATTAATTTAATAAAATAAATAAGATACCATTTGCTCAACTAAAATATATTTTATGATCTGTTGCCAAGGCCTTCCGGTGTCTCTACACCATCTTCAGGGCATCTTTTGCTGGCTTGAGGCTTTAATGATTAATAAAGTCCGGATTTTCATGCACTATCAAACTTAAAAACATGCATGCATTCATGCACTATCGTATCTCCAAATATGCACAATGAAGGGCGAAACATGCACTATCAAAAATCCGCACTGTACTGCAATATATTTCAATTTCTCTTAAAACAATATACGAGTTTTTCCAAATTCTCCTCACTTAAACTCGTGCGTTTATCAGTTTAGGACATTCTTGAACGCAGAAAAGGATCTTTCAACTTCACAAGAAGTAACAGGTGCATACTTAAGGGAAGAAATTTGACTTGCTAAGGAGGGTGTTATCGAATTACATGTCTTTTACATTTTTTCCACATAATACGTCTTTCACTGTTTTCAGAAGTTTAAGATCAGGATTTGAACTAAGTACCTTCTTAAGTTTTTCCCTACTTAACTGTCACACCCATTTCTCCACAACAGGATTCTAAAGATAATTATTCAACGTCTTCAACAATGGCTAGTGACTGACAAATTCAAGCAGAGAACATTCTGTTATAGCAGTTTTCTTTCAATGGAAGGTGGTGGGGGTAAGCGAGTCTGCATTTTCTTTTGTAGCCTGGTGTATTATATTACTGTTTATTTAGGGTAAACAGTAGTTTGCACTCTCAAATTCATGCAGGTGGCAGACTCTGTTGCCAAGTCAATAAAATAACAATGGTAATACAACACAACATTTTTTACGTTTCTTTAAAAAGCCGAGATTTTAGGGAGGCACATTAATAATATGCACAGTTATGCATGGTAACTTGATATTATGCACTAAAACCAGATAATGAGGATTTATATGCATTAAAAACGTCTGAATATGCTATATTAAACCAAAAAAATCCAAAACATGCATTATGCAAGAATTTTGCCATAAAAAGGCCGAAATATGCAAACATGCACGGAAAAAATATGGTTATTTGGAATCCTTAAGTTATGTAACGAGTAACTACAAAGTTTGAGAAGTGTTACTGAAGTATATAAAAACATGCATTTGCATGGAAATCCGGGCTCTAATGATTAAATAAAAACTGCATTTCGTCACCTTTATAAAATAAGATAAAATGTATAAAATCTCATAAAATCACTGTCACTGAACTATCTTCTGTTGCTTCCTCGCCGTGTGTCCGTTGTATTTGAATAAATCTGTGATTAAATAAAATCAGGTATGATGATTTAACACAGTCTCAGATGGAGTTAATAGGCCAATATCTGAAAACTTGTATTTTATATGCATAACTCTTACAAGGGAACCGTTCGGGTAGTCATGTCGAAACACATCCTCAAATTTTGCATATTGATAGGTCATCATTGCGATAGACTCATGCCAAATTTAGCTGCTCATATGAACTTTTAATGGATGAAAATTAATTGCAAATCTGGAAATATTGAGTAGCCTCGCACAGTTGTTGGCAGGAAGAGGTTGGGACCTTCTCTACCTAGCTCACACACCGGTGCATCGGTTGTGTGACATTATTGCAGAGCAGGGATCCCGCTCTCTCCCTGTCCTTATCACTATGATAGTGGATAATATTTCAATAAAGAATAATACCCTCCTTTGATACACATGTTTGTATTCCAGTAGGTCTCGTGAAGTAATTGGTACCTGTTTAAGTATTTAGGATTAGCTAAGTGTATCTTGTGTGCTGGTGACATTAGTTCAATTTTTTTTCTTTACTTGGGCGTTAATGAGGAGCAGAATTATTAGTCCGAGTTCTTAACACTTGACTTTTGTCTGTACAATAAATGTCAACATTTAGAATAAGTTGATTGAAGCACTGGTAGGCATATTGTGATTTGCTATGCAAGGGAGATATCTTCAAATATCATGCAAATTGAGTGCCCACACTGCTATAACACCTAAACACACTAACAATCATAAGCAACCTCTCAGTGTCTATACAGATTATATAGTTTTAAGATGCGGAAATGAAGAAAATGAAACAAGAATATGTTTCACTCACAAAAAGTCCTCTTTTCAAAGTCAAAGCTCTTTCAAAGAATATCCTTGAATAGGGTGGAGAAAAGCAAATTTTTGTCATACATTTCAAGTACAGTCTGCCTCAAAAATGTGTGTATTATTTTGTAAAACTGAATTCCACTCTGATCAGCGCTGGCATTTTAGACAGTGAGAAGTAGGTACTGAGTGAATCGGCAGGTGGCATTTTAGAAGCAGCTTCAGTAAACAGCCTGTAACTGAAAGGGTTAATACTAAATAATGCCCAGTAACCTATGTAAGAAATAGTAGTTTACTATTATATCAATTATAGCCCTAGAATACACTGTAGAACAGGGCTTACAACAGCAGAGATCCAATAATAAATATTTGTTATTGAATTCTCAGTTTCAGTAGTTAGGAACCACATGTGCATAGCGTTTAAGTCAATGAAATAGAAGAAAAAAAAATCTGATGTGAAAGTCACATAACTTCCTCTGCCCAAATAAAAGTTAGCAGTATTCACATATCCTTGTACAGAATCTCAAGACACAATTTTACGCTAATTATGCTGTAAATACCTTATAGCCCCTCATTTGAATGTTGTGACTAAAAACACAGGCTATGGACAAACTAAAAAAAAGAAAGAAGAAAAAACAAGTGACTGCAAACGTTTATTGAACTTTCCGCCATTCAGAATAATTTCCGAAATTTATCGAATATTCCCCTCAGATATTTCTTTACTGTAAGCATGGCCAACAGTACATCTTTCTCACTTCACGTACTTATACAGAATAAGAGGCCGTGAATTTCCGCGTATTGAGTTGTTCACCAGGCAAGACAGAGTATCTACAAACAATGGACAGTTTACAACCACACTTCAGAGAATTTTTTTTTTTTTTAAAGTTTCAAATAAAAGTTTTAGCTCTTGGTATAAGCACTCCATGTACAAAATTTAAAGGAAATCGTTAGAGCCGTTTTTGAGAAAATCGTGACAAACGAAAATTTATTCGAGTAAAGTCCCCTAAAAAGTAAGGGAAAGTTGTCGCCACTCTTCGTGTCACAGCCTCAGAAGGTACCTAACCCAAATACAAAATTTTGTTTTCGTACGACTTTCCGTTACATGAGACCGTATTGCAAAGAGCGTGTATTCACAGTGGGTGGCTTATAACTACCCTTCAGAGAATTTGTTCGAAAAAATGTTTCAAATAAAAGTTTTAGCTATTAGTATAAGCAACCCAAGTGCAAAAGTTAAAGAAAATCGTTATAGCCGTTTTCGAGAAAATCGCGAAAAACGAAAAATTCTTCATGTAAAGTCCCCTTAAAAATAAGAGAAACTTGTCACCAATCTTCATCTCGCAACTTCAGAAAGTACCTGACCCAAATACGAAATTTTGTTTTCATACGATTTTCCGTTTTCGAGCTAGCCTGTTCACAGGTATTCCACACAGACACACTGACACACAGACACACTGACACACAGACATGTTTCCAAAAATAGTATTTTTGGATTCAGGGGACTTCAAAACATGTATTTATGCTAAAAACTCAACTTCGAATTTTGGGGTCGAAAACAATACTTCCTCTACCTATAGTACCTATGGTACGGACAGAGGAAGTAATAAATTATGTTAATGGTATATGATTTCAAAAAGATGACTTAATTTGCAACTTCATTTAGTTATGATACTAGCAATCAACCTGGCAGTTCAGGGATACGTTGTAAACTTCTTATTGAATCTCATTGATCTAGGATAGAAACAAATCTCATCTAAATTCTTGCTCCACATATTAGTTTAATTGACAGTGATAACACTCATGAAGTGGCTAACAATAAAATCTGCTGTCCAATGATCCATTGATGATATTTTGTTCAAAGTTATTGTTTCTCATTTGTTTTCCAATTTACCAAACAGTTTGTCACTGCCACACATGTGGTATTAGGGTGACCTGTCCCATTTGGTGATCCCCAGTTCAGTGGTGACTTAATGCCATGGGCACCAGAGAGAATCACAACAGTACATTTAATTGGTTTATGTTGTACTGGTCAAGAACACTTAGGTAAGCGAGGATCTGGCCAGATATTTTCTAATCAATCTCTTAGACTGTATACAATAGTCATACATATATTTTTCCACTGTAGAAATGAGCAACATAGAAGGAGGTAGACTTTTTATATCCCTATAATACAAAGCTACATGGCTGACTCACTGGCTCACTCACTGACATTAATGTTTGCCCACTTCCAGATATGCTAGAAACTTGAAATTTGGCACACTTATAGCTTTTAGCCTGTAACCGACAGGAAAATTCCAAAAAGTTCTTTTAAAAAAAATTTTACCCCTAAAAAAACCTTCAAAAGGGCAGATGCACTTTAAAGTCTCTGCTCAGTTCACATGACAATATGCTTTGCAGTGTTCAGAGAGTGCTTTGGAAGTTGCAATACACTGGGTTATGAAATAATTTCCATAAACTGAGCGAAGTGTCCAAGATGGTAATGTTTTGTACTCTCATTCGGGAGGTCCCTGGTTCAAATCCCGTAGCCAGCCAATTTGACACAGGATTTGTTTCATGGTTTCCCCAGTCGTAAAGGCAATTGCCAAATTGGATATTTACATACTATGAATCATCCTTGTTATTTCATCCTATATCACATCCATTTAAATTAATATCAGTTGAAATTTACTCCATAAAATACACCAATAATAAAATTACTTGTTATTAGCCTTATGGCCTCAGTAATTAAGCACCAACAAAGATGTGATAACCAAATATAAGTGTGGAGTACCTAGTTTAAATATATGTCTGTAGTATGGTTGAATGAAACAGTAGTACATTTCAATAAATGTTCTGGTATTATCTTGTACATGTCGGCCTCGGTGGTATAGAGGCAGCATGGCCACTTCTAGATCCAAAGGCCAAATGGGCTCAATTCTGGCATACAAATCCTGGGCATGAAATCCTCTATACATCACTTTCATACGGCATGGTTTCCATCATGAGCTATGCAAGACTAAGAAACACCACAAGCCTTGTGAAAACTGTGTTTGTGAACTATGCGAGAAACAGTGCGATAGGTATCATATTCTGAAGTGTGACAAAAGAACAAAATCTATCTCAGAGTACTGCAAGAACAAAATATAGTAAAATTACGCGATCTTAATGCCCACTCGGGCACATCTTCCTTCTTTCATAACTTCGTAAGGCATGAAAGCAGATCTTCTTAGTTGGGCAGAGCAGGCCGAGCAGTGAAAAGATCTAATTTGAAGATGAGGCATAGATAAGATAGCTGTGGTGTTATAGGAACCAATATTTTCTGTACCCTCAATTTGCCAGTCTAATTGGAGTTTGTAATATTATTTCAACAATCCATTGCATTCTTATTCAAATAAATAAATGCTGTTTGCAACTTTTAATTTGTTTATATTGGTTTATAGAGTACTAAGATAATTGCTACAAAGATATATAGATATTTACTGGTTCTGACCAAGGTCATTATCCCAGAAAACATCCATCAGCACACATTTTCTTTACATGAATCGGTTAACATGAAAAGTTCTTCACATCTGTATTAAGTTTTCACCTTGTTTTTCTTTCAATCAACCAAAACCATTTTTTCCTTCATTTTAATAACCTTAATAATTATTGTGATAACTTTTAATTAAAAGATTGTGTATATATATATATATATATATATATATATATATATATATATATATATATATATATGCTTTTCTTTTGGGTGAGTAGCTATTTTGAAAAAAAGAAATCCTTCAGTCGGAAGGAAACTACTAAAAATGTTTTATAATCTAATAAAAATATTTGAAACTAAATAATCAAGATAATTATCTAGTTCTAAAATGATGCATCTTTCACTGTTGGTGTTCGTAGAGTTGAAGCTTTCTGGGCTAAGAGCCAAAGTCTAATGGATGTTGATCCATATATTTCATCTGCATCTTTTGTAGACATCATCAGCAGTGGGATCTAGGTCAGGGTGTCCTCTGTAAAGTCTCGTTTACAACTGATGTTGCAGCTGACATTTGGTGAAAATTTATAACTGGTTGGTCAGGCAGACCCATGCTATTGGTTGGCAACGAAGGAAGAAAAAATAAAACATTGAGTTTATGTTTACTGGATTCTGCTTCTCCTTGGTTGTGTTTGTTTAGTTTCTCTTCTTGATTTCTCTCATTTAAAAGTTTTTCTTAGTCCTTGGAAGGGTATAACAGTCAATTTTTATGGATTGCATGTTCCTTTTTAAAGTTCGTTTTGGTTTGTGTAATATATGAGTGTTTTTTTTTTTCTCTTTTTGAATAACATAACTCCTAGATCCTTTTCTTTAATTTCTTATCTTTGCAGCAGAAGTGTTAATGGTCTACGACAGGAATTCCATTTGCATGTTCATTAAATTGAATAATTATTCTAATTCTAACTTCTAACCTTGTTTAAATAATCTCTAATGTTTTAAAAGTATAAATACCTAATGTAGGCTATATTTATAAATGAATATAATTTTAAAACATTTGGTGCATATTCTAAGAACTGCTTGCGAATTTTTATAACAGCTTCCAGCATATTAGACATGAGATAGCATGAATTCTTATTCTAAATCTGTGAAATTTCATTCCAGAGTTTTTCAGTTCTCTCCAGACATTTGACAGAGATGTCCAAGTTGCGTCAGTCAACTTCTGGAATGATGTTTTTGGACCACCAGGTTTGAAGAAATTTACATATAAAATACATTTTTTTCCATTATTAACGATAGGGATGATTTTAAGATGTATTCGAGAGTTCCTGTTTAAAAAATACAGTTAATAAATGATCCAAAAAAAGAAGTAGAAATACTATCTTATATACTGTATCGACTCAGTGCATGCCTATTAAGTCCGTGGATCACTTTCGGTTGAAAATTCCTGCAGGTTTTATTATATGTACCGCAACATAAAAAGTTCAAGTTTCCAACACTAATCATCTTTACATAATCTTCTAGAAAATGAATTAGCATAAAATGTCTCGGTGAGGTAGCTTAAATATTTAAAATGCCATAAGTGCACAAGAATGTAACATATCAATAATGTAATTATAAAAAACAAACTTCAGTATATCATTGATCACAATATAAATGAAAGCATGGATGCATGCTAAATAAATAAAGAATTAATAAATGAATGAGCTGTTGTTTTTATAAACCATTTTAAATACTGAACAACCAAAAACTTGTGCACTTGTTCCAATACCATTCCTTACTACCATATAAATAAAGTGTAATTATCATATATAATTAACTATGAATGATATAATATTCAAGCTTGTAGATTGGGTTTTTTAGTCCATGGTCCCGTCAAATACATTCCAAAGTCCGGCACTAATGTGACACCCAGAGATCTGGCAACCCTACATGTAGTTTCACATAGTTTCTAATGAATATTTGGTTAACTCATGTTTTTTAAATGAGTTATAAAAATGTTGTTGCCTGTGTTCGATGGTGTTTATTACGAGACTTCTAGCTCCCAGCTGTGGGAACTTCTTCAGTGGTTGCCTTATTTATCTCACTGACACCATTTTCAGTGAGATAAAAAAACAACCATTTACAACAACCATTATCTCATTTACAAGTGAGATGAAAAAAAAGCAACCACTGAAGAAGTTTCCTTGCAGGTGGGAGCTAAATGTCTGGTAATAAATACAGTGTGTCCGAAACAAAAACTACCAATAAGGAAGTTTAATAACTCACTCAATAATGAACTTAAGAACACTCTGTTTGCGGTATATGACACATGAACTTCTAAAGTTTGTAATTATGTATGAATCTTTATGTGTGTCCCCCTTGTAGCACAACAGACATCCAGGTGGTACACATTTTCTATCCTGGTATTTGCTAGCATTTGTGGAGTTACAGTTGCAGAAGCAGCTGCAATTCTCCTGCAATGTCGTTAAAATCTTTTCTCTGGGTGAAAACGTAGATAGTAAATAATTCTGAGTGTTGAGTTCTACACTACTTCCAGAAACCCAGCAAGAATGAGGCCGTAGATCAGAACCATTAAAGGAAGAGAACTCAATCACGAAAGAGGGTGGAGGACAGGATAACATTACGAGCCCCAAAACAAACTCCAAATGCTAATAACAATTTTAATACCATTCAGAAGATCAACTATCAGACAACTTGAATATAATAATATTAGTTTAAAAGAAAACATCAACTATCAAAATATATATTTAAATAGAACGATAAACACTGCCCAACTCTAAACTTCAACTACCTCATCTGTTACATAGCAATTGCCAAAGACTAAAGTATGATTAACCTATACCTATTTCCTTTCTTTCGATGAATTATTATTAGATAATTTATCTCCTCCAAGAAGACACAGCATAGAATTAATTCCTATTTAACTACCACACCCTAACATGAAATGTTAAACAATAATTCCAATATATATATATATATATTTTTTTTTTTAACTTGACAAGTGAATTTTACTCAAATGAAATCTAAATATCAGCGAGTACCATCATCTAGCAAGCAGGCCCCAAGGCACGAAGCTAATATAAGTCCGCTGACTTCTTAAATAACTAACTTGGAAAGCCACAGTGGTATTAATTCAAAATAATATATATATAATAAAGAGGTTTACTGAACAAGACAAATTTGGCTTGTTTCACAGACTAATATAAGTTATTTAAAAATATATCCTCAAAACTTCAAGATAATAGAGGGGCAAGTTTACTTAATATAAATATCAAATTTCAGAATACTGCTACAGCTAGCAACTAACCTGAATGCATAAGTTAATAATAAGAATGCTAGCCACTTTTAATTAACTGACTTGAAAAGGTACAGAAAATTTGTTTGAAAATAATATATTTCAATATAAGAGTTTCATGGAAATATATAATAATAATTAAGGAATAGCGCACAATGTGCATTATCTTAACCTACTGACAAACACCCAGTCCTGAACCCGGGAAAGTGAATTTTCACTACTGAAAAATCACCGACCCGGCCGGGAATCGAACCCAGGCCGCCGGAGTGGAAGGCAGGCACGCTACCGACTCACCCACGGCGACGGACTCATGGAAATATTTGTATTAGTTTGGTTATACAGCGACTAGGAATCATTAAAAATAATTCTCAAACCTATCAAAGAATATCAGGTTATATTCCCCTTAATATATATAAGAATTCCAAATTCCTGCTTCACATGGTAAACTATCCAGAATGCTGAATTATTATAAGAATGCTGGCCACTTTTAATGAACTAACTTAAAAGGTACAGAAAAATTATTTGAAAATAATATATTTCAATATAAGAGCTTCATGGAAATATTATATATGTTTGTTTGGTTATACAACGACTAGGAATTATTTTAAATAATTCTCAAAGCTATCAAAGAATATCAGGTTATATTCCCCTTAATATATACCGAATTCCAAAATGCTAATTCACATCAGAATGCTGAATTATTATAAGAATACTAGCCACTTTTAATTAACTGGCTTGAAAAGGTACAGAAAATAACTTCAAATAATATATTAGGAAGCTAACCTGAATATACCCGTTACTATAAGAATGCAGGGGACTCTTAACTAACTAGCTTGAAAGTTTACTGTAATACAACTTTAATACTGTGCATGGCAACTAAGCTGAATGTACAAGTTACTATAGAATGCTGGTGATTTTCAACCAATGAACTAAAAAAAAGAGAAATATTGTTATAAATAAGGCTACAGTGAAAATATAAATATTTGCTTGAAAACTATATCTCCTTAAATGGCAGGATACCTACTTAGCTAACCCAACAGTCTAGAAAAATCCCAAGGAAATTCTTACATAAATGTAAAATGAGTAATTAAACCACCAACCCCCAAGAGTCCACTGGATAAATAATTCTCTGACCTGCACAAAACAACCAGGCATCCCACTAAAGCCTGACCAAGTAATGGTATTCTAATAATAGATAATCTAAGGGAATCTTTTTATAATCCCAAACAATGAATATGAGGGGAATTAATAAAAACCCAGTTCTAATTAAAGTTTAAGGGGAGTTCTGAGTTTTTTTTTTATGTAACATATATTAAGAAATATGGGAACTACCAAACTACTACCTGGAACAGTAGCCACAGCAGAAAATTCCAAGGTAAGTTAAGCTTCATTAAATATGATAACATTGGACCTGCTCCAATATAACCTAATCCAAAAGTGGCAAACGCAATTATATATATTAGGCCTACAAAATGTAATATTCTCTTAGTAACATGGCTTCAGGGCAATAGCTAAAGGGAGAAGGCTACCCTCACTTCTACAATTCATACACAATTTTCTCAGGGACTGTCGGCCATGCAAATTGAGATGACCCATATTCAACTTAAAAAAGAATTAAGTAAAGGTTTCAAAGCTGTACCTAACGTTTTCAAGAATGAACACCCATTAAGTTAACTTCAAGAACAATATATTTTTACACATGAGATAGCCAGCTAATTGAAAATGAAGGGAATCAAGTAGCATAGATTTCTTTCTTCCGAAACCGAAAGTATTTTCTCAATGTGACCAATCATTCTCTTGAAAATAGAATTTAAAATGGCGTCCAAGTGACGTCATATAAGCTGATTTGGCTATGGCCAAACAATTGGCAACACATCCCCAATAACTAATATTAATGCCTTCATATCCTGCTACAAGACAAATATATGTATGGTTAAAAAACCACAAAGTTATTTCCTATACGACTTCATTTCCTACGTGTAGAATATTATGACAAATCTCGGCGTCAGAGAATCTTGTTTTGAAAGAAAGGTTCTGGTATCATCTGTAGTAATTGAAAAGCATTTCATGATCACTTTAGCCAGAAGGGCTATACACCTAATTTTTCAGCAACTTCATCAATAATATAGCGTAGAAGGAAGACTCATCCAAAATATGCCGCATCCGGAAGGCGAACTCCCTACACCTTGAACGACTCGCTCAGACTGCTTACTGCTTTAACTCAGTGACTGACAACTGCACCGTCCAGAGCGCAGCACAGAGCGGCAGGCTACCAAACAAATGCGACGCGGAGAGCGAACATGAGGCGGATTGTTCAAAATTCGCCTCATAAATCCATGACAGGAGTGCTGTAAACAATGTCCTTTATGTATCCCCAGTAAAACTACCTTCTTCAGAAATTTGTTGTCATTATTGATCTTTGATAACCTATTGACAGCATAATCAAATCAAATTAGTTTGTGCACCAATTGGATCTTGTACCCTTTATGCATAACATCATGGACAATTGACTTTGGCATCCTTAATTTCCTGCTGCAATGACAAACCGATTGGGATAGACTGCACTGGAATGCTGCCTGAATTGCATTGACTTGATTTTCTGACACACTTCCCATGCTGTCGTGTATCTGTGAGAGACCCTGTTTCAAACAGCTGAGTATGCCAAGCTGTTATCGTGTGTCTCTTAGGCATTTTTCGTTGGTGATATTTTCATCGAAATTAATGCTGCACACGCATGGGAACTTCAATTCAACAAGCCAATAACAGCACCCAACTTTCTGCTGCACCATATACATCATTTTGATGTTATGTTCTGAAATAAAACACAAACGACAACAAAATATTACCAACATAATAACTTTAGATGTTGCTTTGTCATGTGTTGCAAACAGCATGTTCCTAGGTTCATTATTGAGTGAGATATTAAACTTTCTTATTGGTAGTTTTTGACTTGGACATGCAGTTTATCATTGAACATCATGAAATATATCTTTATTCAAGATTCTGGCCGTGAACGCATAAGAGTAATGAATGATTTTCTGGTTTAGTTGTGGCAGGCAATTTTCACATTATGAGAAATCAGTGCATGCTACCAGTTTTGGGAAATTCTGTAAATATTGTAAAATTTACATTATCATGAATCATCATTATTATAGGATTCTACTTCAAAAACAGATTTCACAACCATTTAGCATTTTTTCTCTGTAATTGTTGTCATCTTCCCCCTCTCCAAGCCATCCCAGCAACAGTTTATAGGAGTACCTTCTTACAGTAACTGGGCTATCTGCCTTGAAAGATATTGACTTATCCTAAACCATTGACATTTAACATTTTTTATGCAGAATTAGATATTAAATTTTGAAACAGTAACATTGAAAATCTTTGGTATGAGGATCCTGAAGTAGATTAAAATTAATAGTAGTAATGTATATTTTAGTTAATCCATATAGCAGCCTATACATTAATGCAGTATATAGTGAAGCAAAACACACCAGGGCCTTAGAACATTGACACTTGAGGTAATTTCTTGCTTAAAACGAAAGTATTATTTCAGTCATTTAATTTAATTAATTGGGAAAACATTGCGTAGTGGCAGTATTATATACTAAACTTTAAAACATTCAACTTCAAATAATTGTTGTAAGTAGAAATTTACCAAATTAGAATGGACGTTTTGGTGGGTTCCCCATCATCATCAGTTGATCTCCAGAAATCATTTTGTTGTCTACCAAAGTTGTCTGGTGTGAGAATGCCAAACTACATTGTGATTAGACAGTTTAGTTTGCTATATATAATCTGTGTGTGTATATGTCTGCTTATGTTAATTTACTTACCTGCCTGTATTAAATAAAAAACATTCTAAATGAATTATACTGAGCACAGATAAATTAGGAAACACTCATACAAAGAATGGCATAATGTAATGAATATTAAGTAACCTAAATCTTTTTTTTTTCCTCATAGGGTTTTCTCACAATGTTGTGGTTTCCCTCAACCAAACGATACATAATAATCCAATTTTAACTAATTTTGCTTCTCCACTGTTGTCTGTCCATTGAATCTTCATCTTGTTGTCCTCTTGCTACCATGCTTCCCCTTACACCATCCATACAGGAAACAGTCGGCCTTCCTTTCCTTCATTTTCCTTCAGGTTCCCAGTTCATCACCACCTTTGGCAGTCTTCCATTCTTTTCACATGATCCTACCGTCTTAAGCTTTCCTTTTCAATAATTTCTATAACATCTTCATCCACGTTCATTAATTATTTTATTATGGTATTCCTTACTTTTTTGCTCCTTGATTTTCTGGCTGTGGCTTATAGTTTCGCTTAACCTAAATCTTCTTGGAGATTTATACTTGATGTAATGTTTTGCTTAACTGGTACACCTTCCTATGTAAGCTGAATTATCCTCTGGTTTTTATAACTGAATTTAGTCACCTGCAAGTATATTGTTTCATCTATTCTGACAAAAATGGAGAAATTTTATAAAGAGTAGAGTTTTAAATTGATCTAATTGATCTTCTGATGAATCATTTATTTACTTAATTACATTATAAATATCAGAATTTGCCTGTAAAATCCCTTTTAGTTGGGGAGTTGGGGGAGTTAGTAGCATGTCTATTTTCCACCCTGGTGCCTCGGTTCGATTACTGGCTGGGTTGGGGATTTTTCAGTAGTGGAAAATTTCCTTCCTGGTGTCAGGACTGGGTGTTGTGTTGTCCCTTCATCCCCATCCTGTGAGAGGCAATTGAAAATCTCCGTAGTATCATTCTTGCCTGAAAGAGCCGTGGATAAGTTGTAGTCACCATCTCATGGCTTTCAATGGTAATCAATTCTTCTATTCTGTCATCTGTCTCAACAAATGAAAAGTTGATTGAAGTGAAAGATCATAGATGGGAAAATTTAGGTAGCTGAGACCCATAGACTGGTTTTACAGGATGTGTGGGAGTATAAACCTTTGCTTGGTAATTTATACTTTGCATGCAAGCACATGTATTGTTATAGTTATTTATGATGTAAGACCATGATATAGAACTTATCAGGCAAATACGAATTTATCAAAACGAGTGCTAGTGAGTTTTGTTGTTCATAGTGCTCGTTTTGTTATTCATTTGAGCTTAGAATAGTGACTGAAAAAAAAAAAACTCCATGGTAATTTATACAGTAGCGTGATTCAGTCTATTTTGGTTGGCAGCAATTTATTTGAAGCAATTCACTACTTAAACAGTTGAACATCAGAGGAGCATTTGCATAAAAGGCTGACCTATTTGTAAACAAATGTATATTTTTCTTGAAGTTATAGAAAAGCAGAAGGGAACTAATTGAAAAATCCTTTGCTACAATAAGGAATTGCAGACTTTGAATGAATGGGGAGAAATGGTCATAAGTAATGTATTAAGCGAAACAAATATTGTGTTGGCTTACGTTTGAGTTTTGTCAAAAAAATTTAAAGGGCCGATATCTAGTTTATGGATCAAATTTTTATTAGCAAAATAGTTTTTTATGTTATTTTGAATTGTAAATGTTTAATGGGGACACAATAATAGTAGTATTAGGAATAATATGATCTATAGTGGTTAAAATGAAAGACATGAATAATTATTCAATTGTACTAAAGGGAAGAGAAAGACAGTGCCATCTGGTGATATCCTCAATAATTGCTATAACATGCTAATACCCTTAACGGACTCAGCCCATAAAATGGAATTTTACATAGATGGAGAGAGTTCTGTTGAATAATGTTTGTGATTCAAAATAATATAACAAATGTTTTCTACGTATTGTAGGAAGTTTACACAGTGAAGTTAATAATTAGAACACATGAGTGGAGGTATTATACACTATACTTCACTAGATTTTACCACTGACCTGGACATGTTTCGGGATTCTGTCTTTATCCCATTGTCAACAAACTCCAACTGTTGGCGTCGTCTGTTTTCCCTCTGGTGGACATCCTACGAACTTCTTGATCAGATCATCTTCAAAGGGAATGTCGAAGTTCATTAGTTGGTCTGCATTCCTCTGGATGAAGATCTTCTCCCAGACTTAACCAATTTAGGTTCATGCTCAATTTCGTGGTTCATGTTCCATACATGGGCTGCTACCGTGGATTTTTCTAGTTGGGCATATTTGATGTGTCGATGGCGTTCTTTCATCCTAGTTTCTATTTTTCTTTTAGTTTTGCCTATGTACTTCTGGGGACAATCTTTACAATTAAACTGATAAATGCCTGATTTTTTGAGGGGTTGTGATTTGTCGATATTAGTGGACATTAACATATTTCCCAAACTAAATCTATTAATTGGTGCTATGGTGATGTTATGGTTTTTGAATATCCTAAGGAACTTTTTATTTGCTATTGGGTGGTAAGTGATTCCCTTATATACATTTTTATGTTCTTTTTCTGGTTTCAGTGTAGTTGTAGCCTTGATCTGTTTTTGTATTTGATATTTTCTCACTTTTTTATCCACCAGTTCTTTTTGGAAACCATTTTGTTGTGCTGTGCTGATGATTGTCTTGTATTCCCTCTTATATTCATCTTGGTTGAGTGGTTCATTTACTAATCTATGAGTCAGACTATCCAATACTGCATGTTTGTGTTTGATTGGGTTAAAGCTATTGGACTTGATGTAATTATTTGAGTGTGTTTCTTTTCTGTGAATTCCAAATTCTAACTTGTTACCTTGCTTTAATGATCTTAATATCTAAGAAAGGTAGGTGGTTTTCTGTTTGTTGTTCCAGGGTGAAACTGATCGATTGGTCTTGTATGTTAAGCAGTTTCAGTGCTTCTTGTATCTGTTTTTTATTTACTATAGCAAATATGTCGTCGACATATCTCTGCCATATCCTGTATATGTGTGGGAAGGCCGAAGTGATATGTATCTCAAAGTAGCTCATGTACAGGTCCGCTAAGAAGGGTGAAAGTGGATTTCCCATTGCCAATCCATGTCTTTGTTGATAAAACTTTTCGTTGAATTTGAAGTATGTTTGATTAATGCAGATGTTAGTCAATGCACAGTATTCTTGAATTTTGTTATTGCTGAGTCCAATCGATTTTAACCATTTGGTTAAACTACTTATGTACGGACCTGTACAAGAGCTACTTTGAGATACATATCACTTCAGCCTTCCCACACATATACAGGATATGGCAGAGATATATTTGCTATAGTAAATAAAAAACAGATACAAGATGCACTGAAACTGCTTAACATGCAAGACCAATCGATCAGTTTCACCCTGGAACAACAAACAGAAAACCACCTACCTTTCTTAGATATTAAGATCATAAAGCAAGGTAACAAGTTAGAATTCGGAATTCACAGAAAAGAAACACACTCAAATAATTACATCAAGTCCAATAGCTTTAACCCAATCAAACACAAACATGCAGTATTGGATAGTCTGACTCATAGATTAGTAAATGTACCACTCAACCAAGATGAATATAAGAGGGAATACAAGACAATCATCAGCACAGCAAAACAAAATGGTTTCCAAAAAGAACTGGTGGATAAAAAAGTGAGAAAATATCAAATACAAAAACAGATCAAGGCTACAACTTCACTGAAACCAGAAAAAGAACATAAAAATGTATATAAGAGAATCACTTACCACCCAATAGCAAATAAAAAGTTCCAGAGGATATTAAAAAACCATAACATCACCATAGCACCAATTAATAGATTTAGTTTGGGAAATATGTTATCGTCCACTAATATCGACAAATCACAACCCCTCAAAAAATCAGGCATTTATCAGTTTAATTGTAAAGATTGTCCCCAGAAGTACATAGGCAAAACAAAAAGAAAAATAGAAACTAGGATGAAAGAACGCCATCGACACATCAAATATGCCCAACTAGAAAAATCCACGGTAGCAGCCCATGTATGGAACATGGACCACGAAATTGAGCATGAACCTAAATTGGTTAAGTCTGGGAGAAGATCTTCATCCAGAGGAATGCAGACCAACTAATGAACTTCGACATTCCCTTTGAAGATGACCTGATCAAGAAGTTCGTAGGATGTCCACCAGAGGGAAAACAGACGACGCCAACAGTTGGAGTTTGTTGACAATGGGATAAAGACAGAATCCCGAAACATGTCCAGGTCAGTGGTAAAATCTAGTGAAGTATATTGTATAATACCTCCACTCATGTGTTCTAAATGTTTTCTACTTTTTACCATCTTCATCAGTTTGAATGTGTTAATTTCATGATAAAATATGTCTTCAATATAAATTAAA
Source organism: Ectobius pallidus (assembly GCA_964059195.1). Taxonomy (NCBI): domain Eukaryota; kingdom Metazoa; phylum Arthropoda; class Insecta; order Blattodea; family Ectobiidae; genus Ectobius; species Ectobius pallidus. Next base: position 24,461,882 of record CAXKWD010000008.1, read on the forward strand.
AATTCAAGATACTTTATACTGGAAAAGGAGAAACCAATCTGGCATATAATAGCTATTTATGTATCAAGTATGCAAAATATGGTTTTACCGGACGAATCTAGTATTGCGTCCTAGGCGTAAGCCGAGGCTGAAATACAGGATAAATCTGCTAAGTTTTTGCGTACGTGGTGCATACAATATTTTTTAGTAAAAACTCTGTAATTTTACTACAAATGAGATCAGTTTTTCACTCATTTTCAATGATTCTGCATAAAGAAGCAAAGACAATGGCAATTGTATCAATAGTGCATGTTTACAAACTTCGCTGGCTGTGGATTGTTTCTTTTCCTTAAAAAACTTTTAAAGACATCGTTAAGATAACAATGTTGATTAATTAAACTAAATATAATTACCTCAATTGAAATTACACGTCATTTTCGGCATATTTTCTGCAAAGGAACTTATTATGCCTTGTTAAACGAAGCAATCATACAGGAGGCTCATCTGAACTCGCTTCCTTCAACTAGCACTGGTGACGTAGTGGACTAAAACTATGGGGCAGTAATGCACCTCAAGTCCACCTCAAGTCATAAAAATTATCGAATTTATTTCTTAAATTCAAGATTTCTAAATGACAAGGTTTACAATGCTTGTTAATAGAAAATGAACAGTAAAACCCTTAACATATAAAATTGAACTAACGCTGGGAGACACTGTAGAGACTTCTAGGAGCCACAGTTGGAACTATGTCCACTAGGGGTTACCATGGCATCCTTACCCTCAAGTAATTTTACTACTACTTTCCAGCGTGTTAGCAGTTCCAGAAACAGCCACTTTGCGGAGTGTGTACTAAAAAACTAGTTAGAGAACCTATAGATGTAGACCCATCTATTCAACTACTTTATTTACAACAACCAGAATACAACAACCCACAGATTCAGGGCTGGCTCTAGGTATTTTGGGTGCTCTAGGCGAGAAATAATTTTTCTGGCCCCCCCTCCAATTGCCATCTCAATCATACCATTTTTTACCATTTGATTAAACATGACATTTCACATTCTCTAGCCTGGTATTGGTAAGTGATTAAATAAAATTGATTTGAAGTGACAAATTTTGAGAAAGGCTTTTATTTATGAAAACTTATTACATATCTAAATTGTAGGCCTATGGGGATTAGTATAAAAATACATTTAATTGAAAAGGTTATAATTTGGAAATTTGGAAATTTCAGCTTTTTTAGAAACCTAAATGTTGCCGCCCCTAAATGTTTCTAAAAATTTTCTGCCCTAGACAGCTCCTAGTTCTTCTATATGGACAAGCCGGCCCTGTTCAGACTGCAATTGGTTTTTTCAGTTTTTAAGAAGTACCAAGGGTGATTGCTAGCCCCTCCCCCCCCCCCCCCCCCCGAAATAATAGACCCTAACCTTTTGTGAGGAAGGACGTGAAGAAATATTATTTTATTGATGCTTTCAATGTCACACAGTGTTGAAACTCTGCTGGCATTTGCAATATCATAAATTTTCTTCAAGGGCGATATGGGAAAGATCTCACATCATTATACACTTTTATGGAAATTGAAAAAATAAATAAAATTACATACCGGTACAAACATAGAACTATTATTTTTGGAGTATTCATAAAAAAATAGGAAAAGTCAAGTCTTCCCAGGCCTGTGGGATTATTAGATGGTTGCAAGCCATGCTAAAACTGGTTCGGTTGCATGGCATCCAGTAAACACCAAGACTAAATATTAACTGATATACACATAATTAAACATTAAAGACATTAATATTAAACATTAAGGATTAATAACTAGGAAGGTATTAGGAAGGAAAGTTAGCTACAAGTACACATTTGAAGTACTCAGCAATAAGCTGGTGGTTGGTGTCTTCTGGATGCATTCAACTGCCAGAAGGTTAAGATATAGGACCATTTTTCTGCAGATGGGTGGACTACCACGCAAGAGCATTAGGATTCATTAATAATATATCTATGGAACCCTAAAAAAGAAAGGAGATTGTGTTCACTGGCAATATGTTTAGATAACTCACTCAAGGCATGTTAAAAAAGGCAATGTTTCTGACTTACTCTTAGCTCATGGACTAGGGTGACCAAGATATTCTGTTTTTCGCAGGATACTAATTTTTTTTATAACACATCCTGCGGCTTGCAAATAGGCTTGAAGATCTCATAAATATCCTGCTTTTTAGAATTATCTTGAAAAATGGAGTATTTTGTGAAATACATTATTTTACAGTTCCTATAAAGATATTTTTATATGTAATGTAACTTTGTGATTGAAAGGGAATTCAAAGTAACGTTCATAATGGCAATTATGTCTCATTAACTCCTTAAGAGATCAGTAATCATATCACACTATATATATCAATCAGTGTCTTACAGTGACTATTCCATTCATATGTTGCGTGTATGATATTGACCAATAACATTTAGCAATACCAATTGATTATCTTATATATGCTTCCTAGGGACCCAAGGATGCAATTGTATTTGGTAAAATGTCAGCTTGTTACTGAACTCGTAAGGCATCTATGTGTGGTGATTAATACATCACATGCTGCCAGTGAACAGAATGAAAATACATAATTTTTTTTTTTTTACAACATAACTAATTCAGAAATTGAAATAATGTAAATGTGTATTGATTAAAACACAATTTTGATTCGTTGCAAGCTAGTTCATGTGCCTTTATTGCATTCTGATGTTAGCAATCTACACCAATGCTATCTTGTGGTACGCACTGTTGGTAGCATTGGTAACTCGGATCGATTCACCAAATTGATCCATTCATTTAGTATGCTGTAATCTCTCAGTTTGACAGAATATTGACAACAAAATAAGAAAATTGTTATTATTTCCAAAATCCATTACTGGTACATTTTATTTGTGGATTAGTTTTAATAAATTCTACTCGGGATTATGAGTTTCATCAGATAAATTTTCTCGAACTTCGTTCTTGCAAATATATCGATAAGCTTGTATTCTCTTATGGGATTGCCTATGAAAAATAATAATACCGGTACTAGGTAGAAATAAACTATTAAGAACAGTAACATAGTTTTATATGCAGTCTTTTGAATTATTAATTATTAGTTGCATCCAATAAAGGGAGTACCAGTACATTAGTATTAAATTGGTTTGTATAATACTTTTTTATGACCAGTGTGCAAAAATATTAGTAAAATAAAACAAATTGGTGGGCTAGTGTGTCACAATCATTTTATTGATTGGAGCCTGCTTTTTGTGCTGAAATTATAGTCAACCTACTTGTGCAGATAAAGTGAGCCATTGCTATAAGTAATGAAATACAGATTAAGTATTGCATATTAGCACGAACACAAAATGCTGAGCTCTCTCTTTAGATAGACACAATTGTAAAATGAAGTAATCAAACACCTATTATAATTCTACAATCCTTCCCAATAAAATTCAAACTCTTCCATGTAACATTTTCAGTTTCAATATGATGGTGGAGTTATTTGAATCTCCTTTTTGTTCAGGCATTGTTGGGCTCATGTTATTGTTGTTATGCAGGATTGAAAATGAGGATGCATGCATATGTGCATGCTGCATGCTAGCATGCATGTGTGTATGTGTATGGGCAATATTATTTCGTGTGTCATTTTTTATTGGAAGTTTGAAATTAGTTGTTGATTGAACTGTAATGAAAGAATTTGGAGCTGCAGATCAATATAGATGCACCTAGGGTTGGCAACTCTTGAAAGTGGAAAATAAGGGATAAATTCAAAAAATAAGTACTTTATTAATATTCTCTATTTAAAAAAATAAGGGGTTTCACAGTTGAGAGATTACAGTGATTTCCAAACTGTTATCTTTTAAATTCTTGCTGACTTTCTGGTATTTGACCTTAGATCCTTTGTCAGTTTTTACGGAGGAACTGACAAAGAGCATCCAACCAATTACAACTACCAATCATATTTCGTATATGAACATTATGAAAATATTGTACCAAAACAAATTTAAAAGAATAAGTGGCAGGAATTCTGTAAATTCTAGATAAGGATATATCTAGACAAATACAGGACCCAGGATATTCATCCAAATTAAGTGAAAATAAGGGATATCCTGGGAAATATGGGATAGTCGGCAACCCAATCTGCATCTATATTCATCTTTAGATTACATGATAAATTAATTATTTTCCAGTGGCAGTATTTATTACAATAAAATTTCTACCCAGACTAAGGAAGAGACTGGTTTCAATCTCACTCTAGGCACTGTTTAGTATACGTGTGTTTTTTGTTCTTTTTTACACATGACATTTTCTTTCATAGTTCTTTTTCTTCAAAGGAAAAAACATGAAGTATGAAGTCTGCTGTGTTCATGTGCACTGCAGTTGCATCAGATGTAGTCATATACAATGAAAAAGATGCAAATCAGGTATTACATAAAATAAACTGTTAATGCCCAATGAATTAACAATTTTACTAATAAAAACCTCTCAAACACTATTTAAATGAGTTAATGGTTCAGGGAACAATAGCTTATCTTAGTTATTCCTAACCATTTTGTACTTGAATAATTTGTGAGAAGTTTATAGGTTTGTGACCATAGGAGTATGCCTGGTTATGTTAAAGCTTTTGGGGGGGGGGGGGGGAGATCAATTCTATACTCATGTGAATAACTTTACGAAACAAAATACAGAAAATAAATCCATAAACCTAGAAAAAAACTGTTTAATTGTAATTCCCTTTGGTTATTAACAAATGGAAAATACTATTTCCCAACACTAAAATGTCTTTATCAAAAAGGCTTAATGAGAACTTGCTATTTCTTATCCTTATGCTTATTTCTTATTACAGTTTCAATGTGAGGTTCAATAGGCTACTCTTACCTTTAATGTCAAGTCACTTTTCATGCAAAATCTGTATCTGTAGTTTTTTTCACATATACCAGCTCAGAAAACTTAACCCATCATATCACGATTTCATTATGAAAATAGCATATGAAAGTTTTTATTTTTTATTTACTTTGTGGGATCCCATTAGGAATTTGCTAGATGACACAGAGTAACATACATAGTAAGATATCATATAGTATGGATTATTAAATTTGAGGAGTAATTTACATTTGTAATTCGGAGTGTTTCTAAGATTGTTAGTTTATATATATAAACTAGATAATGAAATTCTAAAAGCCTGATTTTTTGGTGAAATGAAGCACGACTGATTGCAGTATTACTTTCTTCTGTTTTGGTATGAAAAAAACTATTTTGCACTATATTTGACATTGATAAAGTTTCTTCTTTATTTACATTAATACTCAAATATATTAATGAGAAATATTCAACCAAAATTATTTTAAAACATTATTTGATAATGAAAACATAATTAATTACTTCATATTTTGAGGAGGGATTTTTGTTTTGTTTTTGGGTTCTGTCTGCGATGTTTCATTCATTGTAATGGCATACATTATTCAGTCAGGCTTAAATAGGGCCTGGATTAGAAGGTTTTAACTCCCCCCCCCTGCTTCCTAATTAAAAAATTTTAACGTATTTTTCCGTTTCATACCCCTTGCTTCTAAATGTATGAATCTTATAGAACCTAAAAAGGGCTAAATCGGACTGAAAGGCCTAAAAGGGGCTAAGGAGGACTTTTGCTGAAAAACTAGAGGCTAAAGAGGACTTTTGCTGAAAAACTAGGGGTTAAAGAGGACTTTGGCTGAAAAAGTAGGGGCTAAAGAGGACTTTTGTAGAAAAACGCGATTTGAAATAGATTAATGCAAAGGAAAATAAATATGTGAATTTGTAATTTTAAGAAAAGACATAATAAAATAAATTTATACAGCGCCCTGAAATTAACAATGTATATATCGCTTGTCTTTGTAACTCGAAAATATGCTGCCTCGCTGTCACAGGAAATTAAACTTGAACCGTCTGCAATACTTTGAAATCTGCAACTAATCCATTGTCTTTTCAACTTTAAAATAACAAGTTGCCAACCGATGACAGAGAAGTGTATTAAAGGAACAAATTCGTGACACTCCAGTTTACTTATTTTTGTAGATCGGAAGTGAATTGAGTGGTGTATTGAATAATTGCATCATTAGCGGATTAATACATCAAATGTTTATGCTACTTTTCGAGTGCTGATATAAGGAAAGTGTTCATTATATGCTTTATTAAGATGGCTAAAATAGTTCGTTTAAAGCCTAAAAAGGGCTATTCCACGAAAATAAAAGGCTAACATACCTTTTATAAAAGCCTAAAAATCCGGGCCCTAGTCTTACTGTCTAACCATTTTCTCATTTTACAAATTTGTTATCATTTGTGTTGTCTAACTTAATTATGAATTGAACCACATTACTTGCAAAGTCCTATGTAAATATTAAATTATAGCTCTAGTTTAAAAAAAAAAAAAATTCTTACAGTAAATATTCTTATAGCCTGGTTAATACATTAAGTTAGTTATGTTGCTTCAATTGTCTATATACATTTAACCAACTGTAATTTAAATTTAAACATGAAATTGTTAGATTAAGTTAGTAATACAGTGGCGTGTCCAATGTGAATGTATTTTGATCATATAGATGAAATAAATCTTATACTTACAGCTATGTTATAAACAGTTATGTTTTTTATTCATAATTTTGTACAAGAAATTTCTCAATATTTGTCACTCAATTTATACCTTTTTTTGTGAAATCCAACAAATTTTGTGACTTAGAAGTGATATTTAATCTATAAAGCTAATTGCAGCTAAGGAAAGCTACTTTATAAAAGGTTGCACTTATTGTTGCTACCAAAAAATACTTGTCCCTATCAATTTTTACCAAGAAATCAATTACTTATTGGAGTGAATATAAAGTGAACAATAAAACTAATGAAACAATACCAAATCTAAGAGATTAGAAAATGTTGCCCCTGAAACTTTATATCATCATTCTGGCAGAAGTCACTAAATCCAAATCCTAGTTTTGAGATACAGCTGTTTTAAAGGTTGAATAAACCATTACATGGTCCAACACAAAATACTTTAAATGTTTTACAAATTAAACATTACAGTATGTCCTGACCATTGTGTCTGCAGTATGTACATACATACATTCTGAGTTTTCCCTCAATACAGAGGCTGTCCTCCAACCAAACAATACAAACAAATTAAAACAAAGTATCCACATATCACATTTCAACACAATCAATACACTTTTCTGAGCTTGTCATCATTTGTTAATAATCTGTCTCCATTTTTCTCTGTCCTGTGTATCTTCTTCCATTGCACCAACTCTTCCCATTGATATCTGTACATTGTTGATCCATGTAGTCGCAGGACGCCCTCTTCTTCTTCTCCTTCCAATTTCCCATTCAAGTATATATTTTGGTATCCTTCCTTCTTCCATCCTTCGTACGTGACCGTACCACTGTAGTCTCTTCCGCTCAATAGTATTGTTAATGTCTTCTTCCACTTCCATCCTTCTTCGTATTTCTGCATTCCTTATTTTGTTTCTTCGTGAGACTCTGGCTGATCTTCTCCAAAAATCCATTTCTAATACATTCAGTTTGTTCATATGTTTTCTGTTCATTGTCCAAATCTCTGCTCCATATAACACTATACTTTGCAATATTGACTTAAATATTATTCTCTTCGTGCTACAAATGATGTTCCTGCTCCATAAGACTGAGTTCAACATTCCAATTACTTTCCTCCCATTATTTATCTTTTGATTGATATCCATGTCTGATGTTCCCCCTTTTCTAAGATTGTGCCTAAATAGCAGAAGTTGTTAACCTTTTTTATTCTTTCCCCTTCGATGTACAATTCATCTGTATCATTGGTTAAGTATTCTGTTTTTTATAATTGATCTTCAAACCCCATTTTTTGTATTCCTTCAATAGTTGGTTACACATGTAGTTGGCATCTTCTCCATCTTGTGCAATAACCAGTTGGTCATCTGCGAAAAGTAAGTGATGTATATATTTTCCATCTGCTATTTCTAGTCCCATTCTGTTGCATTTCCGAGACCACTGCCTCAGACTAATATCTATATAAATTTTAAATAGTATTGGTGACATAGGACAACCCTGTAGCAGTCCTTTACTTGTTCTAAATTGTGGTGATAATGTATTTCCAACTTTGATCTGGCAATTATTATTTCTATATATTTCCTGTAAAAATTGAATTAAGGAAACATCTATGTTTGCCATGTATAATGCCCTCCATAGTAATTTTCTGGGAACGGTATCGTACGCTTTCTCCAAATCTATGAAAACTAGTCCAATATTTTCTCCTTTCTCTGTACATTTCTCTAAAATTTGTCGTAATGTGAATATGTGGTCTGTACAAGATCTACCTGCTGTAAAGCCACACTGTTCTTCTTGGGTTTGGAACATAGATTCTAACCTCCTTTGGATTACTTTTCCAACAATTTTCATCAGTGAGTTCAACACACAAATTCCACGATAATTTGAGCAGACTCTGCGATCTCCTTTTTTAAATATCGAAGTTATATATCCTAGTTTCATTTCATCAGGTATTCGATCTCCAGAGAATATTTTGTTCAAAAACTTTGTTATTAATTTTATTACTTTAGTACCACCATATTTCATGATTTCCAGATTAATATTACCTGGTCCTGGTGATTTCCCATTTTTCTCTAACATTATCGCGTCCATTACTTCCTTCTCAGATATTTGTAATTCGATTCCTTGAAATGCATGTTCACTTTCTTCTTCTGCAAATTCCTCTCTGTCTTCATTTAGTAATTTTTTGTAATAATCTTCCCTTTCCTGTAATGATATTATTTGGAGGTTCGCTTTTCTTTTGGTTTCTTGCCGAAGTCCTTTAAGTACGGACCAGGCCTCTTTTGATCTTCTGAAACTTAACTTACTATTCACATCTGCGCAAGTTTTTTCCCAGGTTTCATTTTTTGCTTTCCTTATTTTCCTCATAACTATGTTCTTCTTTTCTTTGTATAACCATCTTGTTTCCTCAGTCTTAATATTTAACCAAGTGCTGAAGGCAATCCTTTTTTCTTGGATGGCTTGCTCTATCTCTTCTGACCACCATTCTGTTTTCTGTTTACGATTCTTATGTTCTTTTTCTCCTAGTACTTCTTGTGCTACTTTTATTATGTTTAATTTTATATACTCATACATTTCTTCAGCGGATCCATCAAATGTTTCGTCTAATGTATTATCCATTCGACAGGTAAGTAATTTCCTTATGCTTTCATCGTGTAAGCTGTCGATATTAAGTTTTTTATCCTCACTCTTTTCCTTCCCATTAATTCCAGGTGAAGCTTCATTACTGTTTCCTTTATTTCTCCATGGCCAGAAACATTTCATTTTTAACAAATAGTGGTCTGATCCACACTGTGCACCTCTATATGTCCTTACATCAGTTGCTTTAAATGTACTATTTTGTTTGATGATAATATAATCAATTATGGATCGAAGTTCCCTAGTGTTCTGCTGCCAGGTGTACTTGTGGATGTCCTTGTGCTGAAAAAATGTGTTGGTAATTTGTAGATTGAATTGTTCACATATATCAATTAGGCGTTCTCCATTATCATTGTATTCTATTTCACCATGCTTTCCCACCACTAGAGAGGAGTCTTGAACTCCTACTCTTGCGTTTAAATCCCCCATCATGATTATTTCTTTCCGTCTTGGAATTTTTTCTATAGTGTCTCTGAGTGTTGTCCAAAATGTATCCTTTTCCTGGTCCCGCCTATTATTTGTTGGAGCATATGTACCAATTATGACCACCTCCCTAGAGAATAAGGTCATTTCGACTGTGATAATTCGTTTGTTTATGAATTCCCAATTAGTGATGTTCTTCATGAACTTCTTGTTAATCATGATAGACACTCCTGCCTTAGCTCTTGTTCCTATTGATACCCCGCTCCAAATATGTATGTAGTTGTCTAATTCTTCTTCTCCTTTGCCTTTTCGTTTGATTTCTGATAGTACTGTAACATCCATTTGGAATGTGTCAAGCTCTGAAGGAAGCATATTGATTTTAGTTGAAATGCCCTGTACATTCCAACATCCAAATCTCATTCTCCGTTTTCCATCGCCAGTCCTTCGTCCGAAGTTCCAATATTTCCGAGGCATATCGTTTGGTTTTTTAGCATTGGTATATTTTTCTGATGAGCAGGGAGCTGGCCTGGTGCATCAACCCCCAACCTGGAGGACCAGGTAATTTTTAGTCAAGGTTGTCTTCCTCTAGCCTTTGATAAGCCAATATCTAACTACAAGGCAGCAGCTGCTAGTTTTGGTCCGCCCCGGGTATTTTATTTCCCCGGTACCCACTATATCTAGTGAGCATTCCCCTATCCGCCACCTGGGGAGGCGCCCGATGGGAGACTAGCAACTCCACACGGGTCTGCAGTATGTAATAATCTAAATGCAATGCCCTATTTTTATCCTAGAACTTAACAGTATTTTTAACATTTGACCTATCTTGGTAAAATCCTTTCGCTTACTGTAAAGAATTAGTGCTGGACAGTAACAATAAAGAGAGTAAGAGAGAGAAACAAAAATATCTTTGGTTTTACAGTACCGTTAGGCAATGGATTTTGATATGAATCTGTTTATTTGTTATGTGTTCCTTTTAACAGATACTGAATTTTATTGATATTAGGTGAAATAACGGAGATGAGTGAACAACTTCAGTCCTATAACCTCTCTGGATATAAAAACTATGTTTGTACAAAATTTCAGCTCTATCAGATCAGTAGTTCTTGCGACAAATCAGAACTAATCTGAACAGAGATGAACTGTTAGATTTTTATATAAATATGCAAGATATTATAAATGAAGCTGCTTATCAATTCAATCTAACAAGGCAATTAAGTATATGGCGCACACAAATATATACAGTTTACAGTATTCTTCTAAACAAAGGCTCACAATTATTTCTTGGAGTAAATATGCTGATTCAAAATACATATAGAATCAACAATGATGCCCTCAGTTAGATGTTTGGTTTCTTCTTTGATTATCCCTATTTTCTGATAACCAGGATAGAAAAGTGTCTCATTGGGAACTTCATTTCACATTTTATTTTAAAATTAGAAACACTGATAGCGAGCTACTAATATCTGTTCCAATAGTTGACATTCTGTTTCTTACATTCTTTCTTATCACTGCAGGTAAACCCATCTTATTGGTTTGGTTTATATTTTTTTCTTTCACTTTTCAAGTTAATGTGTTTTCTCTTTGAAGCTAAAAGAAATGTAAGCTTATGCACCTTCTGAATTATTTTTAAAGAGTGTTTAATGTTTAAATAGTTTTTTGTTATTATTCTTGAAATTATATTTGTAATATGCTTACTGACAAAAATGTTTTGTTATAACTGATTTTGTAAACAGCAAAACTGTATATAAGAATGAAACATCTTTATATTAAACTAAACTAAACTCTGTTGCACTACATCCCCTGTAGTATTTAAGGAAGTAAAACCTATTTACTTTCTAAATTTAGTATACAACAACATTTAAGATGGTATTAATGTGTTCACCCTCTGTATATCTGTAGACGTTACATGAGAAGACTGGAGAGAAAATTATGACTTGACTAATGATCTTCAGCATGGCAAGCATGGTAAGCTGAAAGTCAGGTTCGAGTCCCGGTGTCAGAGGAATTTTTCTCTTAACTATTCTCATGTATAACAGTATTTATCCTCTCCCATGATATTTCTCAAGTCTTACAATGTATTTTTGGTACTCTAGGAAAAAGTTTGAAAACCACTCTATTAAATTATACTGTACTATACATTTTTCATACTTTTTCTTCTCCAGGGTCAAGTGAAACATGCAACAAACAAGGAGGATCCTTCTTTCAAACGATGCGTTCACTTTTATGCCTGCATATGTGCATTTGCGAGTGACCCAAAGCTGAGTGAGGAGTTTGCTTATTACATCAATCTGGACAAATCTCCCATAGTTCTTTCACCTGCCCCATTAACACCTGTAGAACATCAGCAGCATCTTGTGGCTATTCTGAGTGATGAGGATGGTACAGGGACATGTGAGGTGGAAGTTGAAGTCCTGAGGGAAGAGGCAGCTCTTCTGGAAGCTACGGGGATTACAGTCACAGATGATGTAACAATTGCTGAGGTAACAGTTAATTGATGTTGATAATAGAGATCTGAACCCCTTTACTGCTGACTTTTTATTATACGTGTAATTTATAGAAGTATTATTGAAAATTAACCTTTTCACTGCTAACATTTTATTCACTGTGCAAACTGGTGGTGCTGAATTCTTTTGCAAATTTCTTTTCTAGTCATAAATGGACAAACAAAAGCAAATAATTTGTCAGCTCTCCCGAAACAAGAGCATAGCATGTGTTTCTTGATGTGGAGGTCGATTTACTTAACCCTTGGGAAGCATGCTTGATGTCGCAACACAGCAGTCTAGTGACTTAGAATTTCTTAGCTTGCTTTACAATTCATGCCTTTTTACATGGATTCTTTTTTATTTTGCACAAAATGGGAATATTGATCTTATCTACTCTAATGTAATTATATCCTATTTACATGGCACACATTAACTAATTACCTAATCACTTAAATAAATGATTAATTTGTTATGCTGTTGTGAATAACTCTGTGGCATGAAATCCCATGGAGGGACAAGACCTACCACTTGGCTGTTGCATCATACACCTTCGTTCCTCATTGTTGGCAGATGGCAGGACTGGAGTGCATGTGGTCTTCATGAATTAAATTTTACAGTTTCATATAGTAGTGGGAATTTCATTAATTTCCTTTTTGTTTTGAGTGTTGCGACTCCTGTATGAAAACTAAGTGAAACCTAGCCAGGCCTATCAGCATAATATTTAGTGATGGAAAATAGTGATATGAAAATGTTATGAAACTTCAAACTTTTCACTGTCAGTAACTCTTAGAGTGCAATGGGAATATTTTATCTCTAAATAAATATTATGTAAATCCTAAAGATTTTGATTTATTTTGCTTTTAGGTAGGATTGGAAGTTCTGTCAGAAGAACAAGTAGAAGTTCAAATTCAAGCATTGGATGCAGAAACCTTACACTTTGCTGAAGCAAGTATTTTAGCTGATGCGACTCAAGAGCTTCAGCCTGCTCAAACAACTCAACAACTGGAGGTATTCTATGAACTTCATTCATTGTTTTATTTTTCTCATCTATAGTTTTCCTGACCCAATTTTTTTTACTAACACTCTTTACAACTTCTGTTAATCTGTTCTATTTCAGGCTAAAGGACTGGAATTCTTTTGAGAGCTATCAGATTTTTTCGTGTTTACTGAACTTTTGGTAGTAAGAGTCATATTCATTTTTTATTTTGGAGTGAAGTATTCATGGCGTGATGACATGTCAACAGTGTAATTGTATAGAGTGTGATGTTTGCAATCTTCCTTGGCCTTTTATTTGGACAGAGCTGCTTTTCTGTTTTTCTAACAACATAGAATAGTTGGTAAACTTTTAATCAGAATGAAATTTTGGCAAAGAATGACCATATTTCTATACAATTATCTCTGTTTGGGCTGAGTAAGAATTATTATTACAACAAACTCTTGATTATCCGTTGGCAGATTATCTTGCAAGGTTCTTCCTTCCTTTCTAACCCTTTGCAAGTGGAACATGGGTATCATTGGGTTCTAGATTTTGAATATCCCTCACTTAATTTAGAATTTCCTGCACTTTATTTTGTTGTATTGAGCATAGAAAATGTTATATGGCTTCCAGAGAGTCCAATTAACATTCTTTGTGAGCAATATGGTGATATTAAGTGTGGGAAATTCAAAATTAAATGCAGGAAATTCAAAATCTCGCACCCAGTTATATCTGTATTCCTCTCGCAAAGGGTTAACATTTATTATACGCTATTATTGTTATTGAAAACTCTGAGTATAACATGCATTAAGATGAATTTAGTAGCATTTACAGCCTATTAAAATCTTATTAGATTAGATTGTTATGCGCAGTGCATAACAACATTGTCTGAAGCTAGAATTCTTACATTTGGATTATCAGTATTTTTTTATTATTCATGCATGTCACAATTTCAGTTAACATGCATAATTAGAAGTTTGCTGTACTTAAAAACTATGGGCTGTGTTTCCTAATTATAATCTTACATACTTGATGAAGTTATGAAGTGTACAGACACTTCCTAATTATTGATAGGAGTTTTGTGATTATTGAATTTCTGTATTCTTTTAATTTTGTGCTTACAAAGACAAGATCAGGAGGAAGTTGTGACAATATATTTTAGTAGGTAAAATTTATTTTACCTAGAATATAGGATCTTTGAATCAACATGCTATAAGGGATGGGATTTTAAGTTCCAAGACAATAATAGAATGGAATAGAATAGAATTCATGGAAAGAATGATAGTTGCCCGCTTAAACTGGTACCTGGAAACGCAAAACCTACTTTCACAGGCACAGGCAGGCTTTAGAAAGCACCAATCAACTGTACAGCAGGTTGCCTTTCTCAGCCAAGATATAAAAGACAGACTCAACAGGAAAGAATCTGTATTAGCAGTCTATGTTGACTTCAAAAGTGCATATGACTCACTACCTCGACTAAAACTTCTTAACAAAATTATTAACTTAGGAATAAATAGCAAGATGCTAAAATGGTTTTACAATTTTCTAAACCAGAGATTCTGCAGAACCATCTACAATGATAATAGCTCAAAAGTAAGACAAACCCACAAAGGACTACCACAAGGCTCTGTATCAAGCACTACTCTATTCAACATCATGGTAAATGACCTACCAGAAAAACTAAACAAGATAAAGAACATTAAATGCGCTATGTATGCAGATGACCTAATAATCTGGACTTCAACTAACAGCATAAAACAAGATACTCTCACTCAACAAATGACCAAGGCATTAGAGGAGTTATCAAACTGGTGCACAGAAAATGAAATGACTGTGAATTTAAGTAAAACAAAATACCAGATCTTCACCCTACGCCATTCAAAACCAAATATAAGCTTAACACTGAATGGTCAATACATAACTGAAACAGAAACTTACAAATACCTTGGAATAACACTTGACTCTAAATTGACATGGAAAGAACACATAAACAAAACAATAGATAAAGCCACGCACAAACTAACAACGTTAAAAAGACTCGCAGGTTGCAAGTGGGGATGCTCAACTAGTACATTAAACGCAACATATAGAAGCTACATTAAACCAATCCTCTTGTATGGAAGTGAAGTAACACTTACAGCAAACCAGAGAGATATGGGAAAACTTGAAACTTTCCAAAACCAAGCCCTTCGACTGATAACAGGAGGAGTAAAGTCAACACCTATCATGGCACTACAAATCTTCACAGACAACCTCCCACTCAAATATCATCATCATCATCATCATTGGCTCAACAACTCATCTCTGAGTCTTGGCCTCCTCAAGGCGCTTCCTCCAGTTTCCACGATCCTGTGCCTCTTTCCACCAGTTTCTCAGTCCCAATTCTCTAGCATCGTCATTCACCTCATCCTTCCAGCGGAGTCTTGGTCTTCCTCTTTTCCTTCTCCCTTCTGGTTGAGTGGACCATACCCTTTTGCAAATTTCAGAATCTTCCTTTCTCCTTACATGACCTGCCCATCGAAGTCTAGTTAGCTTAATGAATCTACTGATTTCCACATCTTTGAATAATGTATACAGCTCTTGATTATAACGTTTTCGCCAAACTCCATTATCAAATATGGGGCCATACACTCTCCTCAATATTTTTCTTTCAAAACATTGTAGAATGTGTTCATTGTGTTTTCCAATAGTCCATGTTTCGCATGCATATGTCAGGACAGGTCTTATGAGGGTCTTATACAACAAGACTTTCACCGACCTTGACAGGACTTGACTTTTCATGCTCTTCAAGAGCCCATAGTAGCATTTATTGGCCTTGTTTATTCGGTGTTTTATTTCATGTGTTGTGTCATTATCCATTTGGACTATTGCCCCTAAATATGTGAATTGGTCAACAGTTTCGAAAGTATGTCCTCCTATCTGGACTTGTCTTTTCTCCATTTATTACTAGTCCCATCTTTTTTGCATTAGATTCAAGGGCGAGAAAGGCTTCTGACAGTGCCCGAAAGGACCTACCTATTATGTCCACATCATCCGCGTAACCTAACAGCTGTATGGATTTGGTAAAGATTGTTCTCTCTCTCTGGATCCCAGAGTCTCTAACCACCTTTTCCAAAGCTATATTAAATAACAGACAGGACAACGCATCCCCTTGACGCAATCCTGTGTTGCATACAAACTCACTGCTCAATTCCGTCTGGATCTTTACTTTACATTTTACCTCTTCCAATGTCATTCTTACCAGACGTACCAGTTTTGATGGTAGTTTAAGCTCTATCATTGCCAGTATTAGTTGTTTCCTGTTTATAGTGTCGTATGCAGCCTTGAAGTCAACGAACAGGTGGTGAGTATTGATATTAAATTCATTAGTTTTCTCTAGTATCTGCTTTAGGTTGAAAATCTGGTCAATTGTGGATTTACCTGTTCTAAAGCCACATTGGTACTGCCCAATTTCTTTCTCCACAAAGGGCAATAGTTTATTATATATTATAATAGTCAGAATTTTATAGGCGACATTCAGTAGAGTTATTCCTCGATAGTTCGAACATACCATTGGGTCACCCTTCTTGTAGAGAGGGCAAATTATTCCAATCTTCCATTCTTGTGGCATTCTTTCCTCTTTCCAAATCAAGCTAATCAGTTCATGTATTCTCTTGCAAAACTCATTTCCTCCATGTTTAAACAGTTCTGCTTGTAAACAATCTTCTCCCGGCGATTTATTATTCCTCAATCTTTGTATAGCCTTTTTAACATCAAGTAGTTCTGGGGGTTCTATGCCTATTTCATTTGAATCTATCCTTAGTTCTTGTATTCCTTGATGATCTACATCTGTATTTAGAATTTCTTGGAAGTATCCCGCCCATCTCTGTAAGACTTTCTTTCCTTCAGCTATTATTGTGCCATCCTCCGCTGTACAAATGGCTATTCTAGGTTTATATCCGTTCTTAATGTTGTTAACCTTTCTATAAAAGTTCCTTGAGTCATTCCTATCCTTGTCCAGTTGTATGTTTTCAAGCTGCTTTCTCTCCCATTCTCTCTTCTTTTGGTCTATGTATTTTCTTTTCTTCTCTTCTTCTCTTCCTATATTCTTCCACTGCTCCTCTAGTATTTTTCTTTTGTAGAATTTTTTTATATGCTTCATTTTTCCATTCTGTTACTTTCTGACAATCTTCGTCAAACCATTCACTTCTTAACACCCTTTCAGTAAAACCCAGCTCCTTTTCTGCTATACCCACAATTGTCTGTTTGTACAACTGCCATTGATGGTCTATATCATCATTACTATTTATGCCACTGTTCACGAGTGATTCATCTAGTTGGGCTTTATATGAAGTTACATTTTCTGGTATTTTCAGTTTATTTACATTAAACTTTTTGCATTTACTTCCTTTTTCTTTTTTTATATTCGATAATCTAGGTCTGATGCGGGCTATTACTAGATAATGATCAGAATCTATGTTTGCTCCTCTGAACGTTCTAATGTTCATTAGATTAGATTTATGTCTTGAGCTTATTAATAGATGATCTATCTGATTTTCTGTGTGCTCGTCCGGGGATTTCCAAGTATATTTATGGATGTTCTTCCCTGGAAACAAAGTACTGCCAACAGTCATACCACGTGATGCAGCAAAACTCACCAGCCTGAGCCCATTATCATTTGTCTCTTCGTGTGCACTAAACTGGCCAATTGTAGGGTATAGCGCTCTCTCTCTTCCAATTTTTGCATTTGCATCTCCGAGGACTATTTTAATGTCATTTCGTGGGCAGTTGTCTACTGCTCTTTCTAGATTCAGATAAAAATCCTCTTTCTCTTCCATGGATGAAACTTCTGTAGGGGCGTAGATGCTAAAAAGACTAAAATTAAAAAACCTACCTTTAATACGTAGGTAGCAGATTCTGTGATCTACTGCTTTAAAACCAATGACTAGATCTTTAGCCTTTCTACTAACTACGAAACCTGTTCCTGATATGTGCTGTTTCTCATGACAGCTATAGTACACAGCATGTTTACCTTTATCAATGATGCCATTCCCCACCCATTTGACTTCCTGTATCGCTGTCACATCAATATTATAGTTTTCTAGCTGTTCCAAGAGCATCTTCATAGCTCCGGGTCTATAGAGAGACAGAACATTCCATGTCGCAAGTTTAAAATCATTATCCGTTTTACGTTTGCCAGGTTGTGCCAGTAAAGACAATCCGTTTCTATTTCCTTGAGGTTTCGTAGTTTAAAATGTTTTCTGGGGTGAGGTTACTAGCCTCACGCCTAACCCCCAACCTGGAGGGCCAGGTCATTTGATTTCGGGGTTTCCGTCCCCTAGGCTGATTGCTTTCTCTACAGCTATGGAGTTCAGCCTACCCCTCCCTAACAGAGGTAATCTCTTCCGCCTCTTCCGCCGTTGGGACTCTCACTCCTCTTCCGCCTTCAGAGCCGTTGGATATCCTCTTCTGGGTTGCTTCTTTGTCTGGATCCTCGCCTTGGCCTGGCCGGCAAGGGTGACCCTACCAGTAGCTATGCTACCACCGGTATAGCCCAAGGTATCATCGGACCACACAAACCCTCCCACCAACGATAAGGTCATGCAACCCCTAGGGAGGGTCCCACTCAAATATGAAATGGAGAAAAGAAACCTACTGCTGAAAGAAAAACTACACAGACTACCCCTAGACACCTATTGGAGAAATTACAGAAATGAAGAGAGGATACTGAAAACACAAATTGGATTCTTGCAGAAAGCAGTCACCTTACACAGAAAATACAACCTCCCAAAAACAACAAAAATGGAACCTCTACCTCTACCAATTTACCCTATAAAACAGCCTGAGATCAACTGTAAAGAAAATCTTTTGGAAAATGTGATATCAAAACAAGCAATAGCTACAGAGACTCTTAAGATACTAGCCCTAGAAACCATTCACACTTGGTATCCTGAAGACCAATGGCTTCACATATATACGGACGGTTCACTTATCAGTAAAGAAGGGAAGGCAGGGGCAGGCATTTACAGTGAACTCTTTAGTTTCTACATCTCTCTGGGCAACCTAGCAACTCACTATGATGGGGAACTAGAATCGATTAATATCGCATTAAAACAACTCTTATATCGCATCAAATCTTTCTCCAAAGCAGTAATTCTGAGTGATTCCAAATCAGCACTTCAAGCTCTGTCATCACCTTACCCCTCTAGTAGCAGAATACGAGAAATACTCAGCTCTCTAAAAATATTACAAGGCCTCAAAAAAGATGTCTACTTCCAATGGATACCATCACACTGCGGCATAATGGGTAACGAAAAAGCAGATTTACTAGCGAAGAAAGGAACATGTATTACACAAAACTCTTCAGTAGAAGTCTCATATCACATGGCAAAAATACACATAAACTATAAAATAAACTCACGATGGAAACAAGAATGCAAGGAGAAAACAAAAAATAAGCAATGGAAAACCCTGCTGGATAAGAAAAATTATATTCCAGATTACCCAAGAAACCATTCTGTCGCTTTATTTCGGATGACCACTGGACATGATTGTTTGGCAGCTCACCTACACAGAATAACTATATTTGAATCCCCAGCTTGCATACTTTGTAAAGATCCAGTATCCACAATGAACAGAGACCACCTGCTCCAATGTAAAGCCCTTACATCAACTAGTGAAGAACCTTCATCACAGCTAGTCAGAAGATACTGGGAAGCCAGAAGGAAAATGGAGATCCTCCAATTCCTAGAGCATTAGCAACCAACCAACCAACCAACCAGACAATAATAGGTGGGGAAGTC
Organism: Ectobius pallidus; assembly: GCA_964059195.1. Taxonomy (NCBI): domain Eukaryota; kingdom Metazoa; phylum Arthropoda; class Insecta; order Blattodea; family Ectobiidae; genus Ectobius; species Ectobius pallidus. The sequence continues at coordinate 24,481,727 of CAXKWD010000008.1, forward strand.
TGATGTATGTAACACATTTTCCAGTCAAATAGTGTTATGGGGTAAAATTATACAAATGCAATCTTTACTGGCCCTAGAACTTAGGAATGCGTAATATATCCTATGAGTGGTTAAAAGATAGCTTCTCAATTTACATGCTGTAATTCCGTTTCCTTCCTTTTCTTCATTAATTTATTTAAAATTGAAGTTTTGACTCTTTGCCCATTTCTATTGTCTATTATTCAAGTGTAGTATTTATTTGTTCCTCAAACAGGGTCATTTGGCCAACAACTATTGCCATGAGGGGTCCAGAATAAAGATTTGCTTAATTCACAAACTTTACAGTGTATACAATTCACTATCATGAAAATTTGTATGTCAGAAAAATAGATTTTGTAATTTGAAGAAAATTTCTCCATGAGTGAAAAGAGTCCCTTACTTCCCATTATTTTGTCTGTAATCTATTTTCTGTAATTCATATTGTCATATTGCAGTAGAACCTGCAAGCTTGACACCTGGTAACCCAGCATTCCTTTTATTTTGTTTTGTTTTGTTTTTGTTGTTTTGTGTGTATGCATGTTTGCAAAACTGTTGGATTCTAATTGCTTGTAGTTTTATCATGTTTCTGTGGGTTGCTTGGCAATATTGAAAGAGATCTCTGCAAACAGAATTACATGATGATACTATGACTTGTGAAGGGTGTGCAGCAGGTCATTGCATTTCTTTCCATTGTAACCAGTTATAAATGGTCCTTCTAAGGATGAAAAGTTAGCAACCTACCTCTATTTCTGCAAATGGATCTGCCTGTCCAGGTATTCTTTGTTGAACAGAATTATGATTAGAATAATTAGAACGTGGAGCAGTTTGTTTCATTCCTTTGTGTTGTCATAAATAATGGCCCTTGAAATAAAAAATTATTTGTAACATACTTGTTTGATGCACTTAATTCTTTTGTCAGCTTACTTCCAATTGAGAGGATTGTGTAGAGAATTTCTAGAAGACAGGAGATTTTTGTGGTAGTGAAAAAGTTCAGTGATAAAAAACCACAGTGTGAAGGAGGAAGTGTGAAAAACAATTCAGAATCATCAGGTTTTTCTCCATAAACGGTTATTTATATATGTAATAAACTTTTACAAGATATTTTAGGTTAATCTATCGAGTTATTTTCATTTCAGTGGAATTAAAAGCATTTAAATAGAATAATCTTGAAACTATTTACTCAGGGGAGGGCTCTTATAGTCTTACAAGCTAGAAAAGAACCAACTCGGAACAAAGCTGTGATTACTGCAGCAAGCGCAGCTTCATTCCGTACAGGTTCTTTTCTAGCTTGTAGGACTATAATAAGTCTACATTCCCAAGAGTTATCAGTCCAACGTACCATGAACAACGTAACTTGCTTTGTTTGAATCTTCTTTTGTCCTCTTTTCTGAAGGTATGTAGACAAATTCATAACCCTATCTTTAATCTTAATGGTGAAAATTAAGTATAACCATAACGATGTGAAACTTTGCTAGCTCTGCCAAAATGGTTTAGCTGAGCCAATTGATAAGCCACTAAGATGGGTGAGAGAAGATTTCGGTGATGCAATTTAGTCATCCACTCAAACAAGCTTTGACTGCGAAGTACAATGATGAGAAATATAAATGGGACTGATACAAGAATTTTTCCACAGGAGAAGTAATAAAAAGCTGCGTATTGAATAATCTTTGATGTTTTAAGAATTTATCATCAAACTGCTTGCATCCTGTGTGGCTGGGATTTGCAACCGAATTGTGATTAATTACCAAATCATGTTTCTTCTATGTGGGTGCAATAATTGAATTTCATCATAGATATATCAGTATGTGCACTTTCCAATCTTGACTGACTTCATTCTGTTGCTCTTCTTAGCATAGTGCTTCCATTTGATCTTACTGTTGGTTGGCCTCTTCACTTCATTCAAAGCCTTTCCCATTTCCAAGCATTCTTCCTCGTCTTCTTCCAAGTCTTCTTAGAACAGCCGTGTTTTTTAGCACTTTGGGGGTACCAGACAGGTGCTGTCTTTCCATTGGCTCCAGTGGGCTTCCTTAAAATGTGGCCTATCCAACGCCATCTTCTCTCTTTTATCTGCATTTCAGGATTCCAGTTGGCTGCTGGTTTGTTTCCTCCCATAGATCCTTATTTAGTAAAACATCCAACCAGTTTCTGTTGATGATACGTTTTAAAATGATTCATGAAGACGTGCAATTGTTTAGTAGTCTTCGGGATGTCTTTAAAGGTTTCATAATCGTAAAGGAATATGTACTTAACATTTGTGTTAAAAAGTCGTGACTTAGTCCTTCTAGAAATATTCCTATTGCTCCTTATAGGAAACAGTTGTACAAAGGCACCATTCACCTCTTGATGTCTTCTTCTGCTCCTCCAGTTGTACTTCCAAGGTAAAGGAAGGAGTGTACTCATTCTATATTTTCCAATCTGATTAGTTACAATTAGGGTTATGGGATATATTTTAAGTTTCATACAAGTCCTATGACAACATGTGCTTTGTCTGCAAGTTATTTTTTTATGAAAGGCAAACCTTTCCTACTGGTATTCCAGTTCTTGCAGATATCCACTGTGTAAAAAGCAATTTACTGTAGTTTCCTTAAAAAATAAATTTTCAGAGTATATCTGCTTGCAGTAAATCCTTCCTCTGTGGAGATAACATTATTTTATAAACATTATTAAGTACCTCGGGTTTATCCAAACCATCATAAACATTTGTCTGCTATTAATTACTGATAGTAGGCCTATGAGAAGTTCTCAGTGCTATTAATTATTGAAAGAACTGAATTTCATTGTAATTGGAATGAATTCTAAAGAGCAAAGAATTTATTGATACAAAAATAAAGGATTTGTTTCCCTCGCGAGTTCTAGTGATAGTACGTTCAAGCACATGACCTTATAAACAGGTCATGATGGAGCCCAATTTTTTTTATTTTCAGAAATGGCACCGAAGAAATCAAAATTAAATTTCATCCCACGCAAGTCTATGGGGAAGTGTGTGGATTTATTGTATTACAAAAAATACTGTTGTCAGCAAATTTATAAGAAAGTATGTAGATAAAGATTATCAAATGAAAAATAACATTTTGAACAACTTTCATTACATAAATCTCCAACTTAATAACAAAAAGAAGAAAAAGTCACAAATTGTTTATATTACAGCACTATTTCCCACATAGCCAACCTAGTTACATTTCTTATATGAATTGCATTTGCAATATAAAAAAAAAGGTATTATCAATCTCTCCTACTGTACTGTATCTGGTTGAGTTTGCAGGACTCTAATCTAAAATGTTTTTGTGAAATAAATTTACTTTTTATCTTGAAGTGAACTGCTGTTTTTTCAGTTGTTGAGTGTGAAACGGAAACGAGAAGACCATAATACAGTAGCTCCTCTACAAGAAGTGGGCAGTAGTAAGAAACCTAATTCTTCCAGGAAAAACAACACTGCAATAGGACTTAGAAAACCAGGTTATAATTTTTCTTAAGTTCTTATAAAATGAATGTTGTCGTTCAGTATAGTCAGCTTTACAGTGTATTGCTTTGTTTCGCATAGTAAAGCATTTCACGGGTTGTGTTACAGAACCGGTGGATGAAACAACTGCAAGCATAACATTTATTCAGTGGCTGGCTTCTGTAACAGAACGGATAAACCAGGCAATGCACTTCCAATTTAACGGGAAGCCAGATCCTCTGGTGTTTCATGCACCGCAGGTAGTAAATATAAATATTCAATTTTCAATTTAGTTAGTTTTACACTGCACAGTTGCAATGATTAGGTTTCATGCTATCTTTTTCATAACCAGTGATACTAGCAACAATGAAATCTGAACAGGAGTGTCATTTTAGTAAGAATGGAAATGGTTTTGTTGAGTCCAAGCGACAGGAACACAGATTAAGATAAATTGTTAAATAATTGTTAGACAAGGAGACAAGAATAGTCAAAGGAAGTATACTGTATATTGGATCTTTTCATTCTGATGCCTCATTTGGGAAGGAATGCTGTTCATTGTTTGATGGAAAGGAAATTCAGGACACATGATTCAACTTTATATATTTAATAATGTAATGTGGTGCTAACTGTTGTTAACAAACAGTTTTAAGTACATAATACCAGTATTTACTAACAAGGGAACCGTACGGGTTGTCATGTTGAAACCCACCCTCGGATTTTACACATCGATAGGTCTTCATTACAGATGGACATATGCAAAAAATTAGCTGCTCATATGAATAGTAAATGGCATGAAAACTTGTTTATGTTCCATAAGTAATCAATGGCAGGCACTTGTAGAGCTCGCTTGAGTAGCCTGCATGATGGCTTCACATGATAGCGGGGTTGGGGTGTGCGATAGAGGGAAGGATCTGTCTTGTTACTCCTGGAATGTGTTTCACGAAATAATTTTTATATAATCATGTGTTATCATTTTCGCATTTTGAAACTATATAATCTCTAGAGACACTGGGGGTTTCTTATGATTGTTAGTGTGTGTAGGTGTTACAGAAGTGTGATCACTCAATTTGCTTGATATTTGAAGATATTCCCGGTGCACAGCGAATCACAATACCAGTGCTTCAATCAACTTATTCTCAATGTTGACATTCATTATCCAGACAAAAGTCTTAAGTGTTACGTAATACATAATAATTGCACATGTCATTGTAGGCCAAAGTAAAAAAAAAAGAACTATTGTAAACAGTACACAAGACTCACTTAGCTAATCCTAAAAATTAAGCAGGTACTAATTATCAATATTAATATTACTAGGAAAATAGCACACTGAAGTGTTAACATCTGTAGAAAGTTGAGTACAGAAATGTGCACACTAACTTCACTATTAGGTATATTTACCCATTGAAATTTTTCTGGGTAAATATACTTCATACTTCCATACTCAAATCTTCTACAGGTACTAATTACTTCACGACAACTACCGGAATTCAAACATGTGTATCAGAGGATATTATTCATTATTATAATATTATTCCCTCCTGTAGTGATAAGAAAAGGAGAGATATGGCAAATACACATAGGCGTATATCTGATGCAGGATTCAGGAACACTGTGACAGCCGATGCCCAGTGCACGCTAGATAGGGAAAGCCGGTACCCCTCTTGCTGACAGCTGTAAGAGACTACTCAATATTTCGAATTTACAAGATTCGCAATTAATTTTCACCCACTAAAAGTTTATATGAGCAGCTAATTTTTGTCATGTGTCTATTTGCAATGAAGACCTACCAATGTGCAAAATCTGAAGGTAGGTTTCGGCATGGTTTCCTTGTAAGAAAGTCTGTACTCACCAGTTTTAATTCCTTCAGGTCTGGTGCTTCATATGACATTCTACCTCTCTAATTGGAGGTTTTAATTATTTCTACAACGATTAACTTCAGTAGTTAAAGATGAATTCATGAACTTTTCCCATTTTTAATACTGTTCTTTAAACCAAGATTTAAGAATACACCTGACACTTACAGATCCAGAGGATATTATTCATTATTATAATATTATTCCCTCCTGTAGTGATAAGAAAAGGAGAGATACGGCAAATACACATAGGCGTATATCTGATGCAGGATTCAGGAACACTTTGACAGCCGATGCCCAGTGCACGCTAGATAGGGAAAGCCGGTACCTCTCTTGCTGACAGCTGTAAGAGACTACACAATATTTCAAATTTACAAGATTCGCAATTAATTTTCACCCACTAAAAGTTTATATGAGCAGCTAATTTTTGTCATGAAGACCTACCAATGTGCAAAATCTAAAGGTAGGTTTCAGCATGGTTTCCTTGTAAGAAAGTCTGTACTCACCAGTTTTAATTCTTTCAGGTCTGGTGCTTCATATGACATTCTACCTCTTTAATTGGAGATTTTAATTATTTCTACAACAATTAACTTCAGTAGTTAAAGATGAATTCATGAACTTTTCCCACTTTTAATACTGTTCTTTGTCCTCCGGCGTGGTCTTGTGGTTAGAGTCGCTGACTACAGATCCGTCGGCCCGGGTTCGATTCCCGGTACCTCCTCGGATTTTTCTGAGGTAGGGAGGTCTGGTAGGGGTGCACTCAGCCAAGTGATTCCAAATTGAGGAGCTACTTGATAGAGAAGTAGCGGCTCCTGTCCAGAAAACCACCATTATCGGCCGTGGGTGTTGGCATGCTGATCACATGCCCCCCAATCCTGCCATCTGCCTACGGGAGATGATGCAGCGGTCGGGTGGTAGGCCAAGTCCCTCCAGGGATGTAGCGCCACAGAGTTTAGTTTAGTAATACTGTTCTTTAAACCAAGATTTAAGAATACACCTGACACTTACAGATCTAGTTAAAATCAGAATCATCTAGAAGTATGTTGTAGTTTATATATGATTTGAGGTTTTCCTGGCGTACCATATGTAGAAATTCTTCTCTGGTTTGCAGCCAGGTGAGAAGTTTGAGAAGTTCTAGAGGCTGACATTGCCTCAGGGATCCTGAAGTTGTTGGTATATAAAATAGAAAGTTAAATGAATGAATGAATATTGGGTTTCCACTCGGTGGTAGTTAAATAGGTATATTAATTATTTACACACACTTACTTTAATCTGTAATTAGGTTACTTAATACTATTTAAACCTAATATTTACACAATCACAGGAATGCTTATTTAGTATGCTTACAACTGTCACTGACACTATAAGTCACTTCACTATCATTGTGATTCTCTTGTTTTCATTTTAAAGTACTTCCACTGTTGTCTATTGGTGAGAGATTTCTGATTATCTTTAAATAATTAATAATGTATCACTTCTTGGAAAAGCCGCTAGCACTTTTGCAGATTAACCATTCTAGTTCCTGATAGTCTGGTTCAGAAAAAAATATTTTCCAACATCTGTTCCCTGTTTTCTCGGATTTATTTTATGTGAATGATCATTTTAAAAATATGTATGTGGAAGTACTTCACACAGGCTCACCTCTGCCTATTTAGCTCATATAACTCTCCTTCCTGCAAGTGTGTCCCATTGAAATGAATTATTATTTCATCATAACTTATTTTCCTGTTTCTGTATTTTATCCAGTGCCTTAGTATTTTCTAGTGTTTATGGATCTCAACATGCAGTACCGTACTGCAAGTAAGCTGTTTCTTAGGATTTATGGGATGCTTTTCTTGGTACCCTCATTACAAAAGATAACGCTGTCCATGCCTTTGTGGTTGTTGCAGAAGTATGATTACAAAAGAAATCTGCAAATTAATTCAGCATCCCAGTTTGCACAGTGAATAATATATTAGCGTGAAAGGGTAATTGACGTCCACCTGAAAAACCCCTCCATAAGACTGCTACAGCTATGTATATGCATCAGTATGCATCACTGCTGACCATGCTATTGATGCATATATATGACACACTGCTTGTATGCCAATAGATGATAGAAATTTTCCATGAGAGCAATTATTCAGAGTGTGAATAATTTGTCAGATTCCTCCAAAACAAGAGCACAGCACATATTATTTGAAGTTTAAACTTATGCATGTCATTACAACAGAGCAGGGTTATAACACATTCCAATGAATGGTGCAATAACCTACAAAGTATTTAGCTACAAATGGCAGCCCAAAGCAGAGAATAGGGTACTGGTGTCAGGATTTGGACAACAGATGACACTATATGCTGACTCACTTTGAATTGCTCTCATGGAAAATGATTTGTAACTACAATTAACTACAAGGTAAACTGATATAACAAAGTGCCAGAATGCTTTTGTTTAGTCAGTGATAATTGCAATTATGATATGCAGAAAATAAGGTATTGAAGTAATGGATTGCCGAGTTAAGCTCCAGATCGATTCAATAAGCAGGGCTTATAGTACCTTTGGATCAAAAGTTTGATAAGCATATGTGAAGAAATATGTCTGTAGTGTTCTTTGTCAAGGCTAACTGTATTGCAACTTCCAAAGCCGTATATGAACACTGTAAAACAAGAGAACTCATTTGCTTTAGATAAATTCTGTATAATATGATCAAGGATAAATTCTGTATAATATTAAATAAATAAATAAATAAATAAATAAGCCTCATTAATCCCATAAGGGCAAAGGCCTCCTGCCAATAGCAGGGTTAACTCGGAGCGTTACTCGATAGGTGAGCTAGGTCTAACGAGTTAATATTTTCCTACTAATTTCATATTTCCATCATTGAAGACTAATCAAAACATATTAAAACCTGAGCAGTAGATAGTGAGTCTAAACTAATATAACGGAAGTAGTACACTGTTTTGAACAACCTTACATATTACAGTTTTTTGATTTGTTATCAATAAACAGGTCATGATGGAGCCCATTGATTTGTTATTGTCTTTCCTAACTGTTTCCACCTTCTCCCGTCTCTGGCGATTCTTGTCCACTGTTTTCCCGCTGTTTCTACCATTAAAGTTGACCACCGGGTTCTAGGACGGCCCACACTCTTCTTGCCTATCCTGAGGTCCCATCGTATAATATTACCATGGCTAGATTCTGTATAATATTACCATAAAATAGGTGCTAAATTGATCATTACTCTGGTACCAGTCAACCAATTTGGTCCAAAATCATGGACAAACTGCTTAAAACATAAAAGAATTATCCACCCACCTCTGAATGCCAATCAGAGGTGGGAGAAAAAGGAAGTAAGTTCAAAACTTATTTACTTATCTTTTTAAGTCATAGTAAGGCTGCAAGTACAGTAGTAGCAGTGAACAGAACTAGTAGTAAATGAGATAGTAGAATTCTGATGACCTAGTGAAATGTTAGGTAATATAAAAGAGTCTGTGATGAAAAGTTATAATACAAAGAAACATTCGTACAGAAACATTTCACATTCCCCTAGTAAAAAAAGATATGGGTGATAAACTGTATAGCAGAATGGGTATGGAGAACATTTCAAATATTTTCATAAGTTTGGTGTTCTTAAAACATTGTTTTCCACTTTTGTTATTAAGTGCCAGTATGGTACTTTATGAGATTGTGTGTGGGAGACGGAAAAATGTCTGTCCGTCTGTCTGTTGGTCTGTCTGTCTATCTGTGTGTCTGTAGGCGCCATAACTCAAATACGCTTTATTGGATTTTCATGAAACTTGGTATACGCAATTATCACTGGGAAGAACCCTATTGTTATTGAACCAAATCGGTTCACCGGTACCGGCATCAAACCCAATTTAGTGTTTTTGTTTAAAAGGGCCATAACTCAAATACGCTTTATCGGATTTTCATGAAACTTGGTATACACATTTATAATGTTCATGGGAAGACGTCTGTTGATATTGGACCAAATCGGTTGGCCGGTACCGGAATAATGCCCAATTTAATGCTTTTTTATGGTATTATAACAAAAGACCCCATAACTCAAATATGCTTTATCGGATTTTCATGAAACTTGGTATAAGCATGTATAACGTCCATGGCAAGAAACCTATTAATTTTGGACCTAATCGGTTGACCGGTACCAGAGTAACAACTAATTAAACACATGTTTTTTAATTTTTGTCTACCGGTATAATTTCACAGTTAACACTATTCCTTCACATATGCTTATCAAACGACACCATCAAACTGACTGAGGTGGCCAAATGGTAACGACTTGGATTCGTATTTTGCAGGTCCCCGGATCGAATCCCAGAGCCGGCTGATTTGACATGGATTTTTTTTTTTTTTTAATGTGAGTGCGCGATTGTCAAGGTATCACAAATCTGTAGTTCTGCTGACGCTGGTCGATTTTACTCTGATTAGAAAAACTTATTTGCTGCATATCGTAATTGCAATTATAATTGATTCAACAAAAACATACTGGCACTTTGTTATATCAGTTTACATGATTTTATTAATTACAGCATTTTCTATTGAGGTATATTGAATGAGTGCTTATAATTATGTAATTTTGATCTGTTATTAGCACTTCTTTGACTGTTTGCGAGACCGAATATCTTGTGGTGGGAAGAAAAAACGATTACCAAATTTCACCACAGGCTTTGTTAGACGAGATTCTATTCCTTTGGGAACATTCACAAAATACACTTGGCACATCACAAATATCATCCATGTGAAGCAGATATTTGAAACTCCACTGGTAAGTGAAAAATAAGTCATACTTTATTTTATTTCTTGCATCATTTATGTTGAAATTTCATATCATAATTTCATTACCTGATGTCTCCAGAAGAAATTTTTTTAAAAGGTTGTAAGGTCTACGTGATATATTGCACTGTTCTTTGAATCTGGCATGCTTAACATTTTGGAGACTAGCTGTTTAGCTGTCTGTGTGTGTGCCAGAAAACCCAGTCAATTTTGGATTTTTAAGAGTATTATTGTTAAAAATGTACTAGGTACAGTGTATCTAAAAGCATTGTAGTTTATGCAAGAAGATATCTCTCTGATCATTTTCGTATTATGTTTGTAATGAACTTTTATTCAAGAGTAGAATGTTTAGCAGTATACAGTTGAGGGTAATATTTTCCAGGAGTAGAATTCTTTTTATAGTCGTTTTGGTTGATCTTTCCAGGATTTTGTTTAATTTTGTCAATTTTGCTTCTTTTGTTAGTATTTTTAAGGAATAAATGCTTTACAAAAAACTGACTTCGCTTTATACAGCTTGGTTTTGGTTTTAAAAATGCAAATGAACTCTAGTTTTCATTTTATGTTGCTCATGAAATTGATTGAAACATCATCTGTCAATTTTTATTTTCACAATCCAACTTCAATGATCTAACCACAATTGAAGCCATCCGTAGTTGCCACTTTCAAATTGCTTCCAATGTAATTCATGTAATTGTCGGTTTAATTTATTGTGAATTCATTTCCTGTTATAATTTTATATGAAGCATTTTTTTTTCAGTGGAAGTAATCATACTCAGTTAATTTAGATAAACTATTTAATCTGAAGTTCTCTTTAATATATGTATAAGTGAATATTAAATGCATTAAAATTTTTCAGATGCCTTTGGAAATCACTCGTAGCTTTGTTGAAAATTGTGATGGCACTTACGAACCCTATCACAGACGCAAAGATGAAAATGAAGCCTTCCGGAAAACAGATGGTCAGCCTTTGATAAAACCTTTGGAACTGAAAACATTTCTTAAAGTTGGTAAGTTGCCAAGACATTAAAATTTGTTCTGAAGCTGCCTTCTAAAAGATAATTAATTTAAACAGCTTGGAAATCTGAGGAGCTGTATGTCATCAGGGACATGGAATTTAGGATCGGCTAATGGAATATTTGAAGCAATGTTCTATGTTGATGGATTGAAGGTATCTTTCCTGTAATGAGAGGAAGGATTAGGCAATCGAGCTTTGCTTTGTAGTTGTGCATTATGGATCTCTTGGTAAACTTAGCATTGTAACTGGCGGTATAAGATGTACCATTGATTCCACTGATAGGTGTGTCAGCTGTTGTTGTGTATAGTTGCGCTGCTTTGCAAGATCTGCAGTAATTAAGTTCGCTTGTTAAAATATACTGTACAAGACAGATTAAAATTTTCACAACGGTGGATACCTCGATAACTAACAAGCCGCACAACGTTTCAACTAGTTCCTCCCAGTTTTCATCAGGTACTGGTTGGTAGACCAGCTGGGTTGAGTGGTGTAACCCCCTCTACGTCACCATCATCATCGGTGAGGGGTGGGTGGGTAGATTCACAAAGTGGACGCTCAGATGCTGGAGGATTTATATCGTGAAGAAACATGGTGTTACGTTGAAATCTTTTAATCCATTCATTAGGGATTGCAAAGTCAGATTCGGGGCATTTTTTAATCTGCCAACTAATTTTAGGGGGAACATTGTCTTGAACCATTCTATGGATGACATTAATCCATTCGTCTCCCAGGTCACCCCGTAATTATTAACACATTTGTCCTGATTACTGGCAATATGCACAGCTTCACATATCTTTCTCTTAATTAAGTCCCTCTCAACTTTCACCACTTCCAAATCTTTAATGCTGTGCTTTAAGGAGACCATATGTTGGCTTAATCCTGTGTTAGTCTTCATATTTCGAATATCCCTAACATGCTCCTGGAGCCTGATTTTAAAAGCTCTCCCAGTTTCGCCATAATATACCCCATCACAGTCATCACAAAGAACAGAGTAGACCCCTGGGGCGTCGAGAAGGTTCATTTGACAAGACATTTCAAATGACTTATTAGCTGAATTCGGAGCTTATCATGGTCGTATCAAGTTCACTATTGAAAAATCGGTTAACAATTGTCTAAATTTTCTTGACTTACGAATTCGCTTCGTCGCTCCCCGAGTGTTTACTGGGGTGTACAGGAAACCTAACAAATGTGAACAATATATCCATAAAAAATCAGCACATTTTCATGGAACTAAATCTAATGTGTGGAAAAACTTTGTTACTAGAGCTCTAAAAATCTGTAATAATCCTGCAGATCTGTTTGAAGAAAAGAAAAACATTCTTAAACTTGCAAAAATTAATGGGTACACTGGGAAGTTTAAAGAAAGGATTTGGAGTAAAGCGAGTATGGAGCATACAATTAAAAAATAAAAAAACCCCACAGACAAATATGTAAGTGTTACTTATAAACCAGGTGTCAGCCAGAATGTTGGCAAAGTGCTTTGTAAATTTGGTTTAAAACCTGCCTTTAAAGTGGGGAGAACTTTGGAGAATATTTTCTCACAGCATAAAAAAGTAGGATGCAAAATGAACCTTCTCGACGCCCCAGGGGTCTACTCTGTTCTTTGTGATGACTGTGATGGGGTATATTATGGCGAAACTGGGAGAGCTTTTAAAATCAGGCTCCAGGAGCATGTTAGGGATATTCGAAATATGAAGACTAACACAGGATTAAGCCAACATATGGTCTCCTTAAAGCACAGCATTAAAGATTTGGAAGTGGTGAAAGTTGAGAGGGACTTAATTAAGAGAAAGATATGTGAAGCTGTGCATATTGCCAGTAATCAGGACAAATGTGTTAATAATTACGAGGGTGACCTGGGAGACGAATGGATTAATGTCATCCGTAGAATGGTTCAAGACAATGTTCCCCCTAAAATTAGTTGGCAGATTAAAAAATACCCCGAATCTGACTTTGCAATCCCTAATGAATGGAATAAAAGATTTCAACGTAACACCATGTTTCTTCATGATATAAATCCTCCAGCATCTGAGCGTCCACTTTGTGAATCTACCCACCCACCCCTCACCGATGATGATGGTGACGTAGAGGGGGTTACACCACTCAACCCAGCTGGTCTACCAACCAGTACCTGATGAAAACTGGGAGGAACTAGTTGAAACGTTGTGCGGCTTGTTAGTTATCGAGGTATCCACCGTTGTGAAAATTTTAATCTGTCTTGTACAGTATATTTTAATATTCTGACATGTGTGGAAAGCTTAAGGACTTCAATTGTTAAATAAGTTCGCTTGACTGGCAGAGTCGAGGAGAGCCCTACACTCTATGAGGTTGCCATGTTTGTCTTCCACTTGCACGTGTGCAGTAGCTAGTAAGATCAGTGCCATTGATTTAGCTTTAACAGAACAATAGCTAGCAGGAGCATCACTTGGTCTGCTATCGTTACTGTCTCTAGATGGACTAGAGGTGTTGGAGTGAGAAGCAGTTCGTTTGCTGTCACTGTGCAGAAGTTGACTATGTACAGAAGTACCATATGTACAATATGTAGGCACTGTACACTGATTCACTTTGTGATTCGGAGAAAAACAGTTTGCATACAGGTGTTTGGATTTCACTAACTTCCACCGTTGAGTCATGTTCAATTTCCTGAAGTTACCACACTTGTATGAATCATAATTGTGTTGAAAATGTGAACATGATTTGTTGTTTGTAGCTAGATGAGAGTGTCGACTGTTTCTGGCAGTGACTTTAGGCGTTCACAGCTCATTTTTAGGTTTTGATGGGCTGGACCTGTTGCACAAGTTGCTAGTAAGCAGTTCGACTCTAAGAACAGTATAAGTTCCTTGAGTGAAGTGAATTTCTATGATTCTGTTTTATTCTCCCACTCGTGGCAAGTATTGTCAGGTAAGTGTTCCAGTAGCAACTGCATCAAAATAATCTCATGCATTCAATAGCATTCAGATTGTTCTGGAAGTGGTTGAGAAGAGTGCAGAGCTCTGACACTGTTTCGTGTTGCATTGTTGGTAATGACATCCCAGGCTACCTGAAAGTTTTCACTGGTAACTGGATGGTTTTGTATTAGAAGGTGGGCTTGACTTTTTAATGAAGCGAGCGGGTAATGATACTTCTGAATGGGTGCAAGAGGTTCATTGTCTAACACTATAAACTGCTGAAGATATCAAAGAAGTGCTTAAAGTTAGTGACACTACCATCGAATACAGGTAATTGAATTACTGGTAGCTTGATACCACTGTTCACTTGCAAAGTACTGGATTGCATTTTTTGCTGAGTGTTTCCACTGTGTTTTGAGTTTGCACTATTTAACAAGGGCTGTTGGTGAATGTAAATGAGTTCACTTAACCTTGCTTTAAGTTCACCATAACGGCTTCTTGTTTCTTCTTCATAGATTACATGATACCTTCTCTAATTTGTCAAACATCCATTTCATTTAATCCAAACCCACCTGATACAACTGGCAACAATATGTTCTGTGAATTTGTTTGGATAATTCTGTGTAAAAAGGGGTTAAGTATTTTCAAAAACATTAAATTTTTGGCAGTTAAAATCAGAATTTTTCAAAATCCTTTCTTAGTGAGCACCTACATTATGAAACGAAGGTACTGTCAAAATTCCAAGTCTCTACCTGTTATATTTTAGGCTGTACGTTGATTCCTGTCATTCAGTCAGTCAGTCAGGACAAAGCCTTTTATATATATAGAGATTTCCTGCTTTTGCATTTTGATTTTTTTTCCAACCAACCTTGGTGATGTCAGTGAGGAGAGGGTGAAAGGTTTCACCAAGACAGTAAGTCGATGGAGAAACGCTACCAGGGCTTATAGAATGAATCCATGATTTCAGATTATTGTTGGCTGCTGTGTCATGATGACTCAGAAAAAGATAATTGACAATGTATATTCATTTTTCAATTATCATTGCATATTATTGTATATTATATATTATAAGTGTCATCTATATTAATAAAAGGAAGTGTCTGTCCTCCGTCTGTCTGTCCTCCGTCTGTCTGTCCTCCGTCTGTCTGTCCGCGATGCCCAGCGAAATCTACTCAACGCAGAGATCTGAAATTTTATACATAGGCGGACTGAAGGGTCGGAAAATGTACCTTGAAGCCGGAATTTTAATTTTCGCTTTCGTTCATGAGTTATGAGTGAATAATGAGCAAAAAACGTGCAATTTTTGCGTTTTCGAAGCGTCAGTTTCAGTAATAAATTTCAATATCAAATCACTTACAGTTGGCTTTGGCTATTTTTGTCATCATACCTCATACCTTGGAAATAAAAGCAACGTGATCGCTTGATTTTGTTAGTCCATCCTGGACGATTCATTTGTTTAAAATATCAAGACCCGAAGACATATGAAATTTTCAACCTACACGGAAGAGGGCTAATCAATATAGGCCTAAACAGAGGCGCCAACTTTTGAAAAACATTGGGTGGGCTCAAAAACTTAAAAAAAAAAATCATTATAGAATTGTATTAGAAACGATTTCAGTGTTAATTAATAACAATCATTTATACTTAGTAATTCAACTGTCAAAAAATAGATCGTGTAGCCTAATTAACGGAAATCCTTTAAAGTTTATAGTCGTATATATATATATATTTCTTTTATCCTAGATAACTATTAAAATAAAGTAAAACATAGACTCACCATTATGTACTACGGCGTGTTGCAAACGTGTTTCTCCTGACTGCACTTCTGCCTATAAATTCGTCACAAGCGTCATCAAGATCCAACTTTTCTGTGCTATCCTTATGTATGCTTAGAAGAGCAATGTGGTTCAACCTTTTCTGGGACATTGTTGAACGCAAAAATGTCTTTAGTCTCTTCAATGCGGAAAAAGATCTTTCGGCGGTGGCTGTGGAAACTGGCATTGTCAGAGTAAGACGTATAAATTTAATAAATTCCGGAACAATTTCGCTGACAAAATTGGACTTCACAAATGTTACCACATCATTAAAATTACTCAATTCTGCACCCACCATTGCTGCACTGTCAACCACCACATTCCTCTGCGAACGTAATACTTCATAGTCACAAATGTCATCGTTGAAAACGCACTTGACGTCGTCTTCTTTTCCGAGAACAAAATTTTCAATTTTATTTAGAATTTCACTTTCCTGGAAGCGCTCTTTAAGTGATACATTCACACAATCTACAAGTTCGTAAAATTTACACTCAAAATACTTTCTTACATCAGTAAATTCGTATTGTGTATGATGACGATCATCTAGGCGACGAGACACCTTCCTCTGTTTGGGGGCCCTTGGTTCTGACAGGTCCAGCTCACATGCTTTTTTCGTCGTTTTTTCCCAGAACACGTCAAAGTTATTACGAATTCCCTGGAATATTTGTATCAAATCCTGAATGAGACCGTTTGCTTTATGAAAGTTAAGGTTTACACTTTGTAGTTTTACATTCGTTGCATCCATGGGGGTAAAAATGAGTGTCAACATATTTAAATAAGCAAAATGTTCAAATGACTCGAGCAGTGATAAGTAACCAGCGGCTTTAGTACCAGCGTCACCTTTATCGTTTTCAGAGAAATCCGAAAGGAATGAAAGAACATGCTGGTAGTTGTCAATCAGAGATTTTAAACTGAGGGCCCTTACAGTGAATCGCGTTGGGCAAAAGGGCCTTAAATTATGTTCTGAATCTAATGTGTTGGTATCTCTTATAGCATTAAACCAGTTCACCCTTTTCGGAGACTCCCTTATCATATTGATCAAATCTTTAGTAATATTTAACACATTTCTGCAAGTTGTAATGTGCCGCACACTGTCTTGTGCTACTAAATTTAATGAGTGCATGAAACAGTGTAAATATCTTGCTTTCTCATTAACTTGTGAAATCCTTGCCTGCACCCCCTTGTATTTTCCGCTTACATTCGCAGCACCATCATAGCACTGTCCGCGGCAATTCTGGATATTTAACCCTAATCTTATTAAAACGTCACTGACAATATTGAAGAGACTGGCTGCATCTGTTGCTGACGTTTCGTAGAACCCAATGAAATGCTCTTGTGTCTCAAGTTCCTTAGAAACAACGCGCAAACATATTGACACCTGTTCTTTCTTTGCCGCATCAGTAGTTTCATCCATAAGCAGGCCATAATAACCCGCATCTTGAATTTCACTCGCCATTGTACGAAGAAGTTCCATTGCCATGATTTCAAGCATTTCGTTTACTGCTTCGTGTGACACCCACTTAAATGATTCTCTCTCAATATACCGCCTAAGTTCCGGCGAATCTTCACATCTCAGTTTCAGAAGCTGGTAAAAATTACTTGTTTTGTCTGTATGCCCCCTGATTGCCACTCCCTGCTTTGCTAAGTATAACAATGACGAAAATAATTTATATAAAGCTATTCGGGAATTTTTAAGATCTTGCAACTTTGAAAGATTCAGACTAGATGCAACATTCACTCCACTCTGCACTGCCATAACTTTGGAACACGATTCTTTGTGACACTGTGAGGTTTCGTGGGAACTAAATTTTCTTAAAGCATGCTTCCAGTTGGAAAATCCAGAAGAAATAAAACAAGGGTCCTCTTTGCTGGAAAAACTTAACAGTTTTTTATCATGTGCTTCCTTGCATACTTTACATAATACTACCTTTTTGTTTTCTTCATACAAAATCCACGGATGCTTACTTTGCCACGAATTTTGAAAAGTTCTACCTGTAGCAGCACTTCTTGTTTCACTTTCACTTGTTCGTATATTATCACAAACTCCCGAATTATTCGACAAGCTTGGTTTATCAGTGATAGATTTCCGAACCGAATTTTTATAAACAATATCCGGGTACTGATCGTGGGTATTTTCTATCCGCGGTCGTTTGATCAGAAATTTATCCATGATCGATAACACGTAAAAAGAACAACAGACACTAGAACAATGTTCACGTCTTCTGAAATTAGTTTCAACTGATTCCTCCCGGGGCTGTGAACAGTGTTGCCACTGAGATCTGACTGTCTGAATTTTTGGGGATTTTGTATATAAGTCGAAGTGTCGTTAAAGATGATTTTGCCATGTTATAATAGACAATTTCCACCCTTAAGATGCAATAATCGAAAGGAGGAAATGTTGCTTCAGAAAACAGACGGCTGTGAGTTAATTTATGGGCTGAAACATGAGAAAACTAACACCTACATAAGAGTATAATATGTTTTCGTTTTCAAAAGGAAAGAGAACATTTTAAAGCACTTAACCACTTCTTGGGTGGCACCAGATTCTGTAACATGGACTAATAATAAAATTGTCCCTGTCTGCAACCTAAACTGTCAACTTAAAACAACACAGATACGACTCTCCCCTCATTCTCCCATTTACTTAAAGACAGCCCTCTGGACCCACTGTCTCATTAACTAGAAACTGACCAGAACTAGAAGCTCCTGCTTTGAGACAAGAGATCATGTTACGCTTGAAGGAATAGCTCGATTTTCCTTTTTCACTTATTCAACAACGAAACCACCTATTTCTGGTAGTAGTAGTAGTATTGATGATGATGACGATGATGATAATAATAATAATAATAATAATAATATTAATAGAAAATTATGAAAATAATACTCGGGAAATTATTGGGTGGGCTCGAGCCCCATGGGCCCATATAAGTTGGCGCCACTGGGCCTAAATATGGTCAAACATTGTTCGATTTGGACGAAACTCACTGTACAGGGGTATTCTGGGCCAAGGAACTCGAATCTGAGGTCGCATTTACCAGGCGACGCTATCTAATCGTGGTATGTAGACCACGTGATTTAGGTGTTAATAAATATAATGATTTAACTATTATGCTCTTAATTTTTAATTTTTAAAATAATTATCGCGGGCGAAGCTGCGGGCACATGAAAGTAATTAATAATATGCATAATTGTTTTTTTGTGAAATTAGTGTATTGTTACATTGATCGCATTTAAATGAAAATGTATTTCCATGAATTTAATGTATTACATGTAATTTAAAAGCCATAATCTACATGAAACATTGGTCTAGAAAAGTATAATTTTATCTCTGGCAATTAAAAATAGTTTTATTTTGTAGACCAGTGTAATTACTAGAGCCCGGATTTCCATGCAAATGCTTGTTTTTATATACTTCGGTTACACTTCTCAAACTTTGTAGTTACTCATTACATGACTTATGGATTCCAAATAAACATACTTTTTCCGTGCATGTTTGCATATTTCGGCCTTTTTATGGCAAAATTCATGCGTAATGCATGTTTTGGACTTTTTTGGTTTAATATAGCATATTCAGACGTTTTTAATGCATATAAACCCTCATTATCTGGTTTTAGTGCATAATATCAAGTTACCATGCATAACTGTGCATATTATGAATGTGCCTCCCTAAAATCTCGGCTTTTCAAAGAAATGTAAAAAAGTTGTATTGTATTACCATTGTTATTTTATTGACTTGGCAACAGAGTCTGCCACCTGCATGCATTTGAGAGTGCAAACTTCTGTTTACCCTAAATAAACAGTAATATAATACACCAGGCTACAAAAGAAAATGCTGACTCGCTTACCCCCACCACCTTCCATTGAAAGAAAACAGCTATAACAGAATGTTCTCTGCTTGAATTTGTCAGTCACTAGCCATTGTTCAAGACGTTGATTAATTATCTTTAGAATCGTGTTGTGGAGAAATGGGTGTGACAGTTAAGTAGGGAAAAACTTAAGAAGGTACTTAGTTCAAATCCTGATCTTTAACTTCTGAAAACAGTGAAAGACGTATTATGTGGAAAAAATGTAAAAGACATGGAATTCGATATCACCCTCAGTCAAATTTCTTCCCTTAAGTATGCACCTGTTACTTCTTGAGAAGTTGAAATATCCTTTTCTGCGTTCAAGAATGTCCTAAACTGATAAACGCACGAATTTAAGTGAGGAGAATTTGGAAAAACTCGTATTAAGAGAAATTGAAAAATATTGCAGTACAGTGTGGATTTTTGATAGTGCATGTTTCGCCCTTCATTGTGCATATTTGGAGATACGATAGTGCATGAATGCATGCATGTTTTTAAGTTTGATAGTGCATGAAAATCCGGGCTATAGTAATTACATTTATTTTATATTAACAAATGCGGTGCTGGAGTGCTTTCCACTTATTGGATTGAACACACAATATGTTAAAATGATAAAAGAACTCGATGCAAGGAGATACGACTTCATGCTAAATCACCAAAAAATAGACTTTGTGTTGCAGAAACCGTAAAATGGTTTGAATTTAGCACTTAGAACTTTCACAATGCTTGTGAAGGATATTAGACCTAAGTCGCAATATATCAGATATGATTCTCAATTTTAGGTATATGACCTAACTTAAGCAGAGCATGAGTTACACACTTGTAACAATGGCATCCACGATGAAGCAACTCTACAAAAGGCATGCTACCTTTGTAAAGTGAGAACGGAGAAGAAATGCATCCGCAGATCACTGCCCATGTGATGAGGCTTGCTGCCTGAACTGATATGGTTGCTTGAAGAGACTTGGACACTTCACTTGAGCAACCCTGCCACATGAGGCATGTGATTTGAAAGTAGAAAATTATTTAAGAATATTGGTTGCTCATTCGCCAACAGTGTAAAAAAATAGTTAAGGTATAAAAAATGGGAAAAACAAAAAATAGCATGAGATAGGGCTCGAATGTGCCCTGAATGATCAAAACCGGTTTATAACTTTTTGCAAGAAATTGAAAACTGATAAAAATCGCGATTTTTCAACTTTTTTTGCTTGGCTTGTATGTATCATAAAGAGGTCTATTTGGGCTAAAATTGTAGCTATCTGTAACATTTACCTCTGCTTAAAATTTTATCCAAATATATTTGTAGCTTTTTGAGAAAGTTGCTGAAATGTGAGAACAGGTGTTTTGCTAAAATGGCTGGCAATTGGTTTAAAATTATCCCACAGTAATGTTTCAAGTCGCTTTTTGTTTGTGAGGTATTGCTCTACAACCCCATTATAAATAAAAGTATGTTAAAATAATAATAAAAAAAAAACCTTAAAGAACCACTCTGAAAACTGGTCGTCTCAGGCTGCCAAATGAGCAAGAATAAGGAAGGAAACGGCCAGCACCTGCACCACCCCACCTCGCTTTTTCTTCGCAACACAGGCGAGGCTGCTGCTGCTGCCAGCATAGTAGTGTTCCCTCGCCTTGCTGGCTGTCCCTCCCAGATTTTTAGCCAGATAGTGCTTCTTGGCATCATATAGCCATGCTATTTAAATGCATGTGTAAAATTAGTATGATGATATAATTCATTTGAAAATGCTAACAATCTTTAATATTGGTCAAGAAAGGTATTGCACCTTTCTACTAAAGACTGCAGTACAAACAACACAAAGGTTATAGCAGAACTGGTTAACAATTGGCTCTTTTAAAGTTATCAATTTTGAATAGCACACCTATTAAGTGTTCTACATGCAAGAAAGACTTAATGCAAACATAAACATAGCTTCCTGTGCATGGCTGCTAAATTAAAACCTGAACCTCTGTAGCTCTGAAAAACATGCTGTAATGAAAATATTCATCAATAAATTTCAGACATTAAAAGTACAGTATGTCTAAAACTATCAAATCCAATAAGGGCTACAGATGTGACAAGTGTGTGTTCTATTCTCGAGCTTTTCCCTATAATTTTATAAAAACAGGACAGTTAGTGTTTTAAAGAATACCAATGGAATGGCCAGGACGCACCTAGAAATAAAACATAATCAAGAATGATGCACTCATTCGTTAATGTGTTGTTATTACAGGCAACATGTCACCAGACCAGCAAGAACCAACACCATTCCTCATAGAATGGATTCCTGATATTCTGCCCAAGACCAAGATTGGCGAGCTAAGGATCAGATTTGAGTTCGGTCACCAGCGCAATGGACAGGTTGAAAAGAGGACTCAGAGAGCATTAATACGAACAATTTCTGAAGTACAACCTGATGTATCTATAACACGAATAACAGACCCCCATGTTTTGCAATTATAAAAAGACAATAGTGAAAATGTGAAAATCAGTGTAGATTAGAATGGCTGTTATGTTTCATGTTATGAACTTTTCTGATCTCATCTATAGGTATATGTGTACAGTATATGAAGACATCTGCCCATAAATTTTCATGATTTTAATTTAAGTATTTATGTGCATAATGGATGCTCTTGTATAATGGACACACCTGATTTTTATCCTCTAAATTTAGTAATTTACTAATTCTTGCATAATAGATGCATTTAATTTATAACATGTCTTTGGTCCAGCAACTGGTACTAAGTAAAATTTATTTTTTATCTTCAAATTGCTATATACCGTATTTATTTGTGTATAGACTTCAGGTGTTACCTGAAATGCAAGTTAGAAAATTGGAGTACGGCTTAAGCTAGAAATAACAACAAACAGAAAATTTAGTACAATTCCGGGGTGCGAGGGCAAAGAGAGTTAAGTCCACCATCCTAAAAAATTGAGGTATGTCCATAGAGTTATAGATAAAAATGTTCTCTACATTTGTGTTAAGCCCAGTAAGTCATAATCAAAATTGTATGGTAGTTATGGATGTGTGCCTCATGGGTTTATCCATCTCTAAAGCTATGTTGGGCTGGTATAGTGTGTTAAGTCACTCTAATTCTCAGTAACAAGAAAGTGGACTTAACTCTCTTTTCCTGCACCCCCGGAATTTCTAATGCACATCTTAATATATTTACAGGAATGATTCCTTTTAAGATGTTTTCACTTATTTTCACTGTAACAAATTTATCAATATGATTCTTGGCAACGTTTGGAATTTATAAATGACTGCCAGGTATGAAAGCATACCACACCTATCTGGCAAACCTCTGGGTCTTCTACAGAATGGAATCTATAAAGGCCTGACAGTTAGGTGAAGAGATTGCAGTGATATGGCAACTGTGTAGATACATGATGTCAAGCTAAACTGATACAACAGGGAAAAAAGTTGATATAAATGTGACTACTTGTACTGTTTTCTTAAGAGTTATGAGGAACACTAAGGGATTTTATGAAGAAAGTGTTAAGTGTTACTATTATAAGTGACTAGCTTTTAGTAATAAGCAGAGGAACATTAAATTATTGAAAGTAGAAATGACAAAAGTGATATGGTATGACAGCTGAGTGAAATATCTTCTGCTAGAGTGCAAGAACCAAAGATCGCTTTAGGCAAAATTGTAAAGGTGGCTTTACACCGAGGCAACTACAAGCAACCAGATTGCCAGCCGTATGAGATCATTTTGGTTGCTACATAGGTTTTCTTGCTACATAGGTTTGAGTAAAAAAAGAAAGAAGCAATGACACAGAAGATTTTGATGCAAAGAGCTATTTGTAAATAGTGATGAAGTCCAAAATGACTTTTTAAATTTAAATCCAATAATGGATCACTGTTCAAAAATTTCCCTTGTATGACTAGACACTATTTTGACATCTCCTAGACTTAGTGGCTCCTATCATATCAAAACCTGATACAAATTCACATGGAGAAAAATTTGTCATGTGCCACTTTAGATAGTTTCCAGAAAACCGTTAGGAGATGCACTGGCTGTTAGGGAAGAGTTCAAGGCCTACTTCACCACAAGGGAAGGAAAAGTGCCTTGGCAAGACAATTTTGTTTAAACATATTTAACTATGCCTTTTTATTAATTTTCCATTAATTTTAGAATAAATGTTACACAATAGTACATGGAAGACCACCTGCGTGTACTCTTGGTTAGCATCATTAGTTTTGGATCAGCAGGCCCGAGTTCGATCCCCAGTATCTCCTCAGATTTTTCTGAGGTAGGGAGGTCTAGAACAGGGTGCACTCAGCCTCGTGATTCAAACTGAGGAGCTACTTGATTATGAAGTAGCGGCTCTGGTCACAAAGAATATCTTTAACTATCGTTGTTTGGGCATGCTGACCACCTTGCCATCTGCCTATGTGGCAGATGATGCAGTGGTCGGATGGTGGGTCTAACCCCTTCAAGGATGCAGCACCACGGAGTTTAACTTGAATCATTAAAAAATACACAAATACACATATACAATGGATCTTTAAAACATTAAAAGTACGACGTTTCAACCCTATCCTGTGGGTCTTCCTCAGGTACAATAAAAACACTAAAATACAGCTCAAGGCTCTCATGTATAAATATCTATCAGTCACTGCCACTTGGGTTGTTCAGAGGTTCTTCACGAAAATCCACCATTCGTCCATACTTTACTATCCATGTCTCCGGGATATTGAAGTCACTGACCAGTTCTGCCAATCCCGTGGTGGGGGGAAATTTTATTGATGTATTATAATTTATAATATTCCTAATTAACTGTAGCCATTCATCCCCCAAATCCCCTTCATATCTATTAAGACTATTTTCTTTTAGTTCTATAATTTTATGAGCTTCATGAATTTTCCTCCTTACCTTATCCCGTTCTATTTTGATTATGTTCATTTCACCCATACTATGGCCCGTTTCTATCAAGTGTTGGCTCAAACCCGTACATGGTTTCTTGGTTCTTACGTCTCTTTCATGTTCAATTTTTCTAACTTGAAAAGATCTTCCCGTTTCCCCCACATATGTCTTCCCGCAATCGTTACACAATATAGAATACACCCCAGGCATCATCATCTTGTTCTTCTGTTTTCCTATTCGTTTATAGTCAGAAAAAATGTTTTCTATGGTTCTTTCTGTCCTGTAGGCCACTCTTATATACCATGTACGGGTTTGAGCCAACACTTGATAGAAACGGGCCATAGTATGGGTGAAATGAACATAATCAAAATAGAACGGGATAAGGTAAGGAGGAAAATTCATGAAGCTCATAAAATTATAGAACTAAAAGAAAATAGTCTTAATAGATATGAAGGGGATTTGGGGGATGAATGGCTACAGTTAATTAGGAATATTATAAATTATAATACATCAATAAAATTTCCCCCCACCACGGGATTGGCAGAACTGGTCAGTGACTTCAATATCCCGGAGACATGGATAGTAAAGTATGGACGAATGGTGGATTTTCGTGAAGAACCTCTGAACAACCCAAGTGGCAGTGACTGATAGATATTTATACATGAGAGCCTTGAGCTGTATTTTAGTGTTTTTATTGTACCTGAGGAAGACCCACAGGATAGGGTTGAAACGTTGTACTTTTAATGTTTTAAAGATCCATTGTATATGTGTATTTGTGTATTTTTTAATGATTCAAGTTAACTATAAGACAATGGAAAAAGGACTATATGTGAATATGTGTTACCACGGAGTTTTTCAAGAAAATCTCCTTTATCCGACTGTAAAACGCTGTGCATATAATTAGCCAATATTTGAATCTCTTTAGAATTGTTTCTTAAATTTTAAGAACATGAATGTAAATACTAATTTGAAGACTGATTGTGAGTTGCATAATTCACGATGGTGCATGAAGTCACATGGAAAATTATGAGTGTTCTGAGAATAGAACAATATGGTGAAGCTTCCGGGGTGATAAGAGAGAGGTGGAATATAAGAAGGTAGTGCAAAGCCGATGTCTCAGTTCGGAATGTGTCTTTAAATCCCACAACACTCCCTTTTCCTTGCGTATTGTCAATTAGAGACTTGTTAGAATCATATTTATCCAAGCACGACATCATGCCAAAAGCAACCAAGCAACTGAACCCATTTCTGGTGGAAAGCTTGCGACCTAGAGCAACTAGAGGGGCAACATGCCACAAGGCCGCATGCGATCATGAAGTGCTCCAGGAGAGACAAACCTGCAGCATGCAGCGAGTTAGCATGCGGCAGGTTGCTTGTAGTTGCCTTGACGTAAAGCCACCTTAAGAAACACCACGTGTTCAGGTGGCCAGCAGGAATCGGAAATCAGCTGTGTCTGCTTCATGTGTTGGGTGTAGGTGAGGCTTGGTGGAATGTGAGCATGGCAGCCATTTATGGATTGCTTTCCAGAGAGTGGCACGGCATATTTACCAGGCAGTCATTCATAGATTTCATCATTACCATAGTACCAATGTTTATCACTGCCATCACAATGTTGCGTCAAACTTTCTCCCTGCTGCCCTATTTTGATGTTGCATCATGTTGTAACTTAAATTTAGAAGTGTGATATTTCTCACTCTGCTCATATGTGCACATAGTGAACAGACATGACACTGATCTTCAGACCTTTTGTTAATCATGGCCAGGAGGGTTGATATACAACTAGCTGTGAGGGATTTACATCCTTTTTGTTGTTAGTGAATCATGTGTTCAGTTTATGGTGCAGTACAAAACAGAATTTACAATGTTACCATGCTGTATTTTATAATATCAAATGTGTTTTTGTCCTGTTTTTAGAATATCAGAAATTTATTTTTTCTTAGATTATTGTCTCTAAACTAAGATGCAGTTTATACATGTATAAATATGGTAGTAAAACATGTATTATATTCTTTGTTCTGATAAGAGAATGCTTACTGTCACTGTGCAAATTGCAGCACACATTGAAATATATTGATTTGTTCAATATACAGTGCATATCAAACATAATGCTGCTGGACTTCTACCATGCATAGCAAGTGACCTTCACTGTGAACTGGGTGACCAATCGTCGCGTTAGTTTTTAGCCAAGATTCAAGTAAGAGAGTATCCAAAAGAAAAGAAGAATTTACCGGTATATATATTCTGTATATATATATATGATGACATATAAGTTTTGTATGGACAGAACGTTGAACTTTTGAGTCTCTTGTACACAGATGTTTGAGGAATTCCAACTTCCTGAACCAAATGGCTAAATGGCTCAGGGAGTTGTGATTTCTTAAACATCAGTGTTAAGGAGACTTAAAAGTTAAAATAAAATTTATACGTCATTGTCAGATACTAGGAGGTGCCCGTGGCTTCGCCACGATAATTCTTTTAAAAATTAAAAATTAAGAGTATAATAATTATTAAATCATTATATTTATTAACACTTGCACGTGAATCATTCATAAACTAAGCCATTAATAATTAATGAAACAGCTAAAATTCCTGCTTTAGAGTACATTCCACGACATGAAAGCGCCCCCTGGGAAAACTATATCAGAATCGATTATGCAGTTCCAAAGAACCTGTGAACACATAATACGTATTGTTTCTCAGCTGTTTATTTACATGAATATGATGTGAATTTTATTTTATCAATTCAGTGTCATTTTCAGAAATTATATAATGTTTCAAGGGAAGGAATGGTTTGTTTGGATTATTATTATTAGCGATATTTCAAGAGATAAAACCATCAATATTTTACAGCTGTTGCCCCCAGCTTCGCCCGCCATTATTCATTGACTCCAGGATTTTTAAGAAAATTACACTGGTAGATTATTAAAAATGTTTGTGGTTCAGAGCTATGAAAATTGTAAGTAAAAATAAAATTAGAATATTTGTTCATTGTGTTCATTTCACTTAGGCCTTATATAATAAAGAAACGGTTTTCCTTCCTAATTTTGTAGTCATCATGAAAGTTTAGACTGCGAGAGACGAACATCGCTGAGTATACCCGATGTCTCACGAAGCGGGCGAGCAAGCATGCTATTTAGGGCCGTTGAATTGTATAAGAGTAGATGTACAGATCAGAGAGAACAGCATTTTCATCATTACTTTAAAATAGGCGTGTTAAATACTGAAAATCTTTTCTTTTGGGTATTCTCTTACTTGATTGGGTGGAGGTGGAAGTGTTGTGGTCATTGGCCGCCCAATTCCCAATGAAGGTCGTTTGCTATGAAAGGTGACAGTCCAGTGGCTTCATGTTTGATTCACACTGTGTATTTATTGATGCCATTAGAGATTCAATATGTCGAAAATAGAGAACATATCGATCAAAATATTGAACTCTGTGAACTTGATCTAGTGGAAACCATTTGCAGAAACATTTTAATGACTTTTGTGGTATACAAATTATTTTTCTTGCATGCACTTAAAATATACGACATTTAAAGTATACACTCAAAACTCTTTCTGCAAAAATCAGGGGGAAACGTAGATCCATTATGCACTCAATTTTGGTATGAAAGTCCGTTTGCTTTTACTTGTCACAAGCATCTAAGAATGGGAAGAAATACTCACCATCTCCCTTGCACCGAGGCTGCCACAACATCCATCAAAACTTGTTTATGGTGTTGGAGGAAGGGGATGGATACCAGGTATTTCTACATGAGTATGACCACTAGATGAAGTAGTTGGTGGAGATGGTGAAGTTGCAGTCTTCCCTTTCTCTTCAGTTCCTTCTTCTTTCTCTTCACTCTCTGAATGTCTATTAATACTAAATCTTTCCACAATCTCATCTGACAAACAGTCTTTCTTACCAATAAAATTAATTTTATTTTTTCCTCTCATCATTTCATATGTTCCCAATTTATTGTTTTCACATTTGGCACAGCTTTCTCAAATAAAACTTTCACTTCATTAGTTCTAAATGTTATGTTGTGTTTAGCAACATCCTCAATTAGTTTATGGTGATAAGATGTTAGTCAAACTCCATCATAACCTTGCAGTTTAATTATTGTATCTATTTTGTATGTTCTCAGACCATCTTCTTAAATTTTTATTTGTTCATAAAGGTTTAATTTTGCTGCTCTTACATTGTAGGAAATATTATTTTCTTGTAGTCGTACTTGAATATCTGCTTTTAGTGTGATGACATTGGTAGTTTACTTAATTCTGTTGAATTGTCCATAATGATAACACTGTTCAAGGGAATGCTAAGAATTAATGGCTCTGTTATTAATTTAAAAATAATCTTACCAAAGATGTCATGATATTCTCCAGTATATTTTAATTTGGAACATAAAACTGGCCGGGAATTAATTAGTTTAAAGAACCGACGTATAAAACAATAAATGATTGCTCCTTACTTAATGAACTTTAAGTAGGCTATTGTTATCTCCAAGTGTTCATCATATTTCACATCTTGTGTGATATACAATTGGTAACAAATCCTTAAAACCAAAGTATCAGCAAGATTTACTTAATTCGCGGGTGTGCGGGCAAAGAGAGTTAAGTCCAACATCCTCAAAAATTGAGATACATCTATAATAGAGTTATAGATAAAAATGTTCTCTACATTTGTGTTAAGTCCAGTAAGTCATATTCAAAAACGTAAGGTAGTTATGGATGTGTACATCATGGGTTTATCCATCTCTAAAGCGATGTTGGGCTGGTATAGTGTGTGAAGTCACTCTAATTTTCAGTAACAAGAAAGTGGACTTAACTCTCTTTGCCTGCGAATTATAAATATTGATCCCTCTGACCATCATTCATCATCTCTGTTTTCATTGTTTTTAATCAGTGTTCTTCATTCACTTCCCACATACTGGATGAACAATCCTTAGTGGGAATGGTTTTGCGGTGTGCAGCTAACCAGGGGGAAATGTAGGGTAGGTGCTGTGTCGGCAATGCGATTGCCAGGAACCTCGCAGTAATTGTAGTACGAATTGTTGCGTATGTTATTTCTAACACACACTTACAAATTAAAAGTACATTACTCACGTATATCAAGGAAGGAGGTGTTGGAACTGCCTCCCTCCTTTGTTCAAACATTTCTTGTACCTGCTTAGGAAATTACTTATTACACTCGGCAGTTCTCTCTGAGAAATTACAGTAATTTCTGGATGAATGTTATTTTGAAGTTCTTCTAAAGTGTGTGGATTTGTTTCGTAAACTTTCTCTTTAAATGCCCCCCAGAGATCAAAATCTCAGGGGGTTAAATCAGGGGAATGAAGAACCATATGTTGCTAGTGATAACGCTGTCTTTAAACACTTTATAAATTTCCTATAAGGAGAAGTTAGCTGTATGTACTGTTGCAGATTCCTGTTGAATGGTTGCAAAACCACATACCCTCTCAGTTAATTGGTTAAAAAAAGACCATAAAATGTTTAGCGCATACCTCTCACTGTTAATTGTTTCCTGAGAAAAGAAAGGGGCCTATTATTCTCTTGCTGGTAATAGTGCAGCACACTCTTATTCTTTGATCATGTAGGGCATACATGGGCAATCGTTGTGTCGTGACTCAATTTGAGTCGCAGTCTTGAACAAGGTATTGTGCGGTGTGGAGGAAAACAAGCAATTCTCTTCTGCAAAACAGTCAAAAAGCTCTGGCAGATTTGCATTTACAATGTAGAAAGTGGAGAAAATGCTACCTGTCAGCTTATTTTCCAAAACGCTAAGGATCTCCCTAATATGTTAAGTCAGAATGTAGGTCTCATTTGAACAATGAATATTTGTTAGCAATATTAAATATTGCTCTCACAGATGAAGAACCAAATTTTCATGACAAATGCAGACAGTAATACTGGTGTTATGACTGCATATCGGAATATGAGTACACCACTGAACGGTTCAAAGTTATGTTTACATCTCTGCTCCTTGCATGTAGTACCCCGTTAGGCTTTTCAGGACTCCAATAAGGGTTGTTCTGTGAATTAACATAACATTTCTCTATCATAGACCCTATTCAAAATCCCTTCATGAAAGCTCATCCTTTGTGCAGGGTCATCTGATTTACTACAGTAATTTTATAAGGCTTTAACCTTAGTACCATAGCCATTCAGACAGAGCCGTAGGAAATTCCCGTGTGCTGAGAAAGGCATCAAAATGATTTTCTAGGAGACATTTCCAGAGCATGTCCAATGTTATCTAGAGTTACTTCTGTGAATTCTGTACATGGTTTCCTATGTTTCTTTCACAAAATGTATTTACTAATCTATGAATTGAACTTCAACTAGGAACTTGAACATCACAAAATTCCTCTTCAGATGATCTCCTTATGGCTTGGGCAGATTCTGTATGCACGTTTGAATCAAACATAAATACTCTTTGGAGCATGGAATACCTGAATTGCACCATTTCACCTTATACACTGCACCGACTAATAAACACATACTAATCTCGCAACAGTTCAACTCATTCCGCACTGCCGATAGCCAGCTGGCCACATGTTGTGAAACCAGTCTCGCTAAGAATTGTTCACCCAATAGATAGAGATACCCCTGTGTTTTAGATTTGCTTTACATATTGAACAGGCTATTCTGTGATATGAAAGTCAAATCTAAAACATAGGGGGTATTCAAGCTATCTAAGATTGTTCTACTTCTGTAATCACTGTAAAAAATTATTTTATTGAGAGATATTGAGAAGCTCAGGTTCACAAGTTATCATATGGTATTAGCAGCTACATTAAAGAAAATTATTGCAGTCTTATAGACAGATATTTCAGTTTAAGGATTAATTTGCCTGAGACCTCAGACTTTACCATCAGTTATTTGAGTCTCTTTATCTTGCAGATAATGAAATTTTTTCCAAAATTTAACATAAAGCCAATCTTCTTCCATGAAATGTATAAGCTATCTCCATCTCTTTCTTAAATGTTTGTCACAAGTAAAAGCAAACTGACCATTTGAACCTTAGAATCTGATATAGCTTTGCTATAAGGTTATACAACAATTTTAATCATTATACATAGGTAATGGTACTAGTGTGCTTTTTAAAACGAGAATTTGAAGTTTCCATCTTGTTTTATGTGGACATTTAGTTGTCCATGTTAAAGCAACAAAGCAGTAATGGGCAGAATCGAATAACCTGTTCTCAAGTAATATAAAGAATCAAATGATTATTCAAATAAAAAAGTTCTTGGATTGATACAGGTTGCAAGAACTTCTCACAATGACAAAATCTGAGAAGTGAGAACTCGCAGGCTGAGCACTACTAAAACTGACTGAGAAATCAAATTGTTATTCTAATGGAACTTGGTACCTCATGTTACAAGGTCTATGCTATTCGTTCCTGTGATAGGCATGTCCTCCCCACACTGTGCACCACAAACTAATAGGAGTTAATTTCATCCAACACTGCCAGATATTGCATTATTCACATTCTGCTATAAGCATTCATAGAGTAAAAGTCCATAAGATAAGCATTCTGGCTGGGTCACTGTGTGTTCTGGTGTTAAGATTCAGTAGTCTGGCAACATGGACTGCCTTGTGCGCATGGTAGGCATGCATTCATGTTTATGACTTTCTTGCCTGCAAACTTGTCGTGTGGAAAGATGAAGTTAACCAAAGCAATAAGACTGCATTGCAGTCTGCTGCTTTCGAGAACTGGTTTTCACTTCTCACTTCTCGAGCTATGTAGTATTTGAATATTTTTTATTCAAGAACTGCATCACTACAGTATGTTCAACATACCGAAGGTCACATCCTTTACAGTAATTTGACTTCCATATTATGTAAGTATTCGCTCATGCCTTTTAGCAAAATGATGAGATGGGGAGGGTGATTTGTATATTATAGGGCGATGGTTAAAACATTTCTGTGAGTTGCAGCCAGTAGTGCTGCGTTCTGTAGATAGTGCTTGTACACAAATGTAAGAACTTAACCTTTCCGGTAGTACCTTTATAATGCATGATCGTTACATTGTACATTCCCCTTTATTATGTTTATACCTCTGTTGATGTGTTATTTATATGAATAATAACGAAAGTGATGAACATTGTTAATATGTTTGTTAATATTATCAATATTCAAATATAGGTCTAATTGTACTCATATACATGTGTTTGATTAACAGTGATTACCAGGGCCTAGATTTTGATGACATGTCATCTTTTAACTGGAACATCATGAACATTACCCACTAGTACAAATATTCTGATCATGACTCCTAGATTATAGAAAGGGTAATTTTTTGTCATTTTTCCCCATATTTCATTTTTAGGTAATTTTTAGATTGTAGTGTCTTTATTTAGACATTTTTTTGGTTATTTTATGGTCTTTTTGTCCACATTTCATATTTAAAAAAATATAAAGTCATTATTTTCTTATTTTGTGTTATTTCTCGCATTATATAGAGTATTTTTTTTTTTTTTGCATTTACTTACATTGAATATTATCGGAACTCTAATTAATGTTATAATGTTATAATTTTAACTTGGATACAGAAAGATGGTGTTTGCTGTTTGCATTTAACTGTATGTACAGACATCGTATTATATCTCTGCCGGTCTTTCAAATGACTATTTCCTGGTAGGAGAAGAGATTCTACTAGCGTGCACAAAAACATGTCTTAAATTTACAACGGGCAGCAGATTTGAGCTCGAACAAGCAATGACTAGAAAGGGAACTGTATGTCTTTTGTATTGGAATACACGGACTACCTGCTCCTTGTAACAAAATTCCAACGGTCGGCGAGAGGCACAGATATAAAACGACAGCTGTACCAATTAAGTAATTACACAAGCCTATAATTGAGTCAACAACATAATAGTAGAATAAACACAAATTTGATAAATAAACTAGCGTTTTCATACAAATTTTTGGGTCATTCTTTTTAGTTTTTGGGACTTTTTTTTTTTGTATTTTTGCAGTCATTTTATAGCTCATTTTTTTAAAAGTATTTTTAGGTCATCAAAATCCATGCCCTGGTAATAACTGTATGCTTTGAGTTGTTGCAGTTTCAAAGCATTTCTGTTTTATTTACCGATCAATTTATTTCAGGTTACAAGTGAAACAGATGTCAGTTACAATGGTCAGATGCTTTTAAAAATAAAATAATGGATTTTTTATACAAGATATGTTTATTGTATTGTTATTAATGCATTGAATTATTTTTGGGGTGTGCCAGAATTATTTGATGAGTCAGTACATATTCCTTGCATAATCCATTGGCATTTTGCCAAATTTATCTTCTCATTGTATATCAACTCCTGTTTTTATTAGTTCTATAATTTTTACCTCCCTTGTGATGCATGCCAGGTATTGCAGTGCACATTTCCTACCACTTTCCAGAGCATTTGCTAAGCCTTGCTGTTTCCAATACCGGTATTTTCTGTTGCTTTTGCTACTTCGCAGAGTGCTAAGTGCCCCTTTTTTAAGTGTGGTACAATCACCGAGAATTTGTAGGTTGTGTGATTTTAACTTTCCTGGTGTTGATAATGAGTACCGGTAATAGTTTTTGGGCTTGTAACTCATGAGTGGGCTAATTGTATCAGAACATTTGTCAGCTAGCTCATGCTATCTTCTGGGAGAAGTGAGTTAGTTCAGTCTGTGTTTTATTGAAATACATATATATATATATATATATGACATTCCCTCAAATATTTTCATTAAACCCAAAATTATGATCACTAAATAATAATTTATTTAAAAGAAATGCATATAGACTTATTAGAAATTATGATACTGCAATAACTTGTTAACTCCTTTATTTGGCAACTCAATTTCTCACGGAACGTACAAGGGCTGTCCAGAAAGTAACAGACTTTTGGCCTGCCCTGGCAGTGGGTTGGGCTAGCGCTGCCATTTTAGTATAAGAGCATTCCTACACACGGTCCGCATCCAGCTGTGTTAGTGTGAGCATTGTGCCTTTTGAACTTTGTGTGCAGTGGAGTGTTAAAATGAGCGCTGCAATTGAAAATCCCACCAGTTGTGAAGTGCGGTCCATGATAAGGTTTTTGTAGGTGAAAAATCACAAACCAATTGAATTTATCGCCAGATTTTTTATGTGTACGGCAAAGGAATATTGACTGAAAGCCAAGTAAGGCAGTGGCGCATTGATTTTAAAAACGGCCGAACCAATGTTCACAATGAGAACCGCAGTGGTGCCTTGTGTTGTGACTGATGAACTGGTGGCGAAAATCAATGACAAAATCCGTCAAAATCTTTGTTTCATGATTATGGAACTCTCTGAACATTTCCCCAAATTTCACAGAGTTTAGTTCATGAAATTGTAATCTATAAACTTGATTACCATAAATTTTGTGCCAGGTGGGTTCCGAAAGACCACAAAAAACAAAGACTTGCTGCAGCACTGACATTCCTCGAAGAGTACGACAAAAGTGGAAAAAAAGTTATCGATTGCATCATAACTGGCAACGAGATTTGGGTAAAGTACGCCAACTGTGAAACAAAACGGCAGTCGATGGAATTGACAAATCGCCAAGAAACCAAGGAAGGGTCTGCAAACACTGTCAGCAAGAAAGGTCATGACTACTGTGTTTTGGGATGCTTAGGGAGTGATTCTCATCAATTTTCTTGAACGTGGCCAAACAATCAACTCAGAGAGCTTTGCGAAGCGCTAAGAAAATTAAGACCCATGATACAGAACGAGGGTCAGGGAAAACTTAGTGTGAAAGTTTTGTTTTTCCATGACAATGCTCGTCCACACACGGCCAAACGTACCCAAGAGCTCTTGGATGCTTTTGGATGGGAGGTGTTTGATCATCTGCCATACAGCCCTGATTTGGTACCAAGCAACTGCCACCTATTCTCAGCAATGAAGACGTGGCTCGCTACACAACACTTTGTCACTGACGCTGAACTGCATGCTGGTGTAAACCAGTGGTTGAAATCGCAGGCGGCGGATTTCTACAGAGAGGGTATCAAGAAGCTTTTGCCATGGTATGATAAATGCCTTAATTTGAATGGCGATTATGTAAAAAAATAGCTTAAGAGTCTGCCTTCAAAATGTTTCTAATAATTTTTTTTTCACTTCGTTTATTTTTTATTTCAAAAGTCTGTTACTTTGTGGTCAGCCCTCGTATAAACCATTGCTGTACTGCATAGAAAACAGTTAATACAATCATTAAACCCATAATTTATTCGTTGGTACCTTATTCTGGAAGTGTACATGAAATTTACATTTTCTTCCAGTTTATTTTCCTTCATTTTAATATAAATTTAAGAAAACTGACTGTATCCCATAGGATACATTGCCATTTTTAAGGATTAAACAAAGTGTTAAAAATAACAAAATGACCAAGTATTTATAACAAATATTTATGTTGAATGAGTAATACATGATGTGCCTGATAATGTAACTATTCAGGACTGGGTTAGTCATGTAGACTAAAGAGATATAAAAATAAGAAAGCTCAAATAAAATATAAAAGAAATATTAATAATTAATGAATGTGCCGATCAACCAAAACTGTTATACAAATGTAAAAGGATCTTAAAAGTAATACCTTCTTCTGATTCTCGTACATGACCTTCGGTCCAAGTATTTTTAGTAAAAGACATTTATGCCTACTTAGATTTAAGTAATATTGGGATTGTCATTGGTGGATTAATAACTTGAGCACATTGATGTTTTTGTAGTTAATTTATTTTGACTATTTGGTTCATGAATCAGTAATCAGACAAGTGTCTAATGTCATACTTTTATCATTCCTTTTGATGATTTTCGTTTTGGCACTTGTTTATTACAAACCGGCTGATTTCCATGATGAAAAGTTCTGGTAATAACTGCACGCAACACTGCTATCCCCATAATTGTGTTTTGTCTTGCCATTGGATCTTGCATTCTCATTTAAAAAGGCATAAATAGCAATTTGTTTTATGCATTTTTGTTGTTTTAATATTCATTTCATGCTTAATTCTGTAAGCATTCACTAAATAGTCGCATTAAGTATAACTAGAGGTCCAGATCCTTTTTAAGATAAATTCCCAGCAATGAATTTATCAATAAAATCCAGACATCATATTACCTATGATAATAATTGCTCATGGGTTATGTTCCTGTTGTTTATTTATTATTTCTTTTACCACAATTTCCACTTAGTGGACCAAGTACAGGAAAAAAAGGGAATGAATATGGAATAATATTGTTAATTTATAAAACAATCTTTTCCCGGATCCTATTTGCAAGAGTGAGAGTAGATAACACTTGCTTCTGGGGCTGGATATGCTGTTGACTGCAGAACCTATTGAAGTTTTGGCCATATATCTGCATTTGCAAAGCTCCTGCTAGTATTTGGCCCCAGTAATATCTCTGCCTCCTCAGGATCTTGATCTGATCGAACTGAATCTTGTGGTCAGTATCATACCAATACTGGGCCACTGCAGGCTTGTTTGGGTGATACAGCCTGATGCTTCTTTCCAATACAGTTCAGCTTGCCTGCCCAATGTAAACATCTCTGCAATTCCAGGGAGACGCCTGATGTGCATAGACCCAGTGATCCTAACTTGCCACACTCCTAACTGCCCTACTTACCACATAAGGTATATCATTATATCAAACCCACTTACTGCTGACATATTTATTATTGTAGACAAAGAATATACTGTTCTCCAAAGCAAAGAACTTCCCTGTGAGGAATGCAAGGAATGTGACCGTTGCGCGCGCAAGCATGCCGGCGACCAATAAGAATGTGCCTAGCCACCTGTGATGGTACCCCTCACCTCCTCCTTCTCCACCGGAGCAATATATCGCCTCTTGCCCCTCTAATCAGCAGTGCACCCCACAGGGAAGTACTCTGCTTTGGACTACTTTAGTCGTATTTGCTAATTGAAGTTTACAATTTCAATCTTGCTTGTCTTTACTTCCATTTTATTTCTTAATGTTGACTTACTTGAGTTTGAGATCCTGGGAATACAGAGATGCTACTGAGGCCATATTAAAGCAAGAGCTTTATAAATATAGATCCAAGGTCAGAACTTCAATAGGTTCTGCGGTCAAGAGTTAACCTTCATTCAAGAGCTTATAGATGTCATACGATGTAGGTCTTGGTATGATGCGCTTGCTTTGATGTGAGCAATGTATCAATTAAGTTGGTATTATTATTACAGGGATTACGCCTTATTTCCATGTAAGAAACATTTCTAATATCGTATAAAAATTGTATGCTATACACTTGCCTTAAGTGCATTGGAGAATCTCAGAAATTTAAAAAGGCTCACCTTCAGTTCATCTTTTAAAACTCTTTCCTATTCTCCAATGATGAACTTGCTGCACTCATATCACTTCATACTGTATTGGAAATTTAAAAAGACTCTTCTTTGGCTTGTCTTTTCGCCTGACTAAACAAATACAAGTGAATCAAGCAATCATAGGTTTTAAATTTGCAAAGACTTTTCTTCATATTTCATACACAAGATGGGCATGGGTGAATACTGTTACTGAAAGAAAAAACCTTTAAGAGATTTTTTTGTTTCACAGTGTCCTACAAAGCATAAAATATAGTAAACTAGGACTGGTAGGTCTCAATCAGGTAGTCAGCCCAGGTCGATGGCATTTATGTGTGTATAAATTTATCATTTACTTATGTTTTTGGTGGGGAATATGGTACGATTCCTTCCTAGTTTTAAATCAGCTGTTGAATTTCCTGAAAAAGAGCAACTCAGCTCGAGTTGGAAAAAAGGTATTTGGAGCGCTTAAGAGAGATTGTAATTTGGAACTGGATTATAATATGCTTGTGTTTGATGAGTTATGCCCGAGGGCTGGTATTAAGGTATTTCGGTGCCTTAGGCAAGAAATAATTTCGGGGCCCCCTAAATTGCCACCTCATTCCATTCTTTTATCATTTGGTTAAACATGGAATTTCACCTTCTCTTGGTAAGTGGTTACGTAAAATTGATTTGAATTGGCCTAATTTGAGAAAAGGCTTGTATTTATGAACACATTATAATGCGTCCAGATAGAACGAGAATTAAATAAAAAAATACATTTTTTTTTTAATTTAACGTTGGCACCTAAATGTTTCTAAACATTTCCCGCCCTAGGCGGCTGCCTAGTTCGCATATATGGACAAGCGAGCCCTGCCGAGGTTTCAGTACGACGTAGGTTTTCGTAGACCAAGATATTAAAAATTAAATTGAGGAAAAGTAAACAGAATGACCTAGCTAACCTATATTCAATTGCGCAATCTTTACGCTCGATCGACCGGTCACATTAAAAGTTCATGTACTGAACTTCAAATTATTATTAATTTGCTATGCAGTACCGTCTAGCGTTCGGTAGAAGGAAAGCGATGAACATTCAATAGTGTCACGTCGATCGTTGAACGGCTTCACATGTTACTGAACTACGAAGTCAGGATGTTACGCATTGGTACTGTGTGGGGGTTTAGGTAGAAGGCATCGACAAACGTCCAGTCGTGTCGCGTCGATCGTTCAACTGCATGTGTTTATGTTTCTGAACGTGGAGTCAGAATTTGCTACGCATTACCGTGAAGGGTTAGACAGGTATGCGACACACATTGAATCAAATCAAGTGTCAGCGGGCCTACAACCATTTATCTTCGTAGTATCCTAGTGGCTTATGAAGCTAGTCTACAGTGTGCTCGTGTGCATGTGACCGTTGTGTGTTATCCATTTCATAAAAAGAAGAATATTTTCAGTGTTAAGTGCAAGTAAACCTGAAGAAAGAATAATGAAGTTTGTACGTTAGATGAGGCTTCACAGTATAGGCGGCACATTTGCAAGGTAAGTGAAATGTGAATCATGTAGCCACACAATAATCACCGTAGGTACTTATAAAAACATGTGCTAATTCCACAGTGAACCATGAAATGGTGTTTCGCCTGACATTATAGAGACCATGAATGTAAAGTAGCATATTACGAACTTACCCTATGATCCCCAGGTGGGGCTTATTTTCCGAGAGAGGGTAGAGGGTAGAGGGTAGAGGGACAGGTGGTAAGCCCATCGCCTCGCAACCCCCCTCTGGAAACTAAGTATTTCTTGAACGTGAAAGGGCCGAGAAATTTTGTCCAGAGGCTCTAATTTAGGCTTGGAGTTCTTTTACGTGCCGTAAATCTACGACACGGGACCCCCAGCTTAAAGTCCCTCCCGGAGAACTCCGTGCCCAGGATTTTTACGTCCTGAAAAATCCATCGACCGCGACCGGGTTTGATCCCGCGCCCTGCGGGCACGCAACCTCTAGACCACCGCGGCCGACAGTTTTAGGTTTACTACTGTTTATTTACCATGGCGTTGGAAGCAGTAGGCATTGTATTCAAAACTCTCTTGTTGAGTATGCGAGATCTGTTTCACTTATCACTTATTTTTCCGTGTTCGTATCTTGTTATGGAAATCATAGACTATACCCCTTGAAAATATTTTAGAGTTTTTAACATAACCTATACGTATCGAATATATTTTTTTGATATATTATATTAATCTACCATTAACAGTGATGTGGGGAAATGTGCGGTCTAATATGCACGGGCATTCAAGTCTGAATGATTGCCTCTATTCTGCCATGTTTAACCTTGACACACACAAATATTTGACTTTGCATAAGTCGGAGAGTTGCATGTAGACCTACAACAACAGAGTACAACATATGTGCCAATATTAAATTACCCCTAGGCAACTTGGCCCAATGACACTATTAATCTGACAAAAACGCGGTGAAAGTGAGGGATCAAACCTTATTACTGAGGCAACACTGAAAAGTAGCCTATGGAGGCAGTTCTTACAACCCAGCGGCCACCAACTCATTGCACAATGAGTACAGCAGTATGTGCAAGCTTACCCTATGCACGCTAAAATCATTTAGTGAGCACACACCGTGTGTCTTACTGCCTCTCTTGAGTTCAGTGTTGGCATGCTCATTAGGCTTTTGAAATTCACTAATCATATTGGTATATCAATAGATGACTGTTGTATAAATGTGTTATTACATTATTTCATTATCATTTACTTATGTTTTCTACGAAAAACATTCGTGAAGTCATGATGTACAATATATCCCCAGCAAGATAATACACAAAACTAATTCTGTAGTTTTGAACATAGTTAAAAAGTTCCTGATTTTATTCAATTTTATAGTAATTAAATTGTAATGCCACAAATTCTGCGAAATGAAAACAAAATCTAGACTCATTCCTTTAAATGGCACAATTCCACATTTATATTATTGCACATAAATATTAATACTAAAGTTATATTTGAAACATCATTCAGAGAAACTATATCTCCATGTTATACATCAGTATTAAATAAAGGTCAAATAAAGCATTTTACACTACAAAATCACTCATTAGTGGAAGCTTGTTTTCTTGATTTTTGTTGTATCTATTGATGCAGAAGTTTTTCAACATCTGGAATCAATGTTTGTGCAGCAGCCAGTCTAAGTTCACATTTTAAGTTTTCATCTGACAATTGCTTCTGCTGCGGGTTTTGTTTATTTTCATTAGTGAAAAAAACTGCTCACATATGTAGGCTACGTAGATCTGTACATAGACAAAATCCTAGCAGTATGTCTATGTAGTCGGGGGAATTTAGTTCGGAGAAAATCCCAATAAAAGTCACTCAAACTTCTCTTATATTGGTATTTGTTACCATAAATGTAGGAGTCGATGGCCTACATATTGGAACACATTCTACACCCAACATAATGCTTGGAAGCTGGTGAAATATGCCGACGGAACCCTGGTTCAGACTGACATCACGTGTTGCACAGGGGTCGCACAGTGCAAGCCTGCTTGCACGCGCACAAAATACAGCGAGTTGGAGACCACTAATATAACCAGACCGTACGTCTTTCTCCTAATTAGTTAGGCCGCTCTCTGGGAAAAGCCACAGTAATGCTTACGAAAACTCACAGATAAACGAAATGTATTATATTTGGGTTAGATATCGTTTGGGGATGTGACGGGAAGAATGGCGAACACTTGCAAATTTATGAAAAACTGCTAAAATGATTTTTTTTAACGAGGTATTTTACCAAGAGCAAAAACTTTTATTTGAAATATTTTTCCGTACACAATCTCTTGAACCTTAAATTTTAGATTTTCTACCAGTTTACTAAATATTTTGTGCAAAATGATTATGCCGTGCTATTAGCGACGTCCTATGGTAGTAGTTTAAAGTATTTTGCGGCAACAATAGGGACAAAAGAGAGAGAGAGAGAGAGAGAGAGAGAGAGAGAGAGAGAGAGAGAGAGAGAGAGAATAGTCGTTTTTAAGGTCTATTGCTGTGTTCTATGTGAATCTAACCTGCCAAGAAAGGGTTTTACAACAATAAACTGTAACCATCCTAGAATAGTTAATTGCGTAATTGTCTTGGTGGAATAGTTCGCAAAGTTAATGGCGACTTCTCGCGGAATAACATAGTGAATAACAGTAGGGCCTATATTGTTGGGAGTTTCCGAATGAATATTCCTATTCTTATAATTGATTGAACAGAATTTTCTTTATTAATATTGATATTTATAAACAGTAAGAAGGAACTAGAGAATGCCTATCAATATCACGTCTCAAGGTATTTCATCTGTCATCATCATTATATTGTAATTAAATCTTTCCCTCACTAGAAACTCTTGGTTTAGACCAGGGCTGTCGAGCAGTACTCCGAATGTGCAAAGATATGATCGCATTCCTACCTCACCGATACGCTGAGACCCAGCTCAGCCAGGTTTAAGTGCGTGTGCTTCAAAACTCGCATTGGCGGCTCGTATAATCCTGCAGGCTATTACATAATATTTTGTTTTTATAATAGCCGATGAAAAAAGGTTTATATATTTGTGTTTATATATTTATATAAAGATTAAATATTTATAGTAAATTTATTGGAAATTCCTACATTCACTTGTGCCTGTCGCTATCCCTCGAAGTCTCCATCATTATATTAATTGACTTTCTGTTGCTTGCTGACATTTTTTTTTGTATTCAACAAGTTTGTAAGTTTGTCTATTTCAGGCTCCATGTTCGAAGTACACAAACGTAACAGAGGCACTAAGTTCTTATCAGTAATATTTGCGTGGTGAACAGTTTTTTTGTCATTTAATTTAGAAAAGAACTGTTCGCACACATATATTGATCCAAACATTGATGTTAGATGGCAGGCAAACTGGCGAAGTTTTGGAAATGATGTTTCTGGCATTGACTTAAATAGTTCAACACCTCATTTTCAAAATGTTCACAAGGGAGTATTGTTTCGTAAATTAATAAGTTCTAATTGCAGATCACTATTTGCACCTGATGGTTGGAAAGAGAAGGGGTTACTGAAAAGCCGCCATCGACTTTAATTCTTGAAATCTATGTACAACCTCATTGTGAAGATCCTCTGTCAGAACTTTGTACTTAGAGTTCAAGTGTTTCCGTCCGTCCATTATTACCGATTTCAAAATTTTATAATGGCATAAATTACCCCATTCAATCGGAAAACTCCACAGTTTAAGTTTTTTCATGAACGCTTTCAAGTGGTCTATAATGCGAATAATTAAATTGTCCTTCCCTTGTAAACTTAAGTTCAGATCATTCAAATGCGAGCTGAAGTCTGCAAAAAGGCTAATTCACATATCATTTTAGGACTGGATAATTAAGGAATTTCCAAGTTTTGTATTTTTAAGAAATCCTCAATTTCACTCCGAAGTCTAAGAAAGCGTTTCAGCGGATTGCCTCGACTAAGCCATCTTACGTGGCTATAATAAGTTAAGCCAGACAAATCAGAGCCTATATTCTGAACGAATTCCTAGAACTGTCTGTGATGCAGTCCTCGTGAACGGATCACATTAACTATACTCACAACCATAACATTAAGTGATCCATGGTAACAGACTGAGCACATAGTGCTTCTCGGTGAATAATGCAATGGATCACTAAAACACATTGCGCAGGAAGTCCCTGCTCTGTTAGGTAATTTCTCATTTTTACCACAAATCCATTTTCATGTCCTATCATAGAAATAATAATAATAATAATAATAATAATAATAATAATAATAATAATAATAATAATAATAATAATAATAATAATAAGGCGAAACGGAAGAATCTGCTACACCTTATTATATAATTTATTATAATAAATGACCCTTGCACCAAAACTGCTATTTTTAGAGCCAACATAAAATTTCATAATATTTCCCGATTATAATAAATGACCTTTGCACCAAAAAACTACTGGCAGCTATTTTAAGAGAATGGGGAGCTAGGGTATAGCAGATTCTTCCGTTTTCCCAATAATAATAGTAATAATAATAATAATAATAATAATAATGATTAATTATAATATTTATTTATCTATCTGTCATTAAACTTAGGCTATACATAGTATAGTCCAGTCACCAGGTACTGAAAATTGGGTTTGCCTGGAAAAAGGTCCGAAGTTAATGATTTTTTAGTATGTTGTATATGGGTATTCTGAGGTGTAGAATCCAAGTTTTCCAATTCGAGAACCTTGTGCTAACTTCAGGGCAGCCGAAAAACCCCGAAATGTTTGGGCTTTTTTCAATGTTTTCCTTATAACTCCTAAACAACGCGTTTTATCTGAAAATACTTTATTATAAAAATTAAAGGGCAATAAATTTTCTACAATTTGAACTGTTTAAACGTTTTTTAAGTCGAATACGTACCGAGATATGGAGCTTCGAAGATTCGAGTTATTTTTCAAAATATTGAAAAACTGCAAAAAATGCAGGATTTTTCCTAGTAAATTTCATCTTCCAACGTTTCTATATGGATAATAATAGTAGTAATGGTAGGTGAATCTAAATTAATAAATTTAACATCTTCATCCCCCTCCCTCCCCTCGTCAGGACGTTCTGTTGGGCGATTTCCTTGAAGGCCGTGGAACGGCTTCTAGTCCAGTCACCAAGTACTTTTGCCTGGAAAAAGGTCCGAAGTTAATGATTTTTTAATATGTTATATGTGGATATTCTGTGGTGTAGAATCCAAGTTTTCCGATTCGAGAACCCTGTGCGAACTTCAGGGCAGCCGAAAACCCCGAAATTTTGGGGCTTTTTTCAGTGTTTTCCTTATAACTCCTAAACAATGCATATTAGCCTAAAACACTCCATTACAAAAGTTAAAGTGCATGAAAT
This sequence comes from Ectobius pallidus, assembly GCA_964059195.1. NCBI lineage: Eukaryota > Metazoa > Arthropoda > Insecta > Blattodea > Ectobiidae > Ectobius > Ectobius pallidus. The sequence goes on from CAXKWD010000008.1 coordinate 24,526,375, forward strand.
TTCCTATTATTAATTTTGAACTGTTTAAATGTTTTAGGAAACCAAATATGTACCGATATATGGCGCTTCAAAGTTTTGAAAAATTCTCAAAATATCGATAAACTGCGGAAATAGAGCATTTTTCCTAGTAACATTCATCCTTAAACATTTCCGTATGAATAACGTTCAATAACCTACACAATAGAAACCCCATTCTTAATGAGATGTTCATTTAAGAATAAAGCACACAATAATCGATACATAAAAATTTATACTACATATGATATGTGGATATATTAACTAAGTAGAAAATATGTAAATTATTACAAATTTCCATTAATATTGATTGATAAAAGCATTGATCTCTTTGCTCCCGATTGGCAAATCGGCATCATCTCTCAGTAATTCCTCCTGAGCAATGATCTTATCGATGATGTCCTCCTTTGCTGCCATTTCAGCATTCACTCCTTACAGGATGAAGACCTTGACAGCAGAAAAGGTGTAGTAAGTGACTGCATAAGGTTGTGTGGGGTAAGACTACATCACGCACGTTCGAGTCAGTGTGCAAGACCTACGTGGACTAGGTACAGAGACCCTTTTGGTTATAATGTCATAGTAGTATTCGATGGATATCTTAGTGACATCGCTTTTCAGAGCACCAAAGCAGCTGAACGATATCGCCGGGCTTTGCTGCAATCGTCTAGAAAATTTGTATTTTCGTTAACAACGGCCGTTACATTGTCGCAAGAAAATTTGTTGTCCAATGACACGAACAAGAGAAACTTTATTTCAATGCTGATGACTGAAATGGCAGCAAAGGGCATCGAAGTTAAGCAGGTAATAGAAGATGCTGATTTCATGATAGTAAAAACTGCAATATCTAAGGCTTCTGACTTCGATAGTGTTACTACCACAGGTGAAGACATCGATCTCTTAGTATTGCTGACTGCATTAGACTCTTCTCAAAATAACGTTTATTTCCAAAAGAGTGGGAGAGGTAATACCCCAGTGTTTTGTATTCGCCAGCTTCGTGCAAATACAATACTCAGGATATTCTTTTCCTTCATGCAGCAAGTAGGTGTGACACTACATCAAACCCATTTGGACAAGGAAAGAAGAAAGTTTTCACTATGTATGAAAAAAACCGTTCTCTGCCCGGTGCCATTCTTTTCGTACCTATCTGCAAGTGCAGACGTGGCTGGGCTACAAAAAGTTACCATCAGTTTGGGGCTGGACTTTAACGCAACGAGGGCTGATCCCTATAACAACGACCATGGATGCAGCTCCAGAAAAGTTGCTGCACATGATACAGTGCAAGTGCATGACAGAGTATAGCACCGGGGCTTGCAGCTGCAAAAAAGCAGGACTCCGATGCTCAACCATTTGCAAGAATTGTGCAGGAAATGCTTGCGAGAATTCGCCTGAAACCGACATCAACGAGGAAGACACAGACATTGAGTGCGACGAGGAGGATGACGTCATCGATGAGATCATTGCTCAGGAGAAAGAGGAATCACTGAGAGATGATGCCGACTTGCCATTGGGACCAAAGAGATCAAGGCTTTTATGAATTAATATGAGTGACTAATTTGTAATAATTTACATATTTTGTACTTAATTAATATATCCACATGTCATTACATGTATTATACATTTTTATAAAATTCATTTTTATACATAGGGAATTGTGTTCTTTATTCTGAAAAGAACATCTCATTAAGGGTGGGGTTTCTATTGTGTAGGTTATTGGACGTCATTCATATAGCAATATTGAAAGATGAAAGTTACTAGGGAAAATCCTGCATTTTTTTGCAGTTTTTCAATATTTTGAAAAATAACTCGAAACTTTGAAGCTCCATATCTCGGTACGTATTCTACTAAAATAAAAGTTTAAACAGTGAAAATTGTAGCAAATTTATTGCCCTTTAATTTTTATAATAGAGTATTTTCAGATAAAACGCGTTGTTTAGGATTTATAAGGAAAATATTGAAAAAAGCCCAAAAATGTCGGGGATTTTCGGCTGCCCTGAAGTTAGCACAAGGTTCTCGAATTGGAAAACTTGGATTCTACACCTCAGAATACCCATATATAACATACTAAAAAATCATTAACTTCGGACCTTTTTCCAGGCAAAAGTACCTGGTGACTGGACTAGTAATAGACACCATCAATAATAAAATTGAAAAACTATTAAAACACCAGGTCATTCAGATTTGTCTAATCGAATTCCTGAACACTGTAAAATGCCTTGCCTTTTAGCCATTGCTTAATTACTATTTTTAATCTCTTCAAATTAAGATTTCTGGCATTTGGTGGGAGTTTATTTCCGACATGTTTGTAACTATTCTGACTTTTATTCAATCTTGTAAAATTAGGGACTATATTATTTTTATTCGTTTCGTATTGATGAATATCTGAACTAATAATAAAATTCTCATAATATTATATTTGACATACTGTACCACATATTCATGGAAACCACCATTAAAGGCCGTGGGTGTTGGCATGCTAACTAGGGTTGCCACCTTTTGGTAAGGCTAAGGAGGGACACTTATAGAATATATGCAGATCGCCGATCTTCATACCTAAATTTGTACACGGAACAATTCATTAATAACAGAAAGACGGAATATATTACAAAGCCAAAACTGAATAGGCTATGTAACAGTAACACTAACATTAGAAAAGAATAGATTAGCAAAATAATAATTTAAAAAAAAAAAAAAAAAAAAAAAAAAACCTGGGCAAATTCATGACTTGAAGCTGTAATTCTTGTTTGATTTGGCAGCTTCTAATAGTTGTTTGCTCTGTTTCACTCTCACTAAATAATATTTGCAGGTGACATTTGTAGAAATGATTTCACTCTTTATAAGGTCAGCTGAGCATCTGTTTCTGGATTCCATCCATTTTAGATTCAAGAGAGAGAGAACACTCTTTCCACAAAGGCACTGCTACCAGGAATGCTCAGAACAAAGCATAGGCCTATGAGATTGGGAATGTGTTCTTTACCAATCTCCCGAATAATGTTCTTCCATTTCATACATAGTCTCTCCCAGTGGCGGACGCAGAGGGGGGGATTGGGGGGATAGATCCCCCCCCCCCGAAATTTGAAAAAAAAGGCTATATATGCACTCTAAGTGGCCAGTTTTATAAACCAATTGTATAATATGTAAGTTAATTAATTTTTTTAGTATTCAAATCCCCCCCCCCCGAAAAAAATTCTGCTTCCGCCACTGGTCTCTCCTTCTGCACAGTTCATTTTAGTAGCATTTATTATATCTGAACTAAAGCAGAATTCCTCATATAACTCATCCAAATTAACATCAGATTCTAATTAAGTTATGTTTCTTCACAGAGTCTTTGATATGTTTGAAAGATAGTGAACTCTTAAGATTCAAGTTCTTCAGTGTGCCATAAAGATTGTTTTCTGTGAAGTCAAATACTTGCTCTAAGTAACTTAAAGCTTTCTCATAGAATTTCAAAAAACAATGTACACTCATAGACATGTTTCGAAAAAATTAGGAACATTGGCAATCCAGACTCTGACTAGGTAATGGCTTACCACTAAGTTTAGGAATAACAGGAGAAATATTTAATTAGTTCTTACTCAAGAACGACACACAAAACACACAGAAAACGTGGATTCCAATTACAACTGATAACACTACACACGTCTTGCTGTGCTATAATTCCAGAAGGAACTGTACTTGGCAAATCAGTGCAGTGTGTCATATGATCTGTTTACGGTACTTCCCCGTCGGATCACCAGTTAATGGCTCGCAAGATGGGTGTGCAGATCACGGACATACCCCAAGAATGTCCGGGCGACTTATAAAGGGTGTTTCAAAAAGAGCGCCGGTTTTGAAACGGCTGGTAAATTTCTGTTTGTAGGTTGGCGACATTGTTTTGTTTCGATTCTATTTCCAGGAACATTCCGATTGTTGATGCAGTTGGAATTTCTCGCATCTGTGTCTAACCATGGAGCAGTTCACTTGTGAGCAACGTATGCTAATCGTGAGCAACTGTCAGGCGACTTCGCGTGATTCTAGGGCGTAATGAAGCACCGAATGAATCTACAGTTCGCAGACTTATGAAAAAGTTCTTTGAGACAGGTTCAACAGTAAACCTCAAAAGTCCTGGTCGTCGTCGTTCTAATCGAAGTGAGCAGAACATTGCGGTGGCTCGTGACAGTGTGGCTGTTAGCCCAATGAAATCAATTTGTCGCCGTTCCCAACAATTGGGATTAAGATGTTCTTTAGTACGGAGAATTCTCCGATGATAAGAGAGTTCTTGTGGCCTCATTTGGATGGAATGGACATTGAAGTGGCGCCACCTGCCATACTTCCTGCAAAAAAATTCAGTTGATCCATGAGAAGTTCCCAGATCGCTTCATTTCGCGCAATGATGATCATCAATGGCCACCAAGGTCATGTGACTTAACTCCTTGTGATTTTTTTCTTTGGGGTCATCTTAAGTCATTGGTGTATGCCAATAAACCACGAAACATTCATGACTTGAAGGAGGAAATTTGACGAGTTGTCGGCGAAATGGAAGTGGAAACTTGTCGTGCAGTCGTAGTTTCTTGGTCAAAGTTCTCGCATGGCAGCGCGGTAGACGAGGTCATATGCCCGACTTAATTTTTCATCCATGAAATGGGAATGTTAGATGAACATGTTCATGTATTTTGTTTATATTTGTTGTTAAAATAAATGTCTTAATTTCATATATCAAAACCGGTGATTTCAATGCTGCCAACACGATACATTTTACCGATGGAACGACATCGATATCTTGACTATGAGTCAAAATTCACAAAATACGCCACCAAGAATTGCTGTCTCATATTTTGTTTTGGAATAATTTGGCGTCCCGCAATATAATGCGTCCCTCTTAGGCATAATTCGGGACGCTGAAAATGTTCTTAAAATGCGGGATGTCCCGCCTAATTCGGGACAGGTGGCAACCCTAATGCTAACCACATGCCCCCAGACGCAGCGGTCGAGTGGTAGGCCTTGTCCCTTCATGGATGTAGCGCCACGGAGTTTAGCACATATAATATATAAAATATATAAAGACTACACAAGGTCATTCAATTCTATAAAATGGGGTTTGCATGATTCAGTATTTTTGATGCACTTTATTAAGTGCCAGTATGGTACTTTATGAGATTGTGTGGGGGACGAAAAAATGTCTGTCCGTGTGTCTGTACTCACCATAACTCAAATACGCTTTTTCGGATTTTCATGAAACTTGGAAAACACATTTATAATGCCCATGGGAAGAACCCTATTGATATTGAACCAAATCGGTTCAACGGTACAGGAGTAATCCCCAATTTACTGCCTATTTTAATAGATTATGTTAGAAAGGCGCCATTGCTCAAATACGCTGTATCGAATTACCATGAAACTTGGTATACGCATTTATGACGCCCATGAAAAGTATACTATTAAATTTGAACCTAATCTGTTGACCGGTACCGGAGTAAAACCCAATTTAGTGTCTATTTTAAAGGCGCAATAACTCAAATACGCTTTATCAGATTTTTATGAAACTTCGTATACGCATTTATAATGTCCATGGGAAGACATCAGTTGATATTGAACCAAATCGGTTTACCGGTACCGGAGTAATGCCCAATTTAGTGCCTTTTATGTTAATATATAAGAAGTCGCTATAACTCAGATATGCTTTATGGATTTTCCTGAAACTTTGTATACCCATTTACAATGTACATGGGAAGACGTCTACTGATGATGGACCAAATCGGTAGACCGGTACCGGAGTGAAACCCAATTTAGTGTCTTTTTTAAAGACGCAATAACTCAAATACGCTTTATCGGATTTTTAAGAAATTTCGTGTACGCATTTATAATGTCCATGGGAAGACGTCTATTGATATTCGACCAAATCGGTTGGCCAGTACCGGAATAATGCTCAATTTAGTGCCTTTTATGTTAATATATAAGAAGTCGCGATAACTCAGATGTGCTTTATTGGATTTTCCTGAAACTTTGTATACCCATTTATAATGTACATGGGAAGACGTCTAATGATATTGGACCAAATCGGTAGACCGGTACCGGAGTAAAACCCAATTTAGTGTCTATTTTAAAGACGCGGTAACACAAATAGGCTTTACCGGATTTTTATGAAACTTGGTATACACATTTATAATGTCCATGGGAAGACGTCTATTCATATTGGATAAAATCGGTTGACCTGTTTCGGAGTACTGCTCAATTTAGTGCCTATTTTATGGTAATATACGTATTCGAAAGAATTTATGAAATGCACATCAGTTATCATGACAACATAGCCTATTGTGTTACTTTGGCAATTAAAGTACAGTTAGCTATGACAAATAACACTATTGCTTTGCATGCGCTTATCCAACCAGACCGTTAAACTGACCCAGGTGGCCGAGATGGTAACGTCTTGGCCTCACATTCTGGAGTTCCATGGTTCAAATCCCGAAACCGGCCAAATTGGCTTTTGGGGGGGGGGTATTCTGTGGTTCAAGTCATTTGTAAACAGGTTTCAAAAAGTTCGTTATGGTTGACCGTGTTTTCATTCATCAGATGATGTTTATGTTTATATATCTCATACATTTCCAGTGTGTTTAATTTTAATCACACCATCCGTTAATCTTCTTGACTGTAATGTTATAACATTTTATCTTTTTGGTTATGTTCACTGGTCGAGCGAGCGCTGGCAACGGAGAGAATCAGCTGTACGGAGGAAGAAGCCATGTTTCTACGTCATGCACGTCACGCGGGGATAGAATGGCGCTCAATGGTTCATTTCATATTTTTGGATGGAAAAATAGAAACGCTTCTATTCCGTTGCATGCAAAATAATTGTATGGAAAATATAGGATGAAATTGTGTGCAATGGTAGTCGGCCATGCCACATGATCCAATCTGACGGTTTGTAGACATTTAGACCAAAAATTGGATCGTGGGACATCGGCATAATACATTCGTTAGTAGCTAAACTGCTCGCTCACTGAACACATCACAGCAGTTCCACAAGACGTAAGTAGTATTTAAAAATAGTTAAGAATAAAAATCACAATTAAACTCTAGACATCAATAATAATTTCACTCCTACCTTAATTATTACTACGTAGAATACCTCAATAACTACATTTTTCATTGCTCAAGTTTATAACCGTTTAAAAATAAATCCAATAAGACATACACGTGAATTACGTTCTTAAACTTTTAACAATTCTTTTCTATATTTTTAGTGTTGGATATATGACTGACGATAGCATAGCTGGTGCCGAAATGCATCTCAGAAATTTACAATTCAAACAAGAATCAACACATTATATTGGGCTGAAAGCGAAGAAATAGATAAATACACTGTAAAGACGATTCGTGTCAATACAGTTAATACAGTTTACGCTTATAACTTCTTAATGAAATTAATCTCCGAACTCTTGACGTCATCATACTTCTGCGTTTTAACCTTCTAATGTGAATTTTTACTGAATTCATTATTATAATAATCTTAATTAATGAAATATGACATCATTAGAATAAATTGAACACTTATCTTCAAACAATTGATGTCATCTTTTACTATTATATCACAAACTTTTAAATGTGAATACAAATGCTGAATGGATTACCATAGTACTCATAATTTAGTGAAACTTGACTTCACACACTACTTATAATAATTGACTTAGGGCCGATTGTATAAACATAATTGACTGGAGATCAATTATGATGTAAGTTCAGAAAATGATCTGAGTTCAGGCTCGAGTCGTATTGTATAACACTGATCTAAGGTTAAATTTTGATCCTAGTTCATACATGAGCACTTGGCAACATCGCAGAAACAGATGAGTATCGCGAGACGAGAGCATTGTTATTCTGATTTCCTCCGTATTCAGACTGTGTTATGCGAAAGGAAGGGGAAATATGATTGAAATTAAGCAGAAAAAGGATCGTTCCTAACTGAAATTCTCTTGGGAAAATATAAAGATATTGTAGAATCCAAAAAGACGAATGCGATAATATCCGTGCAAGAACAAAATGCGATGAAAAATGTTCTGGTAATTTCATTCCTGGCGTTATAAATCGGCTCAACATTTTCACGGCTAACGACGTATAAATGCTTCGTCTCATGAATTGTATAAGAGCGGAGATGTAAAACTTAAGGAATTTTTGTTCATCTGTTATGTTTGTCATTCATGGAAACCAGGTAGCCTATTCCACTTAACTTTTCTCTATCGATTTTAAACTTAATAGCCCACTGAAGTTTTTACCTCATGACTGCCTTATCGCAATGTAAAATCTCAAGTTCTGAAAGAGTTAATAGGTCACATAAAGAAAGATAACGAAGAAAGCATTTGGGGAAAATCCAAAAACAGGTCGCCCCTTAAGATCCTCTCACTCGAGATTTCCTAGTAGTTCCACCATAGTCTCCTAAATGTCTCTCGTTTTAGCAGCGTTGAAAATGTGGAACATTTTTATTTTTTCCCCTTTCTACTATTCAATCTCTTTTCTCCTTTACCCTACCTACCTGTTCCTACAATAAAAAATTTTGAACACAGGATCCCTAGCATGATAACTAGAGACAGGCAAAATATGAAATTTCATATTCTAAAACATGGCTACTAGCGCTCTGAAAACTCGGATCTTTACGAATCACGAAGTTTAGATGGCAATGCACGCAAGAAAAAAGTTCATATTTCATAATATTTTGGTAAAATCTTCATAAAGCTTCATATTTTGTATGATTTGCAAATTTTTCCTTCATTAATACTTATTTGACAAATGAATCGAGTTTTCCACATTATTAAAATGTTTTGAAAAATTTCCCTGGAATCGCATCTCAAATCCCTAAACCGCTAACTCCAGAAAGCTAAGACATTTGGCAACACTTCTAACTGTTAAGAGGTACCGTACACCATTCCGCTCTAATAATAGCCTACTTCCATTATGATCGGGAATGGAATTTCTACATATTGAGTGGAGGTAGTCAATTTTTTTTTGCATTCCGAAAGCTAACTTGACAGCAAGGGTGGGGGTAGGGGATGTTTACAGTTAGAGAAACCAGCTCACTAGCAGGGAGGAGGGAATATTCATTTATGTGTTGTTTGCGATTCGTGGTGATTTGGATCGTGTGCCTAAATCTGGAATCCGCAATTGGTGACAGAGTTAAACTGTTTTAAAACAGATGGAACGATTGTTATGTGCACATTTTGTAACAAAAGTGTTAAGTATGGAATATAGTCCTTTTTATTACCTGTGTAATATTATCTAAAGACAAATTTGTACTAACATTCAAATTATGTCTACGCTACATTTGATATCTTGGGAAAGAACAAATATAAGATGCATCTTCGCATGAGACATATCCCGGCCAGCCCTCCCCCAGTGAAGCAATTTATTTTATGCCGTGATCTAGCGAATTCTTTGAGAATGAATAGGCTGACAAACCGTTGGGTACAAGGCACATATTCTCGCATTTAATATTTGGTACAAGGGGCGCTCTGGAATTTTTAATATTTGGTACAAGGGGTGCTCTAGAATTTTTAATATTCGGTACAAGGGGCACTCTAGCAGTTTTAATATTTGTTACAAGGGGCACTCTCGCATTTTTAATATTTGGTACTGTCGGGAGTGTCGGCGACAGTATACAAGGATAGTTTGTCACCTGCTTCCCTGAGAAACAAAATGTGAATATTGAGTGATCGAGTGGGCGGAGCTTAAAGTGCACTTAATATTTGGCTTTCGCCGTTATCTTTATTCTGAACAAATGGGTGACTGAATTACATAATAATTTTGTTATTAATTTATTTTTTAATACTGGTATCTGCAAACACAAAGTTTCAGCTGAAACAACACACAAATAGCATTATACATAAAAAAATGCAAATTAAAAAGACACACACACAGTTCAGACGTTTCTTACCGACAGAAGATGTACTTTTTGCCAGAAAACATTGAAAAGCTGCTTTTATCTTATTGTAATAAATATTAGTTGATGTGATGATGTGATGTGAAAAATGTAGGTGAATAGAATATTGTGAATATTTAATGTATTAATTACCAGTTAACTAGTGTTTTTATTTCACCCTCTCATTGTGAATATGGTAGATATTCCTTTGTGTGTTGTCTTAAATCAAATAACAAATATTCAGATGATAAAATTGGTGATTTATTGCATTTCATAATATTTTTAATTTTTTTCTTCATAATTTCATATTTAGCATAAATAAATTTCATATTTTGGCAAAATTTTCTTCATATTGTGCCTGTCTCTAATGATAACCAGTCGTTTTACCACTACGCCATCAAGTGAACGTTGGAGTAATAAGCGAGAATTCATGTATGGCGAAGATTGATAATTTCGTATTAGTTGCAATTGTGGTGCAAGGGTTATTTTCGTATTACAGTAATTAGTGCAACATAATAACGTACAGGTTATGCTGTAGAGTTATGTTACACTGCATTATAAGGAGCCTAAAACATAGCCTATATAGGCTACGCACAACTACTTTATAGCTAGAAATGTACGCACAACTACGTTATAGCTAGAAATGTATGAAGTTGTTTTTTGTGTATTTTCTTTATATTTATCGTAACCACACAGGTAGGCCTAATATTATGTTTATAATGAGCTAATCTTGTCTCAAATACGAAAACAGCCCCTTGAACTGAGATCAACTAGTTTGATCGGAGAAATTTCTCCAGTCAAAATTGATCCTAGTTCAGATTAGCGTTTATACAACAAAAATTTCCGAGTTCAGCGTGAACTAAGATCAATTTAGTCTCTGATCCAAGATCAAACTGTTTATACAATCGGCCCTTAGTGTCTAATGACCAGTTGTTAAGCAACTATATTTTAATTAATTGTATATAAAAGGTTGTAATAATTGAATTCTATCATTTGACTTATTGATTTAACTATATTAATTTCTTATATCAATATACTAATTTTTTTGTAATAACAAGTTGATGTTCAACTATCTAATTAATTTTATGATTTAATTATTCTTATGACTGTCATGTATGTTTGGTAAACTAAAAGGTAAAAATACTTATGAAATCAGCTTACTTGATGTACATATAACAAAACTGTATCAATATACGTTACTAACAATAAATTATACAAAACTGTAAATATTCTACGTCTTCAGCCAGTATTCTGGTAGATTCTAAAGAACCACATTCTAGTGCTCAAGGTTGAATTTAAAATTCTAACTATCTGCATAGAAAGAATCGTCGAACGGCTTGTGTGACGCCAGCAGTGCTCCCAAAGCGCCTTCCGTCGAGAATCTTCTTCAAAGCCGGATACAGAAGGAAGTCACTGGGTGCGAGATCAGGACTGTATGGCGGATGGACTAGGCACTCCAAACCAAGAGTTGCAATATGGTTTTGCGTTGCCGTCGCTGAGTGTGGTCTCGCATTGTTATCCAACAACAGAACGCCAGATTGGAGAAGGGCAGGCCGCTTTTTCCGAATCGCCTCCTTCAAATTCGACGCTTTTTCCATATGCAGAGCCCTGATTTTTTCCTAGAGAGCTTTATGAGGCTTCTAAAGCGGTATGACAAATGTCTCAATGTACGTGGTAATTATGTGGAAAAATAAAGGTACATCTTATTTTTAACGTGTCATTATATTTTTTGTTTTTCATCCACACCTCTGTACACAGTCGCCAGGGGAAACTTATTTTCGGACTCCCCCTCGTATATAGTTATGTAAAAGTAGATAGTTAGTCGCCTGGTTTGCTTGTTATTATTTATAGTAACCTTCGGGGTTTCATATCTTTTTCTATAGAGCACTAAAATAACACGCAGTTTATTAGAGACCCAGTGTATTGACTCAGTACATTCTATGCATAATAGCTTGGATGCATAATGAACTACAACAATGCACAGTTTACTAATGTAGCCGCCAGATGGTTCTGAAAGTCGCGCTCGCTCAGAAGACGCACCTCACCAGACTGGATTTTTGACGTTTTAGTTGTCGACCACTGTCGGACGCAGACGGTATGGTGGCTATGTGCTCCGTCGCGACGGCATTGGTGCGTATGACGTGTAGGCGCCGTACTCTGTTTTTCGGGGAGTGATGTCATTTCTAATTGTCGCGTGCGAGTTCGCGGAAAAAAATAAAAGTGTGAGAGTGAAGATCATAGTTGTAACTTTTACTAAAGTTGCTGAAAATGATTCACCATTTCTGAAATTAATTACTATGAGGATGTATTTGGTTTCACCAGGAATTTATACAGGTAGAGTGTTGTTTTATTTTTACATATTCCTTACATTTTGAAGTACTTGTACCTGTAAAGCCAGTAGGCTATACACCGTTGTGCCGGGCGCTTATGTGTTGAGGCATTTTCCGTTGCCTCTGACGATACTTCTTTAACCCGTTGTAAGGGTATACATGTTAGAGAAGAAAGTATTCAGTTATTATTGAATAATTCGTGGGAAGAAATATAGCCAAACATTTTGATCCTATATTATATTAGGCTTAATAAGACGTGTAGATAAAAGTTAATGACGATCTACTTGGAAGTTCTACTCCCTTTTTAATGATCTATTTTTAAGTGCTTTATTGAATATGTTGGGGTTATACGATAGTTCAAATATGTTGAAGCTTCCTTATTAATTTGCGTGAAAAGTTCCCTGTATTGATTTATCTTCGGGAGACTCGGTCATCTTTTATTAGCACAGTATCTCTATTCACAGAGGCAAAAATGAAGGTTATGGCTGAAAACATTGTTAAGTAAGTCAATATTATTATTTCAGAAGCGAAATAAGGAAAATAGCTATAACTTGTTTACTGGAGAATCCCCGAACATTAAAGCGAAAAATGCCCATCCTAGTTCCTTGCACATGTAACGGGCTTAAGAATTTTCTGGTATTTTTAAAGACATATAAACCAAGTCAAACTTTATGCGGCATATTTTTTAAGGAGGATTTTAAATGTAAACTCAATTAGAAAAAATCCCTCTAGGCAGGCCTAGAGGCTGAGGTAGATTTCGAAGCGCTTTTGGTTTAATTTATTGTCGCTGCGCAGCACTCTCCTTCTTTAGCCTTGGCACGGGAAACCCGCAATAATAAGGACTGAATTCGGCAAAGAGCAAAAGCCTACAATCATTTGTTTTGAAAACAAGAATAGGATATAATATTCTGGGAGGCCGTTAGCAAGATCAGCAATGAATAAAATTAGCAAAGCCGCTAAACAAGACAAAATTATGATATTATAATAATTCTTTTAAGTGATATTATTTTCAAACATTAAAATCTCGCGTCATATGAGAGCTATCAAGAAACTAGTTATTGATTTGTAGAGTACGTACTCATCAAGAGCTTTTCAACGATACCCCACAAGACGTGGTTTCAAAAGTTTCGAATTTTCATCCCCCACCCCTCCCCCATCCCCACCCTCACTCGAACCCCCGAATCGTTGATGTCACTGTGAACTCCATAGGGAGTACTCTAATTTATTCAAACAAAGTTTCCCTCTATACTTCATAGGGGCCGAGATATACATTTTTAAAAATTTCAACCCCCTCCCCCGACCACCCCCTTGGGCCAAATTTGCTCATTAACGAACTTGTCCGAACTATTGGGCCTAGAAATGACATAATAAAATTTGGTTCAAATATCTTCAAAATTACGGCCGCTAGCGTGTGAAGGTATATATATATATATATAGCCTATAAATATCACAATTTTTTTTTTGGACGGGCGGTGGTTTCGTACTTAGGGGAGCATGAAACGTAAAGATATGAAAGAATTTTTCGAAAATCATGACATGGTATCCATTGCAATAGGTAGATTTTTCTTCGAAATCTACCTAAAAAGGTGTCTTTCGATGATCCTCTACTGCTGTTCGTTCGTCGACGTGCGTTGTGCCTGAAAGTGGTTTATGCGCACTGGATTAAATGTTTTCTAACGATACTCGTTTCTGAGACATATATGAGATTGTGAAGAGAGTCAAGGATTTTGCTGGACATGTCGGGTTGAACGATGAGAATGTTATAGAAAGAAAATTAAATAGTTCTTTTACTGTAGACCTAATCTTTCTTTATCTTAATTTTACCTCTCCCTTTTTTAGGATTCAAGCGACCCAAGCCGCCCGGCCTTACGGGGCCGCGACCTGTTACCTAATAATTTGTTTAAAATATCAATATTAGACTTTCATCCCTGAACTAATTAGTACTCTCTTCGAAAACATTCGTTTCATAGGAATTTTGAAATAATTAAATCCATAGAGAGTAATCAGACGATCCCATTTTCAACCGCATTAAAAAATAATGGTTCATTCGTCCCAATAAATAAATATTTAATTATAATTTCATTATAATTAACTACTCGCTAAGTTTCCTTTTTTATCACGTCAAATCCCCCTTTGTCCTTTGTAAATTCCCTCATAACTGTAGATTGATTCTATGAATATTCAGAACTGGAAATTCATGTTATGGCACTATGCTACATAATTAAGATATTCATTATGATCTCCAGGAATTAATATAAATACGTGTTAGCAGTTGCTTGTTTGTTGTGGTAATATCAGAAACAAACTCAGCTGTGTAAATAACCTTTTTCGCTCTCGTAATAATCAAGACCGTGTGAAGGTGATAGTGGCTTCAGTACATCACTGTTTTTAATTAAACTCCTTTTATTGGATTAGTGCATGTATCCTGAAAAATTAAAACGTGAGGGAAAATCATTTATTCACACAGCACATCGCTGACTTAGATTACTCATTTCTCATTACTTCACAACCTATGGCAACAGAATAATAATATCGGTAAGCTATTGGATTTCAATGTAAAGCATGTTGTTTCCTTTTTTGGTAATGTTTTAAGATAGGAAAGAATATGTTTTTGAAAATATGGTTTCTTTAGCCTGTGGCTTCCGGATTCCCAACTTTCTCTTTTCTGGAGAAATACATTATATGTATACATACATTATATATAATATAGGCTATATACATTATATATACATAATATATAACTTATATATATATTTGTTCTTTACGCCTATATGAGAAATTCTCCATGAAAATCCAACAAATCTATTGCATTTCCACTGAATATAAATCATCGATGTTTATTTTTCTTTAGGGAAGGACTCAAATGACCATACCCAGATGGTGTTAGGAATTAATAGTGCGACATAGGTGTCCTGAGGGAAGTTACCCGGTTTCATTTTGCATGATGTCCCATATTTTGTTATTTTTGCGATATTGCATCATAATTGCTTGATATTAAAATATTTGCGCATAGGCCTATGTCACATTTTAACAGCACATTTCTGTCATGTTTTAAATATTGGGTATATATCTGTTAATTCGAACATTTGTAGCATATTTGGCTAAGCAGGTGCTTTGAGAACAGACAGTACAATAATTGGCAGTAGGCCCTACATATCCCAATGTTTTCGGAACCGATTGTATAATATTAAAACAACATCTCACTTCAGTAGTTTTCCAATTTTATAAACTCTTTTGAATTGGTCTTGCTTTTTTATATGTAATTTATACAGCGTCTACTGTTTTTTGTAATTTGTAACTCAGCTAACGAGAGAACGTAAAGTAAAATGATGGACTATATTTAATTGGTTCCGGAATGTAATTTACAAACTTTACATCATATTTTCATGCATATTTCGTCTTTTGAAAGAGCATTAACTTCCGCGCCTTGACGATAATACTAATAACTAGCAAATTAGGCTGTTGAACTTAATTATAAAATAACTTTATAGAATAAGCTACGTGTTTTTTTAGGTATCTCTGAACACAAGTGTATTTTAAACTAAAGGTACTTGTTTTATGTATATCGAAGGAAGTAAAACAGTTAACAGCGCTTGTCGTTAATTTAAAGTAGGGAATTAAAAATTACCGACATTGTATTTATACGCACAGTATAGGTTCATACATACCACAGATAAGCAAAAAATAATAGCCTACTGGCAATCTGGATTAATGATGATATCTAGTGCATTGTTTCCCACTGCCATAGAAGTGCAGCAATTAACTGAAAGTGCAAATGGGAGAATGTGGGTGAACCCATTTCTTTAATGACGTTCTATACAACTAACTGCGTTATTCGGAAGTTGCTTGGCCAGTGTGGTGGAGGCTGTGGTTTCATTTCAAACCGAACCCACACTATCAGGAAACCAGAACCGCATAATATCACAGCTGGGTCTCGCACCAGGGACCTTCTGGGTAGGGAAGAGCTGCAAGCACGTCTCTCTGCCTGTCCGTTTGGTCATATAAGTTTATATTCCTGTAGCATATGTTTCAAATTAAAAAAAAATCTGCCAAAAAGGGTTAAAGAGTCAGTTATAAGCTTTGTCCTGACTGACTGACAGGAATCAACGTACAGCCTAAACTATAACAGGTAGAGACTTGGAATTTTGACAGTACCTTCGTTTCATAATGTAGGTGCTCACTAAGAAAGGATTTTGAAAAATTCTGATTTTAAATGCCAAAAATCAAATGTTTTTGAGAATACTTAATCCCTTCTTACACAGAATTATCGAATCCGAATCACATTTGACATTAAAACATATTGTTGCCAGTGGGTTTCAGATGGGTTTGGAATGAAACTAAATGGAAGTTTGACAATTACAGTTGGCTTTGTCTATTTTTGTCATACCTTGGAAATTAAACTTTCGCGATCGCTTGAATGTTGTAAGCCCTAATATGGTCAAACATTGTTTTATTTGGACGAAACTCACTATACAGGGGTTTTCTGGACCAAGGAACTCGAATCTGAGGTTGCTTTTTCCAGGCGATGCTATCTAATCGTGGTATGTAGTCCACGTGATTTAGGTGTTAATAAATATGATTTAACTATTATGCTCTTAATTTTTAATTTTTGAAATAATTATCGCGGGCGAAGCCTCGGGCACATGCTAGTTGTTAATACTGCACATTAACTATTAATTAGCATAAATCCTTGTATAATCAAACAGTGACAGTTACGCTCAGGCAATTATATAATTTGGATTTTGACTGCAGTTCCGGCTTTCATTAGAACCGAATGGAATCTTTTCACTCCGCTCACGGAGCACAAACTGGTCTCTCGTTGGAGGTTTCATTTACTGAAGAATAGATTAGTTTTCTTTTTTTCTATAGAGGGCAGAGTGATAGGCTCATCGCTTTGACAACCATTAGCAGGAAACTAAGGCATTACTTGAATGCGAAAGGGCCGGAAAATAGGGTCCAGAGGCTCAAATTTAGGCTTGAGTTCTTTAACGTAAACCTACGAAATGGACCTACGGTTTATGGGTATATACTCTCCCGGAGGACATCGAACCGAGGATATTTACGTCCTGAAAAATCCGTCGACCTCGATTGGGTTTGAGGCCGCACGTCTCGGCAGTCATTAACATTATCTTGTTTATTTATTTGGTAGTAGGCGTGGTCTTGTTATCGTCGCTGACTACAGATCCGTCGGCCCGGGTTCGATCCCCGGTACCTCCTCGGATTTTTCTGATTTAGGGAGGTCTGGCAGGGGTGCACTCAGCCTCGTGATTCAAAACGAGGAGCTACTTGATAGAGAAGTAGCGGCTTCGGTCATGGAAACCACCATTAACGACCGTGGATGTCGGCATGCTGATCACTTGTCCCCAATCCTGCCGTCTGCCTGTGGTAGATGACGCAGCGATCGGGTGGTAGGCCATGCCCCTCCAGGGATGTAGCGCCACGGAGTTCAGTTTAGTTTAGGCTTAGATCGAGCATATAATTATATTTTTTTTGAGAGAGAGAGAGAGAGAGAGGGAGGGAGTGAGAGGGGGTATATTTGCATTTCATGTTGTGGTGTGAATTAATCGGTCGGTGTTGCGCTAAAGACCAGCATTTCTCAAACTGTGGGTTACGGTCCCAAGGGGTGTCATTATGAAGGGGTTCAAGAAATAAAAATACTGGCGTAGAAAAAATCCTAAGAACATATTATGAAATCAGAAGCATTTATTAGTCGTAATTGTAGTCTAAGACACATTTCTAAGAATATATTTATTTTAAAACTATAGTTCAAAATTTCTTTTTTAAATGTGTGGGACGAGTTTATTTTTATTTAAAAATCTGTCAATACAGACATTGACTCCTTATTTGTTTTTCAGTGTTAACGATACGAAAAGCATTTACTATCAATAGCAGCTGGAAGTATAAGATTTTCTGTAATCGTATGCAGCATACACATCTCACCTTCTCTTAATGCTACGCGATAAGATGATGTAAGATGACGTTGAGTTATCACTCCGGTATGCTTTACAAAAGCTTATTGTTTTTATTTCGAAAAATCCCAGAAGTTTGCTGTTAAAAGCAAAAGTTTCCAAGTGCCGAACTAACTGGCAGATAGAACTTAAAGCAAACAATTCATTGTGGCAATCCATCCGATGTAATAATCCCCATTTTAAATAACTATAATTTGATAGTATTTTCAAGAACACGAAGGCCTTTGTGGAATGGTTTTACAATGTGTCTCATCTTGATGAAAGTCGCTTATTGTTCGCTAATCCCCGCTAATTTCTTTAGAGAATACACATTTTTCTGATGTAGCACCGACGACCATTTTTATACCTAGATTGGAAAAAAAGGACTATTGATATTACATATTACACTATTGTCATTACCAGGGCCCGGATTCTAATGACATGTCATCTTTTTATTGATGCGGCATAGACATTGCCAACTTGTAGATAAATCCTAATCATGGCCTCTAGATTATAGAAATGCATTTTTATTAGGTCATTTTATGCCATTTTAAATATTTAGGGCATTTATTTCAATTTTAGGTCATTATTTTGTCATTTTCGTGTCATTTTCTTCCTTATTTAGTCATTTTCATGTATTTACGTTGAGTGTATCAACTTTTTTTTTCGTCGCTAGCGGTGCTGTCTTTGAAGAGTTGTTTGTTTAATGCAAGAAGGAAAAATTCTCCATCGGAAATAAGAACCAAAGAAACCCCAAAATGTTGTATTATATTACTATTTTTATTAGCTTAACTTGGCCTTCTGCTTGGATTTGAGAGTGCAAACTACTGTTTACCCACAATAAACAATAATATAATCCGGCAGACCACAAAAGGAAATGCCGAAGTTGGACTCGCCAGTGCCTCAGTGCCAGTATAAATTTCCGTGAGAAAATAACATTCACAACATTACAGTTATTTACAGTTTTTACAATTATGTAAAAATTAGTCTATAACTTTGTGTACAATAATCCTTTTTATAAATAAAATATAAGTTTTTAGGTCATTTTTTATAATTATTAAGTAATTTTATTTAATGTTTGGGGTCATTTTATAGGTCATTTTTCAAACAATTTTAGGTCATCAGAATCCGGGCCCTGGTCATTACATATTGCGGCTGTTGTAATCATTCAACACGATACACGTCACTGTACTGAACAATCTGCAGAAAAGAGAGAAACCTGAAAGTGTTGCTTCTAGCCCTTTAATGAAGAGCGACTGTTGTTCCCTAATCTGTACAGTTAAGCAGCAGGAGGAAATTATATCTGAATAGTTTCAATAAGTGATGCTTTCATGTTTTGCAAATTACTATACAATCTTTTTTCTTATATTTTACCAGTTTATATTATGTAGACGGCTCACTTCATTTGGTCGCAAATTTGTCCATTTTGCATTGAAAGTTAAAGAAAACATTTCTAAAACTATTTTGAGTAAGCGCACATTAAAAGCCAAGATCTCAATAAATCTCCGCCTCCCGTACTGTTCCTCGTAAAATATGCATTGTTAATTCTCGCGAGTACTCACTTAAACGCGTCAAAATTTGTGCGCGCTCAGTTATACGCGATGATTTAGAAACATTTCGAGAAGTACAAACCTGTCGATCCAAACACATGCTATCTGCGGCCTGGGTGGCGCAGTCTATATGGTGTTGACTTTCTCTGCCTAAGGTGGCTGGTTTGATCCGGGCCCAAGCCGATGTCATTTATGTTATATAAATGTGACAGGCCCAAGTCTGTAAATTTATAGGTATAGGCTACAAAATCATTCCAGCGGGACAGAATTCCTTCTCATAGGCGGCGTTCGCAGGAATAAGTTGCAACATACCCCGTCGTTATCAAAGCATGTAACCACATCGAATTTGACTGTTTTCACTCTAAAATCTGAATCCAAAGTAATAAAAAACCAGTAAGTGTGTCTCACCTTTAGGTCATAAAAATAATAAAATAGGGTGACCCAACCATAATGGTTTTTGATTGGTTCATGGTGATTTAACGTCAGGAGTGTACTACAATTTAGGCCTGTGACCGTCGCCGGTTTTCTGGAATTGTGTGTCACAGGAGTTCCTGTACGGGTAACTCGGTTACAGAAAGCCAGCGTTCCACAGACAATGCAATAATTATTATTATTATTATTATTATTATTATTATTATTATTATTATTATTATTATTATTATTATTAATGGGGAAACATCTTTAACTGGGTCGTGAGATATTAATAAGTTATTATTCATTTTTACGTTTTAGGTGTCCCGAGGATAAACAGTTTTTTGTACGTTGCAAGGGCTTTCCAGTGTAACCAAATTTACTGGTGTCGTTTTCTTATCATGGAATAACTACTGAAATCATGCAAAGTTAATGTCTACTTCCCTTGCTAAAGAACGTGCCGTCGCAGCAGCTTCAAGACAAGCGATAGCCCATCTCTCTAATATGATTTTCCAAGAACATTATTCGAATACAGAAGTGCGGAAGACTTGTAAGCGCTTCTACAACCAAAACGAAATAAACAACATGAAAGATTGTCATTCGAATTGCAACAGAAATAATCATGGTTGGTTCATGCTTTTGAAACTAAGATGGGACGATTAAAAATATGATATGTTACTGGTACAAATCAAATCAAATCAAAGGAGAGACATATATACGAAATAGTATAGCTAGTCTCGGACTACTGTACTACTCGGACCGAAAAAGTGCACAATGTATAATTATATTCTATATTATTTACATATGCATATTTTACATATTGTATGTGTATAGCCTATAGTGCCTAATTAGAACTAGTAATAGCCTAAAAGTAAAATTCATAGAAAAGTTCTAATAAACGTTTTTCTTCTGATACCTACGATAATTATATTTACGGTATATCTTACAATGATTATGGAAGGAAATGAGTGATTTTCGACATCATGATGTGATATTATGACGATATCATGCACCTTCGCAAAGATTTGTTATTTACCGTTAAGTAGTGGAGATTACAATGTATTTTGGACTTCTTTAGATAGTATGTTAAATTTACGCGACATTCGTTAAGGATTGAAGCAAACATGCCTAATTTTGCAATATCTTATTATTTTATTTATTGAAAAATAGGAAACAGCAGTGGCAATAATTCATCTTACTGATCAATGAGGGCACCTTCAACTCTATCATATAGATTGTTTTCCTTTTTTCCATTACTGTTCCCGATTTCGCAATAAATAAACATAATAATATTCTTCAGAATTAGGCATGTTTGCACTTGCAGTTACAGGATGAAATTGGAAATTATATGCACTGTATTTGTGATAATTTCTTTATTATACTGTTAACTTTTGTTGCAGTCTGTGGGAGATAATCGTGAGATAACAATGTGGAGATGAGTTTTTAAGTCTTTCTTGGCTTTTAGAGTAACCGAAAACGGGGATTTCTGAAAAATTAAATTAGACTGATTTAAATGGATGTGCTTTCTTATCGAACTGCATTAATTATTCTTTTGTTATTTATTAAAATATTTTAATTACGTAGGAAATTCGAGAGAAATGTTTGGAACGAATTGATCCTAAGAGATGATTCGATATTCATAATAATCAAACTAGTAGGACATTGGAAGTATAATTCAAAACTCAGTGCCACCGAAACGCCATAAAAGTATTCGTGAAAAAGCTACGGACAGCCTTCGTGCTTCGTCCGATTCTAACTTCAATGCCACCGTTTCTGTAACTAGAGTAAGAGAGTCTATAGAGAGTAAGAGGAAAAAAAAATGTCGGTTCTGTCAGATAAAAAGCTCCCTTAATGTTTGAATTGGGGATTAAAAGAAAGAGTGAATTTGATCAGTCAAGTTTATTATTGGCGCAATAAATATTCTACCCCTTTAGTACACAATACTTAGGACTAATGTTCCTCTTAGAGAAGAGTGCAGGCGTAAAGGTTATTTACAGTATTATTTTATGGTGTGGTATTGTGTATTATCTTAAATTCATTAAGAAAAACATTAGACTAGTATGTGCGAAACTTTCATACTTAGTCTTACCTTAATCGCAAATTGTTTATTTTTCCAAAAAGAAATAGAGATTAAGGTAATACAGACTTACTTTACTTTTCATACCTATGATTTAGTGATTTATCCATACTTCGTCTTAATGAGTTTCACAATATTCTCACCTAATGCCGTCATTCTGAATAATGCCTAACATAAATAGTTTTCACCATGTTAAAGCCTTCGTTCATAGGATGAAAAGCTATACACGAAGTTATTTGTACAACATAGGCCTATTTAGACTGAGAATATTGCTAACACTGTTCCGAACATAAAAAAAAATAATAAAAATTATTCATATAGCTCGGCTAAATCCTATCCATACATTATCTGCATTATCCGCATTGTATAGGTCTATGTACATTAGTAGTAGGGTGGCCATTTCTAAAATGTCAGAAAGGAGGACACACTTCTTCGGTAATCTGTCATAGTATAAAACTTCGGGCATGGACAGCTGGACAGCAGATATTACATAGTATAATCCTCACTAATTTCAGACTTAATAACTGCATTTATATAAACTAAATGATTATACACTGCAAAAAGGGATTTTCATCTGTATTTATATTTTTGTCCTTTCTTTGCCATCCGCAGGAGGTTTTTGTTGGTCAGGAATTCCGTATACATGGAATTACACTCTTCCGAGAACAAATTTTATTAATACGCTTTACCGATCCATCAGTCTCGAAAAGGGGGACAAATCAACGTCCGGCATAAAGCCGCGCCGGATGGAGGACTGCTTAGCAAAAAGCCTTGCAGTCCGGCCAAAAGCCGGACGTCTGGCCACCCTGATTAGTAGCCTACTCCCAAATCCATCTAAAGCTTATTATGTGATGATGAAGTAACAAACTAATAAAAAATAAACAAAGAGATGCAAAACTAAACTCAAGATAGGCAGTAGGGCCTACACATTTTTACAGGAACATGTGAAAAGTTGATTTTTGCACGATATCGACGTTCAATGATGCTACTGAAATATAAATTAATCACTTCAAAAGATATTTTAAAAGCAGTAATATAAGATCAGTAGTGTAATACCATATGTAAAATATGGTGATTTTTATCCTTTCGATACAACTGGCATTCAAAGAAATCAGATATTCCGATTACATTTTCCTCATTGATTTCAAACTGAGTGCCCACTGATGATTTCACTTGTTTACTTCATTGGTGTAATATCCAGCCTTGTCACGAGCTAACTGAATTCTGGCAAAAGCCAAATACAAGGTGCACTTTAAGCTCCGCCCACTCGATATTCACATTTTGTTTCTCCGCGAAGCAGGGTATCAACTATCCTTGTATGTTGTCGCCGACACTCCCGACCATACCAAATATTAAAAATGCGAGTGTGCCCCTTGTACCAAACATTAAAACTGCAAGAGTGCCCCTTGTACCAAATATTAAAAATTCGAGAGTGCCCCTTGTACCAAATATTAAAAATGCAAGAGTAAGTACCTTGTACCCACAGGTTTGGCTTGTACCCAACGGTTCATCCTCGAAGAATTCGCTAGATCGTGGTATAAAAGGAACTGCTTCACTGAGGGTGGGTTGGGCGGGATATATCTCTTGCGAAGAGGGCACCTTATATTTGTTTTTTCCCTGAATTCTTTTTCTAGGTTTGAATTCTAGTACCTTTCAGGAGTAATGAAGTGTGCATAGTCCATAACATGGTAAGATAAGCAATAGATCTACACATTTTTACAGGAATATGTGAAAAGCTTGCTTTTTCCTAAGATGTACGAGAGAAGTTCACATACCTTGAATTAAGATCCAAGACTCACTAATAGCAATATACTGTCGACGTTAAATAGGAAAAGAGTGATGTCTTTACCTTTCTTTAACTGAGATTCTTTTTCTGATTTCCAGTTCAAGTGTCTTTCAGGAGTAATGCACTGTACATAGCCCATAACATGACCATTTAGTTCGTAATTATACTCTTGAGACAAGCTGAAGACCGGAATAGTTAATTCCCTTTAATTCCTAGCAGTCTGAGGAAGAATGAGGGGTGACTGCAGAATTGAATTCCTCTCTCTCATCTCTGTTATCTTCACTTCAGTTGATCTCAATGTTATTACTTTCATCAGATTTATCGTAAGTAATGTAACGAGAGGTACGGATTTTACCGATAACTTCATTGCTCATGAATTTATCTTGTGAGAATCCAGACTTCGAGTTACATTTCACTGTGACTATTTAGCGAATACTTACATCATTAAGCATGTAAAGAATAATTCAAAACCACAAAATGAATAAAAACAGGTCACTTTTAAGTCACTATAAGTGAGATAAGACATGAAAATCCAATCGATACATCGATATATCCCGTTGTGGCGCTTTGTGTGGTTGTTACCAGTACTAACACCTTCCGTGAATATCTGTTGTTTTGTTCTGTTAGTTTAAACTCTCTGGAGCCAGTGGTGCCATCACTATAATCTAGAGGTAGCAATATTGTTATTTATTATAATATGAGACTTAAAATGCTTCACCTCACAAATGAATAATATTATACATTATTATATATATTTTTTATATATTATATATATATATTTTGGTCACACACACACACACACACACACACACACACACACACACATACACACACATATATATATATATATGAGTGCTTCAGAAAAATACATACACACTTTGTAGTGTCATAGAAAATCTATTATCCGTTCTACAAGGTTAAATTTCTGGAAATGGAAAGCTTAAAGTCCAATTTGAAAAATAAATTACTTTTTGACGAAAGTGTGATTAATGTTCAAATGTTCAGATGTTCAAAACGGTAGCCTTCAGCATCAATACATTTCTGAGTACGAGTCACCACTGACTCCGTACGTCGTACCAAAGTGTCCAAAGAGATTTGAATCTCATTCCAAAGTGTGTCTAGGTTACGTGGTTTACGTTTTCTTTTATCTCTCTTCTTTTTCTTGTTTTCGGTTTTTCCCTTGTTTTTCTGTTCTTTCCTTGTTTTCCGTGTTTTCTTTATGATACTCAAATACCCATGCCCGAGGCGGGACTCGAACCCACAGTCTCCTTACCCACGGCTACCGCGGGTAAAGAGACCGGCTATCGTTTGTACACATATTTTATTGTGCCCCATAAGAAGAAATTCAGTAGCGTTAGGTCTGGAGAGCGTACAGGAAACTCGATTGGCTCCCTGCGTCCTTTCCACTGCCTTGGCAAATTTCGGTCCAGGTATGCTCGTACGTCCTCATGACACTGCGGCGGAGCGCCATCTTGTCTATATTAATAAAAGGAAGTGTCTGTCTTCCTTCTGTCTGTCTGTCCGCGATGCCCAGCGAAATCTACTCAACGCAGAGATCTGAAATTTTAAACATAGGTGGACTGAAGGGTCGAAAAATGCACCTCGAAGCCGGAATTTTAATTTTTTGCGTTTTCGAAGCATCGGTTTTCAGTTATACAATTCAATGTCAAATCAATTACAGTTGGCTTTGGATATTTTTGTCATACCTTGGAAATAAAACTTTCGCGATCGCTTGAATGTTGTAAGCCCTAAATATGGTCAAACATTGTTTTATTTGGACTAAACTCACTATACAGGGGTTTTCTGGGGCAAGGAACTCGAATCTGAGGTTGCTTTTGCCAGGCGACGCTATCTAATCGTGGTATGTAGTCCACGTGATTTAGGTGTTAATAAATATAATGATTTTACTATTATGCTCTTAATTATTAATTTTTGAAATAATTATCGCGGACGAAGCCGCGGGCACATGCTAGTTGGTAATAAAACCGTATAATGCACGAATGGCAGGGAATATGGAACGAGCCAGCATTGTTTGATACTTTTCATTGTTGGATGATTATGGCACGTTTGTTGGACGATTGTTGAATCTATTCTGCTGTCATCTGTTGAAGAAAAATCCCTTTAGGCAAGCCTACAGGCTGAGGTAGATTTCTAAGTGCTTTTGATTAATTTACTGTCGCTGCGTAGCACTCTTCTTCTTTAACCTTGGCACGACAAACCCACAATAATAACAGCAAAAAAAGGAAAGATCACTTTTCAAACGTTCAAATCTCGCCTTATAGGAGAACTATCAAGAAACTAGTTATTGATTTGTAGAGTACTCATCATGAGCTTTTCAACGATACCCAACAAGACGTAGCCTAGTTTAAAAAATTTCGAATTTCCAGCCCCTCACCCCCACCCCACTCGTACCTCCAAAAACCCCTAAATTGTTGGTGTCACTGTGAACTCCATAGGGAGTACTCTAATTTATTCAAACAAAGTTTCCCTCTATACTTCATAGGGGCCGAGATATAAATGTTTTAAAATTTCAACCCCCTTCCCCGACCACCCCCTTGGGCCAATTTTGCTCATTAACGAACTTGTCCGAGCTATTGGGCCTAGAAATAACATAATAAAATTTGGTTCAAATATCTTCAAAATTACGGCCTGTAGCGTGTAAAGATATATATATATATAAATATCACAATTTTTTTATTTAACAGGCGGTGGTTTCGTACTTAGGGAAGCATGAAACGTAAAGATACGAAAGAATTTTTCGAAAATCATGACATGGTATCGATTGCAATAGGTAGATTTTTCTTCGAAATCTACCTAATATAACATTACTTTCTCCCAGAAATTTAACCTTGTAGAACGGGAAATAAACTTTCTATCACAGTCCAAAGTGTGTATACATTTTTCTGGAACACTCTGTATATATAGGCCTATGCAATCGCTGTGATGAATGACTTTCGGTAATTATTATTTTTTTTATAAAAGAAGCTACAGATATGAAGATGTTTCAGTGTTCAGTGCTTGAAAAAACAATTGCACATAGATGCGATAAAATGAAAGTGATAAAAATTAAATGCTAAAATAATGACGATGGACACTTGCGATTGGTTGAAATTCCACATGTTCTTATACTCGATTGGTCACTGATTCATGAGCTAAATAGTCGTTCTTATATAAGTGAGGAGGCGAAAGAAGAAATTCGAAAAATCTTCTCTTTTCAACAGTTAGTGTTATTACTGAAATAAAGAACTTTCATTTGTCCGCAAAATTTTTTCGTTGGATGACATTTATTGTGTTCCATTACCATGGCAACTCAAGAGCTCATATACGCTCGAACTTTGTCATTTACCTTTGAAGAGCTTTTGTGAAGCTAAATTATATTCTTTTGTGAGAAGTGCAAATCACTCGAAATGTCATCACGTATGCACTGCTCAACTGACCTTTGCAAAATTATGCATATTGAAGAAAATTATTTTCGGAATAAAATCAAAACCAGATTTACCATTGAGGAATACCAACAAACAGACTGTAGCATAGAGATAACGTTACATTGTGATCGCCATTCAAGTGAGGCATTTAATAAAACATAATTTCATAGCCATCTGTAATTTATTAATTACTCACGTTTTAATGACCTCCGGACTTCATAATGGTGCAAACAGTCCATGTAAAAAGGACCTCGAAATAGAATGGTTGAAAAAAAATTCCCATACTCAAATATTTCGGTTGCGGCGGCATTATTGAACTAGTATGTCTTTAGCCGAATCTTTGTTAATTATAAAAAATCTGTTTTGAGTGTATGGCGTTATACGTCTTCTAGAACCATTAAAAGAATTGCTGCGTACTCCAACACGCAACGTAATCACGTCTTTCATAGCAAAGAGAAAGGTAATAGCATAGTAATAACAAAATTTAAGGCGTGTTTCGAAATTTAGAATCATAATAAGGAATTTGTTATAGGCGTACCACTGAAATTACCTGGCGTCTATCCGGGAAGAGTAGCAACAATTAGAAAGCACAGAGCGACCTGGGAAAATAGGTAGGTTTTATAGTGTTAATATTAAATAATATATTTTCTACCGTAAAATGGCAACAGTTACCAATTTTTTTTAGGAAGAATATTTCAGTTCTCCATCTTCTATATTAATAAAAATGAATTCCCAAAATGTATGACGGAGCATCACTTGAGAACGGCTCGACCGATTTGGCTGAATCTTTTTATGTTGTGTTCGCAATTGTCAGGACAAGGTTTGTATGAAAGATTTTTTTTGGCAAACCCGCGGGAAAAGTCGGAAATGTGAAATGAGGCAGAGTTAGAAAGTTCTGCTGTCAATTGTTTACTAAAGGAAGTATTCTTTACGGTGTTCACATAGGGCTTTGAAACTATATTACAATACTGGTCTTTAACAAATTCTGATACTATCGACGTAATTAATACATTTGTGAAAATAATTCTTGAAGAATAAAATCCACGAAAATAAAGCAGTCACATAACTTTCTCTACCCTCGACATGGAAAATATCATTTTCTCACTTCACATTTTGATGTAGAATAAGCGGTCGTATTGCAGGGAAAACTTAAGTGTGTGCCAGTGAGTTCGCTATATCGGAAGTCGGCAACAAATCCTATCCACTGATACGTCACTCATAGCTGTAGGCTTTGTATTAGTTGAGAAATAGGCCTAGGGATGTTTATCAGAGGCCCTAAGCATCTAAAAGAAGACAAAATGGGATGGAACATTTTCAGTCCTACGCTCGCAGTATATTATGTCCCAGGTTTTTGGGAAGGAAAGTATGAAAGTGATATTGAATTTATTTTTTACTTCAGCCCCGAAACGGTTGTATGGTAATATGAGAGTGAGAAATACAATTTTCTGTCTAGACAATGCAATCTTATGTAACCGGAATTTCTCTTTCTTCTTATTTGAACTCCTCCCAGGCAAGGTGTGTAGAAGCAATGGAATGCAACATTCGACATCCTCTGAGAGCCATAACAAGCTATATCTACCGTTTTTTGAGGGAATAGTCTGAGTGTCATATGTCGTTCTTCCTCATTTCAAATTCTACATATGTATTATATAAGGATCTAGAGTTTCAACATCGAAAGTCCTCCATAAGTTAATTTGATATAAAAAATACAAAACCCGGGCGACGCCGGGCCTTTTAAGGCAGTTTATAATAAATATTTCTTATACAACCCGCAAAATAACCCCATTGACCCACGCATTTAAGAGGTCAAGGAAAAGTGTGAGGTTAGTAGTTTTGTTTATATCTCGATGATGCGACTACTTATCTTCTAGTTCGTTGCTTCCCCAAATTAAGGAATAAGTGTCCTCCATTTCGAACAGTTTGCTATTAATTGCCAGAATCAATGGAGCCGTTGAGATTTCGAGAGAGCAATAAAATCTTATGACAATAAATTGCTGGATTTATCTGATTTAGCCTTTTGCAGTTTTAAAGAGTAACCAATCTGTAATATTTGTACTCACTTGAAGGTTACCAGAATACAAATTAGTCTCGACATAGATACCGGACTATGTCGTGTCACGAACGACTGTCGCATCTATTCGATGATTCTTGGCATGTTCCTGATGGTGTCACAGGCAATTACGATCCACGCTACCAGCTCATCCTCTTATTTGATTGAGGTGTCGTGAACGGACTTCGAGAAGACCCATAGAGAACGCTTAAAGTACATAGGCTACATGGTTGTGAAGAATAAGTTAGATCACACCATACAACTCCCCCCTCCCACACATATACACACTCACACATAGCCAGACACGCACACATCACACACACATGCACACAGCACACACGCACACAACACACACGCGCACGCATGCACACATACTGTATACTAGATTATAACTAGGTGGCGGATTTCTATGACCTAAAAAATTGGATATATGCATGCATTTATGACCTAAAAACATTAAAAAGTGACCAATGTAATTTAAAGTATGACTTTATCACTTACACATTATGTATATTTTTTAAGTTTCATTACAATTCATTTTATTAAAATATAATGTTAATTATTTAAAATATCTGTAAATTCTCAAAGAGTATCAGTATAATGCAAAATTTACAAAATATGATAAGAAACTTCAAAATTTCTTTAATATGGACACAAATATGCAAAAAATATGACCTAAATATGCATGTTCATACTAAATATGCATATTCATACTAAATATGCTACAATAGTTGAAAATTTCCTAAATATGCTGTTATATGCACAATAAAAGCCGTTCCATTTTCACCAGGATGCTTGAAATCGGGTTTAAATTAGTCGGAAACCTGAAATAATGCAAAGGGGGAAAATATGACATGTCATAGAAATCCGCCCCCTAATTATAACCATAAAACCATAAGAATCCTGATATGAGTTCCAATATGTGAAATCGTTTTTCATTTTGATAACCGGATAGCAACATTTTTGTTAAAGAATACAAGACGAAAGAAATTCGTTAGCATATTATGGATTGTCAACATAACATGCACGTTTCTGTGCCCCTAACTAATTTCACGAGGGATTGGACAAAGTTCTAGTCAGATGATGATAAAATTGCTCGTTAGTAGAATGATAAAGTTTGTTTGTTTATTTATTTTCATTGTTTATATCAGGCTGTGTTTTGTTACTACAAAGCAATAATGTCTTTAGAGAGCGTGTTTGAGGGTTTGAAAATAAATAACTCTTCTCTACGTGTTATTTACGAGGCCTGCGAGCGTTACTGTAAATTTCGCGTTAATAGGATTACAAATGAAAAATAACAAATTTCCTCCAGTGTCACTATGAACTCTATTTTGCGACAAAAATGGTCCCTTAAAATTTATCACTGGCTGTATGAAAACAACTCCAGCAACAACTGACTTATGATCAATATAAAATGTTTTAACATCCTCGATAGTGATGATGTTACTAGTATTAAATGAGTAGGCAGGTGATATTTTTGTGAAAATCATGAAATGGGCAATCTTTAGTTTTATTATTATTTATGAGGCTAACTTTCATAATAAACTTTGACTTTTGTCGTTTTGGGATTATAAATAGCTTCATACGACGTATACATAGCAACTGCTAGTCATAAAAAATACTGTATAATAAATATCAGAATTACAATTTTTAATAACTTATATTATCTTCTAAGTCATATAGCACGCATCTCACAGAAGAAAGGTATCAGGGTTGTTAGGATTCTACATGAAATATTTTTTTCTGCCAGAAAGCTCTAACGCTTAACTTCACCGCTTGATTTTTAACTTTTTAAAATTAGCCTAACTATGCAGAATAAAATAAAATCTCAATGTGTATAAACATTTTAGGAAAATGAATTCAAATGTAACGCTGTTGTTTTAGGAATTATAAAACTTTAAATCTTAGGCAATGAAAAATTGAGTGAGAAAAGTGCATAATAATACAACTGCATAAGAAAAGTGGTATTTGCGAAGTATGGCTTGATGGAGTTAGCGCAGAATAGGGTTGAACGGCGTGCTCCTTTAAGCGCGGCAATGGACCTCCGATTTCCATAAAATGGACAATATTTGTTTAGCTTGCTTAGGAATTGTCTATTGGCATTCAGTAAGTAAGTAGTAATTAAGCATGCAAGTAAGTAAGTAATTAAGTAGGTAAGTAAGTGTGAAACATAAAAATCCGTAACTTATCAATTCATCAGAATCACTCAAGTATTAAAACGATGTCATATTGTAAAAATGATTATACATTTTAATTAGGACAAATTGTAGAAAATAACACATTTTTTACATGGAAAATTTTGTTAGTGACAATCTACAAATATTTCAAACAGAATTCAAACTTTTTTTAAGCGCGGTACCTAACATACATTCATTAAATTTGGTACTAGGCCTATTACATCTGTTATTTGTCCACTATGCACTCTTTATAATTTACTTTGAGCTACGTGGAATGAAATAAATATTTTAAAAAATCATGTGCACCTTGTCTTTAAGTGTTAATAATAACGATTCTATATTAAATGAGTTATAATGTAGTAATATCGAATATCATCATAGGTAATATGACGAGAGATCCAGATTTCATTGACTATTCAACTCATACGCCGCGTGTTTGATATTGACCAATAACGTTTAGCAGTTCCTCGGATATAGACCAATCACGGCCATTTATCGCGCAATATTCTTGCAGGAATCGCGAGGATGGTGTTTTATCGTGATAAAACCGTCTGCTCGTTACTGGAGATGCGAGGTCAGATGTTGCCACTAAGCGGCACGAAAAAGATTATTTTATACAATATAACTTGTTTGGAAATTGAAATAATAGAAATGTACATTGATTAAGGACACAATTTTGATTCGGTGCAAGCCAGTTCGTGTGCTTTTATTCTCTTCTGCTGTAAGCTTATCTGAATGAAGATAACTGTGTCTTATATGCATCGTTGGTAGAACTGATTACACCATGGTAGCTCGAATCGATTCATGGATGATTGATTCACAGTATATCGTGATCTCACAACTGTTAGTTTTCTTTTTATGCAACAAAGCACGAAAGTAATTATTATATTAATAATCCGTTACATTTTATTCATGGAATAGTCTTAATAAATCCAACTCGAGTTGACGAGTTGCATCAGATAAATTCGCTCCTGCTGTGCAGTCCGAATATATCGATAAACTCGTCAGTTCTCGTGGGATTACCTATGATAAATTCACGAGCACGATCACCGTCGGTCGTGAATTAATCTTGAGAGAATCGGGACCTCGAGTTGTATTTATTGTGACCAGCCTACTTAACGAAAGGTCACAGATTTAAACATGCAATGAATAATTAAAATAATGGAAATGAATACAACATATAGCCAGTTGTGTCATTGTAAGCGAGGTAGGCTTACCGATTGTCTCGTCATCGGAGATAGTCGCGTTGCATAAGCTGTTTTATTTTTTAGATTAAGCTCCTTGCTACAAGACTAATAATAATATCGTGTATTTATTATACGAGATTTAAATCGCCTCACTACACATAAAAATATTATATATTATTTTCATATCTCCTTTTGTTCATAGGAGCTTATATAACTTATACCCAATCGCTGTGTTCAATGACTGATTGTTTCTGATTAGAGAAGCTACAGGTATGAAGATGTTTCGGTGTTTACTCCTTTTGGATTTACGTGGAAACATGTTCACATAAACTGGTGGGAAAAAGTGATAGCGATAAAAATAAAACGTTAGACACTTGCGATTGGTTGAATTTCCACATACTCTTATATTGGATTGGTCACTAAAGTTATTTTAACATAGAACCTAAATTTGAAAATGTTCCAACTTATTGCATGAGCATTAGGAGAGAGTCGCAAACAGTAGGACGTAATATCATTAACTAGTAGGCCTATATTCATTCTTTTCATGCTCGCTAAACGCATGCTGAAGAATCTTTCCTTAAATAAAGTTTAAGCCAGGCGCACACTTGTCGTTTAGTGGTCACCACTTGTGGTCGTGTCAGCCACAAACGCCGCCACCGGTGGTGGCCACTGAAAGCTTACACGACCACGAGTGGTCGCCACTTCTACCCAGATGTTTCTTCTTCTCTCATCAGTAGTAGAATGGACTCCGAATTGGAACCATTAATGTTACTAACACTATTTTAACGGCTTTCTCTGTAATAGTGAATGGATTAAAACAATTAAATCCACTCGAACATTTAAAATTAATAATTCATAACCCTGACTGTGAAGACCTTACGGTTTGTGAATTCCCTTCTCCTAAATTATCTGCAGAATTGAAATTTTTTTGGAATTATTACTGATCAACATTTAAAATGGGATAAACACATTTCATATAATATGTAATAAAATACGAAAAGCAATATATCAATTTGTAAATCTCCGCAGCTGCATGACCATAGTTTATTTAGCCTTAGTCGAAACCATTACTCAGTATGACATTGTTGGATGGGGTAGCATTTATAAAACTTTCCCTACTCCATTAACTTGATTACAAGAACGCATAATCAAAATTTGCTTTAAAAAGCGGCTGGACTAACCAACTAAACTAATCTATTCCGAGTTTAAAGTATTTAACATTAACCAAATATATAGTACTCTTTATTATAATTCTACCATAAAAATAAGATACAATTCCTAGCTTTTCCACATGAACACTGCACAGGACGAAATAAAACTAGTACTTTAGTAGAATCCAAATGTTTCACTTCTGCTGGTCTGTCACATAGCTCTATTTTCGGTCCTCGTGTGTATAATTCTAAAATCACATTACATCCAGGTATTGTTTAATGTAGTTGTGGAGTTTCTAAATCTAGAATTAAAAAAATACAAACTTTAATTTTCTAATATTTTAAATATTGGCGACCACTAAACGCCAAGTGTGCGCCAGGCCTTAGCTATTTTATCAAATATATTGATTAGAGCGTGCATTGCTTATGGGTACTATAGCAAACATTCCGTACATAAGCTTTTGGTGTAGGGTATAAATAAAATGTAGTAGCCTAATTAATAATTCATTGTACATAAACATAGGCCTATTTTACTACGGTGCATAGTAAGCTACCTTGGACATTTGTTATTAAGTGCCAGTATGGTACTTTTTTTATTAAATAGAACTAAACACAATGTGTACAAAGGGTTATACATGGGAAGTTACTGACATTCGTCCTTAGCATAATGTGAGAGTGGTAATGTTCTTTGGGTACACTCGAACAGGTGATATTGTGTGCAGACTCGGTTGCAGAGTTCGCAGACACATTCACTGTCAGCGTTGTGGAATCCTTTCCTGCAGCAGATGCGGTGGTGGAAACCGTGTATTGCCCCTCGGGTGTAGAGGTGGCGAAGTTCGAAGTCGGCTCTTTTCCATTCCTCCTCTTTCATGGCTGGGGTGCAGTAGAAAGCGGGGTCAATTTCTGCTGCTTTCTGTGTTCGTTCCTCCAAGAACTTTTCGCATGCTTGGGTTGATATCAGATTGTGTGTTGATATCAGGTCTTCTATAAATGTTGTTGTTCCCGCCAGCTGATATACTAAACGGGTTGGGGCGTACTTCGATACACCAAGGGTCTTCTTTAGGTATCTGGCCTTGACTCTGTCCAGTGCTTTGGTGTTTTTGTAATTTAGGTGTGACCAAATTAATTCGATGGAGTAGGATGCTATTGGGGCAATTTTCAGTTTGAACAGTGAAGTTGCTGTTTCTAGTGAGAGGCTTCTAAGTCTTTTAATTTCCATTGTGGCTTTTATTGCGGCTATTGTTCTGTCCTCGACGTGTCTTGTGAAGGTAAAACCGGTTACCTGTAGGGTTAACCCTAGGTATTTGTATGATTTTGCTATATCTAGTGTGTGATTTCCACATGTGAAAACATCATTGGATGAGATTCGTCCTCCTTTTCGGAATTTCATTACCTTTGTCTTGTTTTGATTAATTTTCAGTTCATTTTCTCTCGACCATTCCTCTAACTTGTTGATCGCTTGTTGCATCTTAGCCCTGTCTTTACTTAGGATCACCATATCATCTGCGTATAGAAGTATTTTTACCTCCTCCGTTGTGATCTTTTGTACGATGTCATTTGTGAGCATATTAAATAATATCGGGCTGAGGGGGTCGCCTTGTAAGACCCCGTTTGTTTGTACTATGTTCGCTGATTCTAACTGACCGTCACTTATGTTTATTACGTTGTGTTCCAGGATGCTTGTTACGAGTTTAAGGAGGTGGTCTTCTGAGCCTAGCACTGTCCTGAGTTTTCGGACGAGAATATTCCTATTCACTCCGTCAAATGCTTTTTGGTAGTCCACGAAGGTCGCGTATGCGCTGCCTCTGGGTTGTCTTAAAGCTTCTCCTATATATTCTAGAACTTTCTGTATTGCTTGAGTCGTCGATCTTCCAGGTATGAATCCATGTTGTTCTTCTGGCATGACTTCCATTATTCTTTCAAAAATTCTTTCCTGTATTACCTTGGATAACATCTTGAAGGCTGCACACTCTAGCGCAATCCCCCTGTATGAATCGGGTGCGTTCTGAGGTCCCCTGCCTTTGTACAACATCTTGATTGTTGAATTCCTCCAAGTATCCGGTATATTATGGAGTTCTAAGCATTTATTGTAAAGTGCTGTCCATATGCCAATTGTGTATGGAAGTGAGGCCTTGATGAGTTCATTTGAGATGCCATCTGGTCCTGCTGCTTTTCTCGGCTTGCTTCTCTGTATTACCGACCAGACTTCTGCTTCTATTATGGTTGGAGGGATTTCCCTTTCCGTGTGTCCTCCTGGTGCATCATGTTGTTTGAAGGCTGTCTGTTGGAACAGTTCCGTAAAGTGGGCTTCCCAGGTTTCTAGTGGGACTTTTGGTACCACTGAGTTTCTTCTTGCGTCTAGGGCTTTGTACGGTTTATTTTCCGCTTCTCTCAGAAGTTGCTGTTCTTTTTTGTGCGTGTAAACCTTCCTCTTCTCGCGGAGCAAATTTACGTATGTCCTTCTTTCCTGTGTATACTTTTCTCGTTTCTCCTGGTCTGGTTGTTTCTTTAGGTCTCGTAGTCTTCCTAGAACATTGTTTCTCATTTCATAGCACTCTGTGTCGAACCAGGGCTTGCTTCTCCTCGTGGGAGGCGGGGCAGGCGTTGCTTCCAATAGACAGTCTTGTAGCAAGCTTGCGGCGGCGTCTAGTTTTCCTGCTTCTATGAGTCCCATCACCTGCTCCTGTTCAAGGGTCCGGGTGAGGGCTGCTATGTCCAACAGCCTCGGTGTCCATTTTCGTGTTTCCTTGGGCTCTCGACCTTGTCTATTTTAAAGGCGCAATAACTCAAATACGCTTTATCGAATTTTTATGAAACTTCGTATACGCATTTATAATATCCATGGAAAGACGTCTATTGATATTCGACAAAATCGGTTGGCCAGTACCGGAATAATGTCCAATTTAGTGACTTCTTTGTTAATATATAAGAAGTCGCGATAACTCAGTTATGCTTTATTGGATTTTCCTATTTTAATAGCTTATATTAGAAAGGCGCCATAGCTCAAATACGCTGTATCAGATTTCCATGAAACTTGGTATACGCATTTATGACGCCCATCAAAAGTACCCTATTGAATTTGAACCTAATCTGTTGACCAGTACCGGAGTAAAACCCAATTTATTGTCTATTTTAAAGGCGCAATAACTCAAATACGCTTTATCGAATTTTTATGAAACTTCGTATACGCATTTATAATATCCATGGAAAGACGTCTATTGATATTCGACAAAATCGGTTGGCCAGTACCGGAATAATGTCCAATTTAGTGACTTCTTTGTTAATATATAAGAAGTCGCGATAACTCAGTTATGCTTTATTGGATTTTCCTGAAACTTTGTATACCCATTTATAATGTACTTGGGTAGACGTCTACTAATATTGGACCAAATCGGTAGACCGGTACCGGAGTAAAACCCAATTTAGTGTCTATATTAAAGACTCGGTAACTCAAATACGCTTTACCGGATTTTTATGAAACTTAGTATACACATTTATAATGTCCATGGGAAGACGTCTATTGATATTGGATAAAATCGGTTGACCTGTTTCGGAGTAATGCTCAATTTAGTGCCTATTTTATGGTAATATACGTATTCGAAAGAGTTTATGAAATGCACATCAGTTATCATGACAACATAGTCAATTGTTTTACTGTGATCTTATATGGCTTTGGAATTAAAATACAGTTAGTTATGACTAGAGACAGGCACAATATGAAGAAAATTTTGCCAAAATATGAAATTTATTTATGCTAAATATGAAATTATGAAGAAAAAAATTAAAAATATTATGAAATGCAATAAATCACCAATTTTATCATCTGAACATTTGTTATTTGATTTAAGACAACACACAAAGGAATATCTACCATATTCACAATGAGAGGATAAAATAAAAACACTAGTTAACTGGTAATTAATACGTTACATATTCACAATATTCTATTCACCTACATTTTTCACATCACATCATCACATCAACTAATATTTATTACAATAAGATAAAAGCAGTTTTTCAATGTTTTCTGGCAAAAAGTACATCTTCTGTCGGTAAGAAACGTCTGAACTGTGTGTGTGTCTTTTTAATTTTCATTTTTTTTATGTATAATGCTATTTTGTGTTGTTTCAGCTGAAACTTTGTGTTTGCAGATACCAGTATTAAAAAATAAATTAATAACAAAATTATTATGTAATTCAGTCACCCATTTGTTCAGAATAAAGATAACGGCGAAAGCCAAATATTAAGTGCACTTTAAGCTCCGCCCACTCGATCACTCAATATTCACATTTTGTTCCTCAGGGAAGCAGGTGACAAACTATCCTTGTATATTGTCGCCGACACTCCCGACAGTACCAAATATTAAAAATGCGAGAGTGCCCCTTGTAACAAATATTAAAACTGCTAGAGTGCCCCTTGTACCGAATATTAAAAATTCTAGAGCACCCCTTGTACCAAATATTAAAAATTCCAGAGCGCCCCTTGTACCAAATATTAAATGCGAGAATATGTGCCTTGTACCCAACGGTTTGTCAGCCTATTCATCCTCAAAGAATTCGCTAGATCACGGCATAAAATGAATTGCTTCACTGGGGGAGGGCTGGCCGGGATAAGTCTCATACGAAGATGCATCTTATATTTGTTCTTTCCCAAGATATCAAATGTAGCGTAAACATAATTTGAATGTTAGTACAAATTTGTCTTTAGATAATATTACATAGGTAATAAAAAGGACTATATTCCATACTTAACACTTTTGTTACAAAATGTGCACATAACAATCGTTCCATCTGTTTTAAAACAGTTTAACTCTGTCACCAATTGCGCATTCCAGATTTAGGCACACGATCCAAATCACCACGAATCGCAAACAACACATAAATGAATATTCCCTCCTCCCTGCTAGTGAGCTGGTTCCTCTAACTGTAAACATCCCCTACCCCCACCCTTGCTGTCAATTTAGCTTTCGGAATGCAAAAAAAATTTGGCAACCTCCACTCAATATGTAGAAATTCCATTCCCGA
Organism: Ectobius pallidus; assembly: GCA_964059195.1. Taxonomy (NCBI): domain Eukaryota; kingdom Metazoa; phylum Arthropoda; class Insecta; order Blattodea; family Ectobiidae; genus Ectobius; species Ectobius pallidus. The sequence continues at coordinate 24,565,389 of CAXKWD010000008.1, forward strand.
TCATAATGGAAGTAGGCTATTATTAGAGCGGAATGGTGTACGGTACCTCTTAACAGTTAGAAGTGTTGCCAAATGTCTTAGCTTTCTGGAGTTAGCGGTTTAGGGATTTGAGATGCGATTCCAGGGATATTTTTCAAAACATTTTAATAATGTGGAAAACTCGATTCATTTGTCAAATAAGTATTAATGAAGGAAAAATTTGCAAATCATACAAAATATGAAGCTTTATGAAGATTTTCACGAAATATGAAGATTTTACCAAAATATTATGAAATATGAACTTTTTTCTTGCTTGCATTGCCATCTAAACTTCGTGATTCGTAAAGATCCGAGTTTTCAGAGCGCTAGTAGCCATATTTTAGAATATGAAATTTCATATTTTGCCTGTCTCTAGTTATGACAACACTATTGCTTTAGATGCGCTTATCCAACTAGACCGTTAAACTGACCCAGGTGGCTGAGATGGTAACGTCTTGGCCTCACATTCTGGAGTTCCATGGTTCAAATCCCGAAACCGGCCAATTTGACTTTTTTTGTATTCTGCATATCATAACTGCATTCATAACTGATTAAACAAAAACATACTGGCACTTTGTTACATCAGTTTACCTGATTTTATTAATTCATCAAATGAGCGTTTAAAACACTGTTATTCATTTTATGCAATGAAAAATAAGTTCATTTGAGGAATACAGGTTCAGACTGCCATGAAATCGTTACTTCATAACCCAAATAAATACAATTGACAAGAGCAGGTTCAGATCGCCATGTATTCGTTACCTTATAAGCTCATTATACCATATTTGTGTTGGTGATGATATATCGTATAAAAACTGTGCTTGATATACATTACTAAACTAATTATTTTGCTACTCTTATATTTAAGAAGCTCGCTTGGCTTCTTTTCTTATCTTTAATAAATTAATCACCGTGACGCTAGATCCCTTGAGGTCCATCATCCGACTGCTGCGTCATCTACCATAGGCTGATGGCAGAATTGGGGAAATGTATAGGCCCTGCTTTATAAATGCGCAGACTGGGCATTTGCCTAGGTCGGTAAACCTAGTGGGGCGGCAAAATGAGGATTTTTTTAAATATTATATTTCATCTTATGACTTTTGGGCTCTGTGGTTCTACAACGATTGTGAAACAATCCTCCGATGCAAACAGTCATAACATGCAGTTTTAATGTACACTGAAAAAGATGTAACTTTGAAAACTACCTTCTCAGAAATTGTAAATGAGACGGCAAAAAATAAAAAAAATCCCTTTAGGCAGGCCTACAGGCGGAGGTAGATTTCGAAGTGCTTTTGGTTTAATTTATTGTCGCTGCATAGCACTCTTTTTCTTTAGCCTTGGCATGGTAAACCTGCAGTAATAAGAACTGAATTCGGTAAAGAGGAAGAGCCTACAATCATTTGTTTTGACAACAAGAATAGGATATAATATTCTGGGAGGCCGTGCGCAAGATCAGCAATGAATAAAATTAGCAAAGCCGCTAAACAAGACAAAATTATGATATTATAATAATTCTTTTAAGTGTTATTATTTTCAAACATTAAAATCTCGCGTCATATGAGAGCTATCAAGAAACTATTTATTGATTTGTAGAGTACTCATCAAGAGCTTTTCAACGATACCCCACAAGACGTGGTTTCAAAAGTTTCGAATTTTCATCCCCCACCCCCACCCCCACCCTCACTCGAACCCCCGAATTGTTGGTGTCACTGTGAACTCCATAGGGAGTACTCTAATTTATTCAAACAAAGTTTCCCTCTATACTTCATAGGGGCCGAGATATAAATGTTTTAAAATTTCAACCCCCTCCCCCGACCACCCCCTTGGGCCAATTTTGCCCATTAACGAACTTGTCCGAACTATTGGGCCTAGAAATAACATAATAAAATTTGGTTCAAATATCTTCAAAATTACGGCCGCTATCGTGTAAAGATATATATATATATATATATAAATATATATATATATAAATATCACAAAATTTTTTTTGAACGGGCGGTGGTTTCGTACTTAGGGGAGCATGAAACGTAAAGATATGAAAGAATTTTTCGAAAATCATAAAGTGGTATCCATTGCAATAGGTAGATTTTTCTTCGAAAATCTACCTAAAAAAGGGGGAAAATGTAAAATAAACTTTATGCCAATTGAATTTGAAAGAATTAAACTTTTAGTAATAAAAAATGTTAGATTGAGTTTCAGATTATCATTGTAAAGTAGAAGTAAGGCAATAAATTGTTTTTGGTTTAAAAATATTGGTTTTAATTTACCTGTTATACATATTTTTTGAACTTAATTCAGTATAATTTAGCATATGTTTTAAAATTACAAAATGTATTAAATACATTTGAAAAATTAAAAATGACTACATTACTTATTACAAATATTTTAAAAGTTTTTAGGCAATTTTTTGTAGGCTATATGATATTACAAAGCAATTATGCATTTCCGCCAAAACATGATTACTTTTATTCTAGAAAAAAATGTTGTGTTGCGTTGTTGTGTGATTGGATTACTCACAGTAATAAAATACTATCTTGGTTGAAACTTGGGTAAACCCAAACTTAGCACCAAAATAATAACATCGGGAGGGAGTGGACGGGGTGTAAAAGTAAAAATAATAATAATAAAAAGGGACAAAGCTTTGCCCAGGGTGCAAAGTACCTGAAATCGGGGCTTGGGCACGTTGTCAGCATGCCGACACTCACGGCCGTTAATGATGGTTTTGGTGACAGGATCCGCTGCTTCTTAATCAAGTAGCTCCTCATTTTCTATCACGAGGCTGAGTGCACAGTTCTAGAACCCCCTACTGTAGAAAAATTCGATTCAACCCGGTCTGCGGATCTGTACCCAGAGTCCTTAACCACTAGACCACGCAGGAGGTCTCGTATCTTTACACCCATTTAAAACAAATTATAGCCTTCTTTATAAACTTGCAGCCTATTAAAAATAAATATTAATGGATCCATCCTACCGTATTGATGAAATTTCAAGACAATCGTTCACTTCATTTAATTATAAAATTTATCTGATTTTATGACCCTGCCTTCGGGCCCGGGTTCGAATCCTGGTCGGGACAAGTTACCTAGGTGGGGGTTTTCCGGGTTTTTCCCTCACCTGTGAGACAAATGTCGGGTAACTTTAGGCCCTTCTGGTCCCCGGATATGATCTGGCCGTCATTATCACCTTCATCCCATCCTCGCCTTGTTTGGAGTAAGTGTGTGTGTGTGTGTGAATGGTGTGACTCGTCCTATGTGTTCGTGTTGTCTCGGAGGTGGGCCCGGCATTGGGCTGATCACTCATCCGGGAGGCCCTCCATATCCTTGTCTGGTCAAAAAAGTATGTATGTGATCCATAGATAATCCCTCTCCCGACAGGTCGCGGCCCTGTAAGGCCAGGGCGGCTTGGGTGGCTTAAATGTCCCTAAAAGGAAGAGGTAAAACTAAGGTAAAAATAGACAGATGACCCTGTCTTCTGTATCCGTTAATTATGTTTATTATTTCAGTTATAATAATTTTACTAAACTCAATTTTCTATGAGAATATATATATATATATATATATATATATATATATATATATCTGCTTATATATCTGTCAATTTTCTATATATTAATCTTTTTAATTACGAATGCAGCTTTAGCAACAAAAGTATTTCGCAGTTCATTCGCATGCAGTCTGTGTTTTTATCATAGCTTGTACAGCATAGGGTCTTGAATATGAATGACGAAATGCTGCTGCTATGGGTTTTTCGTGGAAACTTGATGAGCTACAGTTGAAGAGGTCTTATGTAGGTATAGTCGTAAGTAGGTATAGTCTTACGTAGGTATAAGCCTATACATGGATAGATGGGAAAAGGCACCGTTGACGAAAAATAAAACTACAAAATAAAAAATTAACCATGAGACTCATTTAACTTACAATTTTAGGTTTAAAATTGTAAATGGTTTAGGACGCTGCATTGACCTGAGGAATTCTTCTAAAAATCTTCTATCATGTTGTGGTACTTATTGTAGTTCCAATATGTGGAGGTTTCTCTGCAGGCTATTCCACAACCCTACACTCTCTGTTCGAGTCGTACGTGCCCCTCGTATTGTTCTCTTTATTGTTATGAGGTTTCCTTAATGAGTTTTTGTGAGCACGTACTCTGTTCCAGAGTTTATCAATAAACGGATATTACTTCATGGGCCATTACCAGAATGAACAATGAATTCACGAGTACTTATAAATAATTACTATCCTATAATCTTGAATTCTTGGTAAAAATAATAATCTTTAACACAATATTAACTCATGCGAATAATGTTCATAACAGTTCTTCTGTATCCTTATATAATCCATCTTAAAAATATTATAATGAGTAACTTAATAACACGAGAGGTCCGGAATTTATTTTGAGAGAATCCGGGCCCCGATTGTATTTATTATGACTATTTAGCGTATACTCATAGAACTAGGAATGCAATGAATAATAATAAAAACACGAAAATGAATAAAACTACGCTATTTGTGTCTTTGTAAGCGAGATAACCTGTGTGTAATATATCGGTCGTTGCGCCATCATCGATAATTACGCTTCGAAAACATTTTTCGTCACTTGTTATATTTTTTATTAACCTCATTGTTCAAATAATATCGTACTATTAATGTCATATTTATTGTTAATTGAAAATGCTTCATCACACATATAAACAATTATTATTTTTCATATATCCTTTTATTCGTTTTATGCAGCTTATAATATATACCTAGCCGCTCTGTTCAATTATTATTAATCGTGAAAATTGTGTTTGATCGAAGAAGCTACAGGTATAAATATATTTCAGTGTTCAATCCTTGTGTACTTACGTAAAAAAACCTTCTTTTTTGCTAACCATTTCTTCTTCACTTTTTAAAAGTTTACCAACTTTTAAACTAAACTCTCGTTTGTTGTTTTGCACATTTTTATGTAAGCTACTTTTCTAAAGAAGCTATTTCCTGCCAATGTATGCTCTTCTCCATGCATCTGATCCTTTGCACTTGTGATAACCTAAGACACCTACCTATTTTAAATCTTTATAGCAACATAGGTACTGAAAGCTCTTCTAAGGTACTAGTATTTCATCTAGACAGTAAACTTACTTGGAAGATAAACGTTCAAGCTGTTTATACTAAACGTTACGTAGGTTTAGACAGCTGGTATCAACCAGTACTTTATTATAGATTCTATATTCTTAAAATATAGATAGAATCTATGTTCCATACTTCAGCTGAAATATGGAATATATGGATAGAATCCATTTTCCATACTTCAACTGAAGTATGGAATTTTATTATGAGGCTCATGCCAAAGGTGTGTTCTTTTACAAAAGAAGGCTTTATAAATTGTTAAAGGGTGTGATCCAAAAGCGCATTGCAAACAAATTTTTACTGAACTTAAAATGGTGAGTGTTAATTCATTGTTTGGTTGGTATATGGTTATTTGACGACGGGGATGTACTGCCTCCGATGGGGTAGACGGCTGTATATAGAATAATATGTAAAATATATTTGGTTGGTGTGTTTAAGGGTATTGCTGGTGTATGTGCTATATTTTGGTGGGGAGTGTGTGTGTGTGCGGTGTTTTGTTTGTATATTTACTAGTGTTTAACTGTTTGTGTGTTTTTTTTTTTTTAGTTTTACTTTTAGGATACATTTTTGCTTGTGCACAATTAAAGCATGGACAGCCTAAGGGCTCATGCAACGAATAATGTAAAAAGATAGTTTTTCTTGTTAACAATAAAAGCACTTCATTCATTCATTCATACTTACGCCTCTGACCGTCGCCGCTGTGCCGGAATTTTGTCCCGCAGGAGTTCTTTTACATGCCAATAAATCTACTGTCACATTTATACACACATCGGTCCGCCGTCGTGGGTGAGTCGGTAGCACGCCTGCCTTCCACTCCGGCGGCCCGGGTTCGATTCCCGGCCGGGTCGGGGATTTTTCAGTAGTGAAAGTGAAAGATCCCCTGCCCGGGTTCAGGACTGGATAGGTTAAGTCTTAGGTTAAGATAATGCACATTGTGCGCGATTCCTTAATTATTATTATAAATGCCATCGACCTGGGCCTGGTTCGAACCCACAACCTTGGGCACAGAATGTCAGCGCAATACTAACTGAGGCACCCAGAGTGTTAATTTATTATATGTATTAACAAACATAATGTACGTATATGAGCATCTAAATGAATTTGTTTCTGTTAGTACAGTCCATCTAATTACACTCGGAATTATAACATAGCTGTTCCTAAATCCAGGCTAACAAGAACCTTTAACAGCCATGTTGTTCTGGGTTTCAAACTTTATAAATAAAGTCCCCCTTAACATTAGGAATGTAAAAAACATTAGAATTTGCGACTTAGGTACATCCTTCTGAAAAAAAAAAAACCTGCACGCCCTCATATCATTTTAAATGGCCCGTGTCAAAAAAGGAAGTTTCCATTAAGTGTAGTCCAGTTGGTTAATCTAAAGCTGAATGTATTACTTGTGTGTAAGTTAATGTGATCCCTGTATATGCCGTAGAGACTTGTGAGGTTCCGGGAGGTTAAAACTCCAAGATTGAGACATTCGGCACGTGAAGGTGGTAAAGATTGTCAGCCCTAACCATCGGCCGCTTTTTACCTTCCTGGTATTTATTTCTATCAGAGGATCAGTCAACCCCAGGGCTGAAGTGCCACCAGAAGGATTAGGATTCTGTCCCGACCTCATCGGGAATAGAACCTGCGACCTTCCAGTTTGTAGCGCAGTGCCTCAACCACTACGCCACGGCGTACCCCGAATGCATTGCATAAATCGGGAAAAAAAGAATCCTCGTGGAATACGTCCAAATGTGGCAGCACACACCTATGAGAACAGTTGAATGAATCCAAACTAGTAGTATGGTTTTGTCAGTGACGTCACGGAGGAGCGGAGGAGCAGCTGACCACTGTCCACTCGGAGGAGCGGAGGAGCAGCTGACCACTGACCACTGCCCTGGGTGCTAGCGCCCTTTGCTCCGCTGTATGTGTAGAACAATGGCCTAAGTGTTTAATTATTGGTAATATTGTTAATATTGGTATTTATTAGCTTGCGCCCTTATTGAACATAGTTCTTTTATCCATCTGGGTGCTAGCGCCCTTTGCTCCGCCTGTGTGTGTAGAACAAAGGCCTAAGTGTTTAATTATTGGTAATATTGGTAATATTGGTAATTATGAGCTTGCGCCCTTATTGAACATAGTTCTTTTATCCATCTGGGTGCTAGCGCCCTTTGCTCCGCCTGTATGTGTAGAACAAAGGCCTAAGTGTTTAATTAATGGTAATATTTGTGAGTTTGTAATATTGCGGCTTGCATATGTTAGCATGGTTCCAGACGTGATGCAGCTGCGCGTACTAGAATAGCCCGGCTCACCGCGCGGGAGGTCCCGCATGCACACATACTGTCTCGCACGGCAGAGCCGCATCTCTGCGTACCAGAATAACACAGTTCGTCACGCGTGGGGTCCAAGCGTACACGATGTACTCTAGCGTATGTCAATGTTGCAGTACATGTCATATAATATTATTGCGTTGTCCGGCAGATGTTATCCAACAGCCACGCGTCTGAAAATAACCCAGCCTAGCGCAGCAGTGGCCCCCCGCTTGTATACCGATGCCGTACCTACGCGTGGTGACCGTCATAGGCGTTGTCCCTAGCGTGAGCCGATATAAATACATAACCCGCGGACGATTTGTATCATTCAGCCGTTAGAAGCCGAGATGGAAGCTACTACTTCATTTTTCAAGTGCGAGGAGTGCGCTTCAGCATTTAAACATCGGCGCAATCTCAACCGGCATATTAACCAACACCATGTTAAAACCGAGTATAAGTGCGACACCTGCAGTGTATTATTCACTCGCAAGGACAACTTAACAAGGCATATCCGTGAAAAACATTCCGGCGTGACCTTTACTTGCGACATCTGCTTTGTCAACTTTAACTCGTTACAGCGAATGAATGAACACCGGGAGAAATTTCATCACCCAGCTACGAGGGACGCAGCCAGACGCGAGGGAGTGTACCACCAGGCAGCTCACCTCTATTTCCCTGCCGTAGCCGGGACGTCAGGAATCGGAGCAGAGACTTCAAGGATTCCTGCGCGCAGTGATGGAGCCCGATTAGAGGTACGTTTTATAATTTCAATATCACATATATCATATTTTTATTTATTAATATTATTATTTGTTTTTTCAAAAATGTAAAATATATATGGTGTTGTAACATACGTTCTCATTTTATATTTATAGATCGGAGCGGGGAATGGCACATCCGCATTGAACGCCTCCAGGCATGGACCTGCCGAAGCCGGGGCCTCATCGGGGATCGAAGCCGGTACCTCCAGGATTCCTGAGCCCGCCCGATTAGAGGTACGTTTAATACATTGCTCGTTTTTAAAAAACATTTATGTCATTACACATTTCATCGTAAACGTGTGTAACACATGTTCTTATTTTATTTTTATAGGTCGGAGCGGGGAATGGCAACGCGAGACATGATGCAGGCAGCGGGTCATCACAACATCAAAGTGAGTTTTTCATGCTCGAGTCTGCTTTCAAGTCTCGAATAGCCACTTACGCCGTAACAGATATTCCCTCAGGCGACATGGAGACGATTCTTGCTTCATTCCATCAAAAAATTGTTCTCATTCTAACTTCGGCTTTGTTAAAATTTACCTCCATAAAATTTAATATTTTTGTAGAGTCAGATTTTGAAAATTTAGATGGTCAGTCGGCATTGTATAATTTTAAAACCAGAAACCAAATTCTTGTACAGAACATCTAACATCCATGAAGCCGTATCCAACCACATCGCGAAATTGTTAAAGGAGCAAGAGGAGCATAGCACGCGTGGCTCTGGATGGTGCTACAAAAAATTGTTTAAAATTGAAGTGCGCATCAATGAGCATGTCCCATTTGCGGGGCGTGGTCATATGATTCTGCCTGTAGAATTCCGCCACCTACACTCCCTCATCAACATTCAGAACGAAGATGATTTTTGTTTTAAATATTGTGTTTTGTCTAAATTTATAGATTCTGGCAAGGATTTGTGGACAAGTTACCTGAACAAACCCGAATTGGGTGAGAAGTACGATTGGAGCTGTGTAAAATTCCCCGTTTCATTACACGATATCGACAAGTTTTCTAAAAGGAATAATATTTCTATTAATGTTTTCGGCCTAGAGGAAAAACGTGATGGGAAGAATATTTCGCACTACGTGTTTCCTATCAAAATTGTGGAAAATCAACTCGCGGACCATAGAGACCTTTTGTATGTTTGCAATGAGCAAAATTCTCATTATATAGTCATTTCCGATTTCGATGCATTTGTAAAACCTTACATAACATCCAACGAGCATCAGATCAGAGTATGCAAACGATGTTTTACGCATTTCCAATCGTACGAGGGTAAATCTGCAGATGAGAGATTGGCTAAACATCTAGCGTTGTGCAATTCTTTCACTCCTGTCAGATGCGAGATTCCAAAGAACCCCGAAGTTTGCTTTAATAAGCACGAATATTCGCAGAAAATTAGATTTGTTATCTATGCGGATTTCGAATGCCTATTGGAACCGATTTCGGGGTGCTTAAACGATCCCGCAAAATCTTGGACCACACCTTATCAGAAACATACTCCGATTAGTTTTTCTTATTTTATCAAAGATGCGGAGGGTACGTTTTCACAGTTACGGTTGTTTAGAGGGAAAGACTGCAGCGGGGAGTTTATGCGATCGCTTGTAGCCGATGTAAAAGTCATCGATCGAGTGTTACATAGCATAAACAAACCTATGATCCCTCTAACGCCGGATGAAAACAAACTGTATATGAACAGCACCATCTGCCACATTTGTAAGCATGGTAATTTCACCGAAGTGAACTATAAAGTCAGGGACCACTGTCATGTCAGCGGGCGATTCAGAGGGGCCGCTCACAGGAATTGTAATCTAAATTACAGAAATCAGACATTCGTCCCTGTCGTGTTGCATAACCTCTCCAATTACGATGCTCATTTCATTGTAAAAGAACTTGGTTTTGATGAAAATAGGATCAATGTCATTTGCAATACTCAGGAGAAGTATGTATCGTTTTCTAAATTTATTCCCTCCCCATATTTGAAGCGGGGAGGTATGGAGTAGCGGTTTATAGATTCTTTCCGATTCATGGCCAGTAGCTTGGAGAAGCTAGCGGACAATCTACCCAAGCAGAAATTTATAGAAACCAGAAATTCGTTTGGTGACAAAACCGATTTGGTATGTCGAAAGGGGGTCTTCCCCTACGACTATGTGTCGTCCTACGAAGTTCTTGATGAGCCAAAATTACCGCCTAAAGAGGCGTTTTACAACAAACTCAGCAATGCGGGTGTCTCAGATCGAGACTACTCTCATGCTGTTAATGTCTGGAATTCATTTTCGGTCAAGTCTTTAGGGGAATATTCAGACTTATATTTGAAATCTGATGTCTTGATCTTAACAGACGTTTTCGAGAATTTTGGGCAAATGTGCCATGATACCTATGGGCTAGATTGTCTCTACTATTCAACTGCTCCCGGATTCGCTTATGCATCCATGTTAAAGTTCACAGAGGTAAAATTACAGCTATTGACCGATATGGACATGATTCAGTTGTTTGAACGCGGGATAAGAGGTGGTATTTGTCAGTGTGTAACGAGACACGCTGTGGCAAATATCCCTTGTTCCGCCGACTACGATGCCTCAAAGTCGAGCTCTCACCTTTACTACGTCGACGCCAATAACCTTTATGGTTACGCCATGTCTCAAGCGTTGCCTACTGGTAATTTCCGTTGGCTTGAGAAAGATGAGATAGCGTCCTTTGACGTCATGTCCATACCGAGCAATTCTAAATTGGGATATGTCCTTGAGGTAGACATTGAGTATCCAGATCACCTCCACGACGCTCATACTGATCTACCCTTTTGTGCAGAAATGAAGTGTCCTCCGGGTAGTAAAAACAAAAAGCTTTTGACAACTCTTGAAACTAAACAAAATTATGTCATTCACTATTCTGTGCTTATACAAGCATTACAACACGGACTGAGGTTATCCAAGATCCATAGAATTATTGAATTTCACCAAAGCTGCTGGTTGAAACCTTACATTGACTTTAATACGGCCAAGCGTAGGGCTGCAGCCAACAACTTTGAAAAAGACTTTTTTAAACTGATGAATAACGCCGTTTTTGGCAAGACAATGGAAAATGTACGGAAAAGGATGAACTTTCGGCTTGTTTCAGATCAAAATTTAATGAGAAAGCTTGTGGCTAAGTCGAACTTTTTAGATAGAACCATATTCAGCGAGAATTTGGTCGGTGTCCATCTTGCTAAAACTAGCTTGGTGTTTGACAAAGCAATCTATGTCGGTATGTCTATATTAGAAATTTCGAAAACAAGGATGTACGACTTTCACTATGATACCATGAAACATTTTTACAAAGACTGTTTGAAATTATGTTACATGGACACTGATAGTTTCGTCTATAAGATCGATACGGATGACCTCTTCCGTGACATGATGCATTTCCGAGATGAGCTGGATACTAGCGTCTACCCACCCGAACATCCCTTGTATTCCTCCAAAAACAAGGCGGTGGTCGGTAAATTCAAGGATGAAGGTGTTGGTCATACTATAAGTGAATTTGTAGGCCTGCGAGCAAAGATGTACGCTATAAAATTTAATCATATGACCATAAAGAAATTGAAAGGCATTAGGAAAAATGTTATTGACAAAGATGTCAACTTTGAAGATTATGTTGGCTGTCTTCAGAGCGGGCAATCAACATTCTCGGTAAATAGATCCATCAGATCGTTTAAACATAACGTGCTTTCGATTGCTGTGAATAAAGTCACTTTATCTAGCAACGATGACAAGCGTTACATTTTACCCAACGGCGTAGATACTCTTGCTCACGGGCATTACAAAATCAGGGATGCTGATGTTGATGAGGGACCCCCAGCTAAAAGATGTAAAGTGTAAAAATGTATATAGTGTCAGAGTCTTGTATGTAAATAAAAATGTATTATGCTATGTAGTCTGTGTATTATGCTTTGTGTCTTGTGTATGTAAATAAAAATGTATTATGCTATGTATCCTATGTATTATGCTTTGTGTCTTGTGTATGTAGTGTATCATGCTTTGTGTCATGTGTATGTTGCGTGGGTGTATGTATTATGCTGTGTGTTGTGAGGGCTTTGTCAAAGGCAAAGGAATGGAAATAAAAAACACATGACTATACTTGAGTCTTTAATGAAGTAAAAAATACAAGTGTTCCTTCCTCATTCTGTATCACGCATCTGCAATGTTATGTTTATGAATCCATGAATTCTTGGACGCAGGAAAACCCATCCATTTCACCAAAATCATATCTCCTTTACGACGTAGCACCTTTTCAATTAAATAAGTGTCTGGAAACTTTGTTTTCTGGAGTTCTTCAGCATAAAAAGCACCTTCTATGTTGCTGCCTTCCAAATCCTGTAGCAGATAAGTAGGTGGAGATGTGGCTTGGATTCCATGCACCTTGAAAATCTCCGTAGTCCACGATGGTAAGTATCCTTTTTTAAACATTTTCCTATGTTTTGAAACTCTTACAAAGTCGCCTTTAGCAAACTTTGGCTTCATATATGGCTCCTTGTACCGATACACAGTTTTCAGCAGGCTATCGTCCTTGACTTGGTTAGGCTTCATCTTAATGGTGGTGTGAAACCTATCGTTGTATTTCCTAATGAGTTCTTGCAACATGTCGATCCACTTATAACTCCCCCTGGCAGAAAATTCACGGTACATGGTTGTTTTAAGAGTCCTTATGAAACGTTCAGCAATGCAAGCCTTAACGTTGGAGTATGTAGAATAATGGTTGATGCCGTATTTCAGCATTAAGGCTTTAAAATCAGCGTTATAATACTCCTTCCCCATGTCGGTCTGAAGGTTTGTAGGCGGGGTTTTAACAGATTGAAGTATATCATTCATGGCTGCGGTAACAGTTTTTCCAGTTTTGTTCTTCAAAGCCCTTGCGTACGCAAACTTGGAATACGCATTTACACAGACTAAAATGTACTTAAAGCCTCTATTTTCCTTATGATACGGGATCATTTCAATCAGATCGCTCTGCCACAAATCATTTTAACCTTTCATTATCACGTGACGCCTTGGATAATTTATTCGAGCAGGTTTATGAAGCTCGTAAGCAATTTCGCGTTTGCTCATTGTATCACACCACTTTCTCTTAACTCTGTTATAATCTCCAATATTTCGTTGTTATGCGAGTGATTCCCAGCCTCAGATGATGCTACCAACAAACGCAGTCTATGAACCAGTTCATTCGGGTCGTCCCAGTATTTATAGTCTATTTTGCGATTCGTATGCAAGTCCTTCCACAGGCCTTTTCCCCTGATTGGTTTCTTAGTCTTGATATCACCGTCTACCTCGGCCTCCTCATCCTCAGGAAATAACCGCCTATTGACGTTTTTAAATTTCTGGCTGTTTGAGACTCGTATCTCTTCGTTATCATCATAGCCGACTTTATGAGCGCTAGACCTCTCCAATATTTCCTTATACGTCTCCAAGTCGTTATCGCTGTACAACTTAGGGTCGGGTATGCTTTTGGTAAGCAACTCCATTAATCCGCGGCGGGACTGGTATTTCTTATTGCCTACATATATGTTATCGTTTCTTATCGACAGAGGGAGTGCCCCGATCGAGAAAGTTTGTCTGTCTGGATGCCATTTTATACCGTATATGGTGTCCACGTTTCTAGGCCTCAATTGAACTAGTTTCTGAATATAACCCCCAGACACACGACCATATACGCTTTCCAACATAGACTTGTAGTGTTTTACAGGGGTCTGCTCCATATAGGGTTCAGGCTCGTATTCCTTTTCATCTTGCTTTGATTTGTCTTTACTCAGAGTGACGAGCTGTTCCAAAGGTTGCGTTATAGGTTGTACAATGTCTGAAAACTCATGTTTCGACTGAAGATCTGCTTTTCTTAATGATAAATATTTCGCTCGTATAGAATTGGTATGCTTTTCAATTTCCTCCTTAATTCTCCTCTGGTCATCACTCATTGACGGATTCATTTCGAGTGTTGTCTATTTTTGTGATTTCACGCGTTTTATAGGCGTATTCGATCGTGATGGGGACCTCACGCGAAAAAGTGCCCGTCTTAAACAATAACATATCGCCTATCGAGACATGGATAGGCTGATTAATGGCAACAGCTGCTCCATTTAACGTTGTACTCAGATCGTCTGAATCGCCCATGTCAACAACCGTGATTCTTCCATCATAAATTAATTTTAGACGAGTGCCGCTGTAGAGTTGAAAAAAACTGGATTGCCACATGTTCTGCATAGCCCCAGCTGTTCTTTGCATGAGGTATTTTAAAGCAGTAACATCGTCTCTGAGCTGCGACTGATGATGGATGAGCAGGTTTATCATATCTTTAAAATTATTCAGCACTTGGGTCGTGGTTTTAAACAATTCAAAGTTTCTAGAATCAATATTACCATCACTTTTGTGAAAATCTTTCTGCGCCAGAACCTTGTCCACGTACTCCTTCGTCGCGGCATTGTGGTTCTCTGTGGGATGGCCAACGTAGCGTATTCGTTTACCTTTGACCGAGTAATTGCCTACTGCGTCTCGAGGCAGTGCTATTTTATCGATGTATCGCGCAATTAACGGCGATCCAAATCTGTCAACGCCCATAGCCCCTCTGCATGCGCGTATGAGTCCTCTATCATCCATTGTGAGTATCCACTATACTTTGCACGTCTTTATATAACAACGTACTCGTCCATTCCCCTCCGATACCTCCCTCGGTCTACAGAGTCCTCTTTGCAGATCGTTAGGAATCCATACTTTTCCGAAGACCAACATTCGCGACACATTTGCAGGAATTTATCGAACGTCATGTCGGCATTTACGTAGTCGTCGTAAAGATGCCTTAGATTTAACGCGTCCTGCTTAAATACAATCAACAAGTTACAATTGTCTCTTATCAGATGCTTAGGTATCCTCGCATACGACTGGGCTAGATAAAACATGTCTAGCGAGTTATGTCTTCCCATGCTAAAATAATTCCTTATGGGGCTTTGAGGTTCAGTCTTAATGTCATCGAATATCACCACAGAATTTTCTCGTACTTGGTGAGGCTCTGGCATACCATCCCCACAGTTATCAAACTTGTAATAACCGATTTCTGGAACTCTGGCTAAAATTTCTTCAAGCATTTTATATTTAGGCTGAAACAGCGATCTTGAAAAAATGTAGACATTTGAAAACTTTACGCCGTTGGGGTGTAGAAGAATATTTATTAACACGTTTGTTTTTCCCGAGTTGCTAGGCCCGCAGATAATACATCGTATGCTGTCGGGTAGTAAAATGCTATGTTTGCGTTCATGGATCGAAGCCGTCTGCTCTATGGGACGAACCTCTAAGGATACGTTTTGCTTCTCAAACTTCATGGTGCAAATAACAGGGCAAAGTGTAATAGCAGCCGCTTTTATACCTGTAAAAGGCAAGCCCGTGCAGACGTTGAGGTCAGTATGGCTCCGCGAATAGAACGAGGTAAACGTCGCCGTGGAGAAGGAGTGATCAATACGCTCATTAATAAACTGCCTGTGGAACTGCACATACCAAAGTACAGATTTTGCGGACCGGGCACCAAACTAGAGAAACGTTTAAAGAGAGGCGATACAGGAATCAATCCTTTGGACGAAGCTTGTAAGTTACACGATATAAGCTACGCACAGAGCTCGGATATAAACGATCGACATAAGGCAGACTTGAAATTGGCACAACAGGCCTCTAACCGTGTTAAGGCTTCCGACGCAAGCCTTGGGGAGCGTGCAGCAGCTTACGCCGTTTCTAAAATTATGAAGGGGAAGGTTAAAATGGGAGCTGGACTGGATAAAATTCAGAAACTGAAGGCGGCATACAGAAAAGTGGCAGCAAAGAAGAAAAGCAAGAAAAAGAAGAGAGTTTTGAAGTCGCCTAAAAAAATTGGTGGCATATTGCCGATATTACCCATTTTGGCTGGATTGTCTGCGCTCGGGGCTTTAGGTGGGGCAGGAGCACAGATTGCTAAAGCTGTTAATTCAGCAAAAAACGACAAGAAGCAGCTTGGAGAACATGTACGCCATAACCGCATGCTGGAAAGCATTGCCTTGGGAAAGAAGGATGGGATCGACGAGCTCATACGTCAGCACAGAGATGGCAAGGGACTATTTTTAAAACCTTATCCATCTGGAAGTGGAATCCGTCTTAAAAAAAAGCCCTAACTAACTACGACTTGGAGCGATATGCGAAAAAGCTATGTATTCCACATTTCAGAGGAGTGTACATGAGAAACGAGCTACCTACCAAGCCTCATAAACAGGAACGAATCATTGTCAATCTCGATGATGCCTCAGGGCCTGGGACGCATTGGGTAGCGTTGAAAAAGTGTGGTAGCCGTTCATTTTATTTCGACAGCTGTGGTGACTTGCCTCCTCCTGCAGAAATTGTAAATTATACTGGCCCGCATTCTAAACTATATTACAACTTTACAAGTTATCAGAAATATAACACCGAGATTTGTGGTCACCTCTGTCTAGCATTTTTACTATAAAAGCCTTCACCTCAGACATACAAGTGTTAAAACGATGCCTACGTTCACTCTAAGCGGATCCACGTCCGAAATAACCAACACGTATTATCCCCCTATCGAGCTGGAAGATGGGGCAGACTACGAGATTGCGATGCTGAAACTCGACGCTTACAACTCTATTCCAAACGTTACAGAGAGTAACAATTCGTTGGCGGTTACCTCAGGGAATCATAAACATGCCATCACCATCCCTAAAGGGACGTACGAGGTTAGCGATATTTCAGAATATGTCGCGCTCATGATAAAAAAATTAACAAATTCCACTCTTGATCCTGATTCGGTTTTTAGAGTCAGTGTGAACCCCAATACTCTGCTCACGACAATATATTGCTCTCTCGACGTTTCTTTTGATGTTCCAAACTCCGTGGGCCCTTTACTCGGATTTGCAACAACGGATGAAATACCGAAAATGAAAGCTATCGTTTCCACAAAGCAGCCAGACATAAATAACATCAATACTATAAGACTTCAATGCAACATCGCGTCGGGATCATTCTTAAACGGACGTCCGACACACACCATATACGAATTTTTTCCTACTGTGCCGCCAGGATATAAAATCTCCGAGGTGCCTGCAAACCTGATATTTCTACCGTTAATCAACATACAAAAAATAACGGACATTACCATATCTCTCGTGGATCAGGACGATAGACTTATCGATTTTAGAGGAGAGCGAGTGTCTGTGAGACTAGCCATTAGGAAGAATGGGTCTTAACTTTAATAAATCCTCACCAGCCGAACCAGCATATAAGACGGTGCGTCGTGCTCGACCCGGTAATCATCAGCGTACCGTCGGCAAGTTAACATCTGCTAACAAGAAGTATCTGGAATCTCTAGGCTTTTTAGTACTACAACATGCACGTTCTAAGCGTAAGGGATAAGGTACTATTTGAAGACGCCATA
Source organism: Ectobius pallidus (assembly GCA_964059195.1). Taxonomy (NCBI): domain Eukaryota; kingdom Metazoa; phylum Arthropoda; class Insecta; order Blattodea; family Ectobiidae; genus Ectobius; species Ectobius pallidus. The sequence continues at coordinate 24,582,999 of CAXKWD010000008.1, forward strand.
GAAAATTCACAGTATCATGGATTCAAACCTTACAACACTTCGGCCCTCGGCGAAAGCGATGAAATACGAATTCCCATTCAAGCAGAAAACTTGTATGCATTACTCAGCCAGAGTTTCGTTTCGATAAGTGGTACTGTGACATCCGACAAAGATGCCGAGTACACTGGAAAAGTTGTAAATAACGGCTTTATGCATTTATTCGATGAAATAAAACTCAATATTCATGGAGAAACTGTGGATCGTACTAGAAATCCTGGTATTACGAGCTTGATGAAAGGTATCTGCTCCTATACGAGATTAGATTGCGATAGACTGGAGAACTCAGGATGGGTACACCCCAGTAATGAGAGCGTTGGAGAAATTGTAAAAGCTGGAAAGTTCAATGTTTGCATACCGCTGAACCATTTTCTCGGTGTGGCTGAAGATTTTAAGAAAATTCTGTTAACTGCAAACTCGAACTCGTCATGATGAGAGCTAAAAACACTATACATGTCACCATGGGAGCCGTTAGTAAAATTAAACTCACAGATATAGAATGGTTTGTTCCTATGCTTAAAGTATCAGACATTGAACGCTTGAAACTGTTAAACGCGTTGGAAAGCGATCGATCCCTGCCCATATATTTCAGAAGCTGGCAGTTGTATGAACATCCGTCTTTACCACAAGCAACCAACGTTTCATGGAATGTGACAACTTCTCCTCAGCTGCAAAAGCCTAGAATGGTTATCGTGGCATTTCAGACTGATAGAAGCAAAGCCGAAGCAAACGGTTCAAGATTTGATTTAGGTGACGTACAGGACGTATCCGAATATTTGAATGATAAAAAGTATCCCTACCATTCTTTCCGTGTAGACAGCACCAATGGTGCGTATGGATTACTGTATGAGATGTATGCCAGATTTCAAGATTCTTACTATGAGCGTTCCCCTTCACCACTGCTTAAAAGGAGCGATTTTATAAAACAGGCGCCATTCTTTGTGGTGGACTGCACCAAGCAGAACGAGGATCTGAAGTCTGGAGCCTGCACTACGAGAGTTGAAATTTCTGCTACAAACAACATCTCAGCAAACACAAAGGCCTACTGTTTAATCCTGCACGATCGCTGCGTAGAGTATACTGCTCTGACCAACATCATCACCAATGTCGTGTGAGAAATTCACCATATTGGATGTCCAGGGCTATCAGTCAACTTGCAATGAATTCGTGGCTAAAGAGGTGGCTGTATTATCGCATGATGGCAGAATGGGACATCTCGTGCTGCGACCGCCTAAAGACGTATACCCAGATGTAAAATGTCAGCGGTTTGTGGAATCGTGTCTGCATGGGATACCATGGCTGAGTGGATACTTACCTTACGACGAGTTGAAACCTGTTCTTGATAGTGTATTACAGTGTGAAGACGGACTTTATTCTAAAGGACTAGAAAAGGCGAGATTTTTTGAAAAACTACTGCAGAGGTCTGTTATAAACATGGAAGATCTTGGTGTACCGAAGCTGGGCAAATTAAGAGACTGTGAAACAAAATGTCTTTTTCATAATGACTCTAATATGAACTGTGCCCTACACAATGTAATGGTGCTTAGACTCTGGATGCAAGCACGGTATAATTTTAAAGAGTTTTGTAATCATGAGTTGAAATAAATTCATTCATAAAATTGTCTGTTTTTTATTTACACAATCCTTCCAAAGGTGAACGGCTTCCTGTAAAAAATAGATAGAACATGCTTTTGGTCTATGACATGTGTTGGAATTATGGGAGTAAGGGTTTTGGTTAAGGTTATGACCCGAACTTTTTCATTCATAAAATGGAAGAGCTCGGTTTGAAATGATTTTTTACACAAGTTTTGCTTTATATCACACATTTATTCTATATAATTACAAATTTAAACAATTGCCGAAGTTTTTCTTGGTTGCGTGTTCTGGGAGGTTGCATCCATCGCCCTGGTTGCAGTGAAGATCGTGGAAAAATGCTGCCTTTGTCTGAAACACATAAAAACAAAACATTATAAGCATAGTGTTACGAAATTATAATTCAATGGGTAGGGGTGGTGATAATAATACTTACAGCTTGCTGCAGCTTCTCGAAAAGGTGGCACTCCGGCTTACACTTGATGCTCCACATTGAGTAGTGTCCCTCCTCGGGCCTCCTGCACCGGTGGAAATGGTTGACACCATCGCAGACTTGTTTATGGAAGATGTTGTCGTGGTAACATAAGTCCCCAGCAATATCTTGAAGCGTGTTGCCGCAGGGTAGGATCGGTGACGGGTCAACATGTTCTTGGTTGAATCCATATATGTCGATACATCGGATGGGAAACTCCACCTTCCCCACGTCGTGCCCATAGGAATTGTATATTGTCAGTTCTACTGACTCCGATGGCTGCTCTTCTACCGCAGGTTCCATGTCTGGGATATCTGCAAACGAAGAGTCCGGGATCTCCTCCCACAGTTGACGTACTAGCTCTTGAGAAGACATACTGATGATGAGCTTCGCTTGTATCATGCTTTATATATGATTTGAAGAGACCACACGCGTGGCTTGTGCCATATACACTTTCACATTGCATTGGTTCAGCTGTTACATATGCCTCCCACGTACACTATCACGCTGCATTGGTCCATCTGTTACACATCACCATGTCTATGTAGTCAATTCATACACTTCACACTGAGACAAATCCGAAAACGTAATAGCGGGAACCACGTGAATTCGGCTCCCTAGCATAGTACATCAATGAAAGTTTCTCCTCGTTAATCTGTTGAAGCTGATCTTCACTCAACTTCCCAAACCTTCGTGGTTGGAAAACGCTGCACCCAATCTTTAAATCTATGACGACTCTTCTCCCACGCCTTGTATACATGGAACGAGCTTCCTTTATCGGATACACAAGTCCAATTTTCAGCTCGCTCAACGATTTGTTCCATCTCAATTCTGGGATATATACAGTTCTATATCGCTTAAGAGTAGATAATATAGTCGACTCTGTTGGCTCGGGTGATGGCGACTCTTCTACAACAGGTTCCATGTCTTGGATATCTGCAAACGATGAGTCCGGGATCTCCTCCCACAGTTGGCGTACTAGTTCTTGAGAAGACATACTGTTGTTGAGCTCTGCATGTATCATGCCTTATATATGATTTGAAGAGGTCACACGCGTGGCTTGTGCCATATACACTATCACATTGCAATGGTCCAGCTGTTACATTTGCCTCCCACGTACACTATCACATCGCATTGGTCCATCTGTTACACATCACCATGTCTATGTAGTCAATTAATACACTTCACACTGCATTTGGTCCATATGCCTCCAACGTACACTTCGCATTGGTCCATCTGTCACACATCACCATGTCTATGTAGTCAATTCACACAAATTTCACATTATGGTAGTAGTAGCCGCCTGGATTAATTTCTCTGCCGTAATATACGATAGAGAGGTTAACTTCGTTCAACTGCTGTATCTGGTCTTCTGTAAGTTTAGCAAATCTAGTTGGCAAGAATACTGACCAGCCGTTATGAAGGTCCAAAACAACGCGGCGGCCGTACTTGGTATAGGTGGAGCGTGCCTGCTTTATAAGGTACGGTGCCTCGATTTCCAACTCTTGCAGCATTTTCGTGTCCGACATATTAATATCCATATTTGAATATCTCTCCAGCGTTGCTACTATTGGGATCTTGGTCTTATCCAACGGAGTTTGGTCCGCAGCCTGGATAGAAGTTTGCCCCGCAGCCTGGTTCGGAGATTGACCCGCAGCATGGTTCGGTATCTCGGTGACCTGCATTGAGTTTATCAGCTCCTGTAGGGCAGCATCCAGTTCAACTGCTTGCTTCGGCGTTTGCTTACGTGGACGCTTCGTAGTTGTTGACATCATCCTGGCTAGCTGGACACTGAGGACGAAACATTCGTCTGGCAGCTATTAAAGCCCTCCGCTAACCAATAGCAGAACGTCTTATTTCCACCAATCAAAATTCGTCTTATTTTAACCAATCACAAGCGCAATAAACAGTAAATACTAATGCAATAAAAAACAACGCCAAGTTTTTATTATTTCGCCTTTGTTCACCGTGACCACACACGTCTTCAACGAGGTCACCATGACCGCACACGTCTTCACCAGTTCCGCATACATCCGATCCCCTGTCACCTTTATCTAAAAATGCACAATTGGGGGACCATCTTTTGTGTTCATTTGCTGGAACGTCCGTTTTTTCCCATTTTCCTATTTGAGTATGACAGTATGCGCACTCTGCTATATCGCTGTAACCAGTGTAATAAAATCCGGTTTCAACCATTTTATCAACATCGATAAACGATAGTGGCCATCTTGCGAATGATTTTTTTGCGATCTTCTTCACGCAGCATGTTATACATTCTATATGGTCTCTTCATAACGGACGATGACCTCTCCACCGACGTCGGCTAGCCTATGACGTAAAAACCGATAGCGTGGGTTTATATCGGTCTTGAACATGTAACGACTTGCTGCAAGACCACACGCGCGGTGCGTTGGCTTATTCTCGTACGACCGGCTGCAGTCCACATCTAGACCACCGCTAAGATATGCAAGCCTGCAATAATATTACAAACTCGCAAATATTACCATTAATTAAACACTTAGGCCTTTGTTCTACACACACAGGCGGAGCAAAGGGCGCTAGCACCCAGATGGATAAAAGAACTATGTTCAATAAGGGCGCAAGCTCATAATTACCAATATTACCAATATTACCAATAATTAAACACTTAGGCCTTTGTTCTACACACACAGGCGGAGCAAAGGGCGCTAGCACCCAGATGGATAAAAGAACTATGTTCAATAAGGGCGCAAGCTAATAAATACCAATATTAACAATATTACCAATAATTAAACACTTAGGCCATTGTTCTACACATACAGCGGAGCAAAGGGCGCTAGCACCCAGGGCAGTGGTCAGTGGTCAGCTGCTCCTCCGCTCCTCCGAGTGGACAGTGGTCAGCTGCTCCTCCGCTCCTCCGAGTGGACAGTGGTCAGCTGCTCCTCCGTGACGTCACTGACAAAACCATACTACTCAAACTACAAAATCAGCTTACAGAAAACTATTTACAAAGTATCAAGCCAAACGTTTCAACAGATATTGAACTTCTGGTACGCAAACCGCGACGGCTGGTATATATATATATATATATATATATTGAGATGTTTGTAATGCATGTAGGCTATATTACTTTCGGTATAACTTTTCAATGATTATACCCATGTTTCCAATATAATCATAAGGGCCTACAATATTAATTTATTTATTTGGCCACCAATAAATAAATCCAAGAAAGAAATGCGCTGCAACGAGTCATCAATTCTGCAATTTGATTGAAATAGAGTAAAAATCTCATCTGCGCCCTTTGTCTAGAAATGTTGGAGCTTCCACTGCCCCTTTTTTGAGCTCAGAGAAACCAGACACCAATATTACATGACCAGAAAGTCTGGGTCTGGTGCGCGGTAAATGCATACAGGATAATAGGCTCAATATTTTTTTGCAGATAAAGTGACCGTAAATGCAGAGCCTTATAGGAATAACATATTAAACCATTATTTGAAGAATTGACCGATATTGAATGTCGGAGAGCATATTTCCAGCGAGACTCTGCCATTGTGCACACAGCTGATGACTCATTAAAGTTAATTAAAGAAATTTTTGTAGAGCGAGGAATTAGTAGAGGTTTATGGCCCACACGGCCCCCGGATCTAACAGGATGTGACTATTATTTATGTGGGAACTTCAAAAATAAAGTGTATTGATCAAATCCTTATACATTAGAAGAACTTAATTTCTTAAAAAGGTGCCAATTTGTGTCGATGAAGAAGGAGACATTTCCATCATAATATTATCTTGTAATGAGGTACATGGTTATTAAGTGCAGGAATGGTACTTTCTGAGATTGTGTGGTGGACGGGAAAATATCTGTCCGTCCGTTTGTCAACTGTCCGTGTATCTGTACGCGCAATAACTCAATTGCGCTTTATCGGATTTTCATGAAACTTTGTATACGTATTTATAACGTCCATGGACGTTATTATATTATATAGAATTTATCAAATGCAAATCAGTTCTCGTGACAACATATTGTTTTACAGTGTTCATATACGGCTTTGGAAGTTGCAGTACAGTTAACTTTGACAAATAACACTACCCACATATTCCTTCTCATATGCTTTTCAAACTAGACCTTTGTTCTTCCGTAATCCCTGCTTATTGAATGGACCTGGAGCTTAACTCGGGGATCGATTACAAAAATAACTTATTTTTTTGCATATCATAATTGTATTTATCACTGATTACACAAAGGGATTCTGGCACTTTGTTACATCAGTTTACCTGATTTTAATAAGTGTCAGAATGATACTTTCTGAGATTGTGTGGTGGACGGGAAAATGTATGTCCGTCTATCTGTCTGTTTCCCTATACGCGCGGTAACTGAAGTACGCTTTATCGGATTTTCATGAAATTTGGTATACACATTTATAACGTTCGTGGGAAGAAGCCTATTGAATTGGGACCAATTCGGTTGACCGGTACCGAAATAACGTCTAATTAAGGGTCACATCTTTTATAATACAATCTTCGTTCTCCAAAGATCCGAAGCATTTTGATTGGCTGGCGGACAGCCCATCAGTGGCCGAGCTCTCGTAACTAATGTGAACAAGAAAAGTTCACAAGTATCAGTTCCTGTAAGTAGAAATAATAGGCAAAATTACTTATTAAAGAGCATGCTTTCATTTCCAGAAGTTCTATCCAGCTGGTAATTTACATAAATCTTATTATTTGCCCATTTGACAGCATACAAACACAATATTAACTTTATAATGTTATAAAATGCTACGCCAATATTGCATGGCCCAGAATAACTTAAACATAAAGTATCACATTGTCGATCGCTTATCTAGGCATTGCATTATTAAGCGCAGCTGCTGTTGATATAATATTGCACATTCTATCGAATTGTAGGCTACCATTATCTACGCTATATTTTAATGTGAAAAATTTCTTAAGCGCTCCTGTGCAAGCAATGTAATTCCTGACAGATTGCTTTCAGATTTACTTTATTTCATTTATAACCTATAGGCTACGACTGCTTTAAATTTGAAACAATCATGCCAGCGAAGCGTAGGCCTTTACTTACATCATTAATACTCGTATTATTGCCAGTGCATTTTGTGAAATGTTGATATGTTTTAAGAATTTCATATATCGGTGTATACGAGTATGAATGAAAGTTAAGAATCAAATTTTAGGCCTTTGTTCTTCCGCAAGCCCTGCTTAATGAATCGATCTGGAGCTTAACTTGTAGATCCATTACAAAAATAACTTATTTTCTGCATGGGCCTATCATAATTGCAATTATCACTGGCACTTTGTTATACCAGTTTACGTCATTCTAATTTCATTGTAATTTTAACTGTAATTGTGAGAACCTGAATCATTACACCGTTAGCGGCTTTATTTGCGTAGATATTTCACCGATCGCTCAGGAGTTAGAGCTATGGATGCCGCGACACAGAAACCGGCGTGATTGGCCAACTCGTACGTGAAACACACTGTACTAGGAGGTAAAAGATTTATTTGGGCAGAGGAAGTTATGAGTTTCACATAAGATGTTTTTCTTTTTATACGATTTTTCCTCCACCAGCTGTGCAGATCACAGACACTCGCAAACACACACATACAGAATGTTTCTTAAAATAGCGTTTTGGAATTCAATGGCCTGAAAAACGTGTACTTATTTTTAGAATGCAGCATGGAATTCGGGTCGAACAGAATAACTTACTTCTTTTAGGCTTACGTATGATATTGGTAGGGAAAGTAAGGTTAGTTTGGATATTTTTATCAAGATCATTAGAGGATCAGAAAAAAAAGGTTTATATGAAAAGTACCTTCGAACTTATAACAAAACTGAATGCAAGGATTGCTGTAGAGTCAAAATTCACGATTCCGGAATAGCGTGAAGTGGAGGAGGATGTACGAATCCAAGGTATATACGAATCGCTTTTGGCGATTGGGTTGTGCTAGCTTCATTTGTAACTTACATCGAGTAATTCCAGTGGCGACTTTTAGAGATATTATGTATTTCAAATAATTTATCGTTTACACATTTGAAAAATGGTACAATTATCCAAACATAGTGTAATATGTTTCACCATATAACATTATATGATAATCAAATATTTAAATAATCCGGTAACTAGGCTATATTCAAGATAACAGAAAAATGCTATCAATGAAAAAGTTCCACTTCCCTGAAAAACATGATAGCTGAGTCCATCATCCATAGGATTGATAATCTAAAGCAGCGATTTAATTTCCAAGCGTTAATAATAATAATAATAATAATAATAATAATAATAATAATAATAATAATAATAATAATAATAATAATAATAACAACAATAACAATAACAATAATAATAATAATAATAATAATAATAATAATAATAATAATAATAATAATAATAATAATAATAATGTCAGGTAAACTGTTGTAACAAAGTGTCAGAATCTTTTGTTTAATCAGTGATGATAATTGAAATTGTGATATATAGAAAAGAAGTTATTTCTTGACCGATTTCCTAGTTAAGCTTCCTATCGATTCATTAAGCAGGGCTTTCACAAAAGTCTAGTTTAATAAGCATGTGTGAAGTTGTGGGTAGTTTTTATTTGTCAATGCTAACTGTATTGCAACTTCCAAAGCCGTATATGAACACTGTAAAACAATATGTTGTCATGAGAACTACTTTGCATTTGATAAATTCTTTCTAATTTTTACCATAAAATATGCACTAAATTGGGCTTTACTCCGGTACCTTTCAACCGATGTGGTCCAATATCTATAGGCTTCTTCCCATGGACGTGATATATGCATATACCAAGTTTCATGAAAATCCGATAAAGAATAGTTGATATATCACGCGTACAGGCACACAGACAGACTGACAGACATGTTCCCGTCCTCTAAACAATCTCTGAACGTACCATTCTGGCACTTAATAAAAATTAATGACATTCATCATGTGTGGAAATGCAGCCCGCTATCCTCTTTTGATTAGGTTACATGGTCCTCACACCAGTTTGACTTTACACCCCTGTTCTAAACTCTCTCATTGGATTACCATGCGGCAACGGTTTAACAACACTAACAAACATTGATTTGGCTGTTGTAATGGTTAACAGTTAATTGGTGTAGCTGCATTGTCACAACTGTACTTGATTAAGGCCCGGTTGCATAAAAGCTCCAGATATCTTCTAGACAGCTAATCGTTCTATACATTTATAGACTCGATAAACACCTTCCCATTTCCGAAAGCGAATTTGCTCAAGAAATAGCTAATGTCAGATAAATGAGTTGAGCACTTTGTCAATAGATGGAGACACGGTGCTTACTCTAATATCAAGTTGGCCGTGATTGACTAGCAACCAATCGGAGCGCTTCTTGCTATTCTATTCAAAATGGCTGAATTATCTTTCTGCTTTTTCTTGTCTGCTGTTTCTCTGCTAAAATGAATGTAAAACGTGAGATAAACTACGGTAATTTCGACTTCGAGACTTGTGCATTAGAGAAAATGTTACCCATCACAATCTGACAACATAATGCATAAAACGTAACACATTAATTAAGCTATAGCTAATTTACCACAGAAAGGAATGCTTCGATGGTTGTTCCCAATTCTAATGATGGGCAATTTAACGCTGAAAAAGGCATGCTTGCAGTTGTTCCTTATTTAATATGATGGCCTATTTATCCATAGGTCATTGCTTTGACAGCCTGATTCTTTCCGAAACTCAATATCGTCAAAGATCTAATTCTTTCCGGGAATACTTTTTGCTTTACACATCTCTAGGCCTAATTATTGCCTCAGGATGAAGATGACGAGAAAGATGATGATTATGTATTAATATTCGTGCTGTAAAATGGCAATATTTTCTTCATAAAGTGTTGCATCAGAAAATAAAATTAATATACTTAAGTTACTTTTTTTCCGAATCTGAATATCATCGTAGGCTACTTCTTGAAAGGATTGCTGTATTTCTTTCAGGGAATATTTACTTCTGTATAGACCTAGGCCTTATACGATCTGGCATTGAAGATGACCAGCAAGAAAATATGATGTGAATTAATATTCGCGATGTTTTCTTAAAGTATTAACTTACAACAGAAAATGAAATTAATACAAATAAACGATGGATACATTAATAGCCTAGGCTATAACAAAGTTCATCTAACCGATAATATACAATTTTTCTAGTACAGTATTATGAATTATTTCACACACAAATTAATAACCAACGCCAGCTTCATTACTACTTTTAATTTTAATACCATAACAAGCTAGTAACATAATGTAAGATTAAATGCTAATATAATAACGAAACATACATCAACATAAATATTTCGCATTTCCGCCATGTTGCGTGTTTATCTACCGTTTCGTCAGATATCTAGTGATTTATGGTGCGATAGTTTGTAGGCCGTTTTATCGAACGATTAGCCGCCATCGAACGTTTCAGAAATGCTTACGGATTGAATAATGCCATCTAGTAGATATCTTACGTTTCGGAAACCCGGCGTAAGTGGTATAAACGTATTGGTTGATACTGAAACTACAGGAAACTATAACTTAGGGGTCTATCGAAATAGCCTATTGGTATACTCTGCGATGAAACAGTGTTGCCGATAATAATATGTATTCGCCCATAATCTTGCTGTAACACTTTCATGTTAGAGGAATAATGAAGTTTATGTGCAAGGGCAAATTATGAGAAATACAGCATGGTCCCCATGTCCATTGTTAGGCCACTTCCGTTTGCGTTATTAAGCGCCAGAATAGCACATTCTCAGATTAGGCCTACTTGGTGAACGGGAAAAAGTCCGTCCGTCCGTGAGTCTGTAACTCGAGAATACTTTATTAGATGTTCATGAAACTTAAACACCTATAAAGTACACAGAAAGAATCCTATTAATTTTGAACCAAGTCGGGTGACCATTACCGGAGTAACGACGAATTAACTGTCACATGCTTTGCATCTGTCGATGGAACTGAATATGCTCTTGAGAACTGAAGACAAGTGACTGCTCATTTAAGGTGTTTTGGAACAAATAAAATCAGTTAAACTGATATAACCAAGTGCCAGAATGCTTATATTTAATCAGTGATAAGTTAACTGCAATTATAATATGAACAATTTTTGTAATCTATCTCCGAGTTAAGCTCTATCTCCGAGTTAAGCTCCATATCGATTCATTACGCAGGGCTTGTGGAAGACCATACTTAACCTTAATTCAAACTCGTATACACTGATATAAGAAATTCTTAAAATATGTCAACATTTCACAAAATACACTGGCGAAGAACTCCACTTAATGTACGTAGGCCTAATTATTTCACAGTAATATACCTTTTATATATAAACCGTATTCAACTTGATCAATGAAATAAACATATGACTAGTTTGATAATAATCAAATACAAAGGAATATGTCATGGCTAACTGTATTGCAAATTCCAAAGCCGTACATGATCAGTGTAAAACAATATGTTGTCAGGATAACATATTTGCATTTGTTAAATTATTTCTAATATAGGTTATTACCTTAAAATAGGCACTAAATTGGGCATTACTCCGATACCGGTCAACCGATTTGGTCAAATATCAATAGGTTTCTTCAAATGGACATTATAAACGCGTATACCATGTTTCATTAAAATCTGATAAAGCGTATTTGAGTTATCGCGCCTACAGACACACGGACGGACGGATGGATGGACGGACAGACGGATAGACATTTTCCCGTCCCCCACACAGTCTCATAATGTACCACACTGGCACTTAATAAAGGGATATTGCTGACGTGAGGAATTTGTTGTAATTTCGTTCTCTTAATATTAATATTCCAATTATCCAACTTATTCCTTCACATATGCTGATCAAACTTTCTCAAGAAACCAATAGTTTCTTAAATATGATCTATTAACTCCATCTGGCTATTCTTTTATCAGTATAACTGATTTTATTGTTATGAGAAATATAGCTAACCTCCCTCTTAAAAAAATATAAAAAAGAATAATTACAGCTTTGAAATGAACGGCAACAGATGAACAGATGCCAGGAGATTATCTGCTGCCACTGAATACATTTCTATCCAAATAATTATCAAGGACCAGAAAGTTTATTATCAAATTCTGACATGTTGCATAGCTTGTTAGTCACACCACTTCTCGCCGATGCATGCTCCGTTTTCTGTCTTGCCACAAATCCACGGAGGAGCTCGTAACACAGTTTGAAAAACTCAGTTCTATTGGGGGGGGGGGGACAATAAAACTATACATTTAATGGAGATCAGTCCTGTTACAGCGATAGAGGTTGTTGTGATACACCACTTGGCTTTGCCCACTTGTCCGCTTTGATGTTGTTAAGGTTAGTTTTTATGACGAAATTAGGTTTCGTAACTTACGTTTCGGAACTGCTCATGCCTTGAATGCGCATGTGGTTTATGTACTAACGACACGATACTACGCAGTTTCGGGTAATTCCAACTTTTCACGGAACTATAGTGAGTTTCAAGGATATAAACATATTCAGATTGTTCGCATTTTGTACAATGAAGTGAGAAGGTGATTAGAACAGTGTTGCATTACAGAACAGAACAGAACTAAACATATTTAACCACCAAACTCGCAATGTATGTAGGATATTTGTCTGTAGGCCTATAGAGTATCTATCTTGGTGATAAGCTTCTTGTAGCGCCAAGTAGGTAACTTATTTGAAACAAGAATAAATTAGAATTACAATAAATTACAATTATTTACTCCATTATTGATCTACAAACACGAATTATATCGATAGCCTCTCTAATAATTTGTTAAAGCGATGGGATGCAAAATTCTACATTTTCTTTTTGTTTGAGTGTGATAAGTCGTTCTTCTTCAATTCAAATCTTTAATACCTATATAAGGACCTAGAATTTGAAAATCGAAAGTCCTTCATAAGTTAATTTCGAATTACAAAATAACAAAACCCGGGCGACCCCAGGCCTTTTAAGCTAGTATTTAATTAGGCCCCTAATTTTCTTTCTACTGGTTAAATTGAGGATTTCAAACCTTCTCCGGACAGCACAGAATATTTTGCAAAAAACCGCACGTAAATCAGTCCAGTAGTTTTTAGTCTACAGTCTGTATAAAGGACGCACGTACTAACCTTGCCTTTTATACATATAGGCCTAGATAAAGCCTCCTGTAGAATTTTTATCTTGCCTGTATTACTTTTTTTTTGGCAATTTGTGCTTTTTTGTTTTTATGTTTTTTTTGCTTTAAAAAATTATATATTACCAGTCTCTTAGCATTATTGAAAAACATCTGAGTTCGAAACTAAGAATTGTCGTTAAGTGTATTTTATAATATTCCCGAATTTAAATTAGTGTGAAATGCAACTAGTTTATTTCCTACATCCTAAATTTAAGTTCTTGTTGGAATTTCCCGTTTCGATAAAAAAAAAGGGCCCTAGGGCCTAATTCCAAAATAAACATGATTTCCCATTATTGAGCTGAACGTTCTACAAGATTTAAAATTTTAATAACAGTACAATGTTGTGCTTTCTTACAGAAAATTATAATTTTGAAATGTTTAAAATGCTTTTTCATAAAACCTAATTTCTCAACTGATGCTCTTTTCCTATCCAATTGTCTTCATGATATTATTTTATTTTGCTATTTAGTTAAAGGCTTCTAAATGAAATAAAAACTGTGGGGAAGAGAATATGGTTATGAATGCTGGTTAATAAATAGCTATAATTTATTGTTCGAGTGCAATTATTGTGTCTGCATACACGACTTATTTTGCGCAACATAATTTCATTGCCGTTGATTGCCCTGTTTTTCCTTTCTTATGCCTTTTTAGATGCCTAAAATACCCATTATCAATGTGCCAGATGAAACTACTCAATCGGCTTGTTCTTATAAGTGTCGAAATTGGAAAGCCGAGTATTATAGTTTTTACGCCATACGTCGTATATTCTTTATGTGGGCTATGTTAAAGCGCTTGCAGCAATGGGTGACATTTCAGTCATGCGCGGAGGCCTACTGTTGAGCAGTCCGTGATCCAGGCGGAACTCTTTCCTGCATTCAACTAGCCACTGTCTTTTATTAAATTACACCGTTAATAACAAAGGCGAAATGTCCTCAGGCATACCAACTGTTTCGTTTAATTACTAGCTGTCTAATATTTCTCCTGTTCATGTGCCATCATATTATTACGGTGCATTGCCTTTGGTGTTTGTTGTAACATTAGTACTTTCATTTAATTTGAATAGCTTCAAGTAGGCCTATCATGTTAGAAGGTGTAGGATAACGTTTGTTGTAACCTGGAAGCGTTTCCATACACACCCTTATTATTATTATTGTGCTCCAGTCTTATTAATACATTGAGGCAATTTATTATTATATTTAGTAATAGTAATAAGTAATTGCCTTATTGTTGTTAAACGTTTTACAATAGAATTATATACATAGTACTCCTTTATTTGAATCTCTTAAACCAGTAGTTCCACACCTGCATCTCGCGGACCCTAGGGATGCGTGGGATCGACGAAGTTCAGAAGGATTGGGAACCACTGGCTTAAATTAATGTTTCTACTACCAACATTTCAGTTATTTTCTTCTCTTTGTTTTAGAAAGCGTTTTAATATTGGGTTTGACATACCTTGATCATTATTAACCGGAGAATAATATTTTCCATGTTAGCATATGGGTGATTCTTCAAATACTGGAAAATTTGCGTTCCGGAGTGATATTTCCCTTCAAATTCAACTTTAAAAAAAATTAAAATAAAAGTTTGTTTCTACTACTTCCATACTACAACTATCAGTTTGAAATGTCACTAACTCTGATATTCCAAAATCGAATTTAATTCAATGAAATGTCATCCACATGCCCTGTCCCAAACCTCGGTTTTGCATATTCTAATGCATTTTTCCACAAAACAAAATGTTATTTCCTTTTCAACTTTTTTCCTGTCAATGAGTATGAATGGGTGAAGAATATTAACCCCTAAAAATTAAAATGAAATAAAATTGTCACCCCACCTAAGGAACATAAAGAATGTCCCAAGGGTTTTTGGTCATCCACATGGCTGAAAAGAATGGAATTTTTTCTGCAGGAATGAGAAATTTGTAAAACTGGCAACAGTGTTAGAAAGCCAACAGGGCAGCTTGTGGTTGAATTGTAAGGTTGAATTTTGCTTGCTTACAAACAGTTTGGGATTAACAAAGGACTTTGTATCATTTTCAAGGAAAACGTTTTTATTCCCCGTCATTAACATGGCTTCTAGAAAGTAGGCAGAAAGTTAATATTAATTAATTTTGATTATGCACTATGATAAACCTTCCAATTCAAAGTACCTGACTGAAGTTGAGCCTACAGAGGTTTAGAAATGGCTTGCTGAGACCACTTAAGCTCCTTTTTTGTCATCCACATGCCTGATTTTTGTGTCATCCACATGTCTCATGAAGGGGTATGTGGGTGACTCTCAAGTCATGTAGATGATAAATGTAGGATACTATTGTGTTTGCGGTGTCTGTGACCTGTACTTAAGATCTTAAAACTGATTAAATGAATTTCTGCTTGATTCCCCCCTCCCCCAAAACCATAAAAACACAGTCTTGTTAAAATTACATTAATTCCGGAGTATGCACACAAATTTGCAAATTTGATGCAAAATCAACTGAAGTATGCTGAGAAAAATATGAAATCACATAAAGAAAAGCAGATTGTTGCCCAAGTTAGTCATTAATGTGGCCTTCTGCCATCCACATGTACACGGATGTCATCCACATGGCTTTAAAAAAATAAAGAAATTAAAATAAATAGAAATATAAACATTTAAGCTCTGCTGGTGTCATATTATAATCAAGTAACCCCTGAAGTATTTTTGTGATTTTTTTAGATTTTTTAAACAAAGTAAAAAATTTGGATTTTACACACTCCAAATTTTCCCGTATTTGAAGAATCACCCATATAAATTATGGATACTGACAAAAGGCGATTAACTAAATACATGTGTTAGAACAGGGGAAGACAGAAGGTTGCTCTGTGACGTCACTGCTTTCTGCTCTGACTGCACGCGTAATACCTCTGCGAGGAGTATGTGAAGTGGTGGCATTAGTGAACAGGGGGGAAGAGAGGGGCATTAGTATTGCGGGCAGCGGGAATGTAGGGGGTTAGAACTTACGTAATACGTGTTTCCGAGTTAATGAAACATTAATCGATTTTCTTGATAGTTTATTGGTTAATTACAGCACAGTAGTTTAACATATTATAAATAATTCTATTTTTCTATTCTGTGAGAACAATTGTCTTTCCACAAAATCTATGTTCTTTGACAAAAATAGACAATACTATCATTTGAATTAACATAATTCACTACTATAAAAATAATTAAAAAAATTAACTGAATTAATTACCATACAAGCTCGTCTGCACCTTAGATGATACAAGATTACAGTAACAATTTTCTGACTTTCCTGTCTCTTTTTTCTTTAACAAGTTTATCAATGTTGGGACGTAATGTTTGAGCAATATTTAATCGAAGACTACATTTAGGTTGTGATTTGACAATGTACTTCTTGATTTGAGCTTTGCACATTTCATTACCGGTAGTGAAAAAAATTGTTCGGCCACATATGTCGATCCAAAATTACATAATATTCGTGCGGCAAGTTTCGGGAATCTGGTTTCAGAGAAATTTCTGTAAAAGTTACCCAAGACCACTTTACGTTCGTATTTGTCCTTTAACAGATCGTCGCATTGTAAGTTTAGCAGTTCCAACTGATACCGGCAAGGAACGTCTTTGACATTAACTGAATATGGGGTAGCAAAAAGTTTAAACATTGGAGAAAGGTTTTCCACATCCTGAAACCTCGATTCGAACTGAAGAAGAATTTTTTGCAGAACTAACACATGTTCTGCAGAGAGAACACTATCAGGATCGCATACTTGCATTAACTTTGAAAAATGCTCCGTATTTCCAACCAGAAGTTGTTCTACCCACAGAGCTAAAGTGAATAGGTCCTCTAGTACCTAAATCTAGCGTACTCTAAACACCCCTACTACCGTGCGCTCTTGCTGACGTCACACACAAGGGATCCGCATGCTCTTGCTCCACAAACGTCATCACAAGACGTAGTTGACTTCCCCTGTGTTAGAACCTAATTTGTGCTTGGCACATATAATCATTTGTACGTGCGAGACCAATACATTATAAGAGAGCTATTAAATAAGAGCATGTTTTCTGAATATAAAGGCAAGTCAAGCTAACTCATTTTGGTTTGGAAGTTTTTGCCGTTTCTTTCGTAAGATTGTTTTACCCCAAATAAGCGAATTACGCGTATCATATAATAATTTAAAAGTTATTCGTTCTTTGAATTTTTTGTAGGTAAGAATTACTTTAGAGATAATATGTGAATTTAGTTGTAAAACTATTCACTTTATTTAAAAATTATACTTAGTTCGTGTAACCACCTTTTTTGATACAGTCATTAAAAACATTTCATGTTGTTTGCTATGAGAGTTTTAAAATATCCTGAAAATAAAAGTGTGAGAAAATGGTTTTAGATGTTTGATTGCAGAATTATTTAAAGACTAGATCCACACAAATATGACGTCATTACTTCCTTTTCTACTTATCGCACAAGTTTAAAGGCCTGATCGATTTTTCACTAAATATTTATTTGAAAAAAATCCTATTGCAGTTTCTTGTATAAATTTATAATTAGGCTTCGAATGTTCACTCCGGAATTGAAGACTCAGGTTTAGTGAGACATGTACCCAGCATGACGTCACCACACAACATAAGCAGTGCGTGCCTAGAGTGCATCTACTGCAATCTCCACGAAGATGAAAGGACAATTTTATTTACATTCGTACACGTCACTGGTCACCGTTTATGTATAGAGTATAAATTGGAGTAATTTATTAATGCCTTCTAGGTATAAGCAATATGGAACGTGTTCACTTCTTATTAATTACCTGGTTATACCTGAGCGCACTCTTTTCATCGCGTGATACACTGTCCCACCTCTTCCTATATGCTTAGTGAACCTAACCGTTCCTTGTATGAGCATAGACACATTTGTTTTTCTTTTATAGAATTATCGTTGTAGTACATTATGCAACGAGCCTATGACATTTATTAAGATAAAAGCATGTTTTTATGAAACTCGCTTTGCTCGTTTCACAATTTTCATACGAGTGTCTTAATTACCATTATAAAAAGTTACATACGAGTGCCTTTGTTCGACCATAATTAAGTTTTAGTATTGAATTTTTAGAATATCTCGTAATTCTGGAAGCAAACAACAGCTATCAGTAGTTCTCATCTTTTCCGTTAGATGGCAGACTACAGGGCATGCAGGCCGTCTGTTGACTCTTTAATGTTAAACAACGCACGTTAAAACCACACGAAATTAACTCAATTTAGTATAATATTAAAATTAACACGAACAATAAAAAAAATACTAAACTAAACTAAACGAAATTAAACTCCATGGCGCTACATCCCAGAAGAAACTAAGCCTACCACCCGACCGCTGCGTCATCTACCGTAGGCAGATGGCAGGATTGGGGCATGTGGTCAGCATGCCGACATCCACGACCGTTAATGGTGGTTTCCATGACGGGAGCCTCTACTTCTCTATCAAGTAGCTCCTCAATTTGAATAACGAGGCTGAGTGCACCCTGTTCCAGACCTCCCTACCTCAGAAAAATTCGAGAAGGTACCGGGGATCGAACCTAACCACAAGACCACGCCGGCGGTCCTTATTTTAAATACAGGTTGTTTAATTATGCAAAAGTTTCATTTGTTGCTCTCAAGATTTCAAGATCGTTCTGTGTTCGATAATAATCGATACCACACCTGTGTTATAATGAAAACCTATATCGTAATGGATATCATTATGATACTGTTACGTCATATGTAATGAAGTGAATTACAGGATGCCTATAGTCGAACAAAAATAGGATGTATAATTGTCCATTCTATGTGGAGGTGGAGGTGGTAGATTAACCTTCTTTTCTCTTTGAAGTTTATGCAGTCCAGTAGCGTGCTGATTCCACTACGTAACTGATAGTTTTGTATTCTGACTAATTACAGTACATAAACTAGTAATCACGACAAAGAGACGTTCAAACGCTTTATCGTCAAGTGTCAGCTCATATCGTGGTCACAATGCTAATATGATATTGTGATTGTAGAGGGCAGAGTAATTGATGACACGATTGTGAACCATGTCGGAAGCGATTTAGTGATTTTCACTCCCCCCGTCAGATTTAAACTAACAGCCTCTATGGCTATCTCTGATCATGTCAAATATTGTAATTATGTGAGTGTAAACAACCATGGCGGTAGCTCGGATTCTGTCGTTTATAGACAAAATTACTTTTAATATAACTATAGGTTTCAAAAGTGAAGAGCTACGATGACAGTGTAAACTGACAATTTAAACTACCTTGTCCATTGATTTATATAATATTATATCACAAAATAATAAAATCTACTAGCAGAAATTCCTGCTAGCTAAGATTTAGCTAGATTCAGTAAAGTTATAATATAGTAGCTATTATAATAATATTATTATTTCTCTGAAGTTGTTTTCTAGATTGAAATTATTATATTTCAGCTTGATGCATGGAATAGCCCGTATATTAAACATTACTCCCCTAAAGCACTATGCTTCGGTTGATATGAATGAGGCCTGTATCAAAATTGAAGCTTATTACCTGTAACTTATTAGGAAAGCGGTTTTCACAGAATGCACTATAGTGCTTTCACATTCGTCAGAGGTTTCAAGGCCACAACTTCTCACGTCTAATATGCCCCCACTGATTAGCAGTCAACAGTATTCCCCTCTGCGCGGTGGAGCTGCGCTGTCGCACACACTCATACGACACCAAGGGGAACTCCCTACTGTCTTGTCATGTGACTGGCATTGGAGGGGTATAATGTCATATGAGTGCGGTAAGTGGGGGCATTATAGGCGTGCTACGTTTGGCCTTGAAACCTCTGGCGAATGTAAAAGGACTATAGTAATCAATGTTTGAATACGACTCACTGGACATGTAGGTTTATTGTACCTTCAGTACGCCTATGCAGGTTGTGATAAGACAGCGAAACCACCTTCAGGCTGTAAACAATCCGTCAGCGAATACATTAATACTGGCACAAAACAAGTAAGGAGTGTTTAAAATGAAATATTGGCTCCTCGCATTAAAATTTAATGTAGATTAATAATTTTACCCTCGTAGTTGGGCGTAATCGCATTTATCATAATAGGATTTATCATTCGTTTCATTGTTATGAACTGTTCATTGAATGAATCGCCTATGGAACTTTGGATCGAGATATCGAAACGAAATGCTTTGTTCAACTTTAAAATATAACTTTCTAATTTTTATATTTTAGCCGAAATATTTATCAAAACTCAACGGTATGCAATTTAGTTAAAACCGGAGCGAAAAAAGCTTTCGATTGATACCTTACACGTACGTAATGACCCAGCATTCGCTTTAAAAAATGTAATTATTTTACCGGTTTGTTGTTGCTCGGCCGCTGATTGGCTGACTTCAATCAATAAAAATACTTCGGGGCTTCGAACATAGCACCTTTTAATAGATCATATTGCGCTAAACAAGAGGCGCGTTAATTTTCCATCAATACCCATATCAGTTCGCGTGTTGTGTTGAAAGTGTATTTTTAACATACTCGTAGTTACGCATGTAAAAGTCAAATACAGCCACAAAGCCGCATAGAGGTGGAGTAATTGTAGTGCCCCACCTCTTTCTGTGAAACTAACATTATGTACAGAGTATAACAAGTATATTCGGTCAGTATAATGGGTTGCCTATTGCATCTGCAGCTTTCGCCTTTAGACTAGTTCGTCCACAGGACATCTAAAGTAGAGAAATTGGTAACAAGCAAAGGTTTAGAACTGAACTTCCTGGACTTTTTTCGGCACCCCTAGAATTTGGTGTCTATAACTGTATATTAAGGGGATTTTTCATGAAGACATCTGTCAAAATTTTGATTGAAAAAAAATCTCTAACGGTTCCAATAAAATTGTAAATATTGAAACTTCTATATATGGCTACCAAATGGCTGTGTTCGTTTTCTGTAAAATTATTTAGGGGGTAGTTTACTCGTGTCCATTTTCGACTTTTCTAGGCTATCACCACTACGGTAGAAGATAGTTCAAAGCCTGGCACAGAAATGTTGTAGAGCCAATTATAATAAACATTTTTGTCGTACAGTTTTATGTATAAACCTAATAGATATCGAGATAGAATAGAAATAAGTTATGACTTCAATGCGCAATAATAGAATATAACTTAATTAAAATATGAATAATGATCTTTTATTTTTCATAAAAACAAGAAAACGATTAATTTATTGTTATGAAATGCATAATAAGTGTGTCGTAATGTACACACTAAACCAATCCAAGCGAGATAGCAGAGGTACTAGTCGGCTACGATATGAATGCGTGGCTATCAGGAAGAGAAGCTAAACAGCCTTAACAACGTTACCTTTTGTCAACACAACAGTGGCGCCCTCTAATCGTGGTCGGTTAATAGGAAGTCCCGGGTTTTAAATCCAAACCTCATGATCGTGGGGTTGGGGTTTTCATGGTTTTCTCATTCGCAAAGGCAAAGCCGGACTTGTAGGCTTTGTTTACTTTCCATAACTTACTGTAGAAATGACATCTAATATCGTAGTTATTTGAACTAAATATCCGTCAAGAAGATATCACAGAATAGAAACAGATGCAGACAAGAGCCTACTGGTAAACCCTGTGACCGGGCAAACATTGAATAAACCTGAGTCGAACCTCTGCAGGAGGGGTTTAAAAATCCACCTTACAGCCCGGATCTCGCTACCAGTGATTTCCATCTATTCCTACACCTCAAGAAATGACAGAGAATGACAAAGAGGCGGACATGGTTGCCACACAATGGTTCAAATCGCAGGCGGCAGACTTCTCCGACACAGGTATTCAATCGTTGGTCCCATGGTATGAAAACTGTCTCAATTCCTGTAGCAAATATTTTGAAAAATATCTGAACACTTGCAGTATCTGTTGCAATAAACATTTCCATGAAATTTTGTTTTGTTTCTGTAAACGGCCCTAGGGAAACTTACTTTATGGACGGCCCTGGTAGCTGTACGTTACACTCCGAAAGAATGGGTCCAGAAGGGTCTGGAGAAGTTGATATACCGATGGCAAAAATGCGTACAGTTAGAGCTGATTAAAATGTGTATCAATATAGTACGATCTTACATTAAACTGGGCCGATGTAGAACCCAGGAACTGCGGAATAGAAAGGAAGTGCTGTATTGACTGCTCCGCTCACGCCGGTTAGGGTTTTGGCAATCAAAGAAAAAGTGGTTATTTAATATTTTAAATCTATTTGCAGATAAATAGATTAATAATGCAACCTGGAATATTACAGTGTATTTCAGTTTACAATCTTATACTCTCTACAAAATAGTCGTATTATCTTGTATAGCCTAAATAAGATGTGCAAGTAGGCCTATCTTACATTTCGTGTTACATTAGGCCTACATTATTATACATTGTATATAGTCTGTATTTAAAAAATCCCTTTAGGCAAGCCTACAGGCTGAGGTAGATTTCGAAGTGCTTTTGGTTTAATTTATTGTCGCTGCGCAGCACTCTTCTTCTTTAGCCTTGGCATCAGAAACCCGCAATAATAACTGCAAAAAAGAGGAAAGAGCACTTTTTCAAACATTCAAATCTCCCCTTATATGAGAACTATCAAGAAACTGGTTATTGATTTGTAGAGTACTCATGAAGAGCTTTTCAACGATACCCAACAAGACGTAGTTTCAAAAATTTCGAATTTCCATCCCCCACCCCCAGAATTTTTCGAAAATCATGACATGGCATCCATTGCAATAGGTAGATTTTTCTTCGAAATCTACCTAAAATTGTTTACTTAAGCTACAAAGTCAATATAATACGAGTAGGCCTACAACTAAAATTAAGTTTTGTCGTTAAAGAAACATACAAAAGTACAACAAAAGATTTTTGCGGAATAAAGGAAACTTTTATAGTACTATTATGTTTCTGTAACGATAAAACTTTAGTTTCATTTTGACTTTATGTTATAACATAAAGTCAATAAAAATTATGTTAAGATATGTAAGATAAATCTTACATATCTTAACATAATTTTTTAATTGAATATATACATTGTATAAAAATGTAATGTAAGATGAAATGGAAGGGATTTGCAGATCTTATACATATAAGATAATACTTTGTAGAGGTTGTAAATTGCATTATCCTCTGCGAAAATGAAGTTCATTCGTGACAAACTGAAATGTTTTATTATAGAAAGCTTTCCAGGGGGTACTAATTGGAAGCGGACTCAATGCTGGTTTACTTGCAAATGCTTTCTATTGTTGGGCTAAACCCAGGAACAATATTTAATTCCGTCCGAATCTTACCGTTATTCCTAAGACCTCGTTATATATATATATATATATATATACACAGTGCGTGTCAAATGAGTCTCCGCAGTGAACTCAGATGCATGCGGGTGTGGTTAGGTGGTAGCGGGACTATATTGACCTTAGAGCAGGTAGTGTCCTCATCCCTTTGAAACACTAGTATTGTGATAAGATAACTGATGATAACTGTGTGGTTGCATACTTTTGCAGCGATGTGGCTTGTGTGAACCATCGAATTGAGTGCATGTTTAGTTAAACGCGTGTGGTTGTGCTCGTAAAATCATTATATGTTAACCATCGAAGAAAGAGTGTTTTTAGTTGAACATGTATTCCGTGAGGACGATAAGTGCACGGAAAACGTAAAACTTAAATTTCGTGAACCGTTTCCACATTCGATATGTCCCTTAGCTACCGCGGTTACGGAGACCGGCTTTAATTAGCGGGATCCGTTGACAGCCTAACTGTAGTGAGTGAGCGTGTTAGCGCATTCATCTCACTGCGGAGACTCTTTTGACACACCCCGTGTATAACACCATATCTGTACGCTTCAATCTGGACTAAGTTCGATTCCAGTGTACATTCCGTCTCTATCTCAATCGCGCGCGCTCTCTATCACTCACTCACATAGACATACACACACGGAAACGCATACAAGCTAGTACATCGCATACACATTTGTAAGTGCTCGAGGAGAAGCAATCCCTTAGAATGCGACAATAGTCCGCAAGGCAGTTTTACTAAAGACTAACAAATATCATCTAGGGATTGAATACCATTGTTGTAGACCCTTGAATGTATAATTCTTTGAGTTAAATCTTTTAAGAAAAATAAAAAGACCACCTTGCTATGGATTTGAACCACGGTTGTCTAATGCCACTAGACTTAAAACCACGCAATTTGTCCTCTAAGATTATTACATGACTGTTCATTACCTTTCATCATACCATAACTTGGGCACGCACTCTCAGCTTGACCCCATACTAACCATGCCTCTTTACAGAACATCACATTATTCGAATTCGTTTACAACAACACCTATTCGTCACCGGAATTCATTGCCTAGCTATCCCAAGAGCTGCCAAACGACTTCACAGTTCAAGCGTCATTTAATAAATTTGGTATACAATAACATTTAGGGTTTGATGTTAATTTGTAAATTTTTTCTTGAAAATTTTCATTATTTGTTATAACTAAGAACTTTTTGTTTAGTTTTTAATCTTTTTTCATACC
The DNA here is from genome assembly GCA_964059195.1 of Ectobius pallidus. NCBI lineage: Eukaryota > Metazoa > Arthropoda > Insecta > Blattodea > Ectobiidae > Ectobius > Ectobius pallidus. The sequence goes on from CAXKWD010000008.1 coordinate 24,607,782, forward strand.
TTTATTTTAGTCATTTCTATTATATATTATTCAAGTACTTTATGTTTGAATTGTTGTCTTTGTATTTAATGTACGTTTCTCGTATTCAGGTATATCATTTCTTGTTTTTAATTAATTTTTATTATTATTATTATGTATTTCATGCTTTTGCCCTCGCTGAGTGGTAGAGAAGGCCTTATGGCCTTAACTCCGCCAGGTTAAATAAATAAATAAATAAATATAGATTTGGTTTTATCCCATTTATGTGCACATAAATGCCATTGATCAGGGCCGGGATTGAACCCGCGAACTTTGAAATAGAAAATCAGGGCCTAACCTACTGCACCGAGCCGACATCGCAGTATTTATGCAAAATTTAGACAGGTCATTATCCAGAATTATTTTCTTAGTTCATTTCAAAATGGTTAGGCCTAAATCCATTGAAACTTAATAACTCCCACTACAATAACTTGACTATCATGGCATTTTCTTAAATCATAATCCTACAATACAATTTCAGTTCAACACCTATGGTGCTTGATAATCTGAAAACAACTTCGTATTCCATTACTACAATTCTTTTCTTCACAAATATACACAGCACAATCCTATAATTCCGCTGGCTTAGATATTTGCTGACGAAAGATTTACCTTCACCCTCCTGTTATCAAGGCATTGAAGCTTCTTGAATGTCCGAGACACGTACTACTACATAGACGCTGGTTGGGTTGTATATGGTCCACTGCTTGAACTGAATGGTATGGTGATGTGATATATTGGCTGACTACATTTGTTGACAATGCCAGCTTGGAAGAATCTCCAATGCTATCCCATACAGGGTATTTGAAAAGTAGTTTTCGTATTATCTGCTGAGTTAAAATATTACAGAAATTAGGCCTACTCCAGAATCCGCCTTTTTATAACGGATAATTGAAAGGTGAAGCTTTATTAAACTTTTTCGGCATTATTGTTATTTTCTTTGTTTCACTTTAAGGAAAGCTTTTTCGGAAATAATTATTGTGAGTATGAAGGCGTATTAAAGATGCATCTTTATTATTACATACCGGCACATATTAAATAGTTTCTACAATACAATATAATTGTACTATACAAAAATTACTCACTCTGCCCTCTACCTCCCACTCTTGTCTATCTTAAGCTGTTGAACTTTAGACATAAATTTTCCCACTCCCTCGGAAAATTTGGTGTCATTCAACAGTTGGAATAACGCTATGTGAACAATTATTAGCATTTTAATCCTGTTCATCATAGAACATGATCTTATCTTTTTTAATTAAAAAAGAGGTAAAAGCATGTACTTTAAAGGTATGTTGTTCAGGAATACAAAGAATGCATAATGAACTGTGCGAAATGTAGAAATATTTTAAAATTGTACGTTTATCTGATTTTTTAAATAAAAAAATATGATTTGAAATACAGGGTGTTTATAAAGCCACTTACCATTTTTCACTTAAACAAGATGAAAACAACATGTAAACATCATGAACATACATTTAGACATTTTAAACACAAATTCAATACATTTCAACGTGATGACTCTGAAATCTAAGCACAAGTCCCATCGTTCCTCTGTAGCCCGAAACACCCTTGCTAACATATCTGGCGTTATCTGTTCCGTAGCGGCATAAATGCGGTTTTTCAGTTGTTCAAGATCAGTGATTTTCACCTGATACACCTTGGACTTGATAAAGCCCCAGGCGAAAAAAAGTCCATTGGGGTCAAATCGGGTGAACGGGGAGCCCAAAGTCTTGGCGATGCACAGCCAATCCATCTCCCAGGAAAAGTGTCATTCAGGTAGTCCCGGATAATTCTGTCAAAATGGGGAGGTGCTCCATCTTATTGGTAGACTACAGAATCCGAAGTGGCATCTTGTATCAACTGTGGCCTCAAAAACTGTTGCAGTAAGTCAAGGTAGATGATACCAGTTACTGTTCGCTCTGCAAACATATAGGGTCCATACACTTTTGATTTTGTGGTTGGGCTGCCCGTTCGCCCGATTTGACCCCAATGGGCTTTTTCGCCTGGGGCTTTATCAAGTCCAAGGTGTATAGGTGTATCAGGTGAAAATCACTGATCTTGAACAATTGAAAAACCACATTTATGCCGCTGCGGAACAGATAACGCCAGATATGTTAGCAAGGGTGTTTCGGGCTACAGAGGAGCGATGGGACTTGTGCTTAGATTTGCAAGAGTTATGACGTTGAAATGTATTGAATTTGTGTTCAAAATATGTAAATGTATGCTCATGTTGTTTATAGTCTATAAAAAAAGCGTTTAAGTGGAAAATGTTAAGTGACTTTACAAAAACCCTGTATTGCACTAAACGACACATTTTAACTCGAGGTTATGGATCTGTGAGCATACCGTGAAACTACTGATGTAAATCTGTTGCTGATTTATTGCCTCTGTTAACTGAGATCCAGTTTTAATGGTAGTGGTAAGTGGAAGGGTTTATGTGTAAATAGGCTACACACTGTTTATAAAGCTAAAATCAATTACCTCTACTGTTATCTTTGCATATCAGGATTCGTTGAGTGGAACACTTCTATTATTATTTTCCACATTTTCCTTATTTTAGAGTTTAGAACAGGTGGTTATAATATTTTATATATTTAAATCATTAAGAAGAATTAACTAACTATTTAGGCTGATGAAGTAAAAGTTACTGAATTCTATTGAGAAAATATTTAAAAATAGATCTAAACAATACTTACTTACTTACATACTCAATAGCAATAGACAATTCCTCAGCAAGCTAGAGGAATATTATCTATTTAATGGAACCCGAAAGTTCATTGCCGCGCTTACCTGACCCCGCCATTCAACCCTATTCTGTGCTAACTCCATCCAATCATCCCTCGCAAATCCTATTTCCCTTAAATCTATCCTAATATTGTCCTCCCACGTACGTCTAGGTCTTCCAGGTGGTCTTCCCTTCGGGTCTCCCAGTCAATACTTTTGAGACATGTCTTTCCTCCCCCATGCCCATTTCATCCTCCGTGATTTAATTATCCTTACTATATCCGGTGACGAGTACAGGTTATGAAGCTCGTCGTTATGTAGTTTTCTCCATCTCCATTTTCATCTCTCTTAGGCCCAAATATTTTTTAAAAATACTGTTTTCGAACATACTCTCAGATTATGGAATACAATCGGCAGGATAATTGTCTCACAAAATTTTATTTTTAGATATCTGGACAGAAAAGGAGAAGATAAAAGATTCTGAATTGCATAAAAACAAGCATTTCCTGATTTTATTCGACACTTAACTTATGCCATAATATTATTTGTGTCTGTAATTATTGCTCCCAGATAATTTAATTTCTGCACTTGTTCGAACGATTTATCGGCTATTCTAATATTTTGTAGAGCATTATTTTGGCGTTCCATGATCATATACTTAGTTTTTTCTGTATTGATTTCCAATCCAACATTCCTGCAGGCATTGAAAAACTTTTACATTTCTCTCGGTTGTGTTTATAATTAAGGAATCGCGCACAATATGCATTATCTTAACCTACTGACAAACACCCAGTCCTGAACCCGGGAAAGGGATTTTTTCACTACTGAAAAATCCCCGACCCGGCCGGGAATCGAACCCGGGCCGCCGGAGTGGAAGGCAGGCGCTACCGCCTCACCCACGGCGACGGACTCGGTTGTGTTTATGTCATCGCCCAACAAGCAAACATCATCTGCGTAAGGTAAAATCTGATGACTGGCATTTCATTCTAGACCTACCGTGTTTTCTTGAACTTTCCTAGTGGCATATTCCAAAGCGAAATTAAAAAGTAAAGGTGATAGTGCATTTACTTGCATCAAGCCGCTTCTAATGGCAAACCTATCTGATATAAATTTCCCTACCCTGACTCTGCTATAGGTTTCTTTCAGACACATTTTGATCAGCCTAATTAACTTCTTTGGTATCCCGAACTCAATGAGGATATTGTACAATTTGTCTCGCCCAACTGAATGATATGCATTTTAAAAATCTATGTATCCATTTACATTTAATAATTGATTAAATAAATTTTTCCACCTATTCAAAATATTAAAAGGGGTGGGTCTCTGTCTCCACGGCATGGCGCATACTCAGGTTGCGGATAGATATGGAGGGTAGCAGCGAATATGTTGAATAAGAAGTCGCGGACAGACGACATGAGGTGGTCCTCCAGCTAGGGGGTTTGGCGCGAGTAAAAAGCATTGTTAGGTAACACTGCCTGATTTATGGATCCTATCAGTATAAAATTTTCCGGAGGTAAAATAGTCCTTTGTTCCGATCTCCGGGTAAGGACTACACAGTGGCAGTCTAAAAATCGTAGTTGTAAACATTAACAGTAATTCCTTCAGAAGTAGGATCTGCTATTATTTTGAAATTGACTATCACTCAACAAAAGGATAGCAAATTTCTGTATAAACATTCAAGTTTTAACTCGGGATGTGAAACAGTTTTTGTCCATTGTGGCGTATCAATTATTCCGGTCTGGCAATAATTAGACATAATAATTATGCTAATATTAGCAAAGTCAGTCAGCAATTTTTTTCCCCATAAGCTTATAATAGAATTCATACGTAGGCTATCTGAAATTCCTTTCCCGGCTAAGTATTGTAACCAAGTGTGACACGTGACTAACATTTATTAAATTACTGATTCCCTATGAGAATCCACCATTTTCAGGCGCTTAGGTGATTAATCCCCAAATATGGATACATAGTCCTATCTTTGTTCCCTCAGTGTGTAAACGATATCGTACTCCACTTTAATAGATGTAGTGGTTTCCGAGATACGGTGTTCCCATCCTCTTTCATGCACGGAAAGGCATATCAAATAATCGCAATTTTGCAAATGTGATAGTGTAATGGTTTCTGAGAAAATTGTAATATCTTTTTACTTGGGGATAAAACAGGAAAATCCTAAGAAGTTTCATGCTGTTTTACTCATTCGACTCTTCTTTTCTGATGCTTTTCATTCTTTTTCTGTTTCACTTTGTCTTTTCTCTTAGCTTGGGATTCACGTGATGATAACGTTACATTCACAGCTGATGGGGATGATTAAGGTAGGGTTTTGTCCCCCCTCCTGCATCCTAATGGAGCCTCCACGCTTGTACGATGGTGTAATTATTGGCCTATGTTAATGGAGTTCATACAAAAACAACATCGAGCCTGATGCAGTGTTGCTATGTAACACAAATAGAGCGCAACAATGTTAATTATTTATTGCAATGGCAGGTCAAATCAATTATGGGTATGCAGGGTGGAAGGCGAATGTATTTCGTGTTTAAATAGTACCTTAATGAATGTATGAAGCTGCAATAATTTTTTCCTCTTCTACACTTTCTTATTAGGTTTTTGTATCGTGATGTTGAATTTCAAATTAGACGACGTAGGAAGGTTCAATTAATTTTTAATAACTTTCTTGTATCTCCTATGTCGCTATCTTAAATGAGTAATTTATAAGGTGATGTTGAATTTTAAACATTAATAGAGTATGGAAAAAGCAATTACTTCTTAATAAGCTTCCTTCTGTGTCCTGAAGCTATTTCAACATTAAGAATTTTACCCCTTACTAGAACCTCAGTCGCTGGCACTACTTCCCACGTAGACAAACAGGACAGAACTGTGAAGATTAAATGAGTATATAACATTAAAAATAATTATAAAATCTATATTGCGTTTTGAGATTAAGTTCGTGGCTAACAAGAATATGAAAAGAATATTAAATTATTTTACGTACCATACCCGCAATCTCAGACCCAGAATCCATGGATTGAAACATTGGTCTCACTGAGAATCTTTTGATCGCGGAACGTCTAACAGCCTAGGGAGGGTTTGAACTTCTGAGCCTTGGATTCAGAGATGTTGTAACTGAGGTATCGAAAATGACTTATTTTACTCTATTGCTGTATAATGTCATTAATTAGAACTCTGCAAAACCAGTTTTGCGTCATTGACAATTTTTCTGTATCTGTTTGAACACTTAACTTAATGACAGTGATATGGACATGGTTCGCCATGGCTGTAAAGGAATGTTGAAAACATTCCATTCAGGGCCGAATGTATAAACCTGATCTCGGAACAGAGACTAAACTGATCTCAGTTCACGCTGAACTCGGAAATTTCTGTTGTATAAACGTTAATTTGAGATCAATTCGCACTGAACTAGGATCAATTTTGACTGGAGAACTTTCTCCGATCAAACTCGTTGATCTCAGTTCAAGGTGCTGTTTTCTTATTTGAGACACAAGATCAGCTCATTATAAACATAATATAAGGCCTACCTGTGTGGTTACGATAAATATCGAGAAAATACACAAAAGACAACTTCATACATTTCTAGCTATACCGTAGTTGTGTGTATATAGGCTGTGTTAGGCTCCTTATAATGCAGTGTAACATAACTCTACAACATAACCTCTGTAAATTGCTTACGTTATTATCAACTCATTCAAATTTACAGACATCTCGTGATAAAAATTTCCTTCGGGCTCCCCATGTGTTTTACCTTGTCTAGAGCAAATGCTTTCTTCGTTTTCTCTTCTTATGTGATTTATTAACTCTTTCAGAGCTGAGATTTTACATTGGAATAAGGCAGTCATCAGGTAAAAAATTCAATGGGCTCTTTTAAGTTCAAAATCGATAGGGAAAATTTCAGTGGAATACCTGGTTTCCATGAATGACAAACATACTCAAACAGATGAACAAAAAACCTTACGTTTTTCATAAAGCATTACTCTATTAACCTTACATCTCCGCATTTTTACGCCAATAGCAGTGAAAACGTTAAGCGAATTACATTGCCAGAAATGAAATTATCTGAACATGTTCCAATGCATTTTCCTTTTGCACGTTATCGCATCCGTATTTATGAATTTTATTCTATAATGTCTTTATATTTTAACAAGAGAATTGCAATCAGGACATCCTTGTCCTCCTTGTAAAAATTAAAGAAACGATCCTTTTTCTGCTTAATTTCGGTCATATTTTCCCTTCCTTTCGCATAACACAGTCTGAATACGAAGAAAAACAGAGTAATAATGCTCTCTTCTCGCGATACTCAGCTGTTATTTTGAAATTGACTATCACTCAACTAGGATCAAAACTGAACTTCGATTAGTTGATTTTAGATCAGTGTTATACAATACGACTCGAGTCTGAACTTAGACCATAATTGATCTCCTGTCAGTGGTGTTTATACAATCGGCCCTCAGTTTGACAAAAAAAATTATTTCGGAATTTAAAAAAATGGAATAAGGATTATTTTCTGGTAAATGCTGTACTTACTGATTAAAATATAAAAGAATTTGTTAATCATGGCTGTTTATGGTTTATATACTCATGCGTTATATATTATTATACCTGGATCCTTACTATGGAGTCTGTATAGTTTAAATGACGCCCTAGTAAAAGTGAAAATAAAAGAAACGTCTCCAAGACGACAAGAAAACAAACGAAACTCTATCGCGTGGAAGAAATGAGCATCGCAATAATGGGAAGCAGTGCCGTTACCAGGAGACAGCTACATCTTCATTTCCTACTGATATTGCTGCTTTGCCGTGTGCACAGCGACAGCATTCTTCTTCATCAGAATTGATCTGTGATAGATGGCAGAGATACCGTTTGTAACAGAAAATTCCAAATATGAGTGATATATATAATAAACATGTGTGTTTTCTAAAAGCTGTTTCCTACATACTAAAAATCTAATATGTAACTCACATAACTTCCCCTGTCCAAATGAAAGTTTGACTTTAGTATAATATATTATGTACCTATGACATTCTCTTCATGTAGCCCGAATACAATCTGATTAATCCACTCACGTAACTTTCTTTACCCAAAGCATGGCCAATACATCTTTATCACTTCACATTCTGCTATACGAGGTTAAGTCAATAAGTATTAAGCTTGCAGTGAATTTTTTTTTTGTCGTCTGAAAGGGTACCAGCAGCCGAAATCCATCGAATAAGTCGTATCGGTAAGTCAATAAATATCCGCACTCTTTTTTTTTTTTTAAATTTATTGCAACAACATTACAAAACTTTCAATTACCTAATTTTTCAACAAAGTCTCTTTGCTTCTCAATGCACTTGATCCATCATTGCACAAGCTTCCTGATGCCCTCAGATTTTTTTTTTTGGCTGAGTAGCAAGCTACGTATGCACCGCTTCCTTCAGTTCAGCACGCTCTCTTCTTTGGTGAAAACGCTGAGCAGTGCAGCCATGTTTAATTTGCAACAGCGCAACACCCAGTGGAGTCATTACGGTCATACATTCCACAAGCGGAGACAAATGAACAGCATGTCGACGTGAGCGAGCCCAAAGCAGTGCAGCCTGCAAAAGATTAAACAAAAAGTGCGGATACTTATTGACTTACCCTCGTAGAATAAGAGGCCATATTGCAAAGAGCGCTCATTCAGTTGTTTGAACCTGATTCAAAGCTTTATTGTTCACCAGGTAAGACTGAGTTTCTACAAACATTGGATGGCTTATAACCACCCTTCACAGATTTTTTTTAGAAAAAAGTTTCAAATAAAAGGTTTAGCTCTTAGTATAAGCACCGCATGTACAAAATTTAAACTAAATCGTTAGAGCCGTTCTAGAGATAATCGCGAAAAACGAAACTGTCTTCATGTAAAGTCCCCTTAAAAATAAGAGAAAGTCATCGCCAGTCTTCGTGTCACATCCTCAGAAGTTAACTAACTCAAGTACTATAAAATTTTGTTTTCATACGATTTTTATTTCTGGAACTAGGCTGTTCGCAGACACACACACACACACACACACACACACACACACACACACACACAAACATGTTTCTGAAAATAGTATTTTTGGATTCAGGGGAACTTAAAACTCAACTTCGATTTTTGGGGTCGAACACAATATACTTCCTCTACCTTTAGTAACCCACTTGCTTTTTTTCAAAGCATAATTACATACGGAATCTTATTATGGGGAAACAGCTGTCACGTTAAACAAATATTGTTACTTCAGAAAAAAGTTATCAGGATAATCTCGGATGAACATAAATTAGAACACTGCAAACCACTGTTTATTAAATTACAATGTTTGACAGTCATAAATATCTATATTTTACAAGCTATATCATATGTTAATAACAATTTATCAAACTATCACACTGGACAAGAAATTCACAGTTACAACACCAGGAACAATACACTTATCAATATTCCGTTTCATAGATTATCAAAGTCATTGAACAGTTATGAGATATTAGGCATAAAAATGTATAACAAGCTCCCTCTAAAGATAACTCGGTTACCAGCAAAGCAATTTAAAAACAAGCTTTATAGTTTCCTTATAAAAAATCCATTTTACTGTATAGAAGAATTTTTTAGATACGAGTTTTCAAGTTGACGTGTGTGCCATATGGCCATAATAATATGATTATCTACCTCTATTTTTGTCATATAGGTCAGTGACCGAAACTTTTGTATGTATATTTTATTGTATTTATTGTAATATTATTTTAACCTTACTGACTTTGTCTATTGCAGTAATGCTTAATGGCAATAAAATTATTATTATTATTATTATTATTATTATTATTATTATTATTATTATTATTATTATTACTTGTGGTACGCACAGAGGAGGTAAAAATAAAAATATGTGTACTGGACAGGTAAGTTATATAGGCTAAAATCCAATAAGTGATTTTTTAAATAATTATCTTCAACATTACAATCTGTTCAATAGTGAGCAATAAGTGATAACTAATAAGGATACAAGAATAAGAAACATAGTTAAAAAATATATAACCCAGTCCGATATATCAATTAGACATGTTTACAAATCCAGTATTCTTCTAGGTATATTGAGCCTACATTCCAACAAGTGCTTGACGCATTTTTCACATGATTTTCTGCATATGAATTGGAGTGTTTGTTTAGACGTTTCTGGTAGTCCTAACTGAATTTAGTACTACTTTTCTGTTTTACTATTGGCATTTAAAGCCTTGCTAAATGTATTTGTTACTGATGTGTCAGGGAATTTTACCAATAGTTCATATCGTTTTGGATTGGAATCATTCTATAATTTCTGTGTTAGAGTTGCTTGATGTACCCCAAACTTGAATTCCATATGTCCATATTCTTTTAAGGATACATTAAATTAGCAGAAGTTTGTTTGTAGTTGACTAGTGGTTTGCATTTAGTACTTACATGATTTTTCCAACTCAAACGGCGATCAAGATGGATACCCAAATATTTAACTTTTTCGGCCTGAGGTAGAGTCTTACCGATGTTGATTGTTAATGGAGGATATGTAGCTCGTCTTAGCGAAAAAGTCACATGTAGACTCTTATCTTAATTTTTATTCGCCAATTTTTAAACCAATTATCTAAATGAAATAGATATTCTTGAATAAAATACTTTTATTGCTATTGTTATTTCTTCATGGACCACTAAGACTGCTGTATCAAAAGTAAAAGTAGCTATTAATAAGTGAGTTGGAGAAGTAAAAATGTATTTAAAAATTACTTGATTACTTTCATCCAGGGATTTTCTGCATTTTAATTTCTCGCTTATATGTAGTATTTACTTACTTACTTACTCAATGGAAATAGACAATTCCTCAGCAAGCTAAGGGAATATTATCTATTTTATGGAACCCGAAGGTTCATTGCCGCGCTTACCTGAACCCGCCATTCAACCCTATTCTGTGCTAACTTCATCCAATCATCCCTCGCAAATCCTACTTCCCTTAAATCTATCCTAACATTGTCCTCCCACCTACGTCTAGTTTTCCACGTGGTCTTTTCCCTTCGGGTCTCCAGTCAATAGTTTTGAGATATGTCTACCCTCCCCCATGCGCGCAACATGTCCAGCCCATTTCATCCTCCATGATTTAATTACCCTTGCTACCCTTGTGAAGAGTACAGGTCATGAAGTTTGTCGTTATACAGTTTTCTCCAGTCCCCATTTCCATCCCTCTTGGTCCCAAATATTTTCCTAAGCACCCTGTTTTCGAACACTCTCAGATGATGTTCTTCCCGACCAATAAGCGACCATGTCTCACATCCATATAATACAACCGGCAGGATAATATCTTACAAATCTTTATTTTTAGATTTCTGGATAAAAGACGAGAAGATAAGAGTTTCTGAACTGCATAAAAACAAGCATTTCCTGATTTGAGTACACACTTAACTTCTGCCTTAATTATTTGTGTCTGTAATCATTGCTCCCAGATATTTGAATTTTCCCACTTGTTCGAACGATTTACCGGCTGTTCTAATATTTTGTAGATCATTATTTTGACGTTCCATGATCATGTACTTAGTTTTTCTGTATTAATTTCCAATCCAACATTCCTGCAGGCATTGAAAATACTTTCTGCATTTCTCTTGATTGTGTTTATGTCATCGCCCAAAAAGCAAGCATCATCTGCGTAAGCTAAAATCGGGTGACTGACATTTAATTCTAAGTCTACCTTGTTTTTCCGAACTATCCTAATGGCATATTCCAAAGCGAAATTAAAAAAAACTTAAGGTGATAGTGCATTTACTTGCTTCAAGCCGCTTCTAATGGCAAACCTATCTGATATAAATATCCCTACCCTGACTCTGCTATAGGTTTCATTTAGACACATTTTGATCAGCTTAACTAACTTCTTTGGTATCCCGAACTCAATGAGGATATTGTACAATTTGTATCGCCTAACTGAATCATATGCTTTTTTAAAATCTATGTATAGCTGGTGAACTTTTTCTCCGAATACAAAATATATGATGAATGGTTGATCTATTTCGCCTAAATCCACATTGGTGATCTCCAATGATTTCGTCCGCATATGGGGTTAATCTTGACAGTAGTTTGTTAGATAGAATTTTGTATGATGTTGATAAGAGAGAAATTCCTGGATAGTTATTACATTCGGCCCTATCTCCCTTTTTATCGATCGGTATAATGATCGATTCTTTCCACTCCCTTGGCAATTCCTCCCTTCTGTAAATCATAAGAGTGGTTAGCGTCGCTGACTACAGATCCGTCGGCCCGGGTTCGATTCCCGGTACCTCCTCGGATTTTTCTGAGGTAGGGAGGTCTGGTAGGGGTGCACTCAGCCTCGTGATTCCAAATTGAGGAGCTACTTGATAGAGAAGTAGCGGCTCCGGTCATGAAAACCACCACCGTGGGTGTCGGCATGCTGACCACATGCCTCCCAATCCTGCCATCTGCCTAGGGGAGATGACGCAGCGATCGGGTGGTAGGCCAAGTCCCTCCAGGGATGTAGCGCCACGGAGTTTAGTTTAGTTTAGAGTTTAATCTATCCCCACCTGCCATAATTAATTCTGCTAGAATTTGGTCAACCCCTGGAGATTTGTGTGTTTTTAGTTTACCTATAGCTTTGTACTTCTGCTCGAATTGGTTCAGCAACCATCGGCTCTGCTGTGAATATTACACTTTCTACACTTTGGACATCTCCATGTACATTTAATAATTGATTAAAGAAATTTTTCCACCTATTCAAAATATTGTTCGAAGCCGCGAATATGGTGCCATCATTGTCCATAATTATGTTTGTTCTGGGTTGAAAACCTTTATTGAACTCGTTTATTCCCTTGTAGTGATTAGAGGTGTACATATTCTGATTTTAGCTTGCTTGCCCCTTTGAAACTCTGCAACCAGCCACAGCTTTTAACTTGCTTGGGAAGAAAGCAAGCTTATATTGCTATGATGAAAAGGAATAATGTCGCTGTGAGTCACAAGCTCTTCATAACCTGGGGGGTTTCGCAGGACCTAAAGAAACTGGCGGAAAGAACATGAAACTGGGTATATCAGTGCACTGTTAAGTCGTGCAGTTACGTAGTTGAGGAACTTCAGATGTGTTTAGAGTGCAAGTAAAAGGAGAATGGAGAATTTTACCCTGAAGGAAGCCGAGGAGAACCTAAAATATGGAGAGTGTGAATTATCAATGAACAAAGGTACTAGTCCAGCATGGGAAAATTTTTCAAACATTTTAGAGAAAACCTAAAAAAAATCAATAATAACAATAACAATAATAAAAATAATAAACTTGTTAAGATGCTAAAACGATTTTTAATACTTTATCCACCTTCTATTTATCTGCATGATGAATTTCTTCTACCAGCATGTAGAAAAGCAAGAAAGTATTACCTACACTTAGCAACTACAGTTGTTTAGCTGATAAGAATGTCGCAAGCTTATTCAGACTTGCGTGGGTGAAGTTCAGCCCGACCCATTCAAGTTTAAACAAACCTGCCTGCTTGCTAGCTGTGATGCTGGCAACTTGCTTGCCTGGCGTGCAAGCGGGTATAGGCAAGCTAAAATCGAGATTTGTACACCTCTAATAGTGATCCCTAACATTTTTGTATTTACTGTTTTCCTCTAATTCATTTGTTTTGTCTTTGAGATTTTCTTTTAATGTTATAATGGTTCTAGAAGTTTCTCGTTTAGCATTGTTGAGATTTTCGACAGTAGTGTCATTCGGATTCTGCAACCACTGTAGTTTTGCCTGCTTTCTCGCATTTACTAATTTCACGCACTCATCATCGAACCACGGTTTATTTGGTTTCAGTTCAAGCGGACCTAATTTTTCTTTTGCCGCTACTTTAATATTGTCTTTAATGCATTCCCAGGTTTTATCGATATTCATATCATCCCTAACTTCTTGTTTAGCAGTGTTTTCTAGGATTGCAAATCTATTTGAAATCTCGACTTGGTAAGCATTCCTACTTGGGTAAATCCATTAGAAATGAACCAAATTTAATAAAATTTGTTGCTCGACATTTTTGAATTTCCTAATTTTTTTACCACTTATTTCCCAACTAAAGGTGAGTTCAAAACTATGGTAAAAAAATTTAGGCTCATATTTTTTTTTGGTGGCCATTTTAAGTTTGCTTTGTAACCTTTTTTCGGCCGAAATTACTTTGTGGACTTTTACTATTAAATTACCGTTAAAATTCGTGTGCGTATAATGCAATTTTTGGTCAACTTCGATGCACTATAACTCAGGAACCAGTTGAGTCTCAGTCACCAAATTTTTATCACATCTTTATATCATAAAGAGGTGTTATCTGTATAAATTTCATAATTTTTCACTCTGGCCCTTTTGAGAAATTTTACTTCAAATAATGCTAAAATATGCTTTTGGGCATTTTTGAATAATTGTATAAAAAAAAACAGCAAAGTTCTCAAGCTTCAAACTTCTATAGCAAATATTCCTATAGTAGATCTATACAAGAAAAAAATTAAGGGCGTGTCTTTCTTCCTTCTAATAATTTTGCGGCACTAAAACTCCCGCTTTAAGTCAATTTTCAATTTGTAGTTGTGAAGTTTTTGCTTCACTTTCCTTACTACTTAGGTAGTTTTGTGTTAAAACAAAAGTGTGGAGCATTTCATTCTGATTTTGGTCTTTATTTTGTCTTGTTATCTATAAAATTAACAGAGTTACATACATTTGTGCAAAACAAACTTAAAATGGCCGGCAAAGAAAAAGTATGAGCCTAAAATTTTTTTTACCCTAGTTTTGAACTCACCTTTAGTTGGGAAATAACTGGTAAAAAAATTAGGAAAATAAAAAATGTCGAGCAACTTGGCCTGGTTCATTTCTAATTGATTGACCCACTTTCGTCTTCACCGAGCTTTTTCAGATTGAACCTCTCTATTCCGAAATTTTGCCTAGTTCCTCTTTTTAATGAAAGTTTCTCCCTAACAGCCGCAACTACCAGATAGTGATCCAAATCGCAGTCAGCACTTCTAAAGGTTCAAGCGTCAATTATACTAGACTGCCCCCTTACATCTATTAGCAGATGGTGGATTTGATTATGAGTCTTTCCATCTGGCGAGGTCTATGTTGTAGTATAGAGAAAGTATTGTGATCGTGATAAAAATTCGAAATCGAGATAACACCGGAAAAACATGTTTCACGATACTTGGAAAAAAATAAGTGCTTTTGGAATTACGCCCGTTTGTCTTTCTTTGTACACTCGTAGCGGCTAATGTTTTATCCAACATGTTTATTTTACTACGACACTGATTAAAACGGATGCATATTTTATTTTCAAACTGAAGTCCAACACTATCACTTGAACAAGTAGGTACACATTAAACAAGCATCCTCAATTAGTGGTGAGTCTGGAATCAAACCTCAGTAACTTGGTTTGGATGTGAATCTCGTACTATCATTAATTTTAATTAAAATGGAATGCTTCATTATACACTGGTTTTGAGGCGTAAACCGAGATTTAATAAAAACATGTATCTACCCCTTGCTGTTACAATTGTTAGCGAAGTATTCATCAACCGTACTACACTGCAGACAAAAGAACTCACTTTTTTTAAAACGCTTCGGAGGAAATGGGACGAACTAAAATGTATATTCAGGGAATGCCATATCGGTTAAAAACAATTGATAAATGCAGAATCTCATTCCTCGGGCGTCTACAGTTAATTCAGCCAGGACACTTTTCCCGGAACAATTTGTTGAGAGCGTACTGGTTTTGTACAGAAATGGCAGCTGTGAGGTTTCTATTATTTACTTCTGTATGCACTCCCACGGATATGCCACAACGTCAGCAAATGCGATTCGCAATCCACGTACACAGTGCGAATCTCACTGTGAACAAATTACACGGCGAAGCTTTCTCAGCTGGAGTTTTTTTTTTCTCCTGCTACCAAAGTAAATGACGGGTAATTTGCAGGGCACCTCTACTCTATCTCTATTTAGCATCGATTCGAGAGAACTATAAGCAAATTCAAGATGACGCAGCAACTACATAGGAGTTACAAATACCTTAACATGCGGTAATCCCAAAGTAGTAATATATTTCGTTGCCAACATAGTAGGTTTCCTTTTATTATACAGAAATGTTTAAAACCATGCCGTGTTGTACCTTTGAGCACGATCAATATAATATATTATGCAATGAGCCGATATTTATTAAAACATGCTTAGGCCTATGTTTTTTTTTTATGAAACAAGTAAGGTTCGTTTCAAAATTTTCATACGACTGTATTAATTGCCAATATAGGCAAGTTGCATACCACTGTTTTTGTTCGATCATATTTAAATGTTTCAGTTTTGGGTTTTAGAATATCTCGTAATTGATTAAGCAGACGACTCTCTCCATCAGCTGTTATAGTTCTCGTCTTTTCCGATAGAGAGCAGGCTCCGGGTACCCTTAAGGTTCAATTGATGGAAGGATTAAGTAGCTGTAGCCTAACTGCTACAAAACTAACTCCGTGGCGTTAACATCCCTGAAGGGACAAGGCCTACCACCCATCCGCTGCGTCATTTACCATAGGCAGACGGCAGGATTTGGGGACACGTGGTCAGCATGACGACACCCACGGCCGTTAATGGCGGTTTCCATGACAGGAGCCGCTACTTCTCTATCAAGTAGCTCCTCAATTTGAATCACGAGGCTGAGTGCACCCCTACCTCAGAAAAATCCGAGGAGGTACCGAGGATCGAACCCGGGCCGACGGATCTGTAGTCAGCGACTTTAATCACAAGACCACGCCGGCGGTCTAACTGCTAAAAAAATATGCCTATATGATTTTCATGAATTATTTGTTCATTTTTTATGCTTTTTTATGTTTAATTATTTTACACCATTTACTTAGTTATGTAAGTTATTTCAGTACAGTAAGCCTATTGCATTTGCATAGAGAGACCGTTGATGATGTCAAGGCAGAGTCAGAATAAACGTTGTGAAGTATCTTGAATTGAAATGAAATGCCCCATGGCGATCCATGACCACAGCTCACTTTTACTGATGTCAAAATTATTTAAATCTGTTGGCATAGAGAATTAATATATATACAGATAGGGACTTTTTAAAGTTATGACTCCGATATTCTGTTACGTGAAACTGTTTCTAGAACATTTCAAATAACAATTTATTGTTTTCATAATAACTGTGGGCTGTTAACAGGGATATGGAAGCAGTCATAGTCTAATATTGATTTCTCTGAAAGTATTCCGTGCGTATGTAATGGGTAACATGAGCCAGCACGCTTCAGGCTACTAACGTATGCTTCTTTCTGTACGTGAAAACAACCACCATGTTACTTCCTCTAACGAACGTCAGCTTAATGATCTTTTTTTCCCCCTTCAAATTTGAGTTATTTGTGACTGATGTAATAGTTACAAACGTTTCCTTTGTTACAGGTGAGTGGCTTGTGGTTGTGATGGCAGCACTGAACACCTAATTGTGCATCAGTGCTTTTGAAGACGAGTTAGGGTTGCTATTGATGAAATTTCAGGTACGTGTATTCTATTGTTGGAATTTTAAACCATGATTACAATACTATTTCGTCATGTTTAACTTGATGAAAGTTATTTATTTTCTTTTTCACATTTCATTTGTACTTCTGTCTCTTATGTTTTCAGCCAGAGCTAGGTTAACTTTCAGTTTAGAAATGGGCTGGTCTGAATACAAATGAAAATACTGTGAACGAACTTAACCAATAAGGTAAACAGCCTAACCCCGAAATATTTTACCTCTATATAGAGGGGACATAGACAAGCAACTTTTATTAGAAGATTTTTGCTCTATGGATTCAATTTTTCCTGTTACAGTATAAAATCTCCCAGTGCATGGCCGCCACTGACTTCTAACATTTGAAAATTAAAGATAAAATTGCAAAACAAAGGAACTTCGTTGTTAATACTGTAGTTATGAATGAAAAAAAAACTAATGCAGTGGCGACCAGTCATGTGATTAGTCTAAATTTTGCAGATTATGAAAACTCTAAATGATGTAATAACTGTTGATGAATGAATTCAGGTGTTTATCGATCACTAAGAAGGCATGCAGTCAATTCAATGAAAATTTTAACCCTATTGACTTATGAGCACCAAATTGTAATGACTTTAATGCCCTGTAGCATGCACATTTTACGTCATAGAGCAAAAATCTCCTAATAAAAGTTGCTTGTCTATGTCTCATCTATACACAGGTAAAATATTTCGGTGTTAATCATTAACACCCTATATATGATTGCATTATTACTGAACTGCCCCGAGCTCTACTTTGCTTATTCAGGTTATGTGTGTCATGCACTGTATATATGAATTACATACGTTAAATGGAATTTAATTTATTTTAATTGAAAATTGAGCAAACAGGCATTAGTTCTATTACTATAGCTATTTATACAGTCTTGAATTCATTCTGGAAGCAGGCCTTGTATTAGTTCAGTAACACCTAGAAGTTGAATTAACTTGCGGCTCTTTTATAGGCATGAGTCTCACCACTACTATCACAAAAGGCGAATGGCGTTGATTACACATCTGTGCGGCAGAGGCAATTTCTCCAACTTCGCTGTACTGCGGGTTTTCTAGTCACAAACCGCAGGCGATTTCGTACTTGCACAGAACTGCGCTCGTTTTCGGACCCTATATTGACCGTACTGATTAAAATAAGACAGGTTTGCTCGATATCGTTAATGCATTAGTATAATATTAATTATAATCTCAAGTCCTATGCTGATCGAAATATTCATAAATTAGTTAGGTGGAATTTTCGTAACATCGTCTTTACAGTTTATTCTTATACATAATACGAGATAATTCACAAGAACACATCACAACTCGGAAGATATCCAATACGACATATAACCGAATGCGCGCGAATGTAGGTTGCCGCTGCTAAAGTAATATCAGTTTTTAATATAATGCTACTTACTGTTTCGCTTCCACACCTTCAGCAAAACTTCGTTACCCTAAGAAGTCAGAAACCTTTGTTTCGGATAATTTCTTATGGTAACTAACATTGATTTTATGCGTCATCCCTGTAAAGAATAAAAAATCCGTTGCATTTACCATGATATTACCCAATAAAAATAATACACTGGAATTTCGTATATGTTCCGTGGACAACTCTTGACATCTGGTGAGTTAAGTCTGCACGTAGTCATGCTTGTGATGTTGGCGACATTGTTGTACTTGGTACCAATCTGTACGGCCTGTCTGACTTGGTGGTCAAGGAATTATCGTGTTTAGTGATTTTTTATATTAAAGATACGTTATAATTAGGGCCCGGATTTTTAGGCTTTTATAAATAGCCTTTTATTTTCGTGGAAAAGCACTTTTTAGGTTTTAAGCAAAGGATTTTAGCCGTCTTAATAAAACACTAATATTAACACCGAAAATTTTATTATAATTTTGATACAGTTATTCTAGTTTTTCTTACAAAATAAACAAGTAACTATTCCTTATATCGGCATTCGAAAAATAGCATAAACAATCGAGATATTTACCCTTTAATGATACAGTTATTCTTTTTTTAATAGTATTTTAATGAAAAGTCTGAAGAACGAATATTTTATAGCTCTACGAACGAACACTAAGAAGATGGCAATAATAAAAAAAATTTATAATGTGTCCATGAGAAATGTCAACTTCATTTGAACCGCATATGCATGTTAAGGTATTTTAAGTTTTCTCTTTAGCATCTAGTTTTTCAGCAAAAGTCCTCTTTAGCCCCTTTTAGGCCATTCAGTCTGATCTAGTCCATTTTAGGTTCTATAAGATTCATATATTCGGAAGCAAGGTGCATGAAACGAATAAATACGTTAAAATGTTCTAATTAGGAAGCTGGGGATAAAATAGGTTAAAACCTTCAAATCCGGGTCCTAGATAATACCAAGCTACATAGAAGCTAGAAGGTACGTACAATGATGAAAGTGAATCTGAAAATGATGATACTTGTAAGTACCGTCAGGAAACAATGGTAATTCCGTTATCTTAAATCTCCCTGTGTTGTTTTTGGACAACATGTTATAAAGTAACTGGTTTATAGAAATTCAAAACAATGGTTTTCTATATTATCTTGTAGTAATGTCACAAAACACTTTTTAAAATTAACCGTATTGTTGATGTAGGACCGAAATGATTATTGTTAGAGAATGACAACACTATAATAAAAAAGACCGGTTCAACATGTTTCGTTGAAAGGTGGCGCGAGAAATGTCTAACTATGTCTACTGTTGCATATCAAAATTATTAAGTGCAAGAATGGTACTTTATGAGATTGTATGGGGACGGGAAAATGTCTGTCCGTCTGTCTGTCTGTCTGCCCGTGTCTGTACGCGCCATAACTCAAATAAGCTTTATCGGATTTTCATGAAACTTGGTATATGCATTTATAACGTTCGTGGGAAGAACCCTATTGATATTGAACCAAATCAGTTCACCGGTACCTGAGTAATTCCAAATTTAGTACCTATATCAATAGTATTATACTAGAAAGGCGCCATAACTCATACGCTTTATCGGATTTTCATGGAACTTGGTATATGCATTTATGACGCCCACGAGAAGTAACCTGTTGAATTTGGACCTAATCGGTTAACTGGTACCGGAGTAAATTCCAATTTAGTGTCTATTTTAAAGACGCGGTAACTCAAATACACTTTATCGGATTTTCATGAAACTTGGTAGGCTATACGCATTTATAATGTCCATGGAAAGACGTTCATTGATATTGGATAAAATCGGTTGACCGAGATTGGAGTAATGCCAAATTTAGTGCCTATTTTATGGTAATATATTATAAAGAATTTAACAATTGTAAATCTGTTATCCTAACAACATATCGTTTTACGGCTTTGAAATTTGCAATAGTTAGCCATAACACATTTATTATCAGACTAGTCAGATGTTTATTTCGTTCATCAAGTTGAATACTGTTATATACAGAAGATATAAACTCTGAAATAATTAGGCCTACATACATTAAATGGAGTTCTTCGCCAATGTATTTTGTGAAATATTGACATATTTTAAGAATGTCTTTAAGAATGTTTGAATTAAGGTTAAGTAACAAACTCTAGACCTTTGTTTTACCGTAAGTCCTGCTTAATGAATCGATCTGCAGCTTAACTCGGAAATCGATAATAAAAATAACTTCTTCTCTGCATATCATAATTGCAATTAACTTTTTACTGATTAAACAAAAGCATTCTGGCACTTTGTTACATCAGTTTAACCGATTTTATTAATACTGTTCTTGTTTGTGGTTATAACATTTTATATCATTTTCGTCATCATCAATATAAACGGAAAAGTTTAGATTTTTCAACGTAAACTGACCTCCAGCACTAACAGACTATTGATTAGAGCAGCTCTATAAGCATGTTGGATTTCGCAGAATGACTGTTTGTTTAATTCATAGGACCGGTAGTTTTTGTAATGCTGTAGTTTCGTTGTTTGAAGAGGAGATAGATCATTTCTTTCTTTATTTACATTCTGCTGTTACATAACTGCCTATGACTTCTCTTTTCACTTGGCTACGATAAAGCCATTAAGGATAAGTTGTCTTTTCGAAATACATTGAATTGTTCAGACAGAACAAATGCGACCCTTGTCAATAATAATAATAATAATAATAATAGTAATAATAATAATAATAATAATATCACAGATAATGGGAGAAGCACAGGTTTCCAAAATCTAGGAGATAGCCCTGCTCGGAACTGCTCACATTTTGAGGAAGGTAATTATAAGGACCATACCCGTGAAGAATCTGCTCCTGAGGGGGCTGGAGGAAACCTGGAGCAGAATCTTAAATCCAGCTCAACGCTCTGAATCTAAAAAAAATGAAAATAATAGTCGTAATAATAATATCAGGTAAACAGATTAACAAAGTGACAGATGGAGTTAATAGGCCATATTTCAGGAACTATTGAGTTATAGACTACGGTTTCTTAAAAAGTTTGATAAGCATACGTAAAGGAATAAATGAGATAGCTAGATAATAAATCGAATGAATTTGCAACAAATTATTTGCGTCAACAATATGATATTCCTTTATTTTTGTCAAAACATCTTGAGCCGTACGAATACGCAGTAAAAGTTTTGAAGTTTATTATTGAGGGAAAAATTAGGAATTTGAACTTTTTGGAATTTTCCCATCGATTATAGGCTAAAAGCTATAAACTAGCCAAATTTCAAGTTTCAAGATAATCTGGAAGTGAGAAAACATCAATATTAACAAGTGGATGATCTAGAATGTAGTACAATTGAATGACGTTACGGATATCCAGGCAGTTTTTACATACTTATGGGGCAACTAGAAACACCAAATTTTACACGTTTATGGCTGTTAAAAAAAAACTAAACTTCGTGGCGCTACAGCCCTGGAGGGACTTGGCCTACCACCCGACCGCTGCGTCATCTCCCGTAGGCAGATGGCAGGATTGGGGGGCATGTGGTCAGCATGCTGGTTTTCTTGACCGGAGCCGCTACTTTTCTATCTTAGCTCCTCAATTTTGAATCACGAGGCTGAGTGCACCCCTACCACACCTCCCTACCTCAGAAAAATCCGAGGAGGTACCGGGAATCGAACCCGGGCCGACGGATCTGTAGTCAGCGACGCTAACCGCAAGACCACGCCGGCGGACAAATTTTTACGATTCTATCTGTCCTATTTAGCTACTTAGAATCAAATCTAAGGTATAACCGATGGAGATAGGACAAAAAGTCATAGGACCAAATCCGTTACTGCTAGTGCAATCGTTAGTGCTAGGTTTTTTTCTGATGCGACCTACCTTTACCTATTATAATCTTCCAAAGATGGTCTGCACCATAAAGTTGCGTCCGCCATTTTTATTGTTTACGGGAATAAAACAATTATAAATAGGAACTTTCTGGAATATTTCCATCGGGAATAGGTTCTAAGCTATAAGTGTGAACATTTATAGTTTCTGGCTCATCTGGAAGTGGGCAAACAATTATTATGTCAATGAGTGAGCTAGTCATGCCGCTTTTTGGTAAGGTGATGAATAGCTATTTTTAAATTGTTAATGGGCGTTACTCCGATACCTGTCAACCGATTTGGTCCAATATCAAAAGCGGTCGTCCTATGGACGTTATAAGTGTGTATACAACGTTTCATGAAAATCTGATAAAATGTATTTGAGTTATCGTGCGTACAGGAACACGGACAGACGGACAGACAGACGAACAAACATGTTTCCCGTCTACGGTGTAGTCTTAGAAAGTGCCATTCTGGCACTTAATAATGATAATAATAGCCTAATAATAATAATAATAATAATAATAATAATAATAATAATAATAATAATAATAATAATAATAAAATTACTCTTCGCTGGAAAACCTAATTATTTATACAGTTAATTTTATTACTTCATCTACCTGTACCACAGGTCCTATAGATAGAGGAAGTAGTGTTCGATCCCCAAATTCGAAGTTGAAGTTTTTGACATAAATGCACGTTTTGGGGTCGCCTGAAAAAAAAAAAAAATTTTCAGATACGTGTTTATGTGTGTGTCTCCGTATATGTTTATGTTAACAGCCTAGTTCCAGAAAGAAAAATCGTATGAAACAAAATTTTGTATTTGGGTAGGTACCTTTTGGGGATGTGACACGAAGAGTGGCGACGATTTTATATTATTTTTACCGCCACATTACACGAAGAAAATTTCGTTTTTCGATATTTTCTCGAAAACAGTCTTAACGATTTTGTTTAAATTTTACACATAAGGTGCTTATACTAAGATCTAAAACTTTTATTTGAAACAATAAAAAATCCATGAAGGATAGTTACAAGCCACCCACTCTTTGTAGAAACTCATTCTTGCCTGGTGAAGAATAAAGCTTTGCTTCAGGTTGAATACGAATACAATCGAATACGTGCTCTTTGCAATATTGGACTCTTATTCTATATTAGAATGTGAAGTGAGGAAGGTGTAGAGTCCATGCGTAGGGTAAAGAAAATTACGTGAATGCATTAGTCAGGTTTTATTTGGGTTATATGTCTTCCGGGGATGCGATGTGATATCTTAACGATATTCTCTTAATTTTTTGCAATTAATTTACATTATATATTTAACTAAGAGGCAAAACCTTTATTTGGGGGAGGATTTAAGTGTTTCACATAGTAGATTTGTTTCATTTTCGAGATGAAGTGCAGAAATTTGTGAAAAGTTTATACAAAATTCTCAGCTATTAATTCGAAATTTCAGAGTTTCAGTTCTCTCTCGGGAAAGCATGCGAATCTATACACACTCTATTAATATGTTTGTGTGCATGGATTTCTATGATTTTATTTTCAAATAGGTCGATGTAAAAGCATGTATTGCATAACACTTTTTTTTACTTTACTTGTCCTATTTGTGTGTAATTAAGATGGTGTTATCGAGAATTTAATATAATCTTCAAATGTTGGAGATTTACATAGACAAAATTGCTGTATTTGAAACATTGCAGACAATATATTTGTGTTTAATATTTTTTGTCTCCTTTTTATAAATTTGTCTTTTCTTTTTCTAGCTCTGTTTTACATTTTTCACCTTTTTTATAAGTGTGTCATTCTTTCTCATTTTGTTTTTTGTTTCTCCTCTTTCTCCACTCTCATGTTCTGAAACTACACCCGAGCACGAGCAGTTTGCTCATTCGGGTGTATTTCTAAATAAATATTTGGTTATTTGTACTTTAATTTTGAAATTTGTTAATGTTTTTTGTTTATTTGTGTATTTTTGTATTTGTATTTGTATTTGTACATAAGTTTGTAATTTAAATAATAGACTAACGCAACATTGAAGACTAAATTAACAGAGTAGAAGGGTATAATTGCACATATTTTGACAGCTTATTCGTTCGGTATAGGGAAAAGAACAACGATATTATTCCAATACAATATTATTTGGTCTCAAGTGCTTACTTTTGCCAGAAAAAGTCCCTAAATTCTAACTGTGCTTGACTCGATAAGCATTAGCCTATCTCTAATGTTCTAGCTTTCGCACATTTACAGAGGATATAATAAAATAATTTTCCCTTTTTTCCCTTTGCAGGGTTTCAATAAATTAAATACAAAGGTTACGATGTGAACCACAAATTCGGTGCAGTTTGACAATATCTAGGCAAGGGTCGTCCGTTTGTGGTTATACAGTCGAATGGAACCAATATGAATTAGGCTCATCCAGGAGCTGGTCTAAACATTTGTTGTGATAAACGCCCTCCAGTCACTCAAATGAAATGTTTCTGAACTCCGCCCCTTTCACTGCTCACCTAGGCCTGAGCTTTGTTCATAGGCTATAATGTACGACGTACGTACTTGAACTGAAGCCGATAAAGAATACTTTCTTTCCCAGGGCTGGTGTGGAACACTAAATGATAAGGAGATTCAATGCCAACTCTAATTAAAGAAATACTTACAATAGAAGAAACCACAAGCATCGGAACGTTTCCGTGCACTCGACTGAACATGTTTTGTATGAGATCAGTGCTTCTGCATCGGGCAATAGACTGTAATTCTGCGGGACTCTAGTCGAATAGTCTCTTAAACAATGTACTTAATCACAAGCAGAAAAATAGGCTATGTTAATTTTTTTATTGTTTACTGGCTCCTTGAATCTGTATAATTATAACCTTGCCCTTAAACTTCGGATACAAAAGAGATCGAATCTCAGTCTCCAGAAAGAAAAGCAAGATCTCTACAACTGAGCTATGGAAAAGGTGCCATTGAGTAGGGATGGTAGATTTTAGCAACTAAAAGTAAAGAATTTGCATTTTGAAAATAAAATTTAGTATTTCATAGCAAATTTAACGTTAAAATTTAGCATTTTATAGCGATTTGGGATAGAAAAATTTTATTTCTGGTAAATTAATTTTTATAAATTCAGTGCTTTATCAAGTGAATTTTATCGATTTTCCAGTTAACAATAATTTCAAACATATAATTAGGCATACAGCGACATAAACATTTAATGAAATTGTGAACACTAAAATAAACATAAAAATACATGCACTGCAAATAGGTATTTGCCTATTTAAAATTAGTATTCAGCACACACATTAAAAATTTAACAAGTCTCCTTTAACCTGTTTCGGCTATTTATGACAATTAAATTAAATTGTATTTCCTGAAAAAAAAGTTCAACATCCACGATATTGGTAGGTGACGAGATTATCTGAATAGCTACATTGGCAAAGAGTAGAAATTTTCTTTACATTGTTAACAAAATTTGCAGGTAGTCAACCTATGAATAATTGTCTCTTGTACTGGTTATAAGATGTTTGTGAAATTAATAACAACCCCATAAGAAACAGTCTGGGTCTATATGATTAAATAATGAAATTCTTCTCTTCGTATCGAACGCTTTCTTAGGATTCATGGTACTCATCTGACCAGCCACTGTTGTATTAAAGAGCTCATTAACAGCTTCGAAAAGTTGATTTGTTTCATTTCCTTTCGTATTATTGGCATAAATGGCCCTTACTATGTAATTTCGCAGAAATACGTACATTTCACATTTTATACTAATTTCGCATTTTATCGCGGATTGAAAACACAATAATACGCTTTATATGCTTCAAAACAAAAATATTATTTTGACAGCATTTGGGGATATATAGAATTTATCACGATTGCGAAAATATACCATCCCTAGTGATGGACAAATGTATCGTTGCTATAGACCAGGCGTCATCAACTGGCCGTGGCTCTTGTTATGTGCAAGATCACGATTGTTGTATAGCGCTGTTTGTGCACGACCCCGTAACCAGTACACAGTGGCGGACCAAACATGTCAGAAGAAGGGATTGTCGTTAGGTCACCAACACCATTGAATTTATTATGGCAAATAATTTTTGTTTAGTGAGAAGTGGACAAGGCCCACGTGTTTTATATGTTGCAAAGCTCTGAACAACGGAAGGCATTTCAACATCCAACTGAGTTATTATTCCCATCATTCAAATGATTAAGACAAAAATTGAAAGAACAAGAACAACTACTCTCACCCTATACAACTCTACTCTATACTACACAATAGTTATTACCTTTGGTTGCTTTGTAATTCGTAATCTTAAATTAAGGGTAATAAGCTTATAGACAGTTACTAATGTTTCCTGAACAAAAATCTGATATGAAACATAGGCCTATAACTCACTTTGGCTGAATAAAATTTTTGTCTTTAATGTAGTGTATTATGTATGACGTTCTCTTCACGTAACGTGTAAAAATGAAGAGAACATTACCACATGGTATCGCATCCCCGAAGAATACACAACCCAAAGAAAATGTAATTTGTTAACTTTCTTTACCCTAAGCAAGGACAATACTCCTTTCTAATATCACATTCTGTTATATAATAGGAGTCCGTCTTGCAAAGAGCGCGTTTTCACTTGTTTCAACCCGTTGCAAGACTCATTGTTCACCAGACAAGACTGAGTTTCTACAAATAGTGGGTTGTTTATAACTACCCTTCAGAGAATTTGTGCGAAAAATGTTTTACATAAAAGTTTTAGCTCTTAATATAAGTATCTCATGTACAAAATTTAAACAAAACCGTTAAAGCAGTTTTCGAGAAAGTCGTGAAAAACGAAATTTTCTTAATGCAAAGTGGCTTTAAAAGTAAGATAATGTCGTCTCTAGTCATCGTGTCACATGCCCAAAAGATACATAACTCACATATAACCTTTTCTTTTCATACGGTTTTTCATTCTGGATCTAGGTTGTTTACAGACACACAAACTGTACGGACACACAAACAGGCTTGTTTCTGAAAATAGTATTTTTTAAATTTAGGGAACCTCATAACTTTTATTTATAGGCCTATTAGAATTCAACTTCAAAATTCGGGATTGAACACGGTACTTCCTATATCTTACAATACCTATGGTACGGGCAGAGGAAGTAAAAACATGCTTTAACAGTCTGAAAGAAAACAACACTCTTACTCTTATATATTTTTGGACAATAATAATTATTACTTGTCGTGTATTAATTTTTCTTAGATTTACATGTTTGCATTTAATATTTTAATTTAAGATTGTTAAAAAGGAAACACATTAAATTTAAGATAGAATAAACTATTTGATTGCATAATTTCTGGCATAAGGAACAAAATGGCTTGATGAACTCAGTGAATTACGTGACTGCTGTCAACATTTTTAGTGACTCTGTTTGGTTAGCGATTTGCCAGAGGAAATTATTGATCACGTGTTTTAAATTATGTAAGTATTAGGGTGAATTACATATATTATAAACGAAGTACATGGAATTGTGCATGATCGATAGTCTATGAGAGTTTTTTTTTTATTTATTTATTAAATTATTACTGGCATGCTCCATTCCTTAGAATACTACATGCCTTTAACTTCAATATACACAATTTGCAAATATACTGTATAACTTACTTATAGTATGTTCAGTGAGAATGTTCTAAACATCTGCAATACTTAATTCTAATACAACATGTAAGGTTATTTAGTACGGTAATTTGAAATTTATGCTTTAGTTACTCTATATCTGTGAAGTTTATGGATTTTATGAAATTAACAAAGTTCTTTAAATGAGTTTTCATAAGTTCCTCTTTGGTTACGGGCCACACGCATCCTCTACTTTGTATTTTCCTGATCATGTCATTTCTTTGTTGGTTTACAATTTTACATCGGAATATTATGTGATCTACCGTTTGATCCTCTTCTTGGCACTTGCATAATGGACTATCCAGTAAAGCAAATCTGTGGC
This sequence comes from Ectobius pallidus, assembly GCA_964059195.1. Taxonomy (NCBI): domain Eukaryota; kingdom Metazoa; phylum Arthropoda; class Insecta; order Blattodea; family Ectobiidae; genus Ectobius; species Ectobius pallidus. The sequence continues at coordinate 24,636,267 of CAXKWD010000008.1, forward strand.
GATATGATCTAAGGTTGCCATGTCCTGTGATCATTGTAGTCTATGAGAGTATAATTATATGGAATACGGAATATGCTTGAATGACTGTGTCTCCACTGAGCCGGTTTCACTTCCCCTCCCTCCCCCTCCAAGCTTCAGCACACTGACTGCTCGGTGGGGAAGTTTGTGCAGTGTGCAGCACAAGCCAGCACGATCGTGCTTTGGGTTGACGACGACTACTATAGACCTAGATTGGCTTTAACCTCGATATTTTCTTTCCTAATGAAATGCGTTGATAGGCACATTCACGCTACAGAATATATATATTTCCGTGTCAAACTCTTGAGTTATTTTAGTTCGTAGAATAGTTAAAAAAACAGCGGAAAGTTTTTAGTAGTACATTGTGCAACAAGCCTTTAATGACATTTATCAATATACGAGTATATTTCATACGAGTATCTTACCATTATTGGCAAGCTGCATATGACTGTTTTTGTCCGATTATACCTAGGTAATTAGTCTAAAAATTTAAATTCTGAGATTCTAAATTCACTCAAACAAACGGCCACGACCACACAATGCTTTCACATCCACTGGTTGTCGTAGTTCTTGTCTTCTACGACAGATGAAAGCTTATGGCATCGTTCAAGTCGTTTTCTTGAAACCAACGGATTTTGAAAACACGAAATGAATTCATTTCAGTATAATATTAAAATTAACACGTACAGAGTTGTTTTATTTTTAATACAAGCTATTTATTACGCAGTTTTCAGCTGCTACGCTGAAGGTCTCAAGATCGTTCCGTGTACAATAATAGTCCATGCTTCGCCGATATCATAACGAAAATCTGTATTGTTATGGATATAATTACGATACCGTTATGTCACATATAATTCGCTTATTATAGTATGGTCGAACAAATGAAACTGCGTTAATAAAGAATCTGCATTTAAAATTCATTCTGTTCCTTGTTGTAAAAATTTGTTCGTTTTACGAAAACGGCAAGAACAAGCTTTCGACTTGACCGTACGCTATCAGCTGCTATCTATCGCAAGAACTAAGAGATCTTGTTACAGCTGATTGCCGTAGTCAGCTGATTTATTATTTTTTACGAATCTAAAATCTCAAAACCTGAAACGTTTAATTATGGTCGAAACGAAAATACCCCTATTCAACTTGTCTATGTTGGTAATCAAGATACCCGTATGAAAATTATGAAACTCGCTTTCCTCGTTTTTATACATACTCGCATCTTGATAATACCATGTATGGGATCGTTTCATAATGTAGGCCTACTATTTTACTGTGGCAAAAGGATATAATATTTCCTGGAAGTAATAGCTTGTAATTATAGCTTCAAGCTGAATGCCCATTTGGTGTGCAATGCCTTATCTTCCTTGATTATATTTTTTTCCAAAAGACATTCGCTAACATTATTACATTGTTCAGCGTAACAAGATCTTATTTCAAAGCATGTAAATAATTGCTCATTTCTGATTTTGCCTTTTATGATTTCAGCTTTCTGTCTTCTATTGCCTCACTGCATTCCATTAAAATTCTTTCTATATTTCGTATAAATTATTGTCTTAATTTTTACCTTTATTTCGTCTCTTCTTTACTTACTCCTTAGTTTCTTTCTTTCTTTCTTTCTCAGTGTCTAAGCTCTTAAATGTATTTATTTTCTTTGTATCCATCTCTTTCCATCTGTCTCTTTCGTTCGGTCTGTCATTCAAATTTATTTGTACTGTAGTGGCCTCACTCCGGGCACTGGTCTTACCCAGCCTGCGTCGGATCACACCGTCATCCTAACGTCCTTCTCCCGTTGCCGCTGATTCATCAATCCTTGTAGGATGGTCCCCCCTTGGAATTTATGCACTTAGGTATACGGATGACATGTCTTGGTTACTGTGAAATGACTACGCCATTTTCTCACTATTCTACTCCCATTTTACTTTCTCGCTTATACGGAGTATAGAGAAAGTATTGTGATCGTGACAAAAAATCGAAGTTGAGTTAACACCGGGAGAGCACGTTTCATGAAGCCTAGAAACCGAAAAAAGTATTTTTGGAATGACGTCTGTCCGTCTGTCCGTCTGTCCGTCTGTCCGTCTGTCCGTCTGTCCGTGGACAAGCACAGCGGGTAAACGGCTCGTTGTATTTACTTCATTTTTTGAATTAAGAACTTTTTCGAAATTTTGTCGAACCGCCCAGAAATTTAGTTTTACAACTGAAATATTAAGGGGACTTTTCATGAAAACTTTTTTAAAAAAATTGTTTTTTGAAAAAATGGCTCTAACGATTTTAATAAAAATTTAGAATTGTAAAGTCTTATCTGTGACTAATAAAATGGCTATATCCGTATTTCCGCAAAAATGACTTAAGGGGCACTTTACTCGTATCCATTTTCAGTTTTTCTAGATTATATCCATTACAGTAAGTGATACATGAAAACCTACCACAGTAAAGTTGTAGAGAAAATTAAAATGGACATTTTTTGTTTAAAACATTTCTTTATACAATTAATAGATATCAAGATAAAAACGAAATAAGTACAGCTTAAATGCGAATTTCAGAACATACATATCAATTAAAATATGAATGGCATTTTGTTGCCACTAGCAACAAGAAAACTATAGGCCTAATGTACTTATTGTTGTGAAATGCAATCAGTTTAGCTCAGTCGCATTGAACACACTAAACCAATTACAGCGATGTGGTAGGCCTATGGGCTAACAGGGAAGAGGTCCTGAGTTCAAATCAAACCTCGTGGCCGCCCAAATTGACTTGGGTTTTTCATGGTTACCTCGCAAAAGCAAACGCCGGGTTTATAGGACTTGCTTATTTTCCATAACTCATCGCCGCTACGTCACTGGATATTATAATCGTTTAAACTGAATGCCACATACGAAGACATCACTAAACAATAGAAACAGATGACGCGAATGAGTTGTTACAATAGACTAATAGTTCACGCAAACATACTAAACACATTACATGACCTACAATGCAGTTAAAGCGTGCAATATAACCTAAGTAGTAGTAGTAGCAGTAGGACCGCCGGCGTGGTCTTGTGGTTAGCGTCAGATCCGTCGGTCCGGGTTCGATCCCCGGTACATCCTTGGATTTTTCTGAGGTTGAGGGGTCTGGTAGGGGTACACTTCCTCGTGATTCAAATTGAGGAGCTACTTGATAGAGAAGTAGCGGCTCCGGTCATGGAAACCACCATTAACGGTCGTGGGGGTCGGCATGCTGACCACATGCCCCAACCCTGCCATCTGCCTGTGGTAGATGACACACCGGTCGGTTGGTAGACCAAATCCCTAAAGGAATGTAGTGCCACGGAGTTTAGTTTTAGTTTTAGTATAGCGAAATTCAAATATAAGTCGCCCCTTAAGCTCCGTCCATTCGATATTCACATTTGCATTTACTGTGTGATGTATTTTGTTTCTGAGCGAAGCAGAGTGACCAACTGTCCTTGTATTGGTGGGTGGGTTGGGTGGTGCCGATTTATCCCAAGGTGCGACTTATATTTTAATTTTCCCCTTAGTAATACTAGTAGTACTAATAATATGCAGTTTTACTGTCATTCATTATTATTATTATTATTTCACGGTAAAAGCATTAAACATGAAGATCGACTCTGATGGTTTCCGTTCTAGATACTTCTTAGTTTTATGAAAATGTAATAAATAAAATTTAATTGTCTCTTTAATTTAATTTTTTCTGTGCTAGCCTTTAACACGTATATGCGAGAAAGTTTGTGCAACGTATTTTTGCACCATTTATTTATTGTTCACACCCAATTACTATGGTGCAATGCTCACATTCTTCTATATTTCACGCACTGCGCCTTCTGGCCAACTTTACTATATGATTTAATATATATATATATGCCTATGAGAGTTCATTTTCCGCCTCGAGCACTAGTATTGTGGATAAGTATGAGTGTTGAAAAGGAAGCACTACGTAGTACAGTATTTGTCATCTGATGTTTAATTGTTGAGCAATTATACAAGCACATGTACAAAAACTTCGTAAGATGGACCATAGATAAGTTTACATTTGATTGGAATAGCGATTAGCTATATGAGTCATGGTTAATACATGATGGATATATAATATCATTTGTTTGAATGGAAAGGATATCAATATTTTAATAAAGTCCTTAGATTGTTGTGTGGAATTACCTTAATGGCGAACCATATTCATGTAGCTTGAATAATTGTGGTCACATTAGTACAAGAATAAAAAAAAATTAAAAGTTAAAACATCATACTTAAAACCATATATACAAAGTCGTTGGAGAAATCCAACTTTAAAGTAGTAGAAGATAGGTCACATACAGTATATATACAATTTGATCTTCTATTATCATACAATATTGATATAAAAAGTTTTTATGTTTCAAAATTGGATTTAAAAAACACTTTTGATGTCTCTTGCCATGACTATCAGTGGTAATCCCAGCGCCCGAGCATCTGGTAAAAAACCTATAAATCAGCGTTTCTCATGTTTAGCGGTTGCTCCCCAGACACATACTGTACTTTTTTTAGTACATTGAACTCAGGGCTACCACTCGGGGCCCATTACGCGTATCTTAAAATATCTTCACTTGTACTTTTAGCCTTTCTTTCTTTCTTTCTTTCTATATTTCTTGTTTTATTTATCCCTAAGGAGAGCATTCAGGGGCAGGAGATATTCCCATTCTGTGTAGATGGGAAGCAATATAGTCGTGGTTGGTGGTGGTCTAAAAGCAGAAACTCCTACGGCTCAAATTTTTTTCGATTAAATTGCAGGTGTTGACAGTGTCTGGAAAATGAGATTCTCTTTAATTTATAGTGCCAAAATTGTCTAAAATGAGGATTAACGCCTATTTGTTTTTCCTTTTTTGCTTACAAGTTACTAAAATTGTAGGAGTTTCAAGACTTTACAGACTGGTATTTAGTCATTCTGACTTCTTTGTATTGTGACAGGGGCGTATTAAGAGGCCGCCCCCGAAACGTTAAGTCTTGCACGTAAGGACATTTTAATTTCTCAGATAGCGGATAGTTAATTGCGCATCCTGACTCATGTAATGCAAAAGGCGAGTCGTCAAATAGAATTGCCATTTGTGCTTCGTCTAAGTATGTACAAAAGTCAGCCTATAAGATAGATTATAGCGACAAAGCTTAGGCTTACATGTTTTTAATAGCAATGTTAGTGCTTTGTATTTAAGTATTAAGTATTAAGTATTTTATCTATAATATGTATTTGTGTTATGTAATTGTAATGTAGCTTTTCGACTGGTAGAGCGGAAGAGAAGGCCAAATGGCCTTAGCTCCGCCAGGATAAATAAAAAAGAATATAAAATAAGCGAGCAGTGCTTGAAATGGAGCTTGATAAATTTTCCAGTATGGGGTAAGCAAGAAACTTAATTTTGTTCTTTGACTTAATAGTTTTAATGCCTTTACCTTAATTAGATTAAGGTATGACGGTGACGTACACATAAATAAACAAACATGCTTACTGTGCTTGAGTAATGTGCTTGCTTACTGTGCTATTATAAAGGGTGAAGATTCAATATAACTGTGTGTGAAAGTAGTATAGACTTATAACAGCCCCTCCATAAAAAAAGTCTTGGATACCGTTTTATTACTACTACTATCATTACCAGTATTAGCTGGTGCAATTACAATACTATTAACAGACCGAAATCTTAATACATCTTTTTTTGATCCCGTAGGAGGCGGTGGTCATATCCTATATCAACACTTATTCTGATTCTTTGGACATCGCGAAGTTTATATTTTAATTCTCCCAGGATTCGGAATAATTTCTCATATTATTTGTCATGAAAGTGGAATAAAAGAAGCATTTGGAAACTTAGGAATAATTTTCGCTATACTAGCAATTGAATTACTCGGATTTGTCGTATGAGCTCATCATCTGGTTACTTTCAAAATATGCTTATTAATTCTTATTATGCCTGTTTTTTAACATGTAGTATCTATAGGCTGTACACAACCCCATAATCTGCGTGAGGTTCCTAAAACTCAAGGTTTTGGTGTCTAACATTTCAAGTTCTGCTTCTATCAAATTTAAAGGCAACTTTGCATGGGAAGTGAACATTTTCTTAATTGCACTAAAACACTACAGACAACATCCGCATCAGAACAGAGCAACGCCTTGTGTTAAGTAAAGTGAAGTGTTGCGTTGCGGTTACATGAACTTCCAGTAAATTGCCTGTTGCATGTTTAAACCTGAATTTCTCTCCCACGGAGATTAATTTAAAACAAAACATAGTGGGTTGTACGGAAGCAGAAACATTATGTATTCCTGAATGGTAATGAGGAGAAGAAAACTCAAAGTGGGATGCACCAGCAAGTATAAAATTCAAAATTGTACTAAATTAATTTGACTGGGAACATTAATTATGGCTTGTATTGTTAAATTTATATAACAACTTAAGAGAATTGCAAACTTCTAAATGTTATATCGAAAATATGTACATGGTCCCTTCCTTATTTCCTATTATTCTTTCTCTTAGTTGCACCTCTTCTGTTATTGGGAAGTTTATGCGAGCCACGCCGACCAGGCTTTACAGGACAGGCTTTGTTGGGAGAGCGATTACCTTTGGATCAGAGACATAATTTTTGACGAGATAAGAACATGGAGGGCCTCCCAGATGGGTGATCAGCCTAATGTTAAGGCCATCTCCGATATATTTCGAACACATAGGACGAGACACACACTCATGCCGACACACTCTTGCCGACACACTCTTGCCGAACAAGAGGAGTGGATGGGATGAAGATAATAACGACGGATTCGGGGACCACAAGGGCCTAAAGTTACTCGACATTCGTCCCACAGATGAGGAAAACCCCCAGAAAATACCACACCTAGGTAACATGTCCCTATAGGGAATTGGACCATGGCTGCGTGAGGTGGTAAAGGAAATAATCATTTAGGGCAGTGGGTTTAGTGACCACATTTTTAGCGTCGATTGGTGGAGGTAAATACCATGAGATGATTCCTCATTTTCCAAAATCCATTTACGTGACAGTTATCCCCTAGTTATATTTATTTATTTTTCGATTTATTTATCACCACATCCAGTATTCCAAATCAAATTCCCGGATATTGTTTATTATTCCACCCATACACTTCCATAAAGTATGCAAGCATAATAAAGAATTGAATTTTCTTTTTACAAAAATGCAATGTAAAGCTCACACGAAAAAGCTTTGATAGGCCTAGAATAATGATTTACTCTGATTTACGTTTCAACTTCATTTACGCGCGCGCGCGCGCGCACTCTCTCTCTCTCTCTCTCTCTCTCACACACACACACACACACACACACACACACACACACACAGAGGCACACAGAGGCATCTTCATATGCACGCATTACATCAACGCCAAACACTACAGGGATATCAGTACTAACACATAACAACACACGAAATTAAGATAAATGAATATTATTGTATATATTTATTTATATATATAATTTAATTTATTTGTATATAGGCTGTATTTTACAAGGATTCCAAATAGATCTAATTATTCTGTTTTTTATGTTCTGGGGTAGGCCTACATCGTTGATTCGAGTTTGTATAGGCCTGCATTAATAAAGAAACCAGTTATGTGTTCTATGAGAGGCTTTTACTTAGACTTCGCTTAACATGACTGCCCTTCGTTACTCCAACAATATGAGAGATTACATAGCAATGACCAAATATTGATCGTAGTTAAATCATCATTAAACTCTGAATATCTCCTGCAGCAGCCACAATATGGTCAAATAAACTATGGAAGAGGATAGGCCAGTCTCGGCATGCCCAAGAAGATAATGTTTTGAAAATTCCATTCATTTTCATGCTGAACATCTTTATAGATTCGCAATGCTTTAGCACACTCAGAAGATGAAAGTTGCTTTTGTACTTAACCTTTGACACACTAATATCCAGACGAAAGATCAAAGTAATGTTGTACAATATCAGCAACGTTTGACATTAAAATTGTGTTAAACTGAAATAAATATTTTTGATATGAATGCGCATTAAAAAATCAATTTTAAATTCTTGAGAGTCCATTTCTCACGCAATTTATAAACCCGTGCCAGACTGCAAAGAGAAACCAGTTAGCACATTATTAAGTTTATTTCTTGTACATCTATTTTTACATGAAATTTAAATGTTTCTTTACTTTCCTTTTCCGCTATTTCATTACCTGTATAATACATTATAAATTTAAAGATTAATCTCTCATTCTGAACTGCATTCTTTAGGGTTGGTTGTATATATGCTATTATTTTCTTACAGAATATATAGGCCTAGCTGTTGCTTGAGTTGGTTACATTGCTTTTTTACGCCCGATAAGTTATGAAGATGTGATCCTTTCTCCTTTTACATTAAGCTAGAGCTCGTGAAACAATTTGTGAAAGCTTTGAATGTAAATGGGAGAGGATTTGTTTATCTTGCCGAAACGTTTCTTCGTGATGCTGCTAAGATAAAGAGGGATGTTTGTTTGTCTCTGAATATAACTGATGTGAGACCCAATTTTTGAAAAGTCTATAATAAAAAGAAAAAATGTGGGAGTTTTCTTCGATAATGTGTAGAAGAAATATCGAGTATTTTTCGTTCTTTAGGGTGCAGCATGTTACTTACTGTTAATTTCTTATGCTTATACCCTTAGCAAACAAGGATGGCGTGTGGGGCCAGGTAGGTTCCTTCACCCTCAAGCATCCTCACATTTACAAGCGCAGGGGATTAGGACCAACCGCAATTTCCGCCCCATGAGTCACCTAGACTACTTCAATCAGTCAATCTTTGATTTTTTAAATACGTCATTTTATCTTAAAATGTTTGTTATATATTAATTCTACACATAATTACAAGAAAAATGGCACCAAACAGTGTATAATTTACTTTAATAGGAACTTAGGACTTGAAAGCAGTTTTCTCGTAACTTTTAATTATGTATTTGTTAGAAATGTACCTAACCATAGGTTGGCCCTAATTCTTTAGAAAAATTTAAGAAAAAAAAGTCTTTACAGGCACGAATAGCAGAAGAGTACTAAAATAGGCAGTAAGAGCCAAACAGAAATTTTCATTCACTGTAAAACTACGCTCTCTCATTCGACCCAATATATGATTTTTTGGGGGTGGCAAGAAAAAATAGGCATTTACTTGACCATTCAAGCTCTGATATTAAGTACCATTCCAATCACTCTGTTAACGAGAAATGGAATAGAAATAAGTTTTCAGAAACGAATAAGGCATTATCTCGGGGCCCTTAAAGCCATCCTCGTCAGTCCCTGACTGCTGTGGAAAATACACAAAATTTTGTATTTTGTATTTTGTAATTACAAGAATAAAAGGACCGGCGTCTCCCGGGTTTTGTAATTTTTAATTTGAAATTAACTTATGGAGGACATTCGATTTTCAAAATTTATGTCCAAATGTAGGTAGCTAGAGTTTGAAGCGAAGGTGAACGACCTATCATACTCAAAATTGGCCAATTTCCTCACAAAATGAGGGGTAGCTCATAAAGGACTTAGAATTTTGCAACCCATTGCTTCTGAAAATAAAATTTTAACATAACATTTTACTGCCTATACGGGATATATTTCCAAATTCCATGTTGCCATACAACCATTTCGGGGGTAAAATAAAAATAAAATCAATGTCACTTTCACACATTCTTCTCCAAAAATCTGATCATAGTAAATTACTGCGCACATACTACTGAAATGTTCCATCTTATTTTGTCTCTCTTTACATGCTTAGGGCTTACAATTTACATTATTATTTCTCAACTAATACAAAGCGTACAGCTGTGAATAACATATCAGTGGACATAATTTTTTACATACTTCTGATATATCATACTCGCTTAACCCAAACTTAAACTGAACAGCTGAAAATTCTATCCCGCAACACGACCTCTTATTCTACATCAAAATGTGAAGTGAGAAAATGATATTCTCCATGCTCAGGGTAGAGAAAGTTATGTGATGCATGATACCCGTTGATGATATTTAATTACGTTGATTTCATTCTCCATTATCGATTTACAGAGGTGAACTATGTCTATAACCTCTCTAATTATTTGTTAAAGCCCAGTATCATGTAGCTTCCATAGCCCTATGTGAACACTGAAAACAATATTGTTGTCATAAGAACTATGTGTACTATTTTCAGAAATTATATAATTTTGTAAGGGAAGGGGTGTTTTTTTTAATTTTAATGTTGACCGCGTTTCTTTCCGGGTTGAAATGGGTACATGTGAAAAATTTCGTACAAATTGCTCAAAGTATGTAGATTTGTATAGGGAACAATCGTACAGCCACACACTTCAAATTTTATATACCTAGACTAGCTTAAAAGACCCGGCGTCGCCGGAGTTTTGTATTTTGTAATTAGAAATTAACTTATGAAGGACTTTCGATTTTCAAACTCTAGGTCCTGATATAGGTATGTAGAATTTTAAATGAGGAAGAACGACTTATCACACGTAAACTATTCCCTCAGAAAACGCTTGATACAGCTTTTTTTATGGCCCCTAGAGGATATAGAATTTTGCATCCGTTGCTTCTAAACACCATGCCTGGAAGGGGTTGAAATAAGAAGAAACAGACATTCCAGTAACATAAAATTGTATTGTATTCTACTCTTATGTTACCATACTACTGTTTCGGGGCTGAAATCAAAAAGAAATTCAATATAACTTTTATACTTTTCTCCCCAAAAACCTGGGACAAATAAATATATTCCGCGCATACGACTAAAAATCTTCCATCATATTTTGTTTTCTTTTAGATGCTTAGGGCCTGTGATAAACATCCCTATTTCTCAACAAATACAAAACTACAGCTAAGTATAACGTATCAGTGGAAAGGAGTTTTTACCGACTTCTTTGGCACCCAAGCAGGCTGAGACAATTGGACCAAGCTGTCCCTGCAATAGCTGTCCCTGTCTAATTCCACACCAAAATGAGAAGTGAGAAAATTATATTCTCCATGTCCAAGGTAGAGAAAGTTATGTGACTGCATCATATTGATCATTATTTTCTTGGATTTCATTTTTCATTATTTATTTACAACAAAGTTTTAGGCCTACACCGATAGCATCAGAATTTGTTAAAACACAGTATTATGTAGCTCCCAAAGTCCTATGTGAATACTGTAAACAGTACACTGTTTTCATGATAACCGAATTGCATTTTCATTAATTCAGTAACCTATATTATTCTCAGAAATTATATGAGTTTTCAAGGGAAGGTGTGAGTTGTTTGAACCCATAGGTTGAAACAACTGCAGTGGAGGACCACCAATTTAACGAACATCAGATTGCAGACGGAAGAAAGATGTAATGAAGCTCTTGTAGGTGTGATAATGAAATTCATTTGCGAGAACCCACGTTCACATTTACTAATGGATGTGGGAACACATTTCTCTGCATTGAGAGGGATGCTGGCATTTTCTTCTCCATTAGAATAATCCTGAAATTCACTAAATGTTCCTCTCTCTCTGGAAGGATAAAACGACAACATAAAGTTGTCATGATTGTTTTCCCCTATGTTATTCCGGGATTGACAAACTTAAATTCTCCAGTATATTAAAAAGTAACTTTGCGAACAGAAGAAGTTTAGGGGTACGCATTCCCCAGTGTTCTCCCTGAAAAAGGGCACTGAGCAGAGGTATTATCGTCTTTTCAGTGAGACTAATTTTATCAAAACTTTAGACCGAGTTCATCTCTATATAAAAAGGTTTATTTTATATATTGTTATAGTTGAAATTTAGAACATAGGAGTTTTATCTGTACAAGCAGAATATCTGTCATCTCCCGTCTCAAATTTTCCGTTGATTAGAACGCCAATTTTTGGACATACGCAAGAAAAAAAAGAAAATTCGGCCAATTGTTCAATCAGAGTTCAGTATACTTATCGATTAATATGTTTACAGGTGTGGTGTGGACGTCATGTAGAATACATAGTAAATAGGCACAAAAATTGATTGTATAATTGTATTAGTATTCTATACCAGTTGACTTCAGTAGAGCCGTATTCGCTTCCAAATGGCGGAATGGTCACGACGATGAATTTATGCAGAAATGTTTCTTGTAGACCTATTTTATTACTAGCCTGTGCGAATATTCAAGAAAGGTGTTTTTAGTCCAGAATAAGCGTTATATCTTTCCCTCTCTAAGGAGACAATCAATCTTGCGGAGTTCTGAGTTAATGAAAAGCAGAGAGAAAGAAGAGCAGCGATTTAATTACGTAGGGACTGAGGTTCTCAAAGCGAGCATCGCATTGCACACACACTGCCTTGTTTATTGCATTCTGCCTGTCTCAAACTAAAGCAGCATCATCTGACAGAGAATCATAGTCCCTTGATATTTTTCCGTAGTCGTTGTTCCCTTATTATTCCTCGCCTTCATCCGTCATGAATTAGGCAATATTTCTGATTCTGTACATCTACTATTGATGGATCCATCTTTCTTGAGAACGACCTGTAACTCATATAGTTATGTTGGTTTATTTATCTGTCTGTACTAATCCTTCCAGAGCTGAATTTATAGTACGTAGGTAATGTAAGCATTCATCAAGTGATGTCTCCAGGTTTATAAATTTAAAAATCAATGTAGAAAATTTTAATGGAATAACTGGTTTTCATAAATGGCATTCGTAATACGTGGATAAAATTCCTCATATTGTGACATAAGCATTATTCTATTAATGTTATATATATCTATTTATGCCATTTTTTCGGTAACGCATATGAACAAGTAGGGGAAAAAAGGGGGACCGACTCTTGTAGCTGATTTCAGAGGCTTGTGATACGTAAATAAATGTAAGAGATGTAACGGAAACATTTGTTTTCACAAGCAATGGAAAGTACGTGAAATTATTTCTCAATTCAAGCAACTCATCGACACTAGAATAAATTTCAATACATTCCCTGCTATCCTGTGAATGCCGCTAGGCATGCGCGGTGCCTCATATCGGCAAGTTAGATATTTTAGTCGGTCCGCTTTTCCCCCCTACCTGTAGCAGATGAGATGTTAGAGTATTTGAAGTATAATAAAATGTTTTAGATTTATTACTTTTTAAAATATGATGTCTCGTATAATTCAAAATGGATGGCCCTTTTTATTTTTATTTCACATGCCCTTGATTTTTAGCAGGACATCACCTAGACTCTCTCTCTCTCTCTCTCTCTCTCTCTCTCTCTCTCTCTCCCGCTTCTTCTTCCTATCTCTCTCCTCTATATATATATATATATATTTTTTGATTATAAGCATCGTACCATTTGATATAATTTTTTACTTATCCCAACTATAAAGTCATAAAATGTTTAATGAACTCTTTGTCGTTTTCCTCGGTAAGGATCTGCAACTAACAACACCATGTTTTACACAGCTATGCCTGTGGCTGACACAACCAGACTTCTTTTTGCATGCTAGAAATGTTAATTTATTAAAATCAAATTAACTTATCAAATAAAAAAAATAAACGAAATCATCGTACATTACGAAACTATATATGTATACTTTCTTTGAAAGCCCTCAAATGAGCAAAGCTCGTGTTTAGGAGCTGCAATGATAGTATATATTAAATAAGAAAGAAAAGAGAAATTTACAAATATACATACACGTTGTATACATAAACTAGAAACAGTTAACAATTTTTATAAAATAAATTTAAGCAGGAAATTCGTAGTTGCAAAAAACACAAATCCATTTTCCAAATATATTTATATTTAGACATAGGCTATAACTACTTTGAAGAAATTAAAATGAAAGAAATGAAAGTAAAAGTTATAAGATTGTATTGTTAATATTAAATATTTTTTAAAAATTTGTCTTAAATTGGTTGACATTTTATTTTATGAAATCACGATTCTGAGCAATAAAATATTATAAACCATAATTTAGACCGTGTAATTGTCCGGGAGTACCCTACGCTACCCAAGCCAAGAATCCCATTTTGGATTATTATGATATTCGCCATTTCATACATTTTATTTCGGTTTTGCCGAATTGAATTAACTAGAAGAAGAATTATGAGGAAATCTTTAATTAGAAACCCAGGATTGTAAACAATGGGTTTAAAAGTATTATTTTACCATGCGTAGTTTATTTCTCATAGGTCTACATTCTATAAGAAGCATGTATATATTTTTTAAACTAAAAGACATGATGCTAAATCATAGATGAAAGGAAGATAAAGTGACCAGAAATCGATCGAGATCTTTGTGCTTCGGCTGTGATGATGGAAAGAAACTGAACGAGGGCTAACTTTGACCTGAGGTTTGCAATGGTACGTCTTGCGGTTCACAGATTCCGTGGGAAACTGTACACAGAGAAGAGTGTGTTTGAAAATTACATGGATTAAAGCGTGAAACCTATCATTTAGAGATCTTTATAGGAGGAATTTGATCCCTGAGAAACTATGACCATTTATGTTACAAGTATTATTGTTATTATTATTATTATTATTTATAATGATTATTATTATTAGCCTATACGGTTATTTACTGTTGTTAATCTGCACATAAACCTGAAGAATTATTTACCAGAAATAGGAACAATATTCAGTATACTTAAAAATAAGATAAGCTACATCAAATGCTATCCCTTTTTTGCACTCCTTAGCTAGTTAGTGTTACTTACGAAAGTTGTTTACATGGATCGTAAGTTGACATTCCCACACAGTCTTGTTGCTAAGGGCGGTTGCGATGAGGTTAAATTACTTACGGTCCAAGCGCCACGTCATAATTCATTACGATACACTTCATAATACAAGTCTTTATGGACAAAGCCCCCAGGACAAATATTCGGTTCCCATAACAACAAACACATGCGAATCACTTTCTGAAATAAACATCTATTTTCAAGAATGTATTTACATAATATTTTCAGGTAATATCACAATTAATATAATTAAATTGATATAAATAATCATCGTGCAAAAAATAGCATGCAACACACGGGTCGTAAAGGCATTTATGGGTCTCGAAAACTTAAAAACCCTCGGCTGCGCCTCGGGTTTTCACGTTTCCTCTACCCGTAAACGTGCCTTACGGCACTTGTATCGCAATATACTATTGTGTAACGCTGTTTTGAATTTTAAATAAACTAACGACACATTTATTCTATAACACAGCCCAACAAAAAATAACTTTTTGTTTGGTGTTGTAGAACGTGCATCGCAGCGGACTGTATGATAGATAATTAGGGCTGATTAAAATCAAAATGCACGCCATACATTCGAATAGAAAATAAAATAATAGGTTTACAAGAAACAAAGACCATAGGCGATGTAACACGACACTGAATTCTTCTTAAGCACAATCACTCGCTAATTCTTGGTTGATGTCTTGAAGATCTTCTAAAAATAGAGATGATTGTATCCGCCCAATAAAAAACCTTGTTGGCTTCAATATAGATTTATTTAAATTTCCAGAGGACCACTCGACGATACGTCGAGAACTTGTAATTATTAATTAAGCATATACATATAGCAATTGTATGCTATAAATGTGATTTACAATTAATCTTGTGATGTCTTTTAATCTCGAATCACAAACGCAATGCTAATGTCAATAAATTAATCTGCGTGTTGTGTAGCGTCAAAGCAATATTCAAATATTTATGAATGTTAAAATCTTTTAAACACTCACTTGTGTAATGACTCCTTCTTGTGACGAATAACACTACAGGAAATAATCCTGAGGTCCAATCAAGCTATATTAAAGCTAGTAGAGAAGCTTAGCAGCGACGTAGAAGAAATTCACCATTTTGCGGCGAATAATAATTAGAACTGCTTCTGTGCAGATAAAATTAATGTTGATAATTCTTTGAATCGTTGTAAACAGATTCCAAGGCGAATAAGTATTAATAGCTGCTGCTAGCTACGTGCAGAGAGACTTGAAAATCCTTTCAGAGGATTACACAATAGACGAAGAAGGAAGAAGAATGAAGAAGTAAGTTTTGAATTGAAAACAATGACTTGTAACAATACTAAAGAATCAATCCCATTGGACGAAGATAAAAACGATTAGGCAATTTAAAGACAAAAGATTGTATTTTGACAATAAAAATAATAATTACTAGAAGGCCGTGAGAAAAATTAACATTGAATAAAATCGTACCAAGGCCGAAAAAAGACAAGAATAATTATTAAAAGATTATTATAGAAGGCCAAGAAAATAAAAAACTACGTCAAATCTCAAGTATCAAACATAACTGAACATATTGCCCGCGATTATTCCACTTGTGGAATAATCTAAATAGAATGCGAAGTTATGTTTGATCTTGAGAAAGACAAGAACGACAAAAACACAAAACAAATATTGATAAAATAACAATAACTAAGAATACATTAGGTACCTAGAAGACAAAGACTAACTATCTAGTCTTCAGAGTCATGGATAGGTAAAGGTGCCAATTTAACAATTGGCCTCTTAAATAAACCTGAGGGGGTACGAACAGTAACCACCCTGACAAGGGAATCAGGACCAGGATGAACCTTTTCAATAACACCCATAATCCATCTCAAAGGAGGAACGTTGTCTTCCATTACTAAGACTGGAGTGCCTATTGACACATTAGGCATAGTTCTAGTCCATTTAGACTTCCTTTGAAACGAATGGAGATAATCAGATGACCATCTCTTCCAAATACAGGTCACTAAATGATTAAGATTGTTCCAACGGGAACGGAGAGTATACCCGCCAGAAAGATCTGGACTAGGCAAAGATATAATAGCCTTTCCAATGAGGAAATGGCCAGGAGTAATAAAAGTAGAGTCATTGACGTCCTCGTACAGGGTGGTAAGAGGGCGTGAATTCAATAGAGACTCTATCTGAATGAGAAGAGTAGACATCTCTTCGTAGTCAAAATTAAAAGAAGGTGCCATCCTATTAAGATGAATTTTCATCGAACGAACAGCAGCTTCATGAAGACCTCCCATATGTGGCGAATGAGGAGGTAGGAAATTCCATTTAATTCGTAGGTGAGAAGTGGCATCCTGAATAATAGATTGATAATCATAAGATTGAAGTAGCTTGACAAGATTCTGTAAGTCAACCTTAGCACCAATGAAATTACTACCATTATCAGAAGTAATGGAAGCAGGTGTGCCTCGACGACAAGTAAATCTGGCGAAGGCAGAAAGAAAAGCACGAGCAGTGAGAGCGGTAACCAGCTCAATATGAACTGCCTTCGTAGACATACATACAAAGATAGCTATGTAAGCTTTGATACGAGTCTTTGAGCGAGGACCTCCATATTTGATGGAGTACGGCCCAGCGTAATCAACGCTAACATCATTGAATGCAGATGTATAATTAACCCTTTCAGAGGGCAAGTCAGCCATCTTTTGCTGAAATGGCTGAGGATTAAAGCGTAAGCATTTAACACAGGTTCTCAAAACACTGCGGATAGTCTTACGAAGAGAAAATATCCAAAATTTCTCTCTTAAATGAGACATGATTAGTTGAGGTCCAGCATGCAACAATCTAATATGAGTATAATAAATAAGGTGCCTAGTAAATCCATGTTTAGCTGGCATTAGCATTTGATGCTTGTGTTCAAACGTTAAGTTGGAATTTTTGAGGCGTCCACCAACTCGAAGGATACCATCTTGAAGCATGAAAGGGCTAAACTGATGTAGCTTGCTAGTAATCGATACTTCAAGACCAGTGAAAAGAGATTGAATCTCCTTGGAATAAACTTGATGCTGAATTATTTTAACACAGCAGTTGATTGAATTCTCGATTTCAATAGGTAACAATGGACCTTCATATCGAGTCTGAGCCTTACGGCAATTATTGGCAAATCTCAAAATGAAAGCCATAATGCGAAGAGTCTTTAAATAGCTGAACTTAGCTAACCAAGTACTAAGGTCAGAAACATCGGACTCAATAAAGGCTACTACCTTCAGTTCTGGAGGCGGAGTAGAATGAGAAGGAGAATACTTAGCAGTACAATCCTCAATAGCAGGTTCCATATGACCCAGTTCTTCATATTCAGACATAAACTTGCAATTCTCTAAATTGAGAGAGGGATTAGAAGATACTCGCTTCTCCAAAGAATGAAACCTTTTTAAAGCTTGGGCTTTAGTAGTGCCCAAAGTCTCTGGGTCAATTCGAAAGGGAAGCTTCACAATATACCTCCCATCAGAATCTCTCTGAGTAGTGTCTAAGAAATGCTTCTCACAGAAGGACTCGTCAGGAAAAGGAGCACAATTAGAAACCTTCTCTAACTCCCAAAATTTAGTGAGTTGATTACTAATATCTTCATCAGAAGTTAGGAAGGCTGAATAATTGGCAAAGGTTTCCCCGGAATTAGCAGGGTTAAATATGGGAGACTTATTCTGAGTGAATCGCTTCTTGCAATGAGTCAAATGATTATGACGACGTTGGGAAGAAGGAGAAGGAGGCAATTTGCCTGAAAAATACCAGCCTAGCTTGGAATTCTGAATGGTGGGATAGTTGGGAGCAGATATCTGACCAGGAACTATGATTTGAGAAAAGATTTCAACTCCCAAGAGCAAGTCAACATATTTAGGTTCATTAAACTGCAAATCAGCTAATTGCAGATTGGGGGGAATATTCCATCCCTGAATGTCAATTGAGTGTTTTGGAAACTTGGATGTGGAGATTTCTGGGACAATAATAGCCTCAGTATCACAGTACCAAGGAGTAGTACGAGATCTAAGTGATATCGATGCAAGCTTTAGTGTGCTTACATTAGTGGACAGTACACCAGCCAGCGTAGTGGGATGAGGTAAAGGAGACAAGCCTAACTGTTTGAATAACCTATTACTGATTAGGTTACAGTCAGAACCGCTATCTAGAAACGCTGTAGCCTCTACAGCACGACTATTTTTGTCGAGAATTACCACAGTGGCCGTGGGAAGCAGACATTTTTGCTGTGATTTTTCAGAGGACATTACATTGACTATATTTTCTGCCGGCGAATTATTAGAAGCAGGATTGTGCAAATAATTACTGTGTTTTGCGTTGCAAATACTGCAACGAAAGTTACTACAATTGGATTCGTGGCCGTTTGCGCCAAGGCAAACACGACAACAATTGTGATCTTTCACAAATTGATCACGATGCACAAATTTCATTGTCTTGAACTTGTCACAGCGATAGAGAGGATGTTGCGCATTATGACAACAAATACAATTGTTTCTCGTGGGCTGATGCTTGACCTTAGCTTTGGTAGTGAGAGCAGAAGCAGGCGCAGATTTAGCAGACTGACTACGCAGGGCTGCCTCCGTCATCTGCAACACCCTGACTCTCGACTCCAAAAAGCTAAACAAATCTTCGAGTTTAGGGAGCCTACCAAGTTTAATTGAGGACTCCCAATCCTTGATTAGACTCACAGGGAGCTTATCCACAATTATACGTGAAATGATGAGGTCAGACAAGGAAACCTCAGTATTCAAAGCGTGCAGAGCATGCACGGTGCTTACAAAATGGTCCAAGTAGCGTTGAAGCGACTCTGCGGAAGACCCTACTATGGAGGGTGCAGAAAATAAATGATCTAAGTGCGTATTTGCAATCAAACGATCATTGTCAAATCTTTCTGCTAAGGTTTTCCAAGCCACTTCGAAAGTAGCAGATGAAACGGGAATATTTTGTATAACAGTCATCACTTCAGGTGACAAACATGATTTCAGATATTGGAATTTATCCATATCTGAAATGTGGCTGTGATTTATGATGAGGGATGTAAAGGTATCCCTGAACTCAATCCAATTCCTAGGATCGCCGGAAAATTGAGGTAATTTTAATTCCGGGAGCTTGGGCAAATTAGGGAGATGAGAGTCAAGTGATGAACGCTGACTAATCGATTGAGATTGCTCAGACTCATACAATAGCTTGTTGTCGAGAATGAGTGAGTCAATAAATAAAAAGGCAGCAGCATATTCAGTTTGAATATGCTGTTCTAGCTGCTCAGCCTCCTGATCCGAAACATCAAAGAATTGAGGACTTTCATCCCTATATCTATCCATAAGCCTTTGAAGTTCGGAACGATGGAACAAAGCCTTACGGTATGAGAGTTTATCTTGAATCTCAAATTCATGTATAGTCTGAAATGTATTGAAGAGCTGAACCCTTAACCGTTCAAAACTAGCAAGAGCTTTAGCTTTGGCCTCGGCCCTTTCTTGCTCAGCCTTAGCTCTTTCCTGTTCGGCAATAGCTTTGGCTTCAGCTTCTTTGCGTTCGGCTATAGCCTTAGCCTCGGCCTTTTCTTGTTCGGCTATAGCCTTAGCCTCGGCCTTTTCTTGTTCGGCTATAGCCTTAGCCTCAGCTTCTTTGCGTTCGGCTATAGCTTTATTGAAAGAAGTAATCTGTTTATTATAATATTGAGTAGCTCGCTTAATAACTTGCTCTACTTCTAATCTGTAAGCTACTTCATGTTCAGAGTAAGCTAGATCGTCTATTTCAGATTGAACCTTATCATATTCATTTTCAAACTGGTCTAGTTTACTTTTAAAACTCAAGAAGTCTTGGTAAGATCCTTCATCATCAATAACTGAATTAAGGATATCATTAGCCTTACGCGTGATCTTCGCCTTTATGGGAGTACGCCTAGCCTTAAGGGACTTTAAAACAGCCTCAGGATTATCCATGATGTGATATTCGCAATTAATTGTCCAAAAAATCACAATACTTCACTTATTGAAGTTGAGAACCTGAGCTAAGTCTAAGGTCAATTGTTGCCCGCATTCGGGACCAATACAAAGATTAATAGTTGCCCGCGTATCGGACAAAACACATGATAAGTGTAACTGGTTTCACAAAGGTAAGTACAAGCGTGTGACACATGAAAAGTGTAACTGGTTTTACAAAGATAAGTACAAGTGTGTAAATACAAATACCCTTGAAAACATTCACTGAAATCAGCTGTTGAAATGGCCTCACACGTGCAAAACACGGAGGCGAAGCACTAAAATTAGCTTGAATGATAAAGATGTAGTAATATTTACTACGCTCAAACTGACCTAAATGGTCAGGAGAAGAACAATGTGCTTCAATAGTCAATAATATAGTTAAATATAGTGCTCAAACAGCAATATCTGGAGCACCAACAGCTTTAAAGAATGAACTTATATTGAATAAGTCCGGGCGGAATGAAAAAATAGTGTCGTTTACAATAAGTCTGTTACAATAGAGGTTCCATCCGGCCCGGAAAGGAACCAAAAATGTAGAACGTGCATCTCAGCGGACTGTATGATAGATAATTAGGGCTGATTAAAATCAAAATGCACGCCATACATTCGAATAGAAAATAAAATAATAGGTTTACAAGAAACAAAGACCATAGGCGATGTAACACGACACTGAATTCTTCTTAAGCACAATCACTCGCTAATTCTTGGTTGATGTCTTGAAGATCTTCTAAAAATAGAGATGATTGTATCCGCCCAATAAAAAACCTTGTTGGCTTCAATATAGATTTATTTAAATTTCCAGAGGACCACTCGACGATACGTCGAGAACTTGTAATTATTAATTAAGCATATACATATAGCAATTGTATGCTATAAATGTGATTTACAATTAATCTTGTGATGTCTTTTAATCTCGAATCACAAACGCAATGCTAATGTCAATAAATTAATCTGCGTGTTGTGTAGCGTCAAAGCAATATTCAAATATTTATGAATGTTAAAATCTTTTAAACACTCACTTGTGTAATGACTCCTTCTTGTGACGAATAACACTACAGGAAATAATCCTGAGGTCCAATCAAGCTATATTAAAGCTAGTAGAGAAGCTTAGCAGCGACGTAGAAGAAATTCACCATTTTGCGGCGAATAATAATTAGAACTGCTTCTGTGCAGATAAAATTAATGTTGATAATTCTTTGAATCGTTGTAAACAGATTCCAAGGCGAATAAGTATTAATAGCTGCTGCTAGCTACGTCCAGAGAGACTTGAAAATCCTTTCAGAGGATTACACAATAGACGAAGAAGGAAGAAGAATGAAGAAGTAAGTTTTGAATTGAAAACAATGACTTGTAACAATACTAAAGAATCAATCCCATTGGACGAAGATAAAAACGATTAGGCAATTTAAAGACAAAAGATTGTATTTTGACAATAAAAATAATAATTACTAGAAGGCCGTGAGAAAAATTAACATTGAATAAAATCTTACCAAGGCCGAAAAAAGACAAGAATAATTATTAAAAGATTATTATAGAAGGCCAAGAAAATAAAAAACTACGTCAAATCTCAAGTATCAAACATAACTGAACAGGTGTCTCAGATATTTTACCGGATTTTGGCAATACTTAGTGTACTTATTCCAAATATGTAAACAGTTTTTCTCTACCAGCTCTACGTTTATATAGAGTGGCATTAACTTATAACCTCTTTCGCGAAACAAAATCTTGCTTGATAGTGAAGGTTCTTGACCATACTTTGGACCCGTAGGATGAAAACTGTACGAAGAACAGAAAAACCGAAAGCTGCATGCCAAATGTGCCATTAGTTTTGCCCTATCAGCTTTAGTTTTGTGAGATATTGGGTGGAGTGAATAAAAATTGAGTAGTTACTACTAGTAATAAGTACTAGTAGTAGTAATTACTTTCAGTAGTTACTTACAAGTACCAGTTTTTACTTAATTTTGAGTGAATAACCGTGTACTAGTACTTATAAGTAAATACTGGATGAACAATAGTAGATACTACCTGCTTAGCTATGCAAACTACATGTAGTGGAGCCATGATATCTATATAATAAGAGGAAGTATTTGTTTTTCTGTCTGTCTGTCTGTCTGTCTGTCTGTCTGCTTGTCTGAGTGCAATACCCAGCCAAATCTAGGGCATGCAGCTATCTTAAATTTGTATCATAGATGGACTAAAGGATGTCTGAATTCACCTTAAAGCCGGATTTTCAATTTTTTGCTTTTGTTCGCAAATTGTGAGCTCCCCCCAAAAACTGTCAAAAAACATAATGTTTTCCACTATTGCAGCATCAGATTTTAGTAAAATGCTACTTTTCAATTGTAAAATTAATAATTATTCTTCTTCTTATGCCATAGCAACTGGGGAAGAAGAGCATTGCGGAAATACGTTTTTTTCAACATAACGCATGGAGATGTCGATTGCTTTGATTTTGTTAGCCTGCTCTACTTGATTTATTTGTTTATAACATTACAGCACGAAGAGTCTGAAACTTTTAACATAGGTGGACGGATGAGAGATCATGAATGTAGGTCTGAATGGGAAACAATGCTCGATTTGGATGAAACTCACTGTGCAGGGGAGGGGGTTGAGCCTGGAACTCTAATCTGAGATCATTTATTTCCCTACGGTGTACTCTAATCATAGAATACACCCCAAAGCTGGATGTGTTTAACATTATCAATCTTTTAATTGTCTATGAATTATTTGCATTTAAGCGGTTCCAGGTTCATAATTCTATGGCTCGATTTAATAATTTCACTTTCAATCTGTACGCGCACATGGCAGCACATGATTCATTTAGTAGTTTTAATTATTTATTTACTATGTCTGACAATACAATTACATAATAAAATTAGATAATTAATGCAACTTATTTAAAAACTGTGTAAGTTTTAATAAATAAAGTTTTAATTGTTTTTCTATTAAGTGTAGGCTTATTATTAAAAAATCTAGCGATTACGTATATTAAAAAATATGAGCAAAGTCACAGACACCTACAGTTTAAAATAAAACAAAATAAAATATATAGGCTAACCTCAATACTACATAACCTCAATGCTACATAAGATTGGCCATGCTGCTTAAATAAAAACAAAAGAATATTCGAGACGGCGATGGGTAATAATAAACAGAAACAAATTTTGAATCGTAACTTATAATGAATTCTGATTCTGATAGCCTGGATCACTTAAAAATGAAAAATGTATAACTTCTGCCTGTTTCATCCACGAAATGTGAAGTATGCCACTTCATATTTTCCTTTCTGAATCTAAATAAATTGTGATAATCATCTTCTTGAGCCTCCATTTGCTGTCTGTACACTTTTTGCTTAATAATTCTTGTAAAAACAAGCATTTCAGATAAGCCATTGCCATCTTAAGCAAGGTCTGTACCACACTTGAAAATTTCACAGTATTTACTGGTATTGATAAGTAAATACTTGTTATTATTCACATATTTTGCAGTAGGTACTACTTCATCTAGTATGTACTGATTACTAATAAGCAACAGTATTTACTGAAATATTTTATTCACTAAAATGATAGTATTTACTTAAAATTTTGCAGTAAAAGCATTTACTGACTTTTATTCACTCCACCCATGGTATTTCCATTATGCACATTATCCCATTTTACTTTTGATATAAATAAAAAAAACAGTGCCTTTTTTCTGCTTCTAAATCACGTGAAGAAAAATCAACACACTAACATTACATTAACATTACAATAACATAACTTGTTTTTACATCCCGGCGTGTAGCAGATGGGATTACATTACTGGAGTCATTTCCAAACTGTCCAGAATTCGGCAAGAAAACATGCCATGTAGAGGATCCAGTCTGGCATCATGCAGGGAAAAAGTATGGGAATTACCGGCTGGAAGTCGAAGCTGCTCTCAATTACTTTGAAGCAAACACATACAGGATCCATGAGCTGAATATATAGATCCTGATAGAGAACATGAAAACTAATAATTTCAGTCTTTGTTATTTTATTTATTTATGGGCTTACGGACATCGTCGTAAAAAGACCAAGTAGAAACAGATATTGGTGAAAACGAAAAAAAAAGTATGAAACATTCAAATGAATTCATCCATTCTAACCGTAGAATCGAATAATTGTGATTCAGTGCATAAAGCGTTGAGCTTCCTGGTGGTTTAATTAAAAACAAATTTAGTTATGCTTATTTTCCCCTTAGTTTTTAATGATTCAGTGCAAGGAAATAGCTTCAAAACTGATAAGTATTCTGGCTACGAAATAGGTTAGGCATTTATCTCATTGATAAAGTATTGATTAGAAACTATCACTGTGCTCATATTAATGTGTTATTAGGGAGCGGATTTCTATGACCTAACAAATAGGATATATATGCATGCACTTATGACCTAAAAAAATTAAAATATGACCAATAAATTTAAAAATATGAGAATATTATAGGAGAAAAATTCCTCCGACACTGGGACTTGAACCCAGGACCTTTGGCTATTCGCGCCAATGCTCTACCAACTGAGCTAAGCCGGAGTTCAATATGTAATGTCATGTAATGTCCAACAGAGACAATAATCTGTGGTACATGAATGCTTATATATCTATCTTGAATGTTAACTGTACAATAACAGTGGGAGCCCGGTCACAAAAATCACTAATTAGTGTGCCTCACAGTACTGCATATGACATAACTTGTCTGTCTGTGAGGTAGACCATTAGGGCAATCAGTCATAGGAGAGAGGTTCCATCTGGCGCTGGGAATTGAACTCCGGCTTAGCTCAGTTGGTAGAGCATTGGCGCGAATAGCCAAAGGTCCTGGGTTCAAGTCCCAGTGTCGGAGGAATTTTTCTCCCATAATATTCTCATGTAATGTCCAACAGAGACAATAATCTGTGGTACATGAATGCTTATATATCTATCTTAAAAATATGACTTTACCACTTACACATTGTATATATTTTTTTTAAGTTTCATTACAATTCATTTTATTAAAATATAATGTTAATTATTTAAAATATCTGTAAATTCACAAAAAAAGTATAATTATAATGCAAAATTTACAAAATATGATATGAAAGTTCAAAATTTCTTTAATATGCACACAATATGCCAAAAATAAGACTTAAATGTGCATATTTATATTGAATATGCTACAATAGTTGAAAATTTCCTAAATATGCAGTTATAAGTTATGCACAATAAAAGCCGTTCCATTTTCACCAGGATGTTTGGAATCGGGTTTAAATTAGCCGGAAACCTGAAATAATGCAAAGGGGAAAAATATGACATGTCATAGAAATCCGCCCCTAGTGATGATGATGATGGTAATAATAATAATCATCATCATCATCATAAGCAGGACGTCTCTTCCAGATGTTCCTCACCATAATGCACAACTACAACAGGCCTTGCGCAAGAGTGCATATCCAGAACGTCCCGGAAAAAAGGCCTTTAAGAACCCTCGCGTAAGAGTGCGTACCCAGGCGTCCATGACATAAGGGCGTAACAACATCGGTTAAAACCCTTGCGTAAGAGTGCGTATCCAGCCGTCGTTGGCAAAATGACTTAACTGCGTCGGGTAGGGCAACGGGAAGCTGCAAACGTTCACCGGTATAAACAGCACCTATTACTACTATAATTGAATCCACATATGAGTGTGTCTGTTGAAGAATTCTTCGTGACGAATCATAATCGACAGAGGCCACAGAGGACGATTCAGTGGTAGTGTTTTTATAAAGTCTTTAAAAATGTTATCTTCTGTGACATGATGTAAAATAACGCAGTATTGGTTTTAATTATTGAGCATCAAAACCAGCGGATGGCGGAAATACGCCGAAAGGCCTAGGTGAATTATGAAATAATACATTGTTGAGTTACTTGTATTAAGTCTATTTTATTTTATTGATAATAATGAGTATAATACACTAATGATACAAGGGGAATCGTTGGAATCGTCTTCGAGGATCCCATTCAAATAAATTGGTTTATGTAAAGTAGTTGTAAGAGTAAGAGGAAATTTGTGAAATCGCGGACAGATACTTGACGAAAAGTATGTAACATTTATTTTTATGCTGTATTTTTCGAGGTAATCTTTTCACACACACTCACACAGGTAGACGAACACCCACATAAGACTTTTTTATTTTCCGAAAACTGAATTTTTGGTTTCAAGGAACCTCAAAATAGTGTAATAATTTTGAAAGCTCATCATGGAAAAAACCCATAACACCTTCGGTACAGTTAGAGGAAGTAAAACCACACTTATGGCCGGTTCCACCGACATTCTTTAAATATACTCAAACGAAGACTTTAGTAACGCGCCATTACTGTATAACGTCTGCGTTAAGTGGACACTGTTCCACCAACACTCTTGACGTTGAAATAAACATCCGTTTCCAAACGCGCGTTAGAAGGCAGGCAATCTTAGTACACATGCTTCTCATACATTACACTATTAGTAATTTTCATATTACATCATTCAAAATTATTAACATTGAGTGAGTATTGTCTTTTTTATATTTCGAGATGCAAAATTCTTATGTTATATTGTTTTCATACCCGATTCCTTCGCCGTTCAAAGTCATTTTTCCATTGGCAACTTTGGCTGCTATGTTGTTTCACAGTAGTCAGCGGAAAATGAACATTAGTAGTAGAACGCAATTATTAATATTATTTATTTTATTAATGCAGTATATTATACAATTTATTATGTTACACTCGCACTATTAACCTATCATAACTTTATCAAAATTTATTTTAAGCTAACCTGTAATCCTTTCGACTACGATTGGTATCAAAAATGTATCAAACATAAAATTTGAATTGGGCCTAGGCTATACTCCTACTGCTGGTTTAATATTATTACTATTTATTATACCATATGAAAAAAACTGTTGCAAACTACTCGTATTACAATGTGATAAATGCACAACGTAGCTCTTACCATAATTTTGTAGTCATAGGAGATAGAAAATGGCATTTTCCTGGATAAACACGGGAATGACAAACACATAACACATTCAATAACGATTTGACTTAGGCCTAATTTTTCTTCAATAACAATAAAAATCTTGCATTCTTAATTTATTGAGAAGTAATCCAATAGAGATATAATAATCAATTTCACCTATCGTAAACCTACTAGGAATAATATAAGCTAGAAAATCACAAATACACAGCTTTTG
The DNA here is from genome assembly GCA_964059195.1 of Ectobius pallidus. Taxonomy (NCBI): domain Eukaryota; kingdom Metazoa; phylum Arthropoda; class Insecta; order Blattodea; family Ectobiidae; genus Ectobius; species Ectobius pallidus. The sequence goes on from CAXKWD010000008.1 coordinate 24,664,126, forward strand.
ATGGCATGTAGGCGTAACTATGAGCGAAATACTTCAGAATACTGTTGTATGTTGTGCAACTGCGAACAACATTTTATTTTGTAACCACTCGCCTGCTTCAATGTTACAGTATCAACTGATCCTCTCGTCTGAGTGACTAGTTTGTCTTGTGGAATTTGAGAAAAACCCAGATCCTGCTTTTGTGTTCATGCTGAGGGTCACATTCTGCTAGGCTACCTGACTACTCTACCCTAGCAAAGGAAATAAATGAATCACTCCCTTGTATTCCTGTTATTCTTCAGAAACTGTAATTAATGCATTAGTATACTGGGTTTATTGCATCTTCGGCCATCTTGTTTTAAAGCAAACGCGAGATTTAACGCAAGGAATTTCTGTCTTTAAGTTAACGCGAGTATTAACGGGCGTGATGGACTAATCTGGCTCGGAGGAACGTAAACATGACACAAACAGGAGAAAACGAAGCCGTAACGAAGGTCGGTGGAACTAGCCATTAATGTGCAAATGATATTAAACTCTCTCCGTGGCGCGACATCCCCGAAGGGACAAGCCTACCACCCGACCGCTGCGTCATCTACCTATAGGCAGATGGCAGGATCCACGGCCGTTAATGGTGGTTTCCATGACCGGAGCAGCTACTTCTCTATCAAGTAGCTCCTCAATTTGAATTACGAGGCTGAGTGCACCCCTACCAGACCTCTCTACCTCAGAAAAATCCGAGGAGGTACCGGGGATCGAACCCGGGCCGACGAACCTGTAGTCAGCGACGCTAACCACAAGACCACGCCGGCGGTCGCAAATGTTATTATGTAAACATAATTAATGCCTACTAGAAAACGTGTATGTGGTTCAGAGACAGTGTACCCGACTCTGGTCGCAGGATCAAGAATAGGCCTAAATACTAAATTAGTTTCGAGTAGTGAAACTCCACTCGGAGGACTCCGTGCGCGGAGAGGACAAGACGTCAACTATCCATCCATTATACTAAAAATAAAATTAGTGAAAGCTTGTTACAAATAGAAGGGTAAATTAAAATACTCATTCTGATTAAAATAATAAAATATCTATATTTGTTATCATCTCTTCTTCACGTCTTTGCTGATTTCTCATCACAATTCTCTCCTTTCGTCCCTTTATTTCCTTCCACCTGATGTTTTCTCCCCTATCGAGCCTTTCCTTCAATATCTGAACAATTTATCAAGCTCTTGCTTGTATTCTCTCTACTCAATCGAGATCGTGTTTCTAGAAATTTATCTTGTATCTACCATCTCTTATTTTCCCGTGCTCTCTCCTTCTCACGCTATTATTCTGCTTCTTCCACTCCATACCCTTCAATACCCATTGGTACAGATTTTTAAAAATGACTTCTGTTTAAAGACGTCATTCGTCTATATTGTCGGTATAATTTCCCCACACATGCGTACAGATTTATTAGTTTTAAAAATCTGACATCTGATGATTGGTATAAGCCTGTTTCATGTTCATTGAAGTCATCCCTGAGAGCAACTTTGCTATATGCCTTGGTATAGGCAAGCGAGTCCCGTGCAGAAAACGGATATATCATCTAATAAGATAATGCTGTCGGAGAAGTAATAGGTTTCAGAAATATAATTTTGAGATTCTAAAACGCTTGTGAAAATAATACCAGTCACTAATCAGAAAATTACAAATTAAGAAGATTTCCATCGTGGATTTCTCTATAGACTTGTTTTGTTCCACACTAAAGGTGGTGAGAATTTAATTAAACTTCCACCGGAAACGAAGATTCATTTCAAGCCAACAATTTTATCCAACGGACAGAATGGTTGAAAGAAAAGCTTCTATTGTTTGATGAAGTGAAAAGGTAATGACTCTTCAAAGAACAAAGCTTAAGTTTTCTTATAGTTTCTAGCATCCGTACTTACTCTTTTGTTTTAAAAGAAAAAGAAACGATTGCCAAATTATTTTTAAGTAAGAATTCTTACATTTTTCTGAATTTTTCAGACAAAAGTAAAACTCGACTACAAACAAGACGACATATTGTGCGAATATCTTTTGGAATTTAGACTAAGTTTTATTAAAAAATGAGTAAAAAGTAGCAATTTTTGTAAGGACACTCTCTGCTCTTTACTCTATAGGCTACCTTTCCTATATAATATATAATTTTACGCTTATCCACCAACTAATGGGAGAATCGTCGTTCTGATTAATTGAAAACTGACTCACAAGCACTCCGTGCTAGCACTGTGCGCACGGTGTTCAAGGTTATTAATCTGTCGCACTTTAAGCACTGGCGGCTTGTTTGTACCGGAAATCTGTAGTATCCTTTTCCATTAAAATATTAATGATAGGATAGTAGAAGGGCTAAGTAATAACTGTGATATACATGGTTTAATATTCCTCTTTTGCACGATAAAAAGTAGCATTATAGACAAAGCAATCCAATTCTAATCGAATATAACTTATAGTCACATACAACTAAATGACAGCATATAAACAATATCCTTAGCAACGGCACAGTACTTTGTTAGTGAAAATTATCAGGTTTTTTATGTTTTGAATGTTGAAAAAATTAAAAATAATAAAATAAAACTTCACTATACAATGACAATAGTAAAAAGGTCACTGCAAATTAAGAGAATTAAAAGAATAAGCTATAAACTGTGTAAGTTAATGGGTACATTTTAAAAGTGTTTGATACTTTCAGTTCTTCCCAGTAGGCACTCTTGCTTTCTGACATCTTTTAACTTTCTAAATATTAGCTAAACTTGGAGATAAATGAACACAACTCTGAACCCTTAATGCAACCTTCGAGTTCTGGTCATTGGTTAGCTCGTTGAGGGCTTTTATTAGGTTTCATAGTGTCCAGGTGAGTCCGAAATAAATTAAAATAATTCACAACTTTAAAACTAAATGAAACTGGTTGGAAGAAAAACAAGGCACTCACCGTGACCTGCACCGTCTCGATTTCAGGAACCCTGAGTTCGGGATCCTCAGGACTTATGATTAAACACGACATTTAAAGGACCGACTTTCACGGCAAACAGAAACCAAAAGACCCCGTGTTACAACGCATAAGAAAAATCAAGTCCCAATTCGGACCATTTGTTCCAAAGTCCGCAATTGTCTTTTACTTCGTGACGCGATATTATTATGCATGTCAACATAGTATTCTTGTGATGAAGAAACAAAGCTATTTCCTTAATTCCAAAATCAATTATTTCATCTAGAGATTTCCAACATATTATCATACGAGAAAGAATAATTATCCAATTTAATCCAAACGAGAATAATTATCACGAAAAATAAAATCTCTCTATCTTCCCAACTATCATTATGTTTAACTGAAAGTATTTGAAAAAGTCCTAATATCCCAAATAGAATAAAATAATGCATAATTCCGGTAGATTATATTTTCCAAAGATTTATGTTTTCTTTATATTTACATAGATAGCCTTGAAACACATTCATCGTAATATTCCCTAGTTCGAACTCCTTCTAGATTATTTTTAAAATTAATATTATTGTGCTGGGGAATGCTTATTACATTTGGAATATTCTGTTAAGGATTCCCACAGCACAATAACTGAAAATAATGCTTCACGTACCTAGGTCGAACCAATCCTTCCAATCATGGATGCTACCACACCTCTGTGTAAACGACGGAATCTTGACTTGGGAAATGGACTGTAGAAATCTAGCGAACTTCTTTTTTCCTGTAAGCCAGTCAACTCAATATTACATTTCCAGGTTGGACATATTTGGACAAATCAAACAAATGACACTACAACTACATTCCACGAAGGAGTACGCAGTTTCTCATTCAGGATTAAAATAATTTACTGTCGTCAAAGTCCTTCGCTTTAAGGTGTGTCCTTCCATTATGAAACGGCGCTGATAAACTGGCCACCACTGCAATTGCAACAAGCTGTACGCTCCCACTGCTCAGCACGCACTGATGGCCGAGTGCACCAACCTCGGTATTCAGAATACCGCGGTAAAGTTACTTAGATTACCCCGATAAAGTCATACTTTCGTTGCACCGTGCTCGGTTTCGACTTTTACCGCGGTAAGATGCAAACCGGCCGTGAAGGAGCTGTAAAGTGAGAAAACAGCGGTTTTCTTTCCAAGATGGAGATCGGCGTAATGCATCATATTTACGATATCTAGGCCAAAAGCTAATTGAACATAAAGAATAATGAGAGACAGGTGGGGTCTATTTGAAGAATGAACGATGGTGCATATCTTTGCAAATACTGTGCTGTAACATCGATTGAAATGACCTTCCTTTCTTACCTCAACCAAACCAGGTCCATCGAGTAGGCTAGTGGGCGTAACCACGATTAGTACGATTAGTACAGTATTTACTCAAAGTTTGAATTCAGACGACATATATACGCAATATAATATTCCATTTTATCCTTATGAACATTTATTACTGAACAATAAGGCAACAAATAAATGAAATATGGAAAACCAGTGGTCCTAGGCCAAATTTAAGTGAATGGCTGCATGCATCACGATATAGCTTGTATATCGGTATATAGGGTATGTAATCAATTTATCATACCTGCACGTACACGAACATAATTATAACAGCCCTTTCATGGCTACGCACATGATTTTGCACCTAAAATTTCGACTAGTCGTACGGGAATAAAAGCGAGGATATGTCGAACTCAGAGCAGAGATTTCGTGGTGTTGCTTTGCCTTGGATTGCACACGTGTGAGAATTATTCTTTAAAACATCAATGTTATTTTATTGAAATGTACAGACAGGTGGGATCTATTTGAAGAATGAACGATGGTACATATCTTTGCAAATACTGTGCTGTAACATCGATTGAAATTACCTTCCTTTCTCACCTCAACCAAACCAGTAGTAGCCTAGGCGAAACCAACTCATTTCACGATTGGTACAGTTTCTATGGGGCTTGAATTCAAAATATGAATTCAGACGACATATATACGCAATATAATATTCCCTTTTATCCTTATGAACATCTTTTTATTGAATAATAAGGCAGCAAATAAATTGAATTTGGAAAACCAATAGCCTATAGGGGAGCCACCGTGACTGGCAGACGTGCAGAGAGAGAGAGAGAACCTAGCGGCCATGGAAGAAACCATGAACGAGAATTGGAGTCGGAGCAGAGTAACCGCAATATTTCCAAGCATTAGCAAACCGCGGTATTTTAGCAATGGTGCACAGAGATTTTGAGAATACCCCGGTATTACGTTTACTGCGGTAACGAAACGGCTGAGAAAACCGGAGAATGGTGCACTCGGCCATGAGTCTGCATCGCGGCAAGCGAGTTGGTTGACGCAGTTTTAGTTCTTAAACACTCTCTTCCTCACTGTCTTCCTTCCGGAATTTATTTTTGTCACAAAGTCCATGTCCAAATCATTAAGTTTCAGACATTCTCCAGTCTCCTTTTTAATTTCATCCTCTCTCTATTCCTCATTGATCGTTTTCCATCAAGTCTTCTACGCTATGTAAGTTAACGACCAATCCACGAATAGTTAGAAGGAATATGAGATGTTCAAAATGGAACCCGAATGCTGTAATCAAACTTGTACTCTGCTACTGAGCTACAGAGAGTACTTAATATTTTGCTCCACAACTTCTCTTTCCAGTGAGGGCTTCTAGACCAACATCTGTCCATTTAGTGGAAACAGCTTGTTCGAAAGTTTGTGTTTCGTTTCGCTGTGTTGGTGTTGTCAAAATTCGGAAACAAAACAAAAACTAAATTACTCCGTTTGATGGAAAATCGCCTTAAGGTGTACACAGATATACAGATATGCATACACATACACATAGCAGATATACATACACATACAGCACTTCACCTCCATATATATTCCTATATCTGAAGCATAATACCGTATACTGGGAAGATCAATGAATAAGGCGCTGACTTTCAGTTCTCAAGTTAGTGGCTTCGGGCCAGGTCCAGGTCGATGGTATGATGTAGGCCTATATGAAAGTGCTACCAATCCCATATCTTTAGATTTACCGGAGAGTGCTACCGCGGACAAAATGTGACACCGGTGACTGTCACATCTAGGCCTGTCAGTACATAACCGTCGTAAAATAACCATAGCCTCCAAATAAACATATTGTCATTTATTAATGTTTCTATAATATTTTTCATATCATGCAGAAATCTTAATGCTGATTATTACACATATTTTTATTTGGAAACGGGAAGGGTCCCCTTTTGTTAGAAAAATATTTCGGCGTATGGTAAAATAGTGGTGGAAGAACAAAATAGCTCAAGATAATCACATCACTCTATGAAACACATCAAGAAAGTTATGTAGGAAAGAAGGAAGGAGTTCAAGTAAGAAGGAAAGAAAGTAAGAAATAAAAAATACAGAAAGAAAGAAAGAGGTGGAATAAAATTAAGCCTTTAGCTTCTTGCATGTAAGCTAAGAACTATTATTACATTTTGTTAGTAAATGTAGGTAACGTATCAGATTATGAAATTCTTAGGCTAATTTGGTTTGTCTAGTATTAAATAACCAGTTAATTAAGATGTCTGGGCTCGTTATCATATTATTATTATTGTGTCTCCAACGAGAAAAAGCCCTACTGTACAAATATATGCTAGGGCTATGTTATCATATTAAGGGATTCAGTAAAAAGTATGTGGGTTTTAACGTTATTAATCCTAATTGTTAAAAATCACGTTGGTTGTGCCGTTGAGTTCGATCAATAAAATAATTACATAATGCCTAATGCCTGTTGCTCACGGTCAAAATTTTCGTTAAATTTATTGCACAACTAATTTTGTCAAGCACGTTGTCAAATGCGTCCCTTGTCAACGATCAAATGATTCACGAAATTCGAATTATGTTCCCTCTAGTGGGTAAATTTCACACCACCATTGATTTACCCTGCCACCTGGTGTTAAATTCTTGTACTCCATCTTAACCTCCCACCTGGTGACTGATTCTTGAACTGGACTCTGTGTACTAAAGTGACAAATTTGTTTAGTATGCCTCCAGTAAAGAAATCGGGGCTTATAATTGCTGTTGCTGCAATTCTTGCTTGTGTAGCAATTAAAAAAAGAAAAGAAAAACTAGGAAGAGTTGGACATGCGAATGGATTATGAGAAGAAGCCAAGGAAGAGGGGTATTGTCTCTTGTGCAGACAGAATTGAGGTTAGAGGACCCCAATTCATACAATAATTTCTTGAGAATGGGGGAAAGCACTTTACCACGGCTGCAATTTTACTTTCTGCTTCCCTTCGCGCGTTCCGATTATGGTAGAGAGGCATCTTGACCTCATACAAACAGGGGTTATTCTGGTATTCGTCTAGCAAGACGCATACCGCTTCCTTAGTCCAAACCACAGATATAGAGGAATAGATCGGCAGCGTAAGGGGAGGGACTGAAGCCAACGCGTTCGCTGCGTCGCCATATTGCAATCACCAACAATCTAACGAAAGGAAGGGAAGCGGGCGCGGGAATCAAACAAGAAATGTTTTTTAACGCTGTTTAAATTGGAACTTCACAATCCAGTAAATAAATTAATAAATACAGTTTTATTGTGATTCGGCCATTACAGCAGTAGACGTCACCCTTATGTACTAACTTATAATAAAATCATGTAAACTGATGTAACAAACGAGCCAAAGTGCATGTAATACCTAGTCTTAAGTCTGTATACAGAAGATGCTTCTATAGGATTGATGTTAATGTTAATTAATAGTCACATATCTTTTACATTTATTCAGCTTTGGCTGGTAAACTGGTGACTCGTAAATTTGAGCTTACTTGCTAAAGTTACTAACTAGGAATATTCTAGCTTAGGCCTACACTATGTTACTTGTAAATCACGATTACAAATAAGGAAAATCTAACACTAATGTAATTATTTTTCTAATGCTATTAATGACTGCTTGAAAATGGAATGATTTCTTTTACTATATTTTGAAGTGAAACTTCTTTAGCCGCGGTGGGAGTAAATCGAGAGCTAACCCAAAGTTGCGTTATGGACAAAATCGTCACGGAATTGTTACGCTCAAAATCGTCACGAAATTAGTGGGTCTGTGACGGAATAGACTGGACAGAAAACAATCAACTGAATGATTAGGCTTATCCAAAATTTAGAAAATCCAAAATTAAAAACCTAAAAATCCAAAATTTAAAAAATAAAAAATCGAAAATTTAAAATTTAAAAATTTAGAAATGCAGAAACTAAAAATCGAAAATCGAAAATTAAAAAATGCAAAAAATTAAAAATTAAAAGATCCAAAATTTAAAAATCCAAAATTCTAAAATTAAAAAAATTAAATTTTAAAAATAAAAAAATCCAAAATTTCAAAAAACCTAGAATTTAAAAATCCAAAATTTAAAAAATCAAAACATTAAAACTAAACAATCAAAAATTAAATAATCTAAAAATCCAAAATTAAAATATTCAAAAAATAAAAAAGATCCAAAATTTCAAAAATAAAAAATCCCAAATTTCAAATTTAAAGAAGTAAAAGATCAAAAATTTAAAAATTCGAAAAAATCCTAGATTAAAAAGTCCAAAAACCAAATATTATTAAAGTCCAACAATCCAAAATTTAAAAAGTCCAAAAACCCAATATTAAAAAAGTTCAGCAATCCAAAATTCAAAAAATCTAATAATCCAAAATTCAAAAAATCCAAAAATTAAAACTAGTTTCACTTCTGTCGCGTGGCGTTCCACGCACACTTTTTTTATTTATTATAATTATATGTTAACCTCATATTCAAGGAATTCTCTGATTGAGTAATATGGTGTTTGCAAATCCAGTTTTATTGTTATTTTTTAATAGTCGGCTATGTAATGCTTTTGTTTCGTTTGAAATTTTATTGTACGTTTTTATGCCCATGTATTGTGGTGTATGCTCTAGGAGGGTTAATCTATGGGAACATAATATTAACAACTCTGTTTCTGGTGTTGTGTTCGTGAGTATGTTGTGTGTTGTATTGGTCAAAATTAATGTGTACATGACTTAGAAGCTCTAGTAAATATATTGAAAGAAACGTTAATATTTGTAGATTTCTAAAGAGTGGCCTTCATGATTCCCTGTAAAATGAATGGGTCAAAATTCGTTTGTTTTTTTTTATATTTCTATATATTTTTTATTTTGTTTTTTAAAGTTGCTTTCCCATTCGCTGAAGTTTCCCCAGACAAATATTCCTCAAACCAGTATTGAATGAAAATAGATGTAATAGGCCCAGTTTAACAATAGTAATTTGGAAAAATTTATAAGTGAATGTTAATTTGACCGCCAATATAGTGGTACATCATTGTATTTCAAATTACAGGGATTCCCAAACAACACTGTGGTTCGCCATTTCACTATAAATTCGGGATTATGTATGCAGAAAAACAATTTTCCGTAATGAATACGTGGTATTTAAGCGGACATGTTGGTGATACCAATATGGCGTCGGCACTGCTTCCCTTGCCCCTCTTCGCCCCTGAATCGGCTTCACTGCTACCTGCAGTTAAGGATACGACGCTGCCGATCTATTCCTCTATATCTGTGGTCCAAACTGCACCAGCCATTTTGGAAGAGCATGCAGGAGGCTTCGCTTTCCTCAGTTACCGGCAGATAGAGCGGAAGTTGCGCTAGACGCTGATTGGGCGCGGGGTGTTCACGTTCGTTGCGCTGATTGGCTTTTGACAGCCTTTTGACAGCTTATTTGCTAGAATTAGAACAAGTCCTATATGCCGACGCGAATAATCAAACGCTTGACAAAAGGCGAATTTGATCGTTAGCAATACCAATTTGTTGAAAAGTGATAGTTGTGCAATAAATTTAAAGAAAAATTTGACCGTGAGCAACAGGCATTACTCTCAACTTCTTTTATTTTATCTAGGCCTTTCGGTCATCAGTGCATCTTGTTTTGTAGAATCACTTAAACTTAAAACGTTCTTAAAGCTCATGCAAACTTAATGTCTACTTTCTTCTCCTATATTGTGTGAACTACGTTCCTGTCTTCGCGATGCCTTGATGATGGTTCTATGTAACCGAAAGGCGAAATAAAATAAATTGAGATTAAGATGTTATACGTATAATAATTTTATTATGAATCCTTTCACCATTCTGTATAGGTAACCTCATAATATTAGTAGTCTTGCTATCCTTAGCCTACATTGATATAATTCAGAATTCTCGAACTCCGTGACATGTAAGTGATGGTAATTGTAGAATCTCGTGCCTGAGGGAGGACATCTATCTTGCTCGCATATCGCGCTGATTAATGCAAAGCGGTCGTCATTATTACAGTAGGCGAGTAGTAACAGCTGGCTGGAATCTCAACCTGTATGCCTAACCGAAGGTTTCTTGCTCTCTTCTTCTTACACGGCTTTCTTATCAAGTGCGGTACCAATTGAAAGGATCAGCGCAACAGTGGTCTAACCCCGCCGATAATAAAAACTATTAGGCCTGTCATTTGGAGGTGAACTAACTTCCCAGAAAGGGTTAGACTAATTCCGCCTAATATAGGAACTTTTGAAATTCTTGATAGTTAATTTATTCTATGAAAGAATATTACCTTATCTAAGTTAACAAAAAACTTCGCAAAACGAGAACAATAGATCCAAGTATAGGAAGTATAGGAAGTTTTGAAATACTTGATAGTTAATTTATTCTATGAAAGAATATTACCTTATCTAAGTAAACAAAAACTTCGCAAAACGAGAACAGTAGAAAGGGATATTGACGACCTCAAAATAATATGTCCGCTTATTCATAATTAATTTTATGACAGACTGATTTCTTGACTGAAGCAGGCGAGGCAGGAAATGTAATAGGGTAAGGTGGTACATCTTCGAACATGGTACAATTCTGAACGAACTAAGATTTTTATCCTCTTTTGGGTTGCAAATGTAGCAATGCAGCAATCGTTCTCGAGTTCTTCAGAATTTTTATTATTACTGTTAATGTTATGATAGACCGCCTGCGTGGTCTAGTGGTTGCTGACTACGAACTCGCAAGTCTGGATTCGATCCCCGGTACCTCCTCGGATTTTTCTGAGGTAGGGAGGTCTGGAATGGGGTGCATTCAGCCTCATGACACCAACCTAGGAGCTAATTCATAAAGAAGTAGCGGCTCCGATTCAGTAAGCCATCAAAAACTTCCGTGGGAGTCGGCATGCTGACAACATACCCTATTCTTGCCATCTGCCTCTTCAAAATGTGACACCTAATTATTATGCTCGTATTATTGGTAAGTAATAATAAATAAAATAATATTTGGAAGAAAGCAGTTCATTAGTTGAAAAGGCCACTTTCGAAATAGTACCCACTGATGTTTAGAATATTTAGAATGTATCTACTGCGGTACATTTTCGAACGATATTCTGGAAATGAAACATTGATTGCCATGACCAATTTTACAGCTGTTTGACTTTCATATTTTTGTGAACGGTCAACTACGTCGCTAACTTTGTAATTAAGTTACAATGCATTTGAATTTGTCTTATGTTCATAAAATAAGAATATAATATATGTTAATTGTTCGAAAATGTACCACCTTAAGCTATGTGCATATCAGATCATTGGTAGAACTGAGAATCACAGGAAAATCTAAATAAAACTGATACAAACTGTTCCTATTAGAATAATGTTTAATTTCTTGTAAAAATCCAATATTTATTTCAATAAATTTGTATCTTTTCTCTAGTATAAATAAATGCCAATGCAATAGTAGCACAACCAAGAAAGCAGTGTTGCAGGATCTCATTGAAACGATAATATATCTTAAAATTCTAAACTATATACTATAACATTGTAGTTAAGTATACAAGCACCATAAATTACACAACTTGCAATAAAATTGAGTTTTCCTAATTGTAAGGAAAATTACAAGCATAAAACTAGCATGCTTTTTCTTTGGGTCTATTCTCTAAAAATTGTAATTGTTGAGTTGATCCCTTCAATGGCAATCACTCTCCTGTGTATATAAAGTCTACATGTATTTCGTTATTCCAATGGATGTCCATTAAGGAAAATATACAGGTTTAAGGCTATTAAAGTCATCTTTAATTTAATTTAAAAAAATAAAGAGATTTAATATTAAACTTATCTTAGTAAAAGGATTTAGACGAAATATTTATTATTCCCGGAATTATGATGATAAATATGTAGGCACATCATTTATTTGAATTTCTTAGTCCAATAAAATTGATAGTGCCCCGCTTCCATTCTCCATTAGAAAGCCTATGTTTAACGCTCGTTTCACGTAACTTTTATTTTTCAGAACCGTTTCAACGATAACTTTACAAGTTTCTAAGATACCCCAACGAAGTTTCGTATTAAACTGTCTTTCAAACTTATGAAGAATACTACTTACAGTCATTATAATCCTTCACCATTTTTGCTTTTGAAAAATATTAGGACTTTGCCTATCTGCAAATAAGTAAGCTTTTCATGGGCGTTAAACAAATTAGTTTTCAATATTTCATCTTGACGAAGGAAAAGAAATATTTCAGTAGCGCGTCCACCAGCCATTGGAATTAAGGACATGGAATCGATAAGTGACTGGCTGGATGAACAAAGCTGCTTTTGCTGAGCACTGATCACTCGTTCCTTCTTACGAAGCCGATGCAAGGAACGTAATAAGTGAAATGGAAATTATCAACAAAAAAGAAGTAATTTACCGTTCCTTCCTCCTTAAGTTATAAAGTTTGATCACCTTCACTCACGTTTTCACCAGAATAAACAGGCCTGGGAAGATAAAAATGAATGGATGGACCGACCGTGTTAGTGACAAACCAACTACAGTGAACGCCGCTTAATTTAATTGCGGATAATGTTATCAATCGGGTAATGTTATCACTTTTACGAAGTCCCGTACGGATTAATACCGATACATTGAAAAATTCTGTTTATTGTGAACAAAGATTCGGTTTATGTTATCACATTTTCCGAGTACTGTAAGTCCTTCAAAATTTGGTTTTTAAGGGTTTCGTTTCTAATTCAACTGTATTGTGTTGTACTGGAGGTAGAAATTCTATTCCCAGCTCACAGGATGACCATATCGAGGGGGTGGCATTACATAATTTTCTCTTTTAAGCAATAAAACCTCAGAGTTAAGCTGCAGCTTTTGATTTATGAAGATAGCAGTGTTGACATGCAGTGATTGCTAGTGTAAAATAAAAAAGATTTGTACAGACAGGCGTTAGATGTTTTGCTACGTGGTGTTCACCACAGATCAGTAGGCTATAGATTTCCAGCTGAGTATGGGGTATTGGTTAATGGATTCTTAAAGGAAAGTAAAAAAATTAAAAACTTTGTTACTGGTTTTAAAAAAATATCTGCTTTCAGTCTATTACTATATTAGCTTATCAGTGGTTCATTGATTCACAGTTACATATTAATTTATGAATAAATATTTTAATTCTATTTTGTAGTGTATTATCTTATAATATGAATAAATAACCTTCATTTAATGCATTCGGATACTGTTATCAATCAGTTAATATTATCAGATTTGCTGTATCCCGAAATTATCACAAGAAGCAGCGTGCACTGTATCTTATTTCAGTGTCTAGCCTCATGTCAGGCTATATGTAAAAACAATGTACTACATGGGAAAGTATTCGACTATAATGTCAAAATATTCGATTAATTTGTGAACGAATTGGTGCCATTCCGCCCCTGAACTTTCAGTACTCCCTTCTCTCGCTAAGCGTCCAGCCACTAAAGAGCTGTGAACAAAAAATAGCTGTTAACATTTTTCCTGATTTCCATTTCGCCAAGTGTACGTTTGCCAATATAACAAGATGGTTACTATTAGGTTAGGTGAGGCATCATACGAGAAATAGATTAATCAGCAGACAGAATCACACAATACAGATAATAACGGAAGTGTATGTAGATCCAGTATTAATGTACTGCATCTTACGTTCTAACCCAGAAGATTTAACTCCTAGAAAAATAATTAAGCCTACACGTTCTGCTTCCTAAGTAAATAGTGTGGAATCAACATGCTGAAGACAGTGACCGAATACCGAAATAATTTAGATTTGGATAGAATACTGGCATTGCAATATACCCATATCCATATATTATAACGGTAATTGTGGAAACCGTTTTTACCAATAAAATACGTCCAATACTCGTATTTTAATCCGATATTATAAAGGTTAAAACACACGAAAAGTCTGGATGCAACTATAATCGCAAAGAAATTATTTCTTGAATTAATAAATTATAATATAGATTACTCAGAGATCGATTCCAAGATACAAGTTCTCGAGCATAGGTTACACTAGTGAACCTATCTGAACTGAGCCAAGTGAAAACAAAAATAGAAGAAAAGAAAATCTGACATGAAACTTACATAACTTCCTCTTCCCAAATAAAAGGTTGGCTCTTAGTGTAATATATTATTTATTGCATTCTTTTCATGTAAAATAAAGAAAATGTCGTTGGCACATCATATCGCATCCCCAATAGATACAGAACCCAAATAAAATCTCATTAATGCACTCACGTGACTTTTTTTCTAAGCATGACCAATACATCTTTCTCACTTCACATTTTGATATAGAATAGAGGCCATATTACAAAGAGCGCGAATTCGGTAGTTTCAACCTAATGCAAAGCTTTATTGTTCAACAGGCAAGACTGAGTTTCTGTAAACTTTGGGTGGCTTATAACTACCCTTTAGAGATTTTTTCGTAAGAATGTTTCAAATAGAAGTTTTAGAATATACCTAACTCGAATACAAAATCTTGTTTTTCTACGATTTTTCGTTCTGGAGCTAGGCTGTTCACAGACAATCACACAGACATACACATACACATAGACACACAGATGTGTTTCTGAAAATAGTATTTGTGGATTCATGGGATCTCAAAACGTGTATTTATGTTATAAATTCAACTTCGAATTTGGGTGTCGAACACAATACTTCCTCTATTTATAATACCTATGGTACGAGCAGAGGAAGTAATTATTATTATTATTATATTATATTTATTATTATTACAAAGTAATGTTCAGATCTTCACAACTTGCAAGCAGTTGTTTATTACACACAGTTGTTTATTTCTATCAAAGTGCCGGTAAACAGGATTTGTTTTCTTCCCATTTTAACACACACGGGCCTTAAGACTGCAGCCCGAATGAAGGTTGCTGTATGTTGTATGTCCGCACTACCTAACAAAACAGCAGACTGCACAGGTGAGTGCTCACCTCAACGAAACAAGCATTCAGTCAGAAGGACCATATAAACATAATGATCTATCAGAACTACATAAATACCATCTAAAGAATTCAGGTATTACTCTTCTAATCTTGGATGCTTTGCTGGTATTATATCCGTTTATCATAGAGGTAGGCTACGTCTATACTGGTTTGTAAGGGTGTCGTGCAGATCGGCACAGTCACATTTTCGTATACATCGGCATAGTATTTTTATCTTGTAATATTATCGTGCTCTTCGCCACACACCCCGTTGGGGGTAGGGTGGAGATAAAGACTCAAACCTACAGCCTCCTTTACCACAGCTCCAAGGCAGCACCCCTTAGCTACCGCGGCTAAGAAAACCGGTCGTTGATATCGTAGATAGGTTAAGTCAGGTTAGGTTAGGTTAGGTTAGGTTAGATTAGTTTAGTTTAGGTTAGGTTAGGTTAATTCAAAGTCTCATTCAATCGCAGGCAGATACTTTATGAATGATTTCTAAACAATTCAATTATAATATTATGTATGTAGTCTACACCGTATGTATCTATAATAATAAAAGGAAGTGTTTGTATTTCTGTCTATCTAGCAGTTACTGTGAACTCCATTGCATTCAATAGATAATGAAATTCCAACTTCCTCTGTATGTGTGGCCCTACCCCAAGTTCACGAAGGGTGTGTGGCGATGAGCACGATGCCATTGCAAGATAAAAAAATCCCTTTATGCAGGCCTACAGGCTGAGGTAGATTTCGAAGTGCTAAATCTCGCCTTATATGAGAGCTACCGAGAAACCAGTTATTGATTTGCAGAGTACTCATCAAGAGCTTTTCAAGGATACCCCACAACACGTGGTTTCAAAAATTTCGAATTTCCGTCCCCCCACCAACCACCCCTACTCGTACCCCCAAAACACCCGAATCGTTGGTGTCACTGTAAACTCCATAGGGAGTACTCTAATTTATTCAAACAAAATTACCCTCTATACTTCATAGGGGCCAAGATATAAATTTTTCAAAATTTCAACCCCCTTCCCCGACTTCCCCCTTGGGCCAATTTTGTTCATTAACGAACTTCTCCGAACTATTGGGCCTAGAAATAACATAATAAAATTTGGTTCAAATATCTTCAAAATTACGGCCGCTATCGTGTAAAGATATATATATATATATATATATATATATATGTAACACAATTTTTTTTTAACGGGTGGTGGTTTCGTACTCAGGGAGGCATGAAACGTAAAGATATGAAAGAATTTTTCGAAAGTCATGACATGGTATCGATTGCAATAGGTAGATTTTTCTTCGAAATCTACCTAAAATACTATGCCGATGTGCACACAACCGTTTGTAAGTCCTATTGCGGCATAATGCCGGTATTAACGATATGCTATAGGGGTACTACCGAATAGGAGGAAATACGTGGGCTTCCAAATTAAGAAAGGGATTAGAAACAATTGGGATGGGATACGTTTGGATGGATGGGCAGGGAAATAGGAGAAGTGTGTGGAGGAAGGTTAAGAACCATTTGAAGGATATTGATAGACAACAGACAAATGCACAATGTCAGACTATGGTTTCACTTGAATTACAATCGCGGTTAAAATTGGAGTGGGGGAAGGAGCAATACATAGGAAAAGGATCTAAAGTCAGTAAACTAGGCCTCGTTTGGATTAGAGACTCGGTGCGTGGAGAATGATTAAGATCCCAGATGAAAACGGAATGAGAGTTTGTCCATTATGTAACGGGGAAGAATCATGGTTTGATATTTTGGCGAATTGTGAAGGTTTGGAAAATTGGAGGGAAAATATTTACCATTATCTTTTATGGAATCAAATAGGGAGCAACGGAAATGTTTGGAGTTACTGACGGGAAAAAACGTTGAGGAAGGCATTGGGAAGTTTTTATTGAAGGCGAGACAGCTCAGGTTTGAAAAAGCGACAAATTGGAGAGCGGGTGTGGAGGGTGAGGAATAGATTTAGTTTGTTTGTGTTATTTTGTATTTATATTATTTGTTCTTTTTTGTGTGTGTGTTTTTGCGTAAGCATGTACGGTCCATGCGGACCCATGCGATTGTTTGCATTGGAATTTGTAAAAAGTTAATTATTGTAATAAACACTTATATGATATATGATACTACCGAAATAATATAGCTATTTTACCGATATTTTCTGTAGCGATACAGTCACTGCCTAAAGTTATAAGCTTGTGGATCTCACTGCTCATAATTGACTTACGTTGAACATTAAATTCCTACATATTAAGTTACATAATATATTGGGATTACAAACTGGTATTAATTATGCAGAGGGAGAGCGCAGTGATTACGTCTTTTCGTGTGCGATAAATTCTCTCATGGCAGCGAATGAACATCATTATGAATTTCATGCTATTTATTGGTTTCATTTGATTCGCATTGGCTTTATCTACGTAGATAATAAATAACAAACCATACTGTGGTACGTAAATTAATCGATAACCCATTATGTCCTAAGGTAATCACATTTCCCAAAACCTCATTACTTAAAAAGTACAATTTGAATTCGAACTGTATTGGTGCTTAGCGCTGATTTTAATTGTACACCTCATTGAATTATGAAATCCTTATCGAACCATATAGGTCACAAATATGCAGCGAATTGTGATAGAGATCTGCTTCAAGATAGTCAGTGATCTAATCACGAACAGAACATATCAAACCCAACACACAAAACATTAATTGGGTACACTATTGTGAACTAAAATAATGATCGAGGGATGGAGATAGCCTATTCATGTTTTGAAATACTTTTTTTACCTAGGTATATCTGTCGACGCAACATGATAATAGTTAGAAGAAAAACACCTTTGGCATGGGACTCAAACACGTGACTTTCAGCTGTCCATGCTACCGAATTAGTGAGAGAACATATTACTTCTGCCTTCATGTCAAGAACTCTGATTTGGTAGAGGCTCAGCACTGAAAGCTGAGGAGTTTGAAGCAGACGGATTCTAGTTTGTTCAGTTCGTAGAGCTTCAGCACTGAAATCTGAAGGTGGATTCTTGGTACATAATTTGTACATAAAGACATTAAAATAAGTAGATTTTCAATCTTTAGTCATGTGACAAATAAGGTAAAATCTTTTTTCAACAGTAACTCGATGCTACTTTGTAGATTTCTAAGTGCTTAAGTGTTTTCCAAGAGCAATGCTAACATAAGCTACGTATATTAGCTTTACAAATTATTCTTGACAATGGACAGAGCTTGCTATAACATTTTATTACCTAGTTTCGTATTTTGTAGTAACAGTTTGATGACGTAGAATAATATCACACTTCTTAGATTGCTTAATCCACTTCAGTCACCACACTGATACTTTTCAAAATTAGATCATACCTCCTTGGTTGCGCTGAAGGATGATATTTCTCGACCTGCAGTGAACAACCCACAATGCTTTGCACCTAAACAGTACCGCGTGCTAATTGTATAAACGGTAATCCTAGGGAGGTTTCTGAAATTGTTGCTCAATCAAAATTTCTCATAGACACAGATTTACTACACTCACAGGTAACAAAATTGTACAGAATGGAACTAGTATAAGTATGCAAATTAAAGAAGGCAAAGTGATGAATAAAAACAATTTAATACACACACACACTCATATATATATCCGCCGCCGTGGGTGACTTGGTAGCGTGACTGTCGACAGCAAGACCTCGCCGAGGAAACTTCGCCGCAGAACTCACCGCTGAAGATGCCTGCCGCAGTTGTGGGCGAAACGTCCGGAATCTCATCCGACGGACCACGGCTACAGAGCCCGGAAAGTTTTAACAATTAGAAAAATAGTTACATTTGTTTATTTCAGTATGAAAATATTTGTGTTTGTAAGTTACTTCCAATGAAATAAAAAGGGGAGAGGATGATTTTTGTCAGTTTTTTCTGTTAAACATTCATAATTAAAATTTGCATAGGTAATAATTATCACAAATTCTCCTGCTGTTATCAGTAACTGAAGCTATATTACAAATCCCTTGAACTGGAACTAACTCCAGCTAGATGTAACGGATCAAACATTGTACCATATGCCATAATTAGGCCAAAGAGATGTCGGCCGATTGTTAGGGGTTCTCAACTGGTGGCGCGGAGCAGCATGAGGCTTGCGAGGTCATTTCTTGAGGCCAGAATAGTTAGTTTGAAAAACATATTATTTATTGTAAGTTTATATTTTTTATTGAAATATTTTAAGTTATCAATAAGTAGCAACTAAGTTTTATTGTCAAAATAAATCTTAAGTATTTCGTTTTAAATTTCAATTCAATTGTTTTTATTGCGTTAATTTTAAAAATTACGGTCAAGTTGAAGTGCGGTACTTAGAGTTTTTATGTGAAATACTGGTACAAATGGTATTAAGCAAAGTAAGATTAATTAATTTTTTTCAAAAAAGGTATTAAAGAAACAAAGTTATATTACATAAATATTAATTTATTTTCAACTCATTATTTACTCTTAGTCTAATTTTCCCTCCATAGCTGCCTACCAGTTGGCTTCTGGACTTAGTACGGTTCCTTTAACATTTCAAAGATGGAAACGTGCATTAGTTGTAGTATTTATGGACATAGGTCCCAGGCATGAAGACGTACAACACATGTGCACTAATTGTCTTGAATGACGCTCTAGAAACATATTTCCTTCTCTCTGTGAGTTTATCCTTCCGTTGTTGGGACGATTACGCGGCCCACGCCGCCCGGGGTCTTGCAGGAACACGACCATTCGAGGGGAGGGAGTTTCAATGGATCACATACATAATACTTTTTGACCAGACAAGGACATGGAGGACCTCCCCAGATGAGTAATCAGCCAAATGCCAGGTGTGCCTTGGAGACAACCACGAACACACAGACAAGACACTTCTGTCTTACTCACTCATCCCGATCAAGGTGGGGTTGGGATGAAGGTGATGCTGACTGCTAGATGATATCCGGGAACCATGAGAGTTTAAAGTTTCCCGACATTCGTTTCACAGCTGAGGGGAAAACCCCAGAAGAAATCTCAACTTGGAAACTTGTTCCGAAGGGGATGGAACCTTGGCCGCTGCGTAAGAAGAGTGAACGCATCCCCTACATCACAGCAGTGGACACATCTTCTAAAATTCATTGACTTACCGGTATATTCTGAATAAATTTGTTATACTTTTAAATTGTATTTAAAATAATCATGAGTTCCGGGCATCTCTAGTCAGCTTTAAAGCAGTCCTATATCCAAAACCGGAGGTGTGCGTAAACGCGCCCGCTTGCGTGGGTGTATACGTGTACATGCGTGTGTGTCCCTGTAAATCATTGTACCTGGTTGTTTGCATATCACGTTCTTGTTTGTCGAAAGCTGTACTCATAGTCGTGTTCACAGCAAAATCAGGTAGAAAGGCTTTGATTGCAACGTTTACCTCAAATATCGCAGATATATTTAAAAGATAATTAAAATGTCCACCGCTCTGACGCAGAGGGATGCATTCGCTCCCCTCGAGTTGCCTTCACGGTCTAGACAAATTACCAAGGTGGGGTTTTTCTCACATGTGGGACTAATGTTTGGTAACTTGAGGCCCTTGTGGTTTCTAGACTTTCTTTTGCGGTTATCATCATCTTCATTCCATCTGCGCTTTTGTTTTTTTGGAATGAGTGTGTATGTGCGACTGGTGTGTCTCGTCCTATGTGTAAGTGTTGTCTCGGAGAGGGCCCCGGCATTGGGCTGATCACCTGACCTTGTCTGGTTAAAAAAGTACGTGTGTGATCCGCCAGTAAAATATTCTACTCTTATGATAAAATTGGTTATAGATTATGTTTTATTGGTGAAATTAATCTTAGAGTATAATGTTTTACTCAGTTTTACTGTCCAGGTATTTAGTACAGTCCTTTGTTCTATAATCTTTGCCATAAACTGTTCAGTAGACTGTAAGCAACTACATGTGCATGTAACAATAAGCCATTTAGTTGCAATCCGTGTGTTTAGAATAACATGCATTATGTTATTAGTCTATTAAACACGTAATATGAGCTTTAGTACATAAACTGACATTATGGATTGGTAATAAAACTTACTTAATGGAGACCGTATTTGCTAAATTGCATACAACTGGATTTTGTGTCGGGAATTTCGCTGCCATAGTTTATGAGGTATTGTTAATCGAAGTTGATTACATATAATTTAAATTTATCTACTAGTAAAATGACCCGAAATAGACTAATTATCATTATCTGCAATTGACAAGTTAGTAGATAAATGAAAGGCCATCTAGCTGCTCTTTTTAGAAACATATTTAAAATCGCAATGTGTGCATGTGACATTATTCAGTTTCATGATACGGTCAGCTGTTTTGAAAGATGAACCTACTTGATTGAAGTTTGGTCAGCCAATCAAACTAATCATGAGTGAATTTTCTGAAAACTGCATCGCGTTTACACCGTGTTTTTAAATCAGCCGATTCCAATCTTCAAATGGGAGGTATGACTATTTGCTTTTTCTAAAAAGTGCTTTTTAGTACAGTTAAAAAAAAAATCCTTTCGCCAACACTATGACTTAAACAGTGACCAGATATTATAGGCCAGAGTTATAATAATAATAATAATAATAACAGTTTTATTTTACTTGGAGAAAGTTAAGACCGTATGGTCTTTTCTTCCACTTCACCAGGGACTAATAGTACATTAGTTGTTTCAATATAACACAATAAATAACACAAAATACATTAAATGACACAACATAACACGTTAAATGATTTAAGATACATTAAATGACATACTAAATGATATGAAAGAAATTATTTTATATAAATACAATTAAATTTCACCATAAATGATATCAACTTAATTAACATAGGACATGAAAAAATACACTGAAGTACTATGTACAATATATTAGCTGTTAACTGCGATTTGAAGGTTGACAGTGACTGGCAGTCTTGATGTGAGATGGTAAAGAATTCCACATTCGGATGACTGAAGTAATAAAGGATGATGAGTAAAGAGATGTATGAGTAAAGAGAATTCGAACATCCGTGAACTTGGAAACGTATTTGTGGTAGGGAACTTTATACTCTTCTTGCTTCTTCTTTCTCCAGAATTAATTTCAACAACACTCTTCGTTCTAAACGCTACCCATTCCTTTAAATTTCTCTTCTATACTTATATCTTCTGCTTCCTCAAATGTGTTTTCCTTAGCGCACGTACTGACAAGAGTATGATTTCTTTTCTTATCTCGATTAGCGACTACTTGCTCAATGGCTTTCTATCGACCATTTCAGTTTTTGTATTATACTTATTATGTCACTCGATAAGTTGGTGATGTCACGGCCACTCCCCCATATTATGGACTAGGAGGGATTAGCCAAGTTGGATTTTCAGTAATCTTGGTGAAGTTATTAAAGCTGTCGGTTGGATTCTAGTATGGTGAGTGACTCATTGGTTATGTAATACTTCATTTTCCTGCATATTGCACATGGCCCTATGCCTTGTAGCAAATTTTATTATTTTTAGTATGTAAAGGTTCAGTCAAGTGAGGCAGTTTTCATTATATGCCTTTGAGGTAATCCTTCTCTGATTTGCTTTTTGTCATGTTGTATTTTTCTAATTTTTCCCCCTTATGGCTTAGTTAATATTTTTATTACTTTAATTTAGCTTTATTTTGCATTTTGATTAGTTTGCTTGAATTCTATTGTGAGTTCATTTTCGTTGTCTTGCTATTCCCTTGTCACGTGGATAGGGTTTATCTTTTGGGATTTTGACCTTTTTTTGCGCTGGCCTATTCATTATGTCGCTGCAAAGACCTTTTGTGGTTAAGATACGGAACTAGAATGCCACTCGACATATAACTAGCTAATGTATAGGGTAATTTTTCTTTGTAACTATAAGTTTTAAAGAAAAATGTTTCTCGCTACTTTCATGCCTATGCCTTACATATTGGAGGGCGTTTTACTTTTTATATTGTATTGTTAGCTCCTTTTATAGGAGTTAAAGGTATCTACATGTTATTGTTAACCAGCAACCAGTGTGTAATTTTGGGATTCGTTGTTTTTACCATTAATTTCCCTCCTACTCCATATTTTCTACATACCTCTGATTGAATTTTGTTATGAGTCCTTTTGGACTTTCTAATTTCCCCTGTATGGGTTAAAGCTACCAGTACAGTTCTGCTAATCTCCGGTCGCTCTTCGTATCATCCATCATCAATACATTTTACAGAAATTCTCTGGTTGGCAGGGCAGCATTCAAGGGCACATCCACTTCTCTCGAAGGATCTTTAACCTCCCTGATCAGAAATTTGACTCGGCTTTATATGCCTAGGCTAACTTTTAAGGTGTAGACAGTCCGGTAATCCCGACAATGTGGACCCGTGTGGAAAGGCAGAAGGGGGTTTTGTGGGTGACCTTGACATGTCCTATTGGGTCGTACAGAATGAAAGTAGTATAACTGCAGATTATAGGGGTCAGAAGATCACATTAAAATAAATGTGCATTGTATTTAAGTCCATGATCATTTAAGTGTGATAGAATGGAAAGAGCGCCCTGCCAAATCGCCCCCTCAATGGCAATGGCTTGTCTGTCACTATTATAAAAAAAAACTATGTGACGAAACTTGACGTTGCCATATTTTATGGAGTATGTGGTTAACATTAAGGATAATATTTATCAAGCAAAGGACGGTTAAAGTTTCTAAGGAAAGTTCTCATTTGGGACTTGAGACAAAAATGCTATTTGATTTTTTTTTTGTTCCTACCGAAGGAACAAGTTGACAAATTTGCAGAGTTACAGTTTTATTAATAAAGGTTATTTTTACAGGCGTTGAGCGATTGTTTGGTTGATAACCGTACAGATTGTACATAAGTTGTTTGCAATTCCATCACTAATAATCTGTTGCAGCTGGTAAAACAGTTTACATCAATTTAGCAAGTCCTATGTCACTGCATCATCACGAAAACGCCATACTTCTTCTCCTGAGGGGAGAAGTATGTGGTGTATACTCCGCATTCCATCGGAGATCAGACAACTGAGTCAGAAGTAATGTCGTGAAAAGATGTAGTTTTATTATTATATTAAATTGACTTCTGAAAGCTTAAATCACGGGAAAAATTAAGAAAAACACGATCCACAAACAATAAATATTGTTGTTAACACACCGTAAAAGTAGACAGCCAACTCTCCTAACAAACTGCCCTAAAAATGGATGCACAACTTCAAAATTCAACCACAATCACCTGCTAAGCTACCGGCTGTTACAGTTACCAGCCATCTTTATAATACAAGTTAAGTTTAAACAAGGATGTCAGGCTGTGCAAAGTGTGTGCTTCTTAGGTGCATACAATGCAGGGGTTATTATTTATTAGTAATATTTTAATCCTCGCCTGCGATGTAACACACGGGTTTATAATAAGGCTGTTATATTACTTCCACTTTGTATAGTCCAACTTCAGGCATAGAGGGTATCACAATAGACCGACAGAATGGTCGTAACGTTCCAGGGACTGTTTACCGTCTTCTCGCCGACCAATAACCAAGAAATAATAATAATTAAAATTATTTTAAATAATTTAATAATCCTTTTAAGAATTAATTCAACATCCAATGTGATCGGTATGCATAAAGGAGTACACATTATTATAAAATCCACCTTAGCCTACACATGGCCAGTGTGAAAAAATTGTCATTCCATTATAGATTCCTGTGAACTCATGGATGAACTGACGTAGATCTCAGCGAGTGTAATCAAGTGCACATTAGGGTATTTATGGAACCTGAACGATGTACGTTATGAAAAGAGAATATTGCCGACTGTTCATTCTCTAGAAATTATAGAGCGACTCCGACAAAACTAATCCCTGGGAACATTTTAATTAAATTTCTCTCGGGGTGGTAAAAAAAAAAAAGAACACTGGAGAATTAAAGAGAATGATTATTGCTGTAGAATTAATTTCAGTGAGAGATACATACCTGCATATAATCCCTTGAAGCGAAAAGCTTTTTATTAAAAAATTACAGGAATAGTATAGCATTCTTACAGAATCTAGATCCTGCATTTATATAGGGTAGCGAGAAGTATTGCCACTTCAAATCCTGAAAATCTTAAAGTGACAACCCTTGATAAAAAAAAGCCTTATAAGACTAATTTATTGTCATATATATAGGCTATATATATATATATATAGGTTATATATATATAGGCTATATATATATATATATAAGTTATATATATAAAACTGCAGATTATATATATATATATAAGAGGCTTTGACCTGACTGACTGACTTAACTAATGACTGACAGAGAATCAACGTAGAGCCTAAACCATAATAGGTAGAGACTTGGAATTTTGACAGTAGGCCTACCTTCGTTTCATAATGTAAATGCTCACTAGGAAAGGATTTTGAATTTTTTTTATTTTAAATGCCAAAATCAAATGTTTTTGAGAATACTTAATCCAAATGACAGTTCACATGACAACAGTGTATTGTTGGCATTGGTCTCAGGTAGGTTTTGAAATGAATGATACGGAACTTTGACAAATTAGAGAAGCTATCGATATAATTCATTGCTGTATAAAATATTGAAGATGAAATACACGAAAATAATGCACAATGTGGTGCAGTCACATAACTTTCTCTACCCGGGACATAGAGGTATGGTAATATGTATAGGCCTAATATGTATATTATTATATCCCAGGTTTTTGGGGAGGGAAGTATGAAAGTGACATTAAATTAGTTTTTAATTTCATCCCCGTAACGGTTGTATGGTAACATGAGAGTGAGAAATAAAATATTCTGCAAAGACAATACAATTTTATGTTACCGAAATTTCTGTTTCTTCTTATTTGAACCCCTACCAAAGCGATGGGATACAAAATTCTACCTCCTCTATGAGTCATCTACGGTATCTCAAGCGTTTTCTGAGGGAGTAGTTTGAGTGTGATGAGTCGTTCTTCTTCATTTCAAATTCTTAATACGTATGTAAGGACCTAGAATTTGAAAATCGAAAGTCCTTCGTAAGTTAATTTCAAATTGCATAATACAAAACTCGGGCGACGCCGGGCCTTTTAAGCTATATATATATATATATATAATTTTTGCTGTTAACATCCCTTTCTTTCAATTAATACAAAGCCCACAGCAATGAACAGGATATCGGTGGATTGGATCTTTTACCGGCTTCTGACAGTTTAGGTTAAAACACATAGCTTCTTTAAAATTTTCACATGAGTCACAAATCTTGCCGTAAAATACATTGAGTCCAAGCATTTAAAAAGATCACACAGTTGAGTTATAAAAGTAAATCTCACATTTATTTACTTATATCTTCTGTTATTTTATGCTATTTTATAATACTCGCTACTGTACTATGTTACAATTGTGACTCCCATCAAGGAAATATATCTAGAAAAAATAATACATTAATTAACCTGAAGTAATTGATCAGAAATAATGAAATTTATTGAAATAATTTACTAGCGCCAATAAACTAGACCTTAATTATCACATATGGGTGGGCCCTTAAAATAAGCATAGGGAAGAAAGAAACCCAGTTCTAAGATTAGTAGTCAATATTGTGATGATAGTCGTGAAGTAAAAATATTCGAGGGGGGAAGAGAACAGGTTATCACTTTAAACAATAGGCAGGGATATTTTGTTATGGTATTTTCTGTAGAGTCTATTTTCCGACTCGTTCTCCTTGCTAGAACCTCTCCTATATAACTCAGGCAACACAATGCTAAGACCCTAGACCAGAGTCACCTTTACACCAAGGATCTAAAGCACTAGAGATATGTAGACCATGGCTTGCCGCCGGCTATTTGTGAAGCAATAAGCCTGTGAATCTTGCCTGCAGTCCCAACGGGCTTTGCATTCCTTGTTCCAGCTCTCGCTCCGAGCCCATCTTGAAAGATGAGTAACCTCCTCTTTTCCTGCCTTTCTCTCTTTTCGTACTTCCTTTCTTTTTCTTTCTTTCTTCCTTTCTTTCTTTCTTTCTTTCTTTCTTTCTTTCTTTCTTTCTTTCTTTCTTTCTTTCTTTCTTTCTTTCTTTCTTTCTTTCTTTCTCTTTCTTTCTTTCTTTCTTTCTCTTTCTTTCTTTCTCTTTCTTTCTTTCTTTCTTTCTTTCTTTCTTTCTTTCTTTCTTTCTTTCTTTCTTTCTTTCTTTCTTTCTTTCTTTCTTTCTTTCTTTCTTTCTTTCTTTCTTTCTTTCTTTATTTCTTTCTTTATTTATTTCTATATTTATTTCTATATTTATCATACGTAGGCCTACTCATCAAATATATCTCCTACAAGGTAAGAACATGGCACCTGGAACACAGAATAGCATGTAACCGATCTTGATGCAAATAACACTTTCGTGCAGTAGGCTGTATTCTATTGGTTTAAGTATAAATATTTAATAAAATAGTGCTTCCAATTTATTTCGTTTTTAATTTCACTTTATTGCTACAAATTGCAATTTAAGTGCATACAAATATGGTTTCGAACGCCACCCGAAGAAGCAAAGCTTGTGCTCGGGGGGGCGGTGAAGTTCAATACAATAAAGTGACTTAGCCTAAAATAATTATTTACACTAATTAAAAAAATAGATTTAAAAAACTTAGAAAAGTATGATTTAATACGAGGGCAGTCAAAAAGTTCCCAGAATTTCGTTGCAATTATTTATTACCACAATACAGGTACACATTCACTTAATCATCTTAAAAATAGAAATGTTTTAATTTAAAAAATAAAAGTCAAAGTAAGTTTAGCATATACAAGTGAAAAGTCGTTAATGTTGAAATAACTTTGATTATATCGAATGATATCCAATGGAAATTAATAAAAAGAAATGAAGTAGCTATTTGCTGTCATTACACATTACCCACACATTTGAGGTGTAAATTGCTTTACTAATTGCAACGATTATTGCTGAAGGGAACTATGTCCATTTTTTAGTATTGAGAATAAAATAAATTTTGCATGAACTAACAGACACTAAATCAAGATGCACGCAAATTGAAGGCACACATAAATAGCTTTTACCCAAAACATTATTTAGCCTATGTTGCGAGTGGGTTCTTTCAAAACCAGAAAATGGGTCACTCTCAACATAGGAAAAAAAGCTATTTACGGTAACATAATAGCACATTAAGCATCAAACCTATAATGGCCTTTATTAAGATACGGGTATGTTTATGAAAAGAGCAAAGCAAATGTAATAATTTTCATACAAGGATCTTAATTACCATTATAGGCAAGTTGAATACAACTGTTTTTGTTCGACCATAATTAGACTAAATGTTTAAGTTTTGAGATTTCAGAGTTATTCAAACGGCCACGCTATCCTTCACATCATCTGGTTCTCATAGTTCTAGCCTCCTGCGACAGATGGCAGCTCAAATCCAAGCTTCTTTTTGTTGGTTTTCTTGAAACCAGTGACGCTCAGGATGGCAAGTCGAGAATTAACAAAAGAACGGAAATAAATTTTGATATCTGATGTCTATGGAAATCTGTGGAATGACTGAGAGAAGAATTAAAAAAAGTTTGGTTGTGACGAGAATAGGCTGTGAAGAGATAGAAACAGTTTTGAATATTTCAGGCAAGTTGAATAAAAACCAGCCACTTTTTTTTAAAAGCAGTATTACCTTCTGTACTCCATATGGGCCGCAAGGCTAAAGTGCTTAGGGTCGTCCCAACCTGCCTTCCCCCTTAAGGGGCCAAATACATACATACTATACTCCATAATATAATTATGATAGTGATAATGATTAATATTTTTAATAGCAATACCGGTAATAATAAAACACAGGCTATCTATATTAATAAAAGGAAGTGTCTGCCTGTCTATCCGCGATGCCCAGCGAAATCTACTGAACGCAGAGATCTGACATTTTAAACAAAGGTCGACTGAAGGGTCGGAAAATGCACCTCGAAGCCGGAAATTTAATTTTAACTTTCGTTCGTGAGTTATGAGTGAAAAAGGGCAAAAAACGTGTGTTTTCGAAACATCAGTTTTCAGTAATACATTTCAATGTCAAATCAATTACAGTTGGCTTTGGCTATTTTTATCATACCTTGGACATAAAAGCATCGCGATCGCTTGAATGTTGTAAGCCTACGCTGGTCGATTCATTTGTTTATAATGTCAAGGCACGCAGATATTTGAAATTTCTACCACGGCTAAGGAGACCGGCAATTTTAAATCACGAGGCTGAGTGCATTCGTTCCAGATCTCCCTACCTCATAAAAATCCGAGGAGGGACAGGGGATTGAACCCGGGCCGACGGATTCTGTAGTCAGCGACGCCAGCCACAAGACCACGCCGGCGGCCACTTTAAAATATTTCCACGACGGGGATTGAACTGTGAATCCCTAGAACCGTAATCTAACTCGCTGACAACGAGCTACGGTGAACGTTAAGGTTCAAACACAAAAAGAAAGACGTTACAAAATAAAATATTACACAGGAAATGTATATAACTTAGACCATTAGCGTGCCACTTCTCAAAAAGAGTTTCAAAATCTACGAGATCTTTTTTCGCCACAAAATACTTGATTTAATATGCAAAAGTTATGAAAGAATCTTCAAATATTGTTAAAACTTCTCGTTTCAAAAAGTATGCAAATTGCTTTAATACAAGTTAAATAACGAAGAGCCATTCCCTCTGGGAGTGTCATGATTTCTGACCCTGTTGATAATAATTAATGTGAACTCTAGAAACTGAGTGAGAGACGAGTAGAATTGAATAAGCAGAATTAAAAAAATACATATTACATCAACAGCCATTAAATGGGTATTCAAATACATGCCAATAGCGATAGGAGAGTTTAAAACGTAATAAAAACATTCACTGAAGGAAGAACACTAGAAGGTTGCTTTCATAACGAGGGATAAGTTGAGCTGCGGTTGACAAGAGAGTCTTAAAACTTCTTCTCTCCAAGACCCGTGAAAACTTAAACCGAAGAGAGTCTTCAAAATAAAACCAAGTAGACAACAATAACTCTAAGAAGACAGAACTGTTTGTATGGAATTATTGTATTAGACTAGATTTTCATAAATCCTACCGATATATGAAACGACGATGAAGGAAACAAGTACAAACAGTGGTTAGTAGAATCTCTTGATATTACGGTTAGGTTCCTTGCCATTTTACTATTTTTAAAAAAATCAGCTTTATTTATACTCGCTTCAACTATGAGGTGTTTAGGATCTTTGGGTGTACCAGTAGGCTGCACATTTTTTTTTCTGTGTGCTGTAGTGCGAATCTTAACATGAAGCCACCGTACTTCTATCCTGCATAGCGCACGACCTTTACCGAATTAGAACCTGTCGATCATTATCCGGACTGTTCTATTTTTTTTTCACATCAATAGAGAAAAGAATACTAAGGAACCATTTTTTCCTTTGCCGATTTTCAGTAATGTAGTCAGTTTCATGTAAATAAAATATAAATATTATTATATGGATCCCGATATAAGGAAACGTCTAATCGAATCTTAGTGTCTTAGTGGATTTCTTTTTTCTTATTCATGTCAAAGAATATTAATGAAGAAACAGCCATTATTTATGTTTTTCGAGATGGTAATTGGTAAACATACGGTGATAACCAGAGCCCGGATTTCTAAGCAACATATATATTTATCTTCAGACCCCTAAACATAAACAGACACGTTATGTTTCCTAAGAAACTTGTTAACAAATATTTTTAAATTTATTTTATAGTGCTTATATTTTATTCTGAGAGACTATTTCCCTGCTTATTTTAAGACGTTGAATTAAAATATATTTTAATGAAAACTGTCACATTAAGTGCTTTACTCCTAGACGTCTTGTTTTTTACTTAAGTGTGTATTTCAAAATCTTCCTTAAGTAGACCAACCAGTGAAAAGTATTGAAAATGGTTAGAATAGTTTTTAATTAATTGACTTGGATGTGAGACATGGTCCCTTACTCTTCGGGAAGTTCGTAATCTGAGAATGTTCGGAAGTAGGGTCCTTAGGAAAATATTTGCACCCAAGGGAGATGAACACTGGGACTGGAGAAAACTGCATAATGATGAACTTGGTAACATATTATCTTTAACGAATGTAGTAAGGGTAATTAAATCACGAAGGATGAAATGGGTCTGACATATTAAAAAAATGACTGGGAGGCCCGAAGGGAAGACCTAGATGTAGGTGGGAGGACAATATTGGAAAAGATTTAAAAGAAGTAGGATTTGCGAAGGATGGTTGGATGGCGTTAGCACAGAATAGGGTTGAATGGCGGGCTGATGTAAGTGCGGCAACGAACCTCTGGATTCCATAAAATATATAATATTTCTTTAGCTTATTTAGGAACTGACTATTGCCATTGAGTAAGTCTATATTTCCAAAGGCCCATATGTATATGTGTGTGTGCATTTATATATAATACATTTAATAACGTTCAATCGACATCCTTCAATTTTGATAGTCCATTTTTAGCAATCATGACAACACGAAGACCCTGAATTTAAAATGCAAAATTGCTTCACAAGGAGCATTTATCAGAAAGTGTAAAATAATTATATTCTGAATATTATAATAACTCGGAAACTACTCACTTATCATCACCGAAATTAGACACTGATTTAAACAATAACTGATTTGACATATTAGCTAAAAACATAACTTTTTCCTTAATTCAATGCTCGGTCCCCTTAATAATTTGAAAAGTAATAATAATTTAAACCAGTAATTAGAGAAACTTTCGTGGTGTAAATGAGATTTTTCGTTACGGCTGAGGGTATTTAAAACGTTCCAGTACCACTGGTCTATATAATATACTGCAGTACAGCTAAGTAGAATTATGCCGTTTTTCCACTAACAACGAACAGAGCGTGCCAGTAATAAGGGTAATGTAAATTGCAAGCGGAATCAATTTCAATTATTACGCTTTTCCGTTTTAGCTTTATTATTCCCTCGACGAGTAGGGAACGTTTTGTTTCGTTCCACGTTTTCTTGTTTTTGTGCTGGCTTCATGCAATGTTTCTTTTGTCTTCCGTTTAAACACGTTCTCTCTTTATGGATTTTACTTATTACATTCGATTCCGTTTTCGTTCTATTTCACACGGCAATTGTTTACGGTATCTTTGCTCTATTTAACTTTCTGGTTCATTCAGTTTCAAGTGTCGGTGCTTCAAATGCAGTGGGTTATACAATGCTCCTAGAGATTATAGCTAATTTATATAATGTTTCTATTTAATTTTCTTAGACTTATACACTAATTTACATTAACTTTTCATTATATTAAGTACGTTTTTATACTAATCTAATTAGGATTTTATATAGTTTCATTGGGAAAATACGTGCATGAATATTCAATTAAAAATTATGGAATAATTATGTACAGGGTATTTAAAATCATAAACGTATATAACATAACACATTTAATAACCTTTATTCAGGACTGATATTAAGAGACAAGTCATGTATTGACTTTTTCAACATACTAAACAATTACATATTTTTCTAAATTCTGTGTGTTTCTGTGAGAAAGAATGTTATTGTGGGCAGAAAGTGATTTTTCAACGTCACATGATGCAACGAGGGTAAACTTTAAGAAACTAATATTTCCTTAAAAACCCCCTCACGATGATAAATACTGCCTTCATTTGAAATGTTACACAGGCTAAATATTTGTATATTCAAACAACATACCTTTTACTAAATTCAGTAAAACATATTTGAATTTACGCAACTTTTGTGTGGTGGTGTGTGAGAAGAATGTAATGTCCTGTCAAAGACAAATTCAATTATTGGAATTTTTGGTAGTTAGCATTCATAAGAGCTGTCAGTCATAGTCAACTTAATCACCGATTGTGGTTAGTAACAATAGGCAGAACTTCGCTTCTAAACTTCAACAAACCAATTTATACATGTATATATAAAAATGCTTAAATATGTAATTTCATGTAATGTAAGAAGATTATTTAAAATGTCTATAAATATATAACATTACGTAAAATGAAACATTTTAGTCGTCTTATGGTGTACTGTGGACAACTTTATGGCAAAGAGTAAAATGTGTAATTACTTAGAAAATCCACCTCTAATCATTATATTAGGGGTTATGTTTGTTTTCATTATCCATTTTTCTCAAACAAAAACGACGTCAATACTTTTGAACAAGGTATCAGTCTAAAGATTCTTTCGGGACAAGAAGTCTCAACGAACAAAGAATAAGGAATGTGCTAATCAGCGAGTGGCAGCAAGAATGGGCATCAGCGGAGGCGGGTAGAAGAGCAAAGGAATTCTTCCCGTAAATCAAGGAACATCTATGTCTGCGACTTATTACTGCAAAACAAAGTGGCAATCCAATTCCTCACTGAGCATGACCCATTGGAGACATAATCAAGAAGAGAAAAGAAGAAAACTGCCTTGCATGTGAGGGGTGTACGCAGACGCCAGAATACATGCTCATCGAATGCCCCAGTGCCTCGGAGGAAATTCTGGAGAAGAGTATACTCCTACAAGGGAAATCCGTAGTAGAGATACTTAGGAATGAGGAAGAATATGTCGTCCTGGAGGAGTTCGCCGAGGAGGCGACGAGGGAATACAGGGCTAACAGGGCGGCATGAAGGGACACACAGTGACAGTTGCGACAGAGATAGACCGTTCCCCTAAGGCGATCCAAGAGATTTCGAGCGGTCGAGGCTCGTGCAAACAATGAAAATTAAAAGAACAAGAACCACATTAGAATCAACAGGAGTAGGGAACTCTCGCAATTCCCGGCCAGACAGGAAGAGCTGCCCAGCAGAGGGGACGGCTCGAAAGGAGAAGAAACTCAAAATATCCAAGAAGAAGAAACTAAAAATAGCCTAGAAGAATAAACTCAAAATAGTGTAGAAGAAGAAACCAAAGAAACGACTAAATGCTGGTTGGTAGACAGGATAGTTGATAAAACTAAAAAATAAAAAATGAAAAAAGTAATAGCATGAGAATGTCTGAGTAGGGAGAGCCGAAATCTAAGTTTGACAGAGACTAACTGTTTTCTAACTGAAATGCTTGCATACTGGCAAACACTAAGCTCTCCCTGCCTCTTAACACCCATTGTAATTTGTAGTTTGCTTTGTAGACTAGCGTAGTTTGTGAACTACTGAACTCCAGTAGTAGTAGAATAGTAGAGTACAGTAGTAAATATTATCTGTAGAAATTTGATTAACTTTGTTCTATAGAAGAGAGTTTATATGTAGATGTGAATGTTTAATAAAATGTTAAAAGATTACGTCCTGGTATAGAAGCCTAGACACCGGATCTAACCAAGCAGGTTTAATTTATTATTTTTTTAGATCAATGAGTAGTAGGGCCTAATCTCTTACTGACTTATAAATAAGAGATTTCATTTGCCAGATTGTTGAAAAGAAGTACCGTATGTCACGTATAACGTACTGACAGCCATAATTTAAAACAGTATATTACACTTATTTCGTAGTGAAAATAAGGTAATTAAACCCTTGAAACAAGATT
This sequence comes from Ectobius pallidus, assembly GCA_964059195.1. NCBI lineage: Eukaryota > Metazoa > Arthropoda > Insecta > Blattodea > Ectobiidae > Ectobius > Ectobius pallidus. Next base: position 24,698,745 of record CAXKWD010000008.1, read on the forward strand.
AAATCTTCATTAAAAATATACAGTAGCAGGGATAGCTGCCGATTGACTGAAGTAAAACAGGGACTGTAATAAAATAGTCTTCTATTACGAAGTCTTCACATTGTGCAATAGAAGACTCACAAAGCCTAGCAATAAATGTGAAAAATGATGACACCCTGAAAGACACATCTTTCATAGACTCAACTTGTTTACTTGCACAGAACGACTGTGTTATCTCACTAATTTTTGTTGCTTTGTCTACATGGTCAAATGGAAACATGTTTACTGAGTCATTTGATGCGTAACAGAATAAATCCCTAACTGATCTACAGCTCGTTGAAACATACTTCAATTATAACGAATCCTCGAGGGTAATACATTTCCATCATGGTGGATTTCAGTCGCTATGACAACCCATAAGCGGAGTTATTAAGTGCCGGAATGGTACTTTCTGAGATTGCATGGTGGACGGGAAAATGTCTGTCCTTCTGTCAGTCTGTCTGTATGCACGATAACTCGAATACGCTTTATCATACGAGTATTTTCATGAAACTTTGTATACGCACGGCCTCCCACCTCACTTAAGACTCATAATACACACATAATCTATTAATAGCAGGCCGGGTTTGCTAGCAGAAATGCCATTAAGTGGGCCTACGTTATGCTCTGGATGAAAATGAATTTTGTCTTTCTTGCTGTACTGTAGTAATAATGCCAACGGAGAGTCTGTCTTATGGCCGGTTCCACCGACATTCTTTAAATATACCCAAACGAAGACTTGAGTAACGCGCCATTGCTGCATAACGTCTGCGTTAAGTGGACACTGTTCCACCAACACTCTAGTCGTTGAAATAAACGCCCGTTTTCAAACGAGCGTTAGAAAGGCAGGGAATCTTGTCACACAAGCTTCACATACATTCACCGTCGCTACTGCCAACATACAACGTTAAACCTGAGAGCACACACTGCACACGACTAGTAATTTTCATACAATATATTTCAAAATTATAAACAAAATGAGTATTGTTTCTTTTTATTTACCGAGATGCCAAAATCTTATGTTATATTGTTTTCATGCCCGATTCCTTCCCCGTTCAAAGTCATTTTTCCATTGGCAACGTTGGCTGCTATGTTTCACAGTAGCCAAAAAAAATTAAACAGGACTAGGAGATCCCAATTTTTAATAATATTAATGCCATTAATGCAGTATATTATACAATTTATGATGTTCCACTAGCACTATTAACCTATCATAACTTTATGATAATTTATTATATGCTAACCTGCAATCCTTTCGACTGCTATCGATGTCAAAAATGTATCAAATGTGAATTGGGCCTAGGCTATACGCCTACTGCTGGTGTAATATTATTACAATATATTATACCATATCATAAAATTATTGAAAACTATTACAATGTGATAAATGTACAGCGTAGCTCTTACATTAATTTTATAGTCATAGGAGATACAAAATGGCATTTTCCTGGATAAACACGGGAATAATACACACACAACACACTCAAAAACGATTTGACTTAGGCCTAATTTTTCTTTAATAACAAGGAACATGCTGCACTATTATTTTGAGAAGAAATCCAATAGAGATATTATAATCAATTTCACCTATCGTCAACCTACTAGTAATAATACAAGCTAAAAACTGACAAATACACAGCGGCAATTTCGATGGCATGTAGGCGTAACTATGAGCGAAATACTTCAGGATACTGTTGTATGTTGAGTAACTGCGAAAAACATTTTATTTTGTAACCATTCGCTTGCTTCAACGTTACAGTGTCAACTGATCCTCTCGTCTGAGGGACTAGTTTGTCTTGTGGAATTTGAGAAAAACCCAGATCCTACTTTTGTTGTCATTAGGCCAAGGAAGTCCACAAGGAGAAAGTTAACATCTACCAGCCTACGGAAGAATGTTTTAAGATAAAATATCATCTCCTTGATCTTAAAGTGTATGGACTTCTGATTGGTGCCCGTGGAGCTATCCCGAAGTTTTTTGAGGATTTCAGGAAGGAATTCGACCTAACAGCTTCCTTGAGGGACAGGATTGTGCTATCGGTCCTACACTAATCTTGTCAAATCCTCCACAACCATGTTTTTCATTGATGGACCATGTACTTGTTGGACCTTTGTTCTTTTCTAACTTGTCATTCTTAGTTATTGTTATTTTATTAGTATACTGAGTCCACTGCTACCTCCAATGGGAGGCAGTTTGTTTGTTTGTTTGTTTGTTTGTTTGTTTGCTAGTGACAGCAGAAGGGTCCCATTCTGTTATCTCACTGCTCTGCCGTTGCAAAGGAAGTAAATGAATCACTCCCTTGTATTCATGTTATTCTTCAGAAACTGTTATTAATGCATTAATATACTGGGTTTACTGTTCAATGTGGATAATACTTGTATTCTAGCATGCAAGCACCTTCGGCCATCTTGTTTTCAAACAAACGGGAGATTTAACGCAAGGAATTTCTATCTTCAAGTTAACGCGAGTATTAATGGGCGTGATGGAGTAACCAGGATCGGTGGAACGTAAACATCACACAATCAGGAGAAAACGACGCGTTTTAGCCGTAACGAAGGTCGGTGGAACTCGCCATTAGTGTCTAAATTCCCCAAAAAGTGTATCCAGACGCCTTAAATGGATATCTTCTATTCACAGAGAAAACTCATGGTAAAGAAACACACATTAATGATAAAGATTGATCAGCATTTTGTTATTAAATCCTTGCGGTGTTAATAATGATAGTATATAGTCGTCTTACAATCATCATCACCAGCGGTGCTATCTTTGAAGTGTTGTTTGTTTAATGCAAGAAAGACACACATCAAACATTCACCATTAATATTCTGAGCTTATGTGAAGACATTAACCAAACTCAAGAAGCGCTTCCAACGACTTCGGCACCATAACAACCCAGTACTTCGGCACTTCGCAAAAATAATCTCTCTTTAGAAAAAGAAGCCATATTGCAAGGAGCACAAATTCAGAGTGGGTGGCTTATAACTACTTTTCAGATATTTCTTTAGAAAAATGCTTCAAATAAAAGTTTAGCATTTGAAAAATTTAAACTAAAACGTAAGAGCTGTTCTCGAGAAAATCACAACAAACGACATTTCCTTTATGTAAAGTCTCCTTAAAAAAAAGAGCAAGTCGTCACCAGTATTCGTGTCGTTTTCTCGTGTCACATCCCAAAAGGTATCTAACCCAAATAAGAAATTTTGTTTTTGTACGATTTTCCGTTAAAAGAGCGCGTATTCGGAATGGGTGGCTTATAAGTGCCTTTAAGAGAATTTTATCGAAAAAATGTTTCGAATAAAAGTTTTAGCTCTTGATATAAGCAACTTGAACTAGATAAACAAGAAGCTAAAATAGGTCTTCACATTTCCTTTGAAAAAATCCAAAATCATGACAAACAACAAACACCCACGTCAATACCTCAAAATCCAAGAACAAAAAAATAGAAATAGTAAAAGAATTCAAGTATCTCGGAGAATGGATCAGTTGGAATGCGGTGGAATACAAAACAATGGAATCCAGAAAAAACAAACTTGAAATGGCCTTTCAACTAACAAAAGATACATACAACAAGAAATCCCTTCATGGGGGTCAAAAATTAAACATTACAAAACAGTAATTAAACCAGAAGCACTGTGCGCGGCAGAAACGCTAAACATGAATTTCAAAGGTCAGATGGAGAAACTTGAACTAAAGGAAAGGAGGATTTTAAGAAAAATTATAGGACCAAAATTTCAGGATAAGATAATATACATCAAGAATGAAACCCTCTACAAGAAAATTGAAAAACTTTCAGATACTATGCGAAAAAGGATACATTTCTATGGTCATCTTCTCAGAATGGACTCTGATAGATTAACAAAACAAATCTTTGACTTCTTCCGCAAACGCAAAACAAAACCCAACTGGCTTAAAGAAACTGAAAAAGACCTAGTCTAGTTAAAAATTACAGAAAATTCACTACTCGATCGAACGGCTAAAATAATAACTCAAGGCGAAAATACAAGGTTCCAAGACAGCTCGACACTGAAATCCAAACCTATTATCTCTTAAGAAGAGAGGAAAAGATCAGAAAGAATGAAGAAATATTGGACACTTAGGAAGTAACAACACACAAAGAAATGACTGGTTCAACGTACCCCAAAGAGGGTGAAACGAAAGAAGAAAGAATCAACCCTTGTGCAAATTTTAAGGAAAATCGTTAGAGCCGATTTTGAAAAAATTGCGATAAGCGAAAATTTCTTCATGTAAAGTCTCATTAAAAATAAGAGAAAGTTGTCACCAATCTTCGTGTCACATCCTTATTAGAAGGTATCTAACTACAAAATTTTCTTTTCTTACGATTTTCCGTTCTAGATCTAGACTGTTCACAGACATAGACATACACAGACATGTTTTCGAAAATAGTATTTTTGGATTCAGGGGACCCTAAAACGTGTATTTATGTTAAAAAACTTAGCTTAGAATTTGGGGGTCGAAAACAAAACTTTCTCTACTTATAGTACCTATGGTACGGGCAGAGGAAATAAAAATAATACAGAAAAATGATGATTTCACAAAAAGTGCAGTGTGTCCCTGGTTGGGCTAAGTGGTTATGATTTCATTGTGGGTGCGGGCGATACTTGACCCCGGGTGAGTCACAGATTGCTATTCCAAGCTGTAATATCACCCGAGAGAAAGCCCATTTAAATTAGTACAGCACAGTTTGTTCCTTGCCCTTTCAACTTCCTCGACACTCTATTCTATGCAGGCAATTTTATATTTCTAGAATAAACTATTTGCTAACATCTCTTGACATTATGTAAAATCCTTTAAAATCGATTATATGAGTAAGGTGATCATATTTCTAGGAGTCCAAGCTGCGACCAATTTAATAATAATAATAATAATAATAATAATAATAATAATAATAATAATAATAATAGTTTATTGTCAAAGAGCAGCGTGTTTCTGTCAGTGTACATTATAATAAATCCCTTATATTAACAATCCACATAAAATCAAAGCATGTTAACGACATTAAAACTCAGATACTCGTGAATAGAGTAAAATGGATACCTTAGCAACCAATCAAAGAGCTTTCTTTTAAAATTTCATACACTTAAATTTCAAGAGCACAATACCTTTAACAAAACTTGTTTCTTTAGTGCGGGTAAGTCGACAATTAGGGATATTCAATTTCCATCTATTTTAGCATTAATATTATGTATGGGTCCACCGCTGTGGCTCAGGGGATGCGTCCAATCCTCTCACGCAGCGGGCCCGGGTTCGATTCCTGGTCGGGACAAGTTACCGAGGTGAGGTTTTTTCCGGGGTTTTCCCTCACCTATGAGACAAATGTCAGGTAACTTTAGGCCCTTGTGGTCCCCGGATATCATCTGGCCGTCATTATCATCTTCATCCTCATCCTCATCCTCGCCTTGTTCTGAGTGAGTGTGTGTGTGAATGGTGTGTATCGTCCTCTGTGTTCGTGTTGTCTCGGAGGTGGCCCCGGCATTGGGCTGATCACTCATCCGGGGAGGCCCTCCATGTCCTTGTCTGGTAAAAAAAGTATGTATGTGATCCAAAGGTAATCTTTCTCCCGACAGGTCGCGGCCCTGTAAGGCCCGGGCGGCTTGGGTCGCTTAAATCCTAAAAGGGAGAGGTAAAACTACGACAAAGAAAGAAAGAAAGAAATATTATGTATATCAGATCTTAAATTATGTTGGTGTAAATTAGAATGAATATGAAGCAAAGTATAGAATATGGAAACGTTATAAACAGTAAGTATTTATAACTCCCTTTATCTGGAATGGAACAATGCACAGTGACAGTTCTCCATAATTAAACCTTATGAGGAATTGAATAAGACACCAATAATAATATAAAATGACTTTAAACGTAGGTATATTCATAATTATTGTATAATAAATGTCCTTAACGGTTACTGCACAGGGCACAATGACAACGTCGGTAACTACACACAGTTTTTAACACTCAGTTCTCAATGCCCCCATTCCCCATTCTTTGTGACGAATGCATTTTACTCTGGAGATTTTTGCTTCCCTTTGAGAAATCATAGAATTCTCAACAACTGCATTTCAATTGTAATTTAGTTGTCATAAGTATTGCTTTCTAAAGAAAACGCATGCTAGGTACTGAAGATTCCACAATCCAATAAATATTTAATAAGATTCCTATCTGGATGTGAAGCACTGGACATTTGTAACCAAAGGGTAAAATTTCTTCATCATACCCAGACCAGTAATACCAATTTTATTGCAAGTATTATTTAAGCTTTCGAACTTAACGCATAACGCATCATCAAGTAGGCGTGTGAACGCATTTAATAATATGGCGCGTTATGTTAGGAGTTTTTGAGCAGCTGAACTGAATTCGCGAATGACACTGCTAGAAGTAAAAATAATGTGTTGAAACCACAAATGACATGGAATTCTATTTGATTTCTAAATACGGAGCATCTAGGTGTCCCGGCAGAACCCGATGGGGACAAGATGACGTGACTTAAAAAACAGAAACTGTCCTGAGCACTGGTCATTTTACTTGTGGGGAATCACTGATAAACCGACTGTAACGGAAAAGTCAGGACAAATGAATGTAGAAACCACAAGCCCACCTCAATAGGCTTGATTGTAAATTGATATTCCTTCCTGTGTACATGGCACTGGTAAGAGGTCTATTGATTATGAAGATAATAGGCTATATTTAGATATCGTAAACTGCCCTACCGTATTTTGAGAAAAATTGCGGCTAGATCGATATTTTTATTTCCCCCTGACTTCTGTGCTTTAGTCAAGAATGAATTCATGTAAATAGATTACTGACTATTATCTTGTACAATTTACAGTGTAACTTATCATTTACATTACGTAGTTGTGAAAATTATAATGATAGTTTCGAAGTGTAGAAAAGAACGATTGAAATATGTAAAAAATGGATTTTAATGGCAAAAATGAATACAGAAAATCTCAAAAGACAGTATAAAACACAAAATTGTATCATTATTGAGAATTCTGCACGATTTGGAGTAAAATGCACTATAGATGAGAAAAAATGCCCCAAAGAGAAGAAAATGAAAAAAGTAACAAATAGACCTAGAAAGTCTGCATTTAGCATAAAACGTGCAAATTCGAAACAGCTATCTTTCTGTATTACTAGAAAAAATGCAAATTCAACTAAATCCTAACCCTACAGATAACATTTCTCCATGAATACCGCGAGTCCTATGTATAGAAAATGTATTTTTAAGACAATGAACTATTGTTTCCCTACAATTTTGGGTTTGTAGTTTTACAATATCTGGTAACTTATGTCGTAGACTGGCATGTGGTTATAGCTTGGAAAACCCCTTGGTACAAACATTGCAGAAGAAATAACTAAGATTTTCTACATAAGATTCGCCAGGAAAGCCTCAAATCTTACAAGATACTATTGTATTTGAGTAAAAGCTAAAAATACTGTAGCAATGCATTTCAGTACGCATGGCTATTTAAGTTATTTGTACGATAATAATGGTAGTAGAAATAATAATATTTGTAGAGGTTAAAATGAATGAAATGGATAATTATTTATTTGTACGATAGGGAAGAAAGCGACATTGACATCTGGTGATACTCTCAATAATCACTATAATGTGCAATCACCTTTTTCTTTATTCTTAACGGCCTCGGCCCGTAAAATGGAACTTTACATAGACTGACAGAGTTCTGTTAAATATAATGTTTACGATTTAAAAAAATGAAAATAAAAATAATTTTATTATGTATATTATGATCGTAGCTCAAGACTACAGGATCTAATGGCTTTTACTTTGAAAATTGTGCCATTTCTTGACCGAATACATTCGAAATAAACATTTGATTAAAACCAACATAAGTTATGAGACAGTATCTGTACATTATAAAATATTTATCACATTAAATTCATTGATTGATGTGCCCTTGACAATAAGAATAAACCTTTATTTTCATGAATAAAATGAGAAAAAGATAAACCAAATGAATGGAGAATATATGTTTTAATATAGTACTTTAAGTTTTACACATGATTCCGATATGAAATGATTCATTGGCCAGTATTGGGTTTATTGGTTGTAGAAGATTTAAGTCTTTTAAGTTCCTTATAAGGCCTCCTGAATTTTTCGGAACTGTCTTTCCTGTCAGGAACTAAACTGAGAGATTTCTCGTGAATAATACCAACAAACATATTTGTGGCATGTTTGTTCTGGTAGGTTTCTTTGATAGCATTAGTAAGACTTGCTGATTTTGTCATTACAGTAGGCGAATTGACAGGACATAATTGACATAATTGACAGGATTGATTTAATTGTTTTTATATAATAGTAGGTAAATTGACAGAACTTTATGTTTTTTGCATAATAGTAGGAAATTTGACAGGACTGGAAACTTTTGGTAAAACAATAGGTAAATTAACAGGACTTGATGTTTTTGGTATAATACGAGGTAAATTGACAGGTTTTGATGTTTTTGTTAAAACACTAGGTAAATCGACAAGATTTGCTGTTTTTGGTAAATTGACAAGATTTGCTGTTTTTGGTAAATTGACAAGATTTGCTGTTTTTGGTAAATTGACAAGATTTGCTGTTTTTGGTAAATTGACAAGATTTGCTGTTTTTGGTAAATTGACAAGATTTGCTGTTTTTGGTAAATTGACAAGATTTGCTGTTTTTGGTAAATTGTCAAGATTTGCTGTTTTTGGTAAAGCAGTTGGCAAATTAACAGGATTTTCTGTTTTTCCTAAAATAGTAGGAAAACTGACAGATTTTTCGTCATATTCAATTGGTGGTAATTTCTCTCTGACATGTTCCATCCGGTACATTTCTTGTCTGTTCTTCGTAAGACTCACTGATTTTGTTGGAATAGATTTTGAGTCTATAGGTATGTTGACTGAACTCCCGACATAATCAACAGAAGGATATTTTACTCTGGCTTCAGGATTTTTCTTGCCGAGAGTTTTGCACTCCAGAACCAAAGGTGACTCTTCAGAAATATCACCAACATCAGTTGAACTAGTTTTGATTATTTTCTCTTTCAAATGTTCCATCCTATAGTAGGAGATATCCTTTTGGATGTTATTAGCCAATTTCGTCTTACTTCTCCGCTTTTTGTTTCCTGTCTTCTTCACTGTTGGCATACCTTTAGTTTTCTTGGCCTTACACGAAGTAAGTGTTGGTTTCTCCTTAATGCCATCTTTCATCTTGTTCTCTTCACACTTCTCAATATTTTTACTGATTTTGGTAGAAGTAAACGAACTGGGAGCAGTGTATTTAGAAACGTGTCTATTCTTCGCTTCAAAGTTGATCATCTCCTCAGTAGCAGAAGTCCTTTTTGATTTCAGGTAATCATCACGTAGACGTTGTGTTTTATTTGCTACTGGAGGAATTACAGGAGTATAATCGGGGGACAGAGCTGTGCTGGTAATTTTCTTGGTTTTCACAGGTTCATTCCGCATTGCCATTGCTTTTATTTGGGAGATTGATGTTTCATGGCGCAGCTTCTGTGATTTTGTTGTGCCTGCAGCTTGTAGCTTCTTCAAGTTTCTATGAGGAAAAACAAATTCCTCTTGTGCAGGACCATACATTTTGGCAATACTCTCTTTACGCAGCTCTTGCGCCCTAGTCGAATGTGGCACCTTTGGTGGCTTCGGTACCGGGTCATCATATGGATCCCCCGTCAACGGGTTATACCACAAAAATGGCCACTTCTTCGGAAATGCTTTCATAGCAGCCGCTCTATCCATCGCATCAGCCTTATACATCACAACGGTCTCATCCATCGCATTCGCCTCATCTATCGCATCCGTCGTATCCATCGTAGGCATCACATTCATCGCAATCATCGTATTCATCGCTAAAAATATAAAAAGGTTAAATATGAGTTAACTGTTTCGTTTTTATCGCCAGGCAGGAAGATTGGCAGGGGTCTAGATGAATATTTGGAATGGAACTAGGCACGATCATAGACGGTTGGTTTGTCTCGACAATAGGACAAGATTTCCTCTACAGAATTAAATGGCATTCTCTTTCTAGTTCTTAGAGTATGTGTAGGGGGGGAAAATTCCTAAGAAATATGCAACCACATACTTCAAGACTTGTCACGTTTGTATATTTGTAAGGTTACTGAATCACGTTTTTTGCGAGCGTTTTAAAATATAGAATAACGAATAACCTCTATTTTTACAGAAGGGCTAATTTAGCATCTTATGCTTAACGCATTTTATTGTTAAAAGCTTTTACAAAATTATTTATTCAAGAAATATGAAATATTTTTGAAAATCTCAGGTACAAAATTATAAAGTTGTAGAACTACTCTACCTACTGTTCCTGTACTTATTCATATTTTAATTTAATGTTATAAATAGGTTATAAATGTTTTTAATTTGATGAATTTCTTTCTGAATTATGGCAACCGATTTTGGCTTGTTAGTGCATTTATAAATAGGCTACATTAGCTTAGTGCTTTCAGTGATGAAATTAGAATAGGATAAAAATACTAAATCTCATATTTATAGCCTTTAGAACTCGTGGCATGAGGTTTTTCAGACTCACATACTACCATATGGTGGAACCCCAATGGTATTCTAAAAGTCTTTACTAAAATAATTGAGTTTATAGAGAAACTAACTAGAGCAGACTATTTTTAGTAAATATTATTTTGAATTAAATTTCCATCTAAAATTAAGGGGTTGATTACAAAAGCCGGAGAAGTTTAAACATTAACATTTGAGTTTATGCAGTCTTTATATACTTTATTACCAGAGCTATGTGGTTGTATATTTTGTTTTTTTTTTAGATTCAGGACGGGTCCAAGGAAATTTCATTTGAAAACAAGTTTTTCTAAAAAAACTGGACAAATTCATTTTCATTCGGTGAAAAACGGACAAGTCGAGAATCGAGTTTCAATATTGAAATGAATATATTATTATTCTACCGAAGGAACAAGCTATTCAAGATCTGTACCGTTCCATTATTTCCACTTTACATACCGGTACTTATGATGCATTGCCTAGGTAGGCTTAAAATTTTTAAGTGCTGGCTTTATTATTAATCTTATATCCAACTACGGTCGAACGGAGTAACAGAGTTTCACAGAATTGCTCGCATTATATCCTGAGATCCAACTACGAAGACACCAAAATTAAGTAATACACGTAACTATCGTAGTGTAGTAAATGGGCATGTCTAATAGAATTATCTCTTTTATATTTTTAATGTGTTTCTGAACTGTTTCGTATGCACCCTAATATAGCCTATCAATACAAGCAAGAGCAGTTGGCTATGTAAATTCTATTTTGGATCGATTTCTTGTGATTGGGAAGATTTCTTGTGATTTTTTAATCAATCCATTGACTTTAATTGCGCTAAATATGTGTCCTGGGTGAACTATATTAAAGGGTTTTAATAGTTCGCAAAATCTATTATTAGAATAGCAATTTATAGATATGTATATATATATAATATATTATATATATCATTTGATTTTTTTACTTAAAAAAATGCCTTCAACATATGAGTATTAAGAACGAAAATGAAATGACTAGTTCCTTGTGTAACTAATGGGGCTGTACATGTTTGTTTTGCTCAAAAATCAATTAGGGAGAATTAAGGGAAACATCACAACATATTATATAGAATGAAGCTGAATGTACCGGTATCTGATGCACATCTGACTGAAATGATTTCAAATCCTTGTAAATATGAAATCCAAAAGTAGTTTCTTTTTAACAATAAAAATAAGAATAAGACATCTTTCGTTACAATGAAATAGAATGTTTTATAAATAAAATATCACCTGTTCTATGTGGATCCCCATTAATGACAATACTAAAAATAATGTTACAATATGCTGAATTATTATTTAAATGCAACCAGCCTTGAATATTCTCATGGGATGTGTTTTCTGCATGATGATAATGAGTGTTATAGCCATAGGCAGATCGAACCTGGAACAAAGCCCTGGGATGATGACCATGTCTTGTTCAAGGCTCTTACAGGCAAAAGTGACACTGTAGAGGTTTGCCATTGCCTCTCTTGGGATGGGAATGAAGAAACAACACAAACACCCAATTCTGAACCCAGGAAGGAAATTTTCCACTACTGAAAGATCTTTGACCCAGCCAGGATTCAGATCTGGTCAACAGGGTTAAAACAGTCTTGCTGTCAACTCCCCCATGGGGGCCAACACCTCTGCATATAGGGATTTAATTCAGTAAGGATCAGGAATGTAGCAGGGAAGGGGACAGAGGGGCCTGGGCCCCTCCTGAAATGAAAAATAACTTTTGAAAATACAATTGAATACGATAAGTACTTAAGTTTTTAAATAGGATATTATATTTCACTGTGCAAACAATGAAAATTTCACATAAAATCGGTTTATTAATTTTAATTAACTGAAGTTAAATTTTTTTACCAACAGGTTAGTAATTCATAAGACATATATTTTTGAAGTTCGTAGTTATGAATTAAGTTTTCATTAATTATATCTTTTAACAAATCTCACGTGTTGCATTCAAATAACTTTCTGTACATTAAAATTAGGTAATATAACTTCCTCACATTATATTCAGATTTAGGATTAAAGGACGTATTGCAGAGAAGTTATGAAAAAAAAGTTTAAATAAAAGTTTGCGCTCATACTATCGGTTAAGCACCTCGTCTAAGAACTTAAAAGAGAATCGTTAGAGCCTTTTAGAGAAAATCGCGAAAAATGAAAATTTCTTCGTGTAAATTGCTAGTAAAGTGAGAGAAAATTGTTAATATTTGAGTCTCATCCACAGACCATATTTAACCTAATTTTGGATACAATTTTTCGTTCACGAGCTATGCTACTCATAGGCAGACACATACTGGCATGTATTTAAAAGTTGCATTTTTATAGTCAGGGGATGCCAAAACTTGTATTAATTACTGAAAACATGATATAGAATTTTTGAGCCGAACACAATACTTTAACTACCTTTAGTACCCGCGGTATGGATGAAGAAAGTAGAATTTTTTTTTTTCACTTAACTTATCACACGCGGGTGTGTTTGTGCAAACGCTTCAATGAACGAGCGTACAAATATGATACATCTTTCATGAATAGAAATTAACGCTATAGTTTCTCCTGAAACATTGGCTCACGAGAAGTTCCGGACGAGTCCAAGAGCAAGAAGTCGAACACAGAGTTTACAGTCTCGATAACTTTATTTATGAAGTCTTACGCTTTGGATTGAGATTTTGAAAACTTTAAAATTGTGGATATTTTAATGATTCTGGTTAGAATAACCTACATAATTTCTTCATATTATTCTTCAGCTTTCCCTTGGAGACTACAGGAGACCACAGGAGCGTGGAAATTTAATAGAGACTTTAAACTACCCTTCGCATAACATTTCTCTTTGATTAACCCGCATTTTGCACCTAGTACCTACTATTATGAGCCAACAGACAAGCCAACAGACATGTGTTCTCAGAAATAAAGCATATAGAAATAGGTATTATATTTCTACCTTGATAACTGTTCATTTTGTAAAGTCTTTAAAAAAAAAAAGGCTATTTTTTCTTATTCCTGGAAATCTAGTTTTCAGTTTTTGGAACGGCCTCGACATTATTTTTGCTATGACAGTGTCTTATTCTTAAATGAGCTTCAAGCGTTTAATTCCCCAAATATTGGCCATTCAAGTTCAAGCGTAAAGAGAGGCTAAAGACCAAATAATGTGGATGAAATACATAAACTCGTTAAGTAGCATTTACAATATGTTGAAAACTTTTAAAAGTTAATTGTGTCTGGTAAAATTGGTCCTAACATACAAACTAGAAAACAAACAATAAAAGAGATTATATATTTATCATATTTATATAAATTTAAATTCATTAACTGAAAAAAATTCTTACCTCTAAGAACGCAGACCAACGACGAAATGTTGCTAAGCAATGAAACAAAAATGGAGTGCCTGAAAATAAGATTAATGAATTTAAAATACTTATAAAAAAGACATTTATGTATGGGAGTTCGGGGATTATTTCATAGGCCTTTTAAGGCCTTTTCATGTAAGATTAAGAAAAATAAGAACCTAATAAAAGTTAGTTGCAAATACGATATTTCAATGAATAAGTGTACAGCATCTTATCCAAATGTTGGTTTACTAATGTAAAAGTAGTGAAATGATAAAAAAAGTGTTGTGGGACATTCTCCTGACTTTTTCCGTAAGCATCGATCTTGAAATTTTTCGCTTCGTATTCTGATAATGCGGCTCTTCCAATAATTGCCTTATGTTATGCAGTTCTGATTTCCATTTTATCCTCTTGAATCCTTTACTGGAAAAGTTCATAATTTCATAACTTTCACTTTATTTAAACAAACTAAATTCTCTTGTATTTGCAAAGAGGCTAGTTATTAGAATATAAAACTTCACAGGAAAAGTAAAGAATTCATACTTTATAGCTTTACATTTTATTCGTTGTCCGAGCAAAACGAGTTCCGGTTATAACTTAACTGTTCGGCATTTCGTCTGTGAGTCTGTGAGTCTGTAAGTCTGTAAGTCTGTTGCTTGTAATGCAGTCACGATCAAACGTGTTCTTCGATTCTCTTCCAATTTAGCATAGATGTTCCTTGAAATAATTAAAACGGCACATGTTCCAATTTTCTATTCAGTTTCAATAACTGATTAAGGGCAGGTCTTAGGATTTTTTTTACGCGGCTACTGCTCACACATTACTAACATAACACTAGTATAAGCATCTTATCCAATCGTTAAATTTTTAAATTACATATGAGATATTTAGTTTTACAATTTATACTCTTTACATACGCTACATTCAACTGTGGTGAACATTATTCTCTTTATTCCATCGTTTGGTATTTTATAGTAAACTTCCCTGCTGTATAATGGAACTAAAAAGAACCCAGTTGTTCGTATCAATCTTCGAAGCACCTAACATAACTTGTAGCGCACGAAGAAGGTCAGAGATGAGTTATCTTGTTGTTCTTGAACACAGATATTATGACAGGCTTTCTTTTCTCGTCGGTCGATCCTTTCTAGTGAAAGCCAGATGCCAGAGAGAGAAATAGATGCCCACGGCATTTTCCAATTTTGAAAAGAAGACTTAAAAGACTATCAGTTAACAAATGGTAAAGGCAAAGAGAAAAAAGACATATTTCTTATAGGCTAATACCAATATAAATATATTATGTTAATAAAAGAATTTGTACAGTTTTAAGAATAGGAATGATGTAATTTGACCATTACCGTCATTCGGTTGCCAATGTTAATGTACAATTGACGTCAGAATTGTAAATAGTTTTGAATCCGTTGTTATTTATATGCATTTACATTTTAGTAGTTTTCCGTGGGCTTTCATTGTAAATGTTTTTTATTGTACATTTTATGAGCCTATTAGGATATTTTTCTACGGAGCTTGGAATATTCCAGTCTTGGAAATTGTTGGTTTTGAAAGTAGTCTATTGGTAGACCTTACAATTATAATTTATTGGCAGACTATGTTAAGATTGGCCTAATTAATATCTTACATATATTTCACGTTAATGATTCTGAGTATGCATTCAGCTCATAATAAGCAAGGGTATCTACACTTTATTATTACGCGTCTGACTTGTCCCTTGACATTAATTAAGCTACGAAGCTTCCTATAACCTTAATGCGAAGCACCGTGTCCCCGAGCCCTTCTCCTTAGCCGCCTTGAAACCGTGGTGAAGGAGGCTGTGGGTTCGAGTCCCGCCTCGGACATTGGTGTTTGTATAAGGAAAAATGGAAAACAAGGAAAACAAAACGGCAAACAAGATAAATGATTAAGAAAAATAAGCCTATGTCCGGCTAAGTGGTGAAGGAGGCTGTGGGTTCGAGTCCCGCCTCGGACATTGGTGTTTGTATAAGGAAAAATGGAAAACAAGGAAAACAAAACGGCAAACAAGATAAATGATTAAGAAAAATAAGCCTATGGCCGGCTAAATTAAAACAAAAAGCTATGTTTGATCCATTTCGTTGATGTTCATTCTGCATCGTATGATATTTGATATTGTTTGATGTATAGAAGTCTGTGTTAAGAAGTTTCTCAATAAAGCAGAAACGTTTAAGGTTTGGCATTTATTTTATATAACAAAATTTAATTGCATATTCCCAGATTCTCCGCTGTCTCGGTATACGATTCTGGACTCTTGGGTACCTACTCAGTCACATTCCTGTTTTCATCTGCATATCTCCTTGCCTTTTTCATAACGTGGGAAATACTCACCTGTAAAGAAAATACATTAAGATTAATTCTATATTGTAGATTTGCTAAATCTACGCTAAGGTTAGCTTTATTCATTACTGTTATTGATAAGAGTTATTCTTGTTTAAGCTTCTATAAGTAATTTGCAGGACTTCCTTTAGTATTCAGGAATTTAATAATACAAAATAACTTTAGCTTTGTTTACCTTCTAGCCCATTATAAATTAGTAGATTATATATACCACTCCTACCAAATTAAGTAGTTAATGGTGAGTTTTAATCTTGGTATATATATTTATATTTATATCTTATTAAACACTGAAATTATTACTTTTCAGCAATTTTCTACTATATGAATTATTACTTATAGGCCCTATTAATTCATTCTAAATACCATATGTAGCTTGTCTTACGATTTTTCCCTGCTTAGGGGATTTTGAATATATATATATATATAATATAATTCATTCATATATATAATTCATTGCTTATTGGTCATTCGCCGATTCTAACGTTTTAACACTCACAGAGAAAAACATAGCAGACATTTCTCGTTTAGCATTGTTTAGATTTTCGACAGTACTTTCATTCGCATTCTAAAACCACTGTAGTTTCGCCTGCTATCTTGCATTTACTAATTTCATGCACTCATAATCGAACAACGATTTATTTGGTTTCAGTTCAAGCGGACTTGATATGTCTTTTGCAGATACTTTAACTTTTGGACATTCATATCATCCCTAGCTTCTGGTATTGCTGCAAAGTTTTATAGAACTATAAATATATATCATATTACTTCAAGAAATTATTAAAAAATAAAGTGGTAATTTTCAATTTTAAACTGTAGAAGGTTTTGTTTATTTCAATATTAGAAGTAAGATCGATTTTGAAAAACTCACTAAACAGCACAGACTCTTCACCAAGGCTTTCCTCCAGATCTTCCGGATATGATGTAAAAAATGATCTGCTTGAAATCTCTTCATAAGTAAACGAATGCAGCTGATAAAGGAACCCAAATAGGCCATCATTTCCATTAGGATATATTATAGTCTAATCTGGACTTACTCAGTATGTTTCTTATCTCGTATTGTACTGAGATATCCACATCTGCACACAGCAAAATAAGCAGCATTCTAATTACGCACTAGAACCAATCCCCAAATGGAAACAAGAGCAGTGCCGATTTGTGAGAAAAAGGAAAAATGCTTAGATATGATCAAGATCCTTGAAAGAGCGGGCCCATAGAATATGCTACATCTGCCCTTTAGATTAATAGGCATTGCGTACATGTACAGTGCACGGAAACTTGAATTTCCTTATCATTTGTGTTGAACACCAGCCTTGGTCGAGCCAATCTCTTTTTGTTCTAAGTTTAAGTCCGACCATATGCATTATAGCCTATGAACAACGTTCAGGTCAAGGTTAAGGAGCGAAAGAGTGGGGGGAATAAGAAACGCATTAAATGGAGGGTTGGATTAAATTGCCTTGTAAATAGTGTCTTCTATATTATACATACAGTCATTTGAACTGAACAAAAAACATGGACAACAAACAGAAAGTTCGTTCTCTTATCGAACGAGAATGAGATTAATTCTGAAATCATGTTCTCTCAACGAATCTAAAGACTCTTAGCCATATCCATCAAGGCGAAAAGTAGAGGTGAAGCAGGGGAGCCCGTTTCAAATTTCCTTAGGCCTACCAACATCACTTAACATCATATCGGAAATCAACTGTAGGCCTATACAACTAATCCACTACTGCTAACAATTGGATGTTACTTGTGCTCAGTCCCATATTTTTGTTTATGTTGTGTGTTTCAAACTTTCAAAACAGAGTTATTTTTCATAGGCCCAGTTATGTGAATCATTCCGCATAACCAGTCTGCTTTGATGCTATTCCTGTTAAATCTATTCCGTGACAAAAAGAAAACCGAGATTGGATGGATATAATAGATTGAATAAATATAATAAACCCATTTTCAGTTTTTATGGCTGGAAGCACAGAGAGGAAATTATGAAATGTCACATCTGTTGCAAATCGTCACTCTCTGCAACACACTGGAACAAGATTTCCCTCGCGGTTATTGCAAAACTCAAATCGCTGCTCGTTTATTAACATCTAACTGCCAGTGTGAGAACGGAACGAAGTTAACATGCAATATCTGGAATCATGACATGAAACCCAGATATCATGCTCTGTTATATATCAGCCTCGAGATATACAGTTCACATAACATAGAATATTTTATCCAACATAACTCTTTTGTTGGGAGGAGTAACGCCTAAGAACGTTATCAGAATGGAAAATTTCCTAGCGAATATTAGTAAACTAATGTAATTAATTACCTCTCGGGGTTTCATTCGGGGCAGTGGTATTTAAGATGTGGTTTCGTCTATTGCTCGTCTTTCCTCCTTTTCCTCATCCTCTTCAATCTCGTGAAGGATGAATTTCATGTTGGGTGAACTGCATGTTACGTTGGCTCTTGAAAGATCCCTTAAAATGGTATTATACAGAATATGAGAATCCACCTTATACCACAATTCCAGAAAAGCCACTATTGGTATACGGTTTACTACATTCACTGTCACGTTAATAATTTATTTTAAAATCTGAAACTATTTACAGTATGAATAAATTTTTCCCGGGTAGACAGCCAGGTTTGAAGATCAAGTGTCTCCGACGTTTCAGAGGCCCACGCTACCTCCATCCTCAGGGATACTGAAGTGTCGAGTCTGTCATGCCGAGGTGGTATATATACAGATCGCGAGTTCCGAGGAGTCGACCAATCAGGCGCCAATTCATTTTTCCATCGTCTTCTTTTCGGCCAATCGGCTTCTACTGTCTTTTAGTTGTTTGAGACAGTGATTCCAGGCAGGGTTGCATACTCTTCGCCAGGAAAATCTCAAATCTTATATTTACAGTATATTCGCACTTTGAAACTTAACTGCAGTCAGTTTTACGTTAAATTTGTTATAAAATCTCTATGCATGAATAGATTTGATAAAAATCATTACACAAGTTCAACTATTATACTATTATGGATACTGCTATTTAAGTTTCATAATTTATATATGAAATATTTAATCTTATCTAGTTGAGAAAATTATCTAACGCCCTAATACAATGGCCACAGCATTCAAAATAATAAATAGTGAAACATGTAGCAAAAGCTAGAAACTCATATGATGATTGATTGTACCTATAAAAATATATAGTTGTTTACCGTACAATAGTTAAGCACAGTTTATACTTACAATATGCACAAGTGCGTTAGGTAATAAATATATTGTACACACTTCTTACTAAAATGTTCTATTTGTAGATGTAGTGCTTATGCACTTCTGATGCATGTCTCTTGTGTATGTGGTTTTTGGCTGCCACAGTACTGGATGATATTTAAAATCTATTTAATAATTGTTATATTAACTTGCTGTAATAAAGTTAAAAAGTGAAAATATATTTAAAATATTTATAGATTTTAAAATAAATTAATAGAATGACACTGAGTGCAGTAAACTATGTGCCAATAGTAAGTTTTTTTATAGTAATTTGTGGTATAAGGCGGACTTTATTTTTCTCACTAAGTGAAAAATTACCACAAACGGAATGAAGTTAATCAATTATGGTAATGTAGTTTTCGTATTGCATTGATTACGAATTATTGATTGGAGGGGCAGCAGCTTTAGTTCTATGAACGCGTGACCTGGTCGTCGCCTCACAAGCTTGCTGACTAAAATTTTCGTCAGGAAATCGCCTGATGATGGATACAGAATGGTTCGACAAAAGGGTGGATAAAATACCCTTGGTTGGGTGATGGGATAATAATTACTATTTGCGTCTAAGCATTTCATAAAGCTTTATATCGATAATCGTTACTGCTCAGCACTAAAATCACGACATTCTCCTTTTCCCGATCACTTTCATCGGCATGCTTACTAAATAATTTACAGTCATTTAATATTGAAGCATTCAACTTTACTACGAGGATAGCCGCAAAGGTAATAGCAATTACATTTTCTCGGTAATGCTTTTCAGTAAAGAAATTTAAAGTATAAAATTAGACGATAGTGAGCATGCTAACGTTTAATTCTTACAAAATAGAGAATGTGTTTTCGCACAAATACTATCTTGAAAATTAAATGAAAACTTTCATCGCTTTATTATTATTGTTATTATTATTATTTTTATTATTTTTATTTTATGTAATATTTCACAGAAATATAACAGTCTGGGATTAACAGCTTTCACGGGACAGTTTTCCAAGTGAAGGCTGATGGTACACATATTATTATTATTATTATTATTATTATTATTATTATTATTATTACTATTACTATTATTATTATTTTATAATAATCGTCTGTGTGATCATAAAAGCCATAAGGCTTGTCACTACATCTAAGAATATGGGCCTATATTAATTACACTTGGCCCACATTTTCTTCGTTGATACTGTATGGACACAATTGAATTAAAATATTTTTAATAAGTATTTTAAAACACCATGATTGATTTATTGGAGCTGTGTAAATTATGATGAGGATTGCTAAACTTATTTCTATTTCGAGTATTGTGAGAATGAAAAGCACTATTACAACTAAAGGCATTCCTTTGAATGTGCAAAAATTCTAATGGTTTGAAGACGTACAACCCATACACTGTTAGTATCCTAAAATGTATAAAATAGTCACTACATGAAGTTCGATTGTCAATACCCGCCATGCATCTGGCAATACGCTTCTGTGCAATAATCACATCATTCAACATAGTAGAAGCCATATAATGTTAATTAATCAATTTCATATTTGCCGCAGAGGGAGGATTATTTTGAGTAGTATTTATTTACCTCCTTATTCCCTCTGATATTAAAATAAATATACAACACACTGTGACGTTGATATTTATGTATAGAACACTAAAAAGATCATTAAAAATATATGTACAGATTAAAAAATTAATCACAAATTACACAGGTCTATGTAGTAAAAATACTAAAATGAAGTCTCATAGTCAAGTTCCGGCTCCACAACATAAGGAACTGAGGATGGCGTAACTATTGCGCCGAAATGAATATTCATTTTTAAACAACACTACAACACACTGAACATCCGATTCTATGAGACTTCATAGTCAAGTTCCGGCTCCACAACATAAGGAACTGAGGATGGCGTAACTATTGCGCCGAAATGCATATTCATTTTTAAACAACACTACAACACACTGGACATCCGATTCTGCAAGAAATTTTACCAAATAATCCAGAAAGAACACTCTACAATACTGACGATTTTGACATCACCGTCATATATATGGTGAAAAGACTCCCGGCAATAAGGAAATCCATTTTATACACATTTTAGCATTTTTACTACATAGACCTGTGTAATTTGTGATTAATTTTTTAATCTGTACATGTATTTTTAATGGTATTTTTAGTGTTCTATACATAAATATCAACGTCACAGTGTGTTGTATGTTTATTTTAATATCAGAGGGAATAAGGAGGTAAATAAAAACTACTCAAAATCATATAATGTTAGCCTTGACTCGGCTTGAGCAAAGTAAAAAGATATAATCATATTCCTACTAACATAATGTCTTAAAATTATAACTTGTTAACAGACAGAATGTAATGTACGCACAAGTTTTAAACAGTGTGGACGCCGATTCAAATGTTCATCAAATGTTATTCTCAGAAATTTAGTTTCCTGAACACTAAGAATGTTATGATTATTAATACACAAATTTTAAGTATTCATCCTTTTATTTCGTATGTTGTTAAATTTCATTTAACAGGTTATATTTATGTTTAAGTATAAGATAATGGAATTAAACCATATCTGGAGATTATCTGCCTATAACCCTTGAATATTCTGAGCATCAGTCTGTTAGGCAATAATAACCGAAAGATTATGTAATGACTGGAAATGACGTAGAACAATATTTATTGTCTGCTGGTTGGCATCCATCTTCCAAATCGTTTCAACAAAATATGATACCATTTGTAGATCTCTTCAGCCAACCGCGTTTGCCACAATACTATTTGAAGGGTGATGGCTAAGAACGATATTATTGTCCATGTTTGAAATGCAGTGCGTTTGAGTGTAATTTTTTAACATGATACAGAGATAACGCAAGTTTGACCAAAAAAGGTGAATCCTCGCAATATTTTAACGTTTGAATAGAAAGAAAAAATTTCAAATTCTGAATGAATAAAATGTGACTATGATACATCTATTTTAACTCGTATGTTGTTCTTGAAAGGATTTGTTTAGTTCAGTTAACAGCGAAAAATATCTGCCCAGTATGCAAACTTGGTGACCCGTTATTGAGCTGAAATTTCTCATTGGGCCTATTTTGCTTCTGATAAATGGCAACGGTCTGGTACTCCAGGTTTGGGGGTTAGGCAGAGGGCTAGCAACCCGCTCTAGTAAAAAAAATAATATTGCTACGTTTCCCAAGAAGGATGATGCAGGACGGATTAAACGGAAACGACTTTGGCTGCGAAAAAGGACACTGAATATTGGTACATTGAACGTACAAGGCATTCATGAGAAGACTAATGAAATAGTAAGAGAACTAAAACTTTTGGAAATAGATATCATGATACTTACAGAGACAAAGAAGAAAGGAGTTGGGCAAGGACTGGTTGATGATTATATATATGTATGGAGTGGGGTTGCAAAAACAGCAAGAGCAAAATCAGGAGTTGCAGTCCTCTTGAAAAGGAAATGGAAGCAGAATATAGTGAATTGGAAAGAAATTAATGATAGGATAATCAAGTAACAATGTGTATATATGGCATAAATTTAGATATTATAGGAGTTTATGCCCCAGGTAATGATGCCTCAATAATGGACAAAACAAACTTCTATGATGACTTAAGGGAAACGGTACATAATTGCCCTGATGGACATGAACTGTTAATAATGGGTGATTTTAATGGACATACTGGAAGAAGAAATAATGATGAGACCGTTGGGCCTTGGGGACAAGAAAAAGAAAAAAATAATGGTCATAGATTGATTCAATTTTTCAAAGAACAGGATTATGTTATAATGAATGGAAAGTTCAAGCGTAGAGATATACACAAATTTACTTGGATAAATCCATAAAAAGAAACAGAAGTCAATAATATTCTATATTATTACAAGAAAAGCACGAACAATTAAAGTCCAAGATGTGAAAGTTAAGAGAGGATTAGAATGTGGATCATGCTGTTGTTGCAAAAATTGCATTTCCCCTAAGGGCAAAATGTAAACCAGTAAAGGATGAAAATGATAGTGAAATTGATGTTATTGATACACCGAGATATTTGATTAATTTATTACAAGAAGAGAGTGTTAAGACTCTGTATCAAAACAGATTATCCGTGAATTTAAATGGAGTAAATGAAGATTGGGAGGCGAAAGAGCTATATGAATTTCTAAAAAAATCTATAATGAAGGCAGCAGATGAGTCCTTAGGAAGGGAGAGACAGAATGGAGGGAGAGCTGAGCTGATAACCAAGGAAGCATTGGAAGCAATTGGGCATAAGAAAAGTCTTTACAATAAATTGCTTATTTCAAAGTCTAACGAAGATTTAGAGCGATACAGAGAAAGCAAGAGAAATGTGAAGAAAATGGTTAAGTCATTTAAGAATGAAGCATGGGATAAAATGTGTGGCGAAATAAACCATACTTTGGGATATAATAGATCGGCACAAGCTTGGAGAGTTTTGCGTAGAATGAGAAGCAATAATAATCCTTCACCAGTATTGCAGCTTATAAGCATGCATCAGTGGGAAAACCATTTCCAAGACCTGCTAGTCGAGAAAAGAATAGAATGGAAAAGTGAACATGACTTACCCAATGTTACGAAGGAATTGGAACCAATTTTAGAAGAAGAGGTTAGAGAGGCATTGAAAAAAGCCAAAGGTGGCAAAGCTAGTGGACCTGGTGGCATTACGGCAGAGTTGTGGAAATGTGGGCCTCCCAGTTAGTAAGGCTTATTACTAAGATGTTCAATAAAATCATTGAGGGAAATGAAATTCCAACAGACTGGAATATGTCATATATATCTGCTATTCATAAAAAAGGGAGCAAGAAGGACCCCAATAATTATAGGGGAATAAGTGTTATGTCATCTATCAGTAGGATCTTCAGTGCTAAAGATAGAGAAACACACTTGATATTTATCGACTTAGAAAAAACATACGATTCAGTTCCCGTAAGTAAACTATGCATTGGGGTCATTCTACCATTAATAACATTAATTCAGAGGTTATATCAGAACTGTCAAGCTGTGATAGGAAAGAGAATATCAAGAACTTTTCAAACAACCAAAGGCTTGAGACAAGGATGTAGTATGTCTCCTATCTTGTTTAAAATATATATTCAGCAGATACTGGATCATTGGAATAAATCATGTCGAGGAATGGGAATTCCAGCTGGACAAGAGACTACACTCGCTATTGTTTGCAGATGATCAGGTGATCATTGCTCAATGTCGTGAAGATGCGAAATTTATGGTAAGGAAACTCCTTGGAGCCTTTGAAGATGGGGGATTGAAAGTTAATATGGGTAAAACTGAATATCTGGTAATAGGTGGAAATGGAAGAAACATCAAACTACCACAAGGAATCATTAAATCTGTGAAAGAATTTAAATATCTGGGGTCAATCCTTCATGAGTCTGGAAGCTGTAAAGCGGATGTAGATTATAAAGAATAATGCAGGGTAGAGGAGCAGTCAAGATGCTGAATGGAGTATTATGGAATAGCGTTGCAAACAAAAAAGAGAATTCTCTAGGTCATAGTAGAAAGTATGTTGACATATGGAGCAGAAGGTTGGAGTTTATCGGAGGGTCAAAAAAGCAAGATACAGGCAGTTGAAATGGATGGAATACGAAGGGGTGCCAGAGTGTCCAGGTTGGAGAAGAGGAGGAAT
This sequence comes from Ectobius pallidus, assembly GCA_964059195.1. Taxonomy (NCBI): domain Eukaryota; kingdom Metazoa; phylum Arthropoda; class Insecta; order Blattodea; family Ectobiidae; genus Ectobius; species Ectobius pallidus. The sequence goes on from CAXKWD010000008.1 coordinate 24,723,911, forward strand.
GAAGATATTAGAAGGATAATGGATATGGAGGAATCCGTGATTGAAATAATTGAGAGTCGAAAACTCCAGTGGTATGGCCATGTGAGAAGGATGGATGAGAAGAGATGGCCAAATATTTTGCTAAAGTGTCTCCAGGGGGCAGAAGGAAACGGGGACGACATAGAACACCTTGGAAGTTTGGAATTTCACGGATGATGAATGGGAGGGAACTGGTGGAAGGAGAGTGGAATGATAGGCGTAGATGGAGAATGGGAATAAAGGGTAACCACTGAAAAGTGGATACACCCTCAAAAGTAAAGTAAGTATAAATGGTTAAACGTTTTCGCGCAGGGCGTACTGTCAATATATCTCGACTACCATCACACCAGAGCGTGAAGAAGAAGCTGAGTTTACTGGGATCCCATTTCTTCAGAAACTGCTAAACCATTCGAAAACTGAGCACTTTGTGTCGAATTTCATTTATAATTTTAATAACATCTGATAATACTTCGTGTACCAAGGTACGTCTGATGACATATTTGGAAAGTGATAACTAACTCATACTAACTTATTTGAAAAGTTCCCTGCAATATGAATGTTAATTCTATTGTAACTAGTAGTAATGGCTGAGGTTCACCAGGTCCAAGATGGCGGCGCGACGTCCCAACTCCATCTTAAACTAATTGCATTTAGGTCCTCCTGACCCTCTTGGCCATCATATGAAACCACCCCCATCCCTCTATCATCCTCCTAACCAAAGTTATGCCCAAAATAAGGTTTTGTCGGTAAAACAGAGACCTGCAATGCCAAAATTGAAACAAAACAATAAAAAAACATTTAGACCCTCTTGAAACCACCCCCATCCCCTCTATCATCCCCTAAGCCCAAAATAAGATTTGGTCGGTAATGCAGAGACCTGCAATACCAACAATAGAAAAAATAAAATTAAAAAAATTAAAAAAATCAGATAAAAAAATTTAGAGGTGCTATAACCGTTAAATATAAAAAAAATAAAGTGTATTCCATATAGGCCTATTGATTATAGGCGTAGGCCAAAACCTGGCTAGCCTATCCTCATTAAATAAACTCAAACCCCCCCAAAAAATGAATAATAGTAATATTTTGTTATAAAAAACAAAGCGTAAGTGTATCCAAATAGGCCTATCGATTATAGGCGGGGGCCTATAACAGACTAACCTATCCTGAATAAATAAACTCAAAACCAAAATAATAATAATAAAAATAATAATAATATCTTGTTTTAAAAAAGAAAGCGTACGTGTATTTTAAATAGGCCTATCGATTATAGGCGAGGGTCTATAACAGACTAACCTATCATTAAATAAACTCAAAACCAAAATAATAATAATAATAATAATAATAATAATAATAATAAAAATAATAATAATAATAATATTTTGTCTTAAAAAACAAAGCGTAAGTGTATTCCAAATAGGCCTATCGTTTATTCCATATTTATAATAGGCGAGGGCCTAGTCTAGCATAAGCCTATCATAATTCTTTGAATCTGAAATGAAGTTATATATTGCAAACAATAATGTTGCTAGCTGATAAGTTACATCAGCACTCCAGATAACCTCGCCGTCACCTCCTTGAACACAGGAAGATCCTATTTGCGTGCATCTGCAAGATAACCTTTGACATATGCAACTGAAACTTGTAATAATAAATGCATACTCACCATAACACGATGACCTAGAATCCATTTGCTTAATCTAATTTATGAAAACGATATGTAGGATACGAGGATTATGGTTCTAGGCTAAACGTAAAAAAGAAAGAAGCAATCAAGGTTGCCCCGTTCCTTTTTTTTGAAATAAACATAACTAAAACATGTTAGTAACAATGGTTTATTTGAAGATCGTCCTTCAACAGCTCGTACATTGTCAAATTGTACATACTTTCTTGTGGTTCAACATTGTCTGCAATGGATTTCACTTCCTGCTGAATCATGGAATATTTCGAAACAATATTCAACAGAGATGTACTGTGGAGCGTGAGAAAGTTTATTTCATCCACAGATAAAATAATAAAATTACCCTCACAATGAATCAAACAACCTTTTAGATTTTTTCTAGTCTTGAGTTGCACTTTCTCTTCAACACATCTGTAGGGTAGTTTGGAACAGAGATGTTCGCATAATTTGGGCAGGTGCATAAGGATAGAGCTAAAATAGTATGGAGTCAGTATTACACTATTTCCACCACTTTTTCCAATTTCAACAGCCGTAGAGTAGTTCAAGGATGGGTAATACCCTAAACTGAGGTACAAGGTCCTTTTAGGGTTTAAAAAATATGTTCGGCGTAGCAAAGCATGTCTATGATGCCCTGGTGTCGGCGTAACCCTCTTCTTGCACCTCGAATTTGCGATTTTTCTCATATCCTTTCTCCCCATGGTCAAGGCGTAAACTGCTCTGACGACGTAGAAGACAGCCTGTTTTATGCTGAAACAAACGATGCATCGTGTCTTAGTGAGTTGTCTGAAGGACAGCGTTTATTCAGCTTTACAAGATTGTTAAAATCTAGCCATTGTAGCATGGCGTGGGCATGTTTCAAGGCACAAGGAACGGCAGGGAATTTGTGACAAGGTAGCCCACAGTTGTATGTATGCAGCAAATTGCCTGGAGGAGGACAATAAAACTCTTCTAGATTAATAAACGTTCTGTTGCAGATACTTGTTAGAAATTCGCATTTTTCTTGACCAAATGCGTAGAGTGCATTGTAACCTGCCACTACGTCGTTTAAAATAGTATTCATAGCAGCGTACGGTATGAATCCGTCTGAGAAATGTATTCCGTTCTTATTGTCGTTGTTTTGCTCGAAAATCTTAGGATTTCCGGCGTAAGGGCTGGTAAAATGGTAGGTCTGAATAACATTATCGTTGCTACAAAGAGCAATTTCTTTAACAATAGGTTCCCTCTTTGCCCCTGAGAGGTACTCAAAATCGACCACCAAAGCCCGAACCATCTTGACAAAGACTGATGTTAAAAATAAATTGTACTCACCTTTTTATAGGCGTGAAAGACATCCTTGGCCACCTCGTCTTTTTCCACACGGAGGTCCAAAGACCTCCCGAAACATGGAAACGACCTGGAGGTCTGGCTTTGTTCCAAACAGGTCCACAAACTCCTTCAAGTTCAGTCCTTTGTTCATACAGTGAACAAACATACAGGCGTACTGTCCACAGACTGATGAGTACTCGTCTTGTAGCTGTGTTTTATTAAATGTCCAGAAGGTGCAATTTCGACTAATAAACTGTTTTATGGAGGGAACTAGTGGCGGAAGGCCGTATGAATCGAAATACAACCCTTTTTTTAAACAGATAGCAACCCAATGAGAACCCGGAAGAGAGCTAGGATCGAAATTGATAACAAAGAAATTTTGATTATTGTGAATAAATGTAGGCAAACAATCGCTAGGATAAACTCCTGCAAAACCATCGACATGTCGCAAAGCGTGTTCGATTTGAAGGGAATTCATTAAAAATCTGTTATGATATGTCTATGGTTATTGATTTCGATACAGTTTTCGTATTCCGAGTAAAGGATACAGGTGATTGCCGTAGGCAGAGCTTTATCGAATTTTGCCTCGATTCTCAAATTTCCGTTATTGGCTAGACTTTTGTGTCCTTCCGAGGCGGCACTATCAGGGGTAAGATCAAAGAGCAACATGAAAAAACCTGTTATATACATATCGTGAGTGATTTGCATTCCGCTGTTGGAATGATGTATACCGGAACCGCTAAATAGAGTATGATAAGCCAAAGTCGACAATTTTTCGTGATCTGTGGAAATTGAGAGGCCCTCAGGGGGGATCTGTTGTCCGTTCACAAACATGACAAAAGAATTTAGATTGAAATGTCGTAAATCATAGGGATTGGACGTTACCGTCCCCGTGAAGGCGCTGTTTTGTACCATGGCAAAGAGAATACGTTTAGGAATGGTGCCCAATATGGCATTATCCAGAGACACTGTTTGACTGCCCTGACTGAAAGTAAAAGTTTTCACATCCACCATGGTGATATCGTAGCGAGCATTATGTCCGAGGGCCAAGGTTTTAGCGTGAGCCGTTAAAATATTAGGAGAAGCTCTAACTTTTTTCACATACAAAGCCGCATCGTGGAATTTAAAGTAAGCCTTGGTATCGTCCTTTTCACCCATCATATAGAATTCCCTCTTAGACTTGGTTAATTTAATGGCGATTTTCACCCCAGGTAACAAGAGTTGCGAAACGTTAAATAAATCCCCGTGCAATTTACCTATCATAACCATTTCCTTGGAGGTTTTTCCTTTTTCGAATCTCTCGACCCATCCCTTGTTTGAGTCTCCCGGTCCCAAAGTACCGTTCTTTTTCTCATCGTCCCCCTTGAGACCGGATAAAGCATTGTCCAAATACCAGGAAGCCGTCGTCAAATGACTTTTTGCAGCGTCCTGCCCGTAAGCTAAGAGTGTTTCAAAATAAGCCCTATAATTGTACAAGTCCTCGGAAGGTGTTACAGAAGTACCGTTCAAACTTATGCTTAACTGACTAAACAGCGAATGCAATGTATTGTTTATACCTGTAACCTTGTCGTCGCCTCCTAAACTAGAACCGTCCCCTTTTACAAATTTCCCATTTACCATTAACAAAATATTCAAGTCTGTATAGTGTTCGTTATCCACGGAAATGACAAATTCTAAAACGGACTGTTCTACGGGAGCGATGGGTTTGCATATCGTAGTGACGTTGCCCAACACCGAAGACTGGAGAGGTTTCCTGGCAAAGATGTCGAACTCCGACTTGGTACAGCCAAACATCCTGAACGTTATGAACGCTTTCGTCGTTTGTTCTCGCTAAATATATCCCTGGCCATCACAGGTTCTACCCTAGACTTTCTCTTTTTCCTACCCTTTCCCTGCATTTTGTTGACAAGACGATGAGTTGACTCTGTTAACCTGTTTGCAACGATATTCCCTACTTTTTCGTCCCTTTTCTTACTTGCAATGTCAGAAAGGATATTTGCCCCTGTTGAAAGAGTTTCGCGTCCCACTGCTTTAGCCCCCGATACGAGGACAGGTTTGATAATTCTAAACAGACCACCGAGAAAACTTCCTATCCCCTGTCCGTGCTGAAGGAAAGGGGAGCCCATGTACAAGGGTCCGACGAGATCGCCCAATCGTCCTCCCGTCTGATTGACATAGTACGATGTTAGTGGATCCATCTCGACTAAAACGTCAGAGGGTGGAACGTCTCCTTTTAAAATGTAAGACGAGCATGGTGGGTTTTACGGAACTGCTAATACGTGCTAGTTCGCCGTATTTGTCCGTCAATTCGATACCTATCGTCTGAAAACTAGTTTTCTCTACGGGAACGTAATAAACTTTGTCGAAAACGTGATGCCCGTTGATTTTAGGGAATTGTATAATCCTTAGACATCTTACATAAGAATCACCAATCAATTGTGGTTCTATGAGGCTACAATAGACAAAGATGGGTTCCGTCTCCATTTCCGCTGGAACAAACTGTTTTTTATCTGTACGCAAGAAAAGCGTGTTCATATCGGTTGTAATCATTTTTATCATTGCTTTATTGACTAAGGAATAAGCTTCAAAAGTGGGCAGGGAATTTTTTATTGTATCTAGAAGATCGCCTAAACCATAATAAATTCGGACGGGAAAATATATGACGTAATTCCTAGCTATTGCACCGCTCTCGTCGCGGAGCGTTAAAGACATCTGTATGCTGTTTGAATTTTCGGAAACGTCGTTTGCCACAGCTCTCCAGGCATGTTCCCTCCCCAGTTTCTTAATCATTGTAATTTCCGATTGATGATTAATTAGATTTGCATGAACTTCGCCCACCAACAACTCTTTGAGGGAATCGTCTTTTATCCTATCCCGGATGTCTACGTAGAGTTCTTGGAACGTTCTGTAATTTCGTTTAGGAAACACTATTCTACCAAATCTAGTGATTAAAATGTTTTGTGATACGACATCTTGACCCCCACTGACGTCATTGCCATTGAGCGTTACGTTTTCATAACCTTTAGGATAAGACAATTCACACAGCCCACATAACCATTCCCCCCTCTCCAGACAGACATTTTGTGCCAACTGCACCTGAAAGCTAGAAAGCCTGTTTGAGGTAAAAATATCGGAAGAGGAATCGCTCAACAGCGTGATGTAAAATTCATCGCTCATTGTTTTTGTATGTCCTTGGCGTTGATCCAAGAATCGAAATCCGAAGAATAACCTCTCCACCTGACGAGATGTTGCTTAATGCCTCTGACGACACGAGATTTGAGGATTTTATCTATTTTATAGACGGTGCGTTTGGTAATTTTGACAGGAGTTATTTCGTAACTGTAAAACTGACCCTCGATAGGAGTGTTTTTCATGTCTACCAATTCGTAGACGGGTTGTGGAGCACGTTTTATGACTTTAGAGATTTTAAACACTTCGGTGGAATAATTTTGTTCGAAACCCTTGGCAAACTTCATTTTCTCCTTTCCTATTCTAACAGTCTGTCCGGCTTTGAATTTAACGGGGCGTGGCCTGACCCTACTATGTTTCTCCTTCATTCTCTTCCATATTTTCAAAACGTCAAGATCTGTGACTTTACCGGGAGACATACCCGTAGTAGAGTGAACGGTGTTGTTATAAGCGGAAACAAACAAATGTAAGACATCAATGTACCTATGAGTGTTTTTATAGGTAAAATACTTGTACATTTTAGTTTTCAGGGTACGGTTAAACCTTTCCACAACGGAACACTTGACGTCGGGATTTCGACACACCTGAAACTCTATGCCGTTCTTTTCGAGCAGATTCTGAAAGGATTTGTTTAGAAACTCTTTTCCCCTATCCGATCGCACAATCAGTGGAATTCTTTTCAGGATGGATTTGAAAGCTGACGTCACATCCGTACCGCTCTTTGACTTCATAGGGACCACCCATGCGAATTTTGAGAAAACATCTATGACAACCAGCAGATACTTTATCCCCTCGTTATGCTTGGCAAGATTCTGCACATCGACCAAATCGATTTCAAACACGTCGAAAATGTTGTTGACAGTGTAGGGATTCCTAACAAAACGTTTTCGTACAGGTTTATGCAAAGTGTAGGCATCTTGTTGCAAAAGCCAATCTTTTATGTTTTTAGTAGACTTGGTGGAAGCTTGTTTTAATTTGGGCAGGGTTGAAAAAGCCGTAGCTTTTCCTGGATCGTAAAACAATTTTTCCATTTTTTCTATCTTTTTTGACTGTAAGTCATCCAACCGGCAGGTTCTTCGTTAGCTTTGGAAGGAAACAAAGGAGCTATGATCTCTTTATACTTTTTACCTTTGCTAGACTTAATTTTACCAAACGACTCGTTATTTTGCAAATGTCCGTTGGTGAGTTTAAGGATCTCTTTGTAAGTCTCTAAATCTTTTTTCGTCACTAGATTTTTATCCACGTTTTTTCTAGTTAACAATTCCCATAGACCTACGCTAGGTTTATACCACCTATCGTGTAACAAGAGCTTATCGTTATCGATTTCGATTTTCGAATTACCAATCTTAAAAGAGTTGGTCTTTCTATCTTTGTAGATGCCAAAAATAGTGTCTGTCGCCCTAGGAGAGTGTAAATAGTTGGCTAGATACCTTCCTGCTACATCTCCCAACACGCTACGCGAACGTGTCTCTATATGTTCGATTTCTTCCCTAGGAGTACGTAACTGTACTTCTTCCTCGCTACTACTGCTATTGTCATCACTTTCGGGACGTGGGGTCCTCTCCGGTGAGCTAGATCTCTCTTTTTCGTACACCTCTTCGGGACCTGAGAAGAGGAAAGGCGGTGGCCTACGTCTACGTGTTGAATAATCGGGTGAAAAAATCAAGGTCTTGCGAACAGATTTCTTTTTCTTTTTACGATGTACGTGACGATGCTTGTGACGTTTCGATTCCACCGGTTTCGAACGTATCTCTCTCGCTAGTTCAGCCCTTTTAAGAATAGGATCCTGCTTTTCTCGTATTTTAACCCACTCTTTGTACGGATCTACAGTTTTCCCTTTTTTTCTAACACAACTACCTCGTTTCAAGCCTTCCAAGTACTCGGAAGACACCAATAGCATTTTTTGTAACATTACCGTCTAATTAAACTAGTCAGACCTGTCAACACAGCAGATAGGAGAGGTAATAGGAATCCTCCCTTCTGAACCACCAGTTTTCGTTTCCTAGACAACGAAACTTTTTTATCGATCAACTTCCTAAGCAACTTCCTATGCTTTTTCAATTTACGTTTCGAACAGTCTGTAATCTTACAACGTCCTTTCAAAACATTCAAAGCACACTCTATAATAGCTAATACGAGTTGTTTGTCTGAAGACTGCAATATGACTTTCCTAAGCCTCGGACTTGCTTTTCTCAGTACGTGTAATATATGAAAGTTGGATTTGATCCGTTTCATGCTGCACAGGCGTGTACACTTGAGTGAGTTCGGGAGGAAATATCTTTGTTCTAAATCTAAGCAGATCGTTTGTGTTTTGACAAAAGTCTACGAGCAAATACGAGTAGGGCTCCCTTGTAGCATCTCTGTAGGCCTCGTAAAACGCTTTCCAGTCTTCGGGATAGACTTGTCTCGCCAGATATGCAACTTGATTTTTATCCCTCAAATTTCTAAAAAGCACCAAATATTTTGCGTTTAGGGAAATATCTCTGCTATGCGAGGATTGGTGAAACAAGTTTTGAGTGATTAATATAATGCTTACGTTCCTATGATGCGATCCACGTGTAAAGAGCGAGCTAACTTGTTTACTGTAAGCTTTATCTAGAAGGTCATCTAGTACAATTAGCGATGGCCTCGGTGATAGTTTGTCCTCGTCAAACACGGGCAAACCTTCGTGCAATGTGACCCTTCTGTTAAATTTATCTTGGGAGGGTACAGAGTTTATCTCTGAATAACACCACAACACATGATCAAAATTTTCCACAGAACACAGTTCTTTCAAGTGATTAATCAACTTTATGCAAAAAGTAGTCTTACCTGAAGAAGATGGACCTGATAAAATTAAGGTGAAAGGATTTTCAAATTTTACAAGCATAACAGTTTTTTCTCATTGGATTAGGACCGTCAAACCATGAGTTGACGTAATGTTCCTCACACCTTAAACACTCTCTAATGATTTGTAGATGTCTGACATGTTCGGGAAGCCTGCCGTAGACTCTGTAAATACTTTCAGCTGCACATTCTGCTAGGAACTCTGGACTGAGCAATGCTAGTTCACCGTCTGTATGTCTCATCAGATGCCTTTCATGAAAGAACTTTATAACCGATCTCCATGCCTGTTGGTCCATCACTAAGGGGTGTCGTTTCCCTCCCCCTCTATTTATACCCGAAAGGGAACGAATCGTTATTTTCCAACCTACGTCTCTTGGCAAAACAAATTCTATACATTTTATCTTCTCGTTCCGACACTAAACATGGTCCGGGCTTTCTCTTAATTTTCTTTTCCGTCCTCACGTTGATGGGTTCCGACTCTCTATCGAGCACCATACGTTTGATGGTATCGAAATTAACCAATTTTGAAGACGAGTAATTTAAAGTGATTCCGCGCACTTTACAGACAGTTTTCGTGGTACTCGTGCTCGGAATCTCTAATTTGTAGGCATAGTTTTTAGGACCACCGGAAACAAATTCTGAAATGTACGTGCCTGGGTCCAATTCACTTACCATATCTCCTAAATTTTGACCTGTGACGATAGGATCCTCTTCTCCTTGCTGAGTATAGAAAACGCTGTCTGTATCACAGTACAACGCTCTCTTGTCTACCTTTTTCAAATGGGTGTAGAGTTTGAGTCTTGCACCCGTTGTCACGTAGGCACCGAGGACGAGGTTGGTGTGTGGCAGGGAAGGCGTTTCCTCGTCTGTATAACGCCATGACAGCCAAACGACTTGGTCGTTGGCGAAAATTAGTTTGCTCACCTCGACCCCGGGGGATCCTAGAATAGAGTAGAGTTCTTGGGGCTCAGAAATCAGCACGGTGCGACACCGATTTTGGCGTTCGCACATTTTACCCCAGAGAGAATTCAGGCACAGTTTACTGATGGCCCTTTTACCTGGATTCAAAACAATCTTGTCGCGATCCATCAGAACCCCTTCGGACTTGAAAAAAGATCGAATATACTCTTCTTTATCAGCTTCGGAGGAAACCCCAGCAGGATAGCCGCTCGATTCGGCTTTGATTTGCAAAAACATATTGATATAATTGGCAAATAACCCACCCTCCTTTATGTCTTTATTGTATTGGGTTGTCTGATATTCGTAAAATTCGTAGATTTTTACAATTTTGTAGCCCATGTGAACGGCTTCCCTGACTTCGTCGACAACCCATGTACCGGTGAGGACCCTCTCAATCTCATTGTTGTGATGACATGTTTCCTGTTCCCCCGACTCTGCACAGGTGCGACAGAGGCAAAACAATAACTTTTGGTTACAATGATAGGGAAGCACGGGATGGTACAGGTTTTGAGGAGGAAGCACCGTACACTTGATCACTCCCTCCTTTTTCAACATCTCCTCGTGATTTAAACAGTCATCTCCTACGTAAATAGTTGGATGGCCTATAGGAAATTTATAGTACTTGCAGACCCACGGATATAGACTCATGACGTCTACATAGCGGATCTCTTCTCCCTCCTGTACCTTGTGGTACAGCCTCATGGCCTCCGTTCGTCCCCCGTAGAGGCAGTCCCGAAGGACCAGGGGAGCGTTGCGTACTATAGGATCGTTTTGCAGAGCGGGGAATTTTTTCAGAATGCCCTCGAAATCGCATTCCCACATGACGTGGACGGTGTAGCCGTGAGAGACGATGGTCTCGATCCTAGCCATCGTAGTCTCGTACCTCTCGGCTAACGTTTCCTTGATTCCGTATATGGAAACGTCTCTGTTGGGCATGCAGAGACAGCCGTGATAGTAGCAGCCGAGAAATTCGAAAACTTCTCGCGTCTCGCTACAATAACCGTCCACTTTGTACTGGGGTAGTTCGGGGAGTCGAACCTCTCTACCGTTACCAGCATGTTGGATGGAAACGCCCCTGTTCATCTGCTCGTAAATAAGCCACATGAGAGCTTTTTTCGAGCAATTGTCCGCCATCCTGTAGCCACCTTTGGGAATGAGTCCTACGGTGTTGGGTTCTAGAAATTTCTTCCTGAAAATTTTGTTACAAGCCGAAGCGATCGTGATGGATTCCAGAAAAATTTCTATGCCTGCAATATCCCTAAAGAGATTTTTAAACAAAACGCACGCCTCGCGGAGGACGGAAACGTCCGCTTGGCAGTACTTTTCCAGTTCTTTCTTGTTTTCAAACGTATCGTGCTTGACAGAGTCGTACCATTCCTTAAAATCTTTCCTATCACCCTCGGACATTGTATCTGCTCCGAAATACGATTCGTCAGGGTAGGGGCCTACGTAGTCCATGTTAGCCTGGGTGTTGAAATAATGAGGATAATAACCTTTGGAGACGTTGGTGATGCCAAACGTCTTGGGCAAAAGACGTAAAGGAAGGGCGATAAAGTTCAAACTGTCCAAAAACACTAAATGTTGGAATTTTAGGGACAGGATCTTGCATCCGTTCAATATCAGATCCGGCGACCAGTTTCTCTTGACGGCATAGTCGAGAATAAACTGTAGGTCGTAGGATCTGGCATTGTGCGCGATGGCCACGATTTTCTCAAACTGAGGCCTATCCTGTCTAAGGTATTCCATAAAACTATGTATGGGGTCGTTCCAAAACGAATGCTTACGAGGACCACATTTGGAGCAGTGATCCTCGTTAGACGACTCGCAAACGGAACACGACTGCTCCACACAAAGTAAATTGGGTACATGTAGATAGGTGGTCTCTGCTATTTGAGTATCTTGGCTACATTCCAAATCGTAAAATACTAAGAGAATTTTGTCGCTACAAGGCATTCTATCCTTTAGGCTGGCCATGTAGCAAAAGTGTCCCGGTTCCTTATTTTCCTTGCAATTGGTACAAAACTTTTTGAAACATTCGTGTTTACGAATCATTTGTTGGTTACACACTTTACAATATTTCACCGCATCACAAACAGATTTTTTTCCTTGTATCTTGTTCGCCCTATGATTATCGAAACATTTCTGGCCGCGGAAATTTCTATTACATAGTTCACAATACACTCTATGAACGTTAGCTGAACACGGGGGAACGCTTCTACAACAAAAACAGACCATTTTACAGCTGTGCGATGCACCACGTTCAAAACCTTTGCTACAGCCAGGACAGATAAATCCTTTAGCCATTGCTCCGGTTAAAGATACTATGGTATTGTAGTGCTTATTGTCTGCATCGTACAGCAAGTTTAAGCGTGGTTTATCTCCGTTGTTTCCGTCAAAAATGACGTTGTCTAAATTTAGGCCCGAATAAACTACAATTCTGTATTTGTCGTAGTAGTAATTTTGAAAAGCTTCCAATTCAGGTAAACCACCGCCTCGTGACAGGTCTATTTTTGTTTCTTTTAGCAAATCGTCGACTTTGGCTTTAATTTTATAACCATCTCTATAACTTTTATAATCGGGGTCACCTGTAACCTTTGCGATTGCAACAAGCAATGCAAACGCGAGACAATTTATTGTGGATTTGATTTTCACGATGCTTGTTTTTAAATGTGATAACACGTCTAAAGATCTCCCCTTAGTTTTAATTGCATGTTTCCCATGGCCCTCTGGTAATTTAACCCAATCAATTTCGATCCTTAGCATGTCTGTGGCTTTAAAATTGGCGTTTGATTGACATACTTTCTCTAGGACAGAACCAATCACTTCGGAAGTGAGTTGGTCCTTCCTTCTAAAACTTATGCCAATCGGTTTATCTAACGAGTTGATCTCATTAAAGATCGTTACGCCTATCTTATCCGAGTCGCTAGCTTCCTTCAACGATTGTTTAATAATTTCTGTTAGTGAATTTTGGAAATGTTGAAGGAAAGAGCTCTCTTCCGGATCCTTTTCCAGTTTCACAACTAGATGGATACCAGACGCATTAAAACGTTTGTACTCCCTTGTTACCTGACTTAAAACTTTGAAAGAGGACATGTCGAAATTACACAGATGCACAGCAACAGCAACAGCAGGTCTGGAACACAGCGTCAGATTCAGTCGGTTAAGCGTACAAGCTAGACTGACAGATGATCAGGGCAACATGTCTTTTATAGGGAGAAAGAGGACCTTGCGGAAGTCTCTATTTTATTAATCTGGTTAAAACTAGTTAGGAGTTGAAAGTTATCAATTTCGAGTGTTGGTTTTGTTCAAATGTTTTAATTATAGGGAATCCGTTGTCAAGAAATGATACTAAGGGTTGAAAACATCTTCCAGACAATTAATAATAGTTTAATCTGTCTATTTCTGTAAAAAACTGTGAGACCTTGAAAAGAAAGAGGACCTTGCGGAAGTCTCTATTTTATTAATCTGGTTAAAACTAGTTAAGAGTTGAAAGTAATAAATTTCGAGTGTTGGTTTTGTTCAAATGTTTTAATTATAGGGAATCCGTTGTCAAGAAATGATACTAAGGGTTGAAAACATCTTCCTGACAATTTATAATAGTTTAATCTGTCTATTTCTGTAAAAAACTGTGAGACCTTGAAAAGAAAGAGGACCTTGCGGAAGTCTCTATTTTATTAATCTGGTTAAAACTAGTTAAGAGTTGAAAGTAATAAATTTCGAGTGTTGGTTTTGTTCAAATGTTTTAATTATAGGGAATCCGTTGTCAAGAAATGATACTAAGGGTTGAAAACATCTTCCTGACAATTTACTCTGCCTATTTCTGTAAAAAACTGTGAGACCTTGAAAAACCACCCCTGTGTAAAAATAATTCATTTGGGGGTGTAAATCAATTCCGATAGTTATTATTAGTATGTAAGGTGTTTATATGCCGAAAAAATAATTTTTAATGGTTTAGATTGCAAGTGGGGGGTGAAAAATACCCTCTAGACGATTTACAATGGCTCAAATTGCCCATATCTGCAAAAAAATGGGTGACCTTGAAAAACCACCCCTTCGTAAAATTAAATCCTTTGGGGGTGTAAATCATGTCAGATAGTTACTATTAGTATGTAAGGTGTTTATATGTCGAAAAAATAATTTTTAATGGTTTAGATTGCAAGTGGGGGTGAAAAATACCCTCTAGACGATTTACAATGGCTCAAATTGTCCATGTCTGCAAAAACCTTGGTTGACCTTGAAAAACCACCCCTTCGTAAAATTAAATCCTTTGGGGGTGTAAATCATGTCAGATAGTTACTATTAGTATGTAAGGTGTTTATATGTCGAAAAAATAATTTTTAATGGTTTAGATTGCAAGTGGGGGTGAAAAATACCCTCTAGACGATTTACAATGGCTCAAATTGTCCATGTCTGCAAAAACCTTGGTTGACCTTGAAAAACCACCCCTGTGTAAAATAATTCATTTGGGGGTGTAAATCATGTCAGATAGTTGGTATCACTAAGTAATATGTTTGTGTATCGAAAAAATAATTTTAAATGGATTAGAATGGAAGTGGGTTGAAACTACCCTCTTAGAATATGATGATAAAGGTTTATCAAATGAAATAAAAAGTGTTCCCTATGCAGAACATGGAGGCCCTGAGGTTTCCAGGAGGTTGAGGCTCCCAGATTTTGGATATTCAGTATGTGAGGGTGATGGTAAGGTTGTCAGCCTTACGCACCGGCCGCCTTTACTCCCAGGATTGCTCCTGGTACTCATCTGTTAGAGGCTGAGTCGACCCCAGGGCCATAGTGCCACCAGAAGGATTAGGCCAATTGAAAAATTTCAATGACTTCATCGAGGATCGAACCCGCGACCTTCCGGTTTGTAGCGCAGCGCGTCAGCCACTAGGCTACGGCGTACCCCCCTTATACGTAGTACAAAGTATTAAAAACCTTTTTTTGTTGGAAATTAATTCGAGAAGGCCTAACATTTCCTCTTTTTTTTCATTTGCTTATTTTGCTAACCTATCACTTATTTTGAGTTTGGGGGTTGTAGGGATGGGTGAAAACAAATTTCTCGATAAGGTAATCTTTAGGTTAATATTAACTGTCCATTATAATACTAGATTATAAAAATTATCTTTATCTTTACTCCTCTAGTAGGGTTTCAAAATTATTTCATAAGGGCGTAGCATTTCCTTATATTTAATATAACATAGGTTGATTGGTCATGTAGGATTTATTTTGATAACCTAACAATTATTTTGAGGTTAGGGAATGCTGTGGAAGGGTGAAAACAAACCTCTCGTTTCGGGTGGTCTTTAAAGACTTCAAACCAGTCAACATTCTATTATATTACTAGATTTTACCAAAATAT
Source organism: Ectobius pallidus (assembly GCA_964059195.1). Lineage (NCBI taxonomy): Eukaryota > Metazoa > Arthropoda > Insecta > Blattodea > Ectobiidae > Ectobius > Ectobius pallidus. The sequence goes on from CAXKWD010000008.1 coordinate 24,739,246, forward strand.
TGTATTTTTTATTTCTTAAAAACTACCCCTCTAGTGGGTTAAAGATTAATTCGAGAGCCTAACATTTCCTTATTTTTGTTATTATTATATAGGTAACTGTTGTATTAAGATCTTTGTTTTACCTAGCTAAAAAATCGTCGTTGCCGGTGAAAAACCTCTTATGTGCAAAAAATGAAATTTTACAGGAGGGATAAAAAACTGTATTCAACAGAGGTAATTGGATTTTTTAGATATATTTTGCAACAGTTTTCTCTAATGTATAATTAGATATACATTTATAAATCTTCTGTGATGTAATTGTGTATTACTTGAATATTGTTGACTTTTTATTATTTTTCATGCACATAGGAGATTTTTCCCTTCCACGAAAGTGACACATAGGAGATTTTGTTCCATGAAATGTTAACAAGTCTGATATTAAAACATGTTCATTCCGCAGAACAATTTAAGGAGAATTAACTTATACATTAAAATAAACTTTATTTATTTAATCGTTATTTTATTCAGTCCTCAAAGTGTCTGAAAGCATTGTCAATAACAAGATCACAAAATCTATAATCACATCTTCCAGATTAACACTTTTCAACTTTTCTCTTTGTCTGGTTTCACCCTCAAATTGTCTTAAAAAGCATGATAATCACGACCTATAACTAGTTTTAACACTTGAAAATTATTAAATTTGAATTATTGTTATTATACGAAGAAACTTCCTTAATGCTATCAGCTTTTTCCTATATTAAAGTCATCTGTGTAAAATAAATAAATGGATAAATATTAATTTGATAATACGTAATAAAATAATAGTAACCAGAAATTTGTAACACTAGCATTAAGAGTAGTAGTAGTAGACCCGAAGGGAAAAGACCACATGGAAGACCTAGACATAGGTAAGAGGACAATATTAGGATGGATTTGGGGGAAGTAGGATTTGCGAGGGATGATTGGATGGAGTTAGCAGGCGGGCTCAGGTAAGCGCGGCAATGAACATTCGGGTTCCATAAAATAGATAATATTCCTTTAGCTTACTGAGGAATTGTCTATTGCCATTGAGCAAGGAAGTAAATAAGTAGTAGTAATAATACTAACAATAATTATAAGAGTGGTACTAGTATTAGCAGTAGTAAAATTTACTAGAAAAGGAGCATTAATTTTGTCAAAATGATAACTCAGCATGCCTGCTATATGATAAATTAGCTCTTCATTATTAATTGTTATTGGTTCAGAACTATACGAAGGAACTTCTTCGGTGCTATCAACTTCATTAATAATGAAGTTCTCTTGTGTAAAATAAAATAAATCGAATGACGTTAGTTAATGATGAATGTATTAATAATAGTAACAGTAATAATAATATTAAGAATAATAATAGCTATAAATATCTTATTTAGAATCCGGAAAACTATTCACAATGAAAAAAAAAAAAACTTTGATAAATTTGATTGAATTATTTAAATTATGTTATAATTATTTTTCTTACCATTGTCCTGTTAATCAGCTGAAGAATCTTGCGATAGTGCAAATTGTGCTAATTTTTTACTTTTTACCACGGTACCATCACGGAAAAGCACACCTACATCCTATAAAGTCAACTACTTTGAGTTTGTCTCTAGTCTTCACTTTAAAAAATTTATGGCCCTGCGGTCAGAGGAATTTTTCAACACATTGAAGGCCAAGAACCAGCAAAAAATATCGAAACAAAGTAATAAAGAGGGGGGCTGACAAACCACATTCCTTGGCTATTCATAAACCCCTCTGAAGCCCATAATACGTCAAATGTATCTTGTCAGCCAGACATATATACTCGTACATTTACTTCATGAAATAAATTTACAAATTGAAATTTACATTATAGCCTATACAGTAAAACACATAGACAGCGAATCACAAAGGCTATGCATGTAGATATTTATTAATATTTGTGAATTATAAATTAATGAATATTGTAATAAATCTATTGTGTGCATGTAAGCGTAATCTTACCAAACCTCTTATGTGCATAGTTGAACACATCAGAGGTGGCTATTTCACGGCAGTCTGGCGAAAATGCATTGGTACCAAACCTCTCAAGTGTATAATGTGAGCACATAGAATATTTTTCACGGCAGCAGAACTGCACTGACACATAGGAGGTTTGATATTTTCGTAAATAACATTTTCTGTGGTAGAGATACACATAAAAGCTTTTGTCACAACATGCAGAGCGATCTAAGCTTTCCAACAGAATCAAAACCTCATTTTCGTCAATCGCGACACATAGGAGGTTTTTCACCGGCAACGACGAAATATTAATTAGAGAGTAGGGGGGTTTGGGGGTGTGTGAGATTTACCTTAGGGTTTTAAATAAAACAATTTTTCTTTTTACAATTTGTTCAGGCAATTCATGTATGTTTCACGAACCTAAGGTGAACATATTTATCTTAAAAGATTTAAAATAATTCGGATATTTAGCGGTGTACATGTCTACATAACTCTTATGTATGATAGCTAGAGGTGTTCATAACTATAATGGTACTTGACTCTTTGAAACATACCCTCTAGTAAGAGTGAAAATTAATTCAGAATGGTTTTATAACAATTTTTATAACATTTCCAAAATAATATCCAAATTATCTGTGTATACACGTCTCTGTTTTACTTTCATAATTCATATTTTGATTATAGGGGTCGTGTGAAATATACCTTCTTAATATCATTTTATCTATATTTAATGGAATTGACAAAACTTTGCTACGTTATACTTTTTATGCACATACCTGAAATATATTCAAATGATGTCTCCAACACTACAGTGGATCACTTGCACTTCACTGAAACGAATGAAACTTTTCCACTAAATTTAATTCGTATTTATAGCTGCTAACATGTTTTTTTCACATACGTGTAACGATTACATACAGCGCTCGTTTAATCAAAACGTTTGGAAATTTCTGTTTGTAACGTACATCATGGTTTCTTCCTATGTTCAATGTGCAAGGATTACTTAAAGGTCTCAGCGAGGTTATCTTGTATGCTGATGTTGCATCTCAGCTAACAACAATAATATGTTTCGACACCACAGCTTGCAATATAACTGCATTTCAGATTCAAAGAATTATGATAGGCTTATGCTAGACTAGGCCCTCGCCTATTATAAATATGGAATAATCGATAGGCCTATTTGGAATACACTTACGCTTTGTTTTTAAACCAAAATATTATTATTATTATTATTTTTATTTTTGTTTTTTGGGTTTTGAGTTTTTATTTAATGATAGGTTAGTCTGTTATAGGCCCCCGCCTATAATCGATAGGCCTATTTAAAATACACGTACGCTTTCTTTTTTAAAACAAGATATTATTATTATTTTTATTATTATTATTTTGGTTTTGAGTTTATTTATTCAGGATAGGTTAGTCTGTTATAGGCCCCCGCCTATAATCGATAGGCCTATTTGGATACACTTACGCTTTGTTTTTTATAACAAAATATTACTATTATTCATTTTTTGGGGGGGTTTGAGTTTATTTAATGAGGATAGGCTAGCCAGGTTTTGGCCTACGCCTATAATCAATAGGCCTATATGGAATACACTTTATTTTTTTTATATTTAACGGTTATAGCACCTCTAAATTTTTTTATCTGATTTTTTTAATTTTTTTAATTTTATTTTTTCTATTGTTGGTATTGCAGGTCTCTGCATTACCGACCAAATCTTATTTTGGGCTTAGGGGATGATAGAGGGGATGGGGGTGGTTTCAAGAGGGTCTAAATGTTTTTTTATTGTTTTGTTTCAATTTTGGCATTGCAGGTCTCTGTTCTACCGACAAAACCTTATTTTGGGCATAACTTTGGTTAGGAGGATGATAGAGGGATGGGGGTGGTTTCATATGATGGCCAAGAGGGTCAGGAGGACCTAAATGCAATTAGTTTAAGATGGAGTTGGGACGTCGCGCCGCCATCTTGGACCTGGTGAACCTCAGCCATTACTACTGTAACTTTGTATTGTAAAGTGAAAAAGTATTAAAATGTACAATATTTGTCATTCAGAATAAAATAATTTATTAAATATTAGGCTAATATCATATTTATTTCGTAAATACAATTTGGCACTAGAGGTTTATGGAAATAGACACCCCTGACGTAAAGAAACAATATCACGTACACGGTTGTTTATAGCAGCTGAAGCAGTTGAATTGTAGTCAATTCAGCTAATAACGGATATAGGGCCTACTGAAAAAAATAGTGTTCCATTTTGTGTTAAACTATATTTCTGAACCAGCTTCTGCAGAAGCTCAATGTACTTGATCTCAACGAACCAGAACAAAAAACTGATAGAAAGAAAATATGGTGTGAAACTCACATAACTTCCTCCGCCAAAATAAAGTTTGCCTATTAGTCTAATATATTATATCGCATGACATTCTCTTCATGTAAATTGGTTGGGAAAACGAAGAGAATGTCGTTTCCACATCGTATCGCATCCCCGAAAAATACGTAACCGTAATAAAATCAGATTATTGCTCTAACGCAACATTCTTGACTCTAAGCATTCCCAATATACCATTCTCACAACACATTCTGATGTAGAATAAGAGGTCATATTGCAAAGAGCGCTTAGCCAGTTGTTTTTACCTGATGCATAGCTTTATTGTTCACCAAGCAAGACTAGAGTTTCTACAAACAGTTGGTGGCTTATAACTACCCTGCAGAAAAAAAATCTTTAAAAATTGTTTCAATAAAAGTTTTAGCTCTTGGTATAAGCACTCCATGTACAAAATTTAAACAAAATCGTTAAAGCCGTTTTAAAGAAAATCGCGAGAAACTAATTTTTCTTGATGTCAAGTCCCCTTAAAAATAAGAGAAAGTCGCCGCCAATCTTCGTGTCAAATCCTAAGAAGGTACTTATCCCAAATAGTACAAAATTTTGTTATCCGTTCTGGAGCTAGGCTGTTCACAGACACACACAGATATCTTTCCGAAAATATCATTTCTGGATTCAGGACCTCAAAACTAGTATTTATCTTAAAAACTCAACTTCGAATTTGGGAGATCGAACACAATAATTCATCTACCTATAGTACAGTATCTATAGTACGGGCAGAGGAAGTAATATTGTGAACAACAACCGTGCTAAACGAAAAGATAAGTGAATCAGATGTACTTATTAAGTAAAATCCATAAAGAAGTAACATGATTAAACAGAAGAAGTCAGACCGAAGTTAACACTTGGAAAGCGCCAAAGCAAGAAGAGAGCGAAGCGGAGTAATAAGGCTCCATACCCGCCGGTGAATGAAGAAACGAAAAAGTATGAAAATAATTAAAATTGATTCTGGTGCAATTCACATTATCATTATTACCGGCAAGGTTTGGTGGATCTCAATGCAACAGCGGCATAATGCCACTAACCGCAGTCTGGGGGTATTTCACATATATTCATCACCATCACAGTAACTTAGGGGAGGGGAGGAGCTATTAACTGTAGTTAGTTTCATAGACGATGACTGTGTGAATGCTCCGGGGATCAAGAATTCAATGGATAAATTTAGTAGATGCTGTGTACCCACTGAGTTCTTGTGCATTAGAATACATTTTCCTTTCGATATCATGTAAAGTTCTGGACTTCTCAGTTCAGCAGTATCAAACTACCTTATAGGTTTTAACCTACTTCCAAGATTCCAACGATGGGACAGCAACCAATTAGATTCAAACTACAGGCTTAGCTATAAACCGAATATTGAGGAACCAGTCAAATTAATTACTGATCAGGGGCACCAATTTAGCCACGCTATGACGCGTGCTGGCTAGCCAAAAGTTTCGTACTAATTGGCCTCCTAAAAATGGTAGAGATGTATGAATCAATTGCATTGTAGATGATAAAGGACATTTTTATTGACTGTTTTTCAATGAGTGGCACACTTTTTTAGTATTAGCCCTAGTAAATAATGATAAATACAGACTACGAGAAAAGGAAGAAATCTTTCTATGAGCTTTTAGGCCTATATTTTTTAGAGTTATCATTAATATACACTAGTTATAGCAAAGCCAGGTGATTTAGGAGGTTTAGTCTTTACGCCTGATTGGATGAAGGATAGTGGACTTATTTTTAGGTAATTTACATGCGGTTTCTTCTGGTATAACCCAGTGGATTGAAATTGCTTTGCAATAATGTATATGAGAAAATATGCGGGGTTCCAGTCTCAGTCAGCCTTATATTTTTTTCATATTTCTATAGAGAAGGAAGGTTAACCACTTTTTCCATGTCACGCTATCTGAAGTTTTAACGAAGCGGGACTTAGATACCAATTAGTTTGCAAAAGGGTTCACGAACTATCGTGACCAACTTGTATCTGCTGTATTTTTCGAAACCGCTGAAAATCACTAGGCCTTCCTTTCTGCAATTGTGAAATGAGATCCTGTTTTTCCTAGACCGTTCGGCAGGTAAATCTGTTTGTTTCGCAGCCACGAACAAACTCGTTGATTTTCTTCCAATTTGGCATTAATGTTCATTGAAGCCATTATTAACAATATAATACGTGTTGGTATTTTTTATTACATTTCAAGATCATAGTCATTTTAATGGCGCCATTTCATGTAATGTTCATTTTTTTAAAACGATTATAGCGAAACGGTTCATGCTAAAAAAAATTTGAAGACAACTTACACTCTCAAGTGTAACATTTTCTACAACTTTCTTCTAGTGCATTTTTAGTAACTCTAATGGTTTACGGGCATTTAGTCTGGTTGTAAATTTGTTTTTTACGCTGTCACGATTAAACGCGTTGTTCGATTGTCTTCTAATTTGGAATGAGTGTTCCTTGAAGTAATTAAAAAAGCTATATGTGTAAGGATTTTAATTTTATTCTTCAGTTTCAAGATAGTGGCCGTGTTTGGCTTATGAAGAGCATATCATAAGAAAACTATTCCTCGAATAGTAATTAATGACTTGTTATTTTCGTTTACACTCATGTTGTCTTCTTTTTATAACCGGCTCTATATCCATTCTCGAAGAGTTTACTCGAAGCTTTGGATCGTTATTTCCCAGTATGTGTTGAGAAACTTGACCCAATTCTCGGCAGAGCCTCCTCGTAGTGCAACACGAATGCATATAACAACGGACAGAAACATTCGGGATATATTTATTTAATTTATTTAATATATTAATACTTATTGGCCCCTGTCCTGGATTTCTATCAGAGGCCTCTATATGCACTATACAGTTTGTACTTACGAGTACATATGTTATCTACATTATTTATAACTTAATCTGAAGAATATATGTATATAAAGAAAGAGAGAGAGAAAAACTATTTAAGAAGAGAAAAAGAAACAAAATCTTTGATAACTTAATAATAAAACTAACTACCTAATTAATAAAACTAACTACATTAACTACAGTAAGTGTCGAATACGGGATTTTTGTGGATTTGTGATTATGAATGGGAGGTCGCGCCTAAGCATACCAATATTCACAGATGTAGTAAACTCCCGCGTCCTCACCACCATCTCATCATCAACCAGGTGAGTACCAGTTGTCACCGGAATCCTTAGTCTGGAACCCAGTCGGGATAGATAAGAGATTTGAGAAAGGTTTCAAACATTGGAATTCGTATTGCACTTAGGTCCTTTTTGTGTAACTTCATTCATTGCTCATGTTTCGCCGGCCAGGAGGGAGGTATCAACGTGCATTACCCGTATCTTTCTTCCGTAATAGGAAGTCCGTATTGATGTCAGATCCAAGAAGTTCTAAACTCTACAAGTGTACAGTGATAGTACACATGACTTGAATTCAAGTCCGAGCTCCACTGATAACATGTCACGTTTAAAAACTAACCATTGCTCCAACACAATGATATTCTCACGGTATTCTGGTAATTACGAAAAGAACTGGTTAACCTTATACCCTTAACCCTTTCTTCTCTTGTTACATATATTTTGTTTATAAATTTTATACTTTGCTTATAAAGCAACCGTTTATAGCAAAAAAGAAGTTCTAAAAAAATTGTATTACAGAAAATATGGGAAGGTTCCAAATGGAGTCATTGAGACTAGGAATTGCAATAACATTAAAGATGTAACACACAAAAAAGAGAATTCAAACACAGGTAATTTTCTGTTCTGAGACTTGTTCATTTGCATTAAAATACCCTAAAAACAGTTATTTTCTTTGAAAGGCACAGCAACCGTTTATAGCAAAAAAAAAAAGTTCTAAAAAATTTGTGGAGCCATTGAGGCTAGGAATTGCAGTAACTTTACAGATGTAACACACACAAAAGAGAATTCAAACACAGATAATTTTGTGTTCTGAGACTTGTCCATTTGCAGTAAAATGCCCTAAAAACAGTTCTTTTCTTTGTAAAGGCATCAACTTGCACTTCGCACATTGTATTCCTGAATATGTGCGTTATACTCTCTCACAATCGCTGGTCTTGGAACTTGTAGGCTATATTAGTCAAATGAGCTAGAAATTAATTTCGTTCCCTGTACGCGTATTACATGCACAATGCCGTAAAGTAATAATTGACAACAAATCAAACAAATTCTGGGTTTAATACAGGTATGGGACTATATATTTTTTTTATCGATTTTGAGAAATAAGTTACATAACGTAATACAAAAGTCCGTCTTATACTCTCAATTAGTAAATAATAATACCTTTGTCAGGGGTGACCACAGACGGGGGATTAAGATGCAGAGTGTGTCACTGAAATTTATGGGTGAGGGGGTTTGAAAATTTTAGCAAGATCAGCATTTTATGTGTTAAAAATAAAAACGGTCAAGTTACATAAATTCAAAAGGTAATAAAAACTCTTCTAATTCTTTAGAAGTGAATAAAATATACTGTACAGCTAGTATCAATCATGTAAAAGCAGCCTCACTAAAGAAACCGTTTCAATTTACTGCTTTATTACTGCTTTATTACAAATGCAGCAATACCTTTCCCTTGGGAAGAAGTTTTAGAGTAGGCCTACAGTTAGGAGGGGTACTTTCATGAAACAGGGGGTGTCATGAAGCTACAGGGGTTGTCATGAAGCTACAGGGGTAGGCACCCCTGCCTTTGTAGATTTGCCTCTAACTTACAGTTTTATTTTGATGATATATCGCGGGTGCGCGGGCAAAGAGAGTTAAGCCCACCATCCTAAAAAGTTGAGATATGTCCATAGAGTTATAGATAAAAATGTTCTCTACATTTGTGTTAAGTCCAGTAAGTCATATTCAAAATTATACGGTAGTTATGGATGTGTGCCTCATGGGTTTATTCATCTCTAAAGCGATGTTGGGCTGGTATAGTGTGTTAAGTCACTCTAATTTTCAGTAACAAGAAAGTGGACTTAACTCTCTTTGCCCGCGCACCCCGGAACTTCTGTTATAGCAGCTTGTTTTGAAATATAAACCTTTCAAAATATTTTTAATATCGTTAAAATGTTAAGTAGGCTACTATATTTCTTGCGAAAACTTTCTATAGGCATACGTTGCTAATTATCTTTATAATTCTTCTATAAAATTGTATAAATTAATAATCTGGGTTTCGTTAAAATATAATTAATTTTTTCTAATTTCAATTAACTGAACTTTTAGGCCTATATTATGTATATATGTAATTTACTAAAATTAGTGTAATGATTCATACATGATAAAATATACACTTTGCCCTTATGTTCGTTTTGGAGTTCATAAAAAATAATAAATTCATTACAATTTGGTCTGGCATTTAAAGTTGGAGGATTTGAAACAAGTTTTGTTTTTCGGAACTTGTACTCTCTTTACCATAATCACTATTCTTGAGGCTTTCTTCTTGTTGATGTTTTGTGTTGATATCCGTGTTGATTTCCTTCTTGGTTTGTTGTTATGCTGCTCATAGATTTTTTCTAATGGCAAACCTCCAAGGCATTATGTAATTTTCAGGGATGCAGTAGGTTTAGTAGCGCTCTCTCCGGGCTAACTAGAAACTACAGTGTCTAGTAGTTAATTGACTTCAACAGAGGCGATGACACCCTCTGCGCATGCTCTGCTGGGGGTTCCTGCTTCCCAGCTCTGGTTGTGCTACGGGACGGGAAGCCACTATGTAAAGCTTTGGTTGTAGGCTGATGTGTCGTGCAGTGGATATTAGGACATTGTGTTATGTTTAGAAGTTCAACATTGCAGAATCCATTTTATTTTAAAAGGCTATTTAAATAATACTTATGCCTTCTTTGTTATGCAAATAGGCTTAAAATATTTTCAATTTAGGCCTTTGAAATGGTATATTCCGCACACCCTCCTTTTAAGCCATGAGCCGCGACTGATTCTACGGTAGGTCAGTGGTGGAGTCAAGACTGATTCAAGTTTCAGGGTTGGAACTTGACGAGAAAAGAAAAGGTTTTCTTTATGACGTGTAAAATACGCATAAGAAACGCGCATCATTAATGTAATAAATGTAAACTACGTAAAAAAGACCCTCATAACTTTTAATTTAGTTCCATTTTTAAAATTTCACACACAATTCACAAGAACTTATTGTATTCCGTTGATGCCCAACAAAAATAAAAATTACAATCTTGCAAAAACTAAAATAGAAAAATTGATACTTTAAATCCATAGAAGTATAAATAAGAGCTAGCAAAACTACATGGATGCAGTAATTTAACAGAAGCAAGAAGTATTACATGTGGTAGGCTATATTAATGAGCAAAGAATAATATTTATGATGCTTCAACTCAATTCGACAGTTGTGATACGTAACTGAATTCAATTTTCAGTTTCACTTGATATTTTGTGTATATAAACGGTACTGAAATTTACAATACAAATATTAAACATAATAAATTAATATTTTGTGCAACATATAAACGAAATAATTTACAATATAAATAATAGAGTATTGAGCGTTTGTATTACTATAAACCATTAAATGTCTCAACACATGTATAAAACTATTTATACGAACCTATTTTACATGCATTTTGCGTGTAGAATATTTATAGGGAAATTAATCGCCCAACCCTGGACGTTTCACAATATAAAGAAACATTAATTTTGGCTTTTGATATGCCATCTTCAGTTCAGCTAGATAATAATTAATATTATTTTATTACTGTATGTAGGCTATATTACTTTCTATTCTATTCTATAAGTCGAATGTCTAAAAACAGAAAAAAGAACTAAGCATCTGATCATGAAACATCAAAATAATGCGCTATAAAATATTAGAACACTTGGTAAATCGTTCGAACAAATGGAGAAATTCAAATATCTGGGAGCAATAATTACACATACCGGTACAAATAATATTAAAGTAGAAGTTAAGTGTAGACTAAAATCAGGAAATGATTTTTTTATGCAGTTCAGAAATTCTATCATCTCTTCTTCTGTCCAGAAATCTAAAAATAAAAATTTATGAGACTATTATCCTGCTGGTTGTAAGAGGCATAGTCGCTTACTCTGAAGGAAGAACATAATCTGAGTGTGTTCGAAAACAGCGGCTTAGGAAAATATTTGGGCTTAAGAGAGATGAAAATGGGGAGTGGAGAAAACTGCATAACGACGAGTTTCATAACCTGTACTTTTCTTCGGATGTAGAAAGGGTAATTAATTCATGGAGGATGAAATGGACTGGACATGTTGCGTGCATGGGAGGAAGAAAGACATAATTATCTCAAACGTATTGACTGGGAGACCCGAAGAGAAAGACCTAGACGTAGGTGGGAGGACAATATTAGGGTAAATTTAAGAGAAGCAGGATTTGTGAAGGATGGTTGGATAGAGTTAGCAGTTAGCAGTTAGAACAGAATAGGGTTGAGTGGCGGGCACAGGTAAGGGCGGCAATGAACCTCCGGGTTCCATCAAATAGATCTTGCTTAGGAATTATTTATTGCCATTGAGTAAATAAGAATGTCTAAAAATCTGGAAACCTCACCTTCTTAGATCCACTTTAGTTATTGCTATTTTAGGTGGGAATGTTTTTATGGACTTACATAATACAATGTCTCAATTCTTTTCCTTTTTTTAATTCAGATTTGTTCAAGAAAATAAAGCAGTCTATATTTTAGCCCACTATTACTAATAAAAAAAATAGTAGGCGTAAATGTAGACTAGGTACTGTATTTTCTGAACAAACCTGAATTTAAAAAAATGAAAGAATTAAGATATTGTACTATGTAGGCCCATAAGAATATTCCCCTTTAAAATAGGAATAAATAATTGATGTGGCCCTAAGTCACGTATTATTCGATTTTGTTTAATTTTCACACTCATTAAATATTTATTTTCTTGTTATAAGACATATAAATCTATTGAATAGTAGGAGCAATTATTTAATCAATTAATACGTGTGATGCTATAAGGAGAATTAGGGATATTACCCGAATTCTTTATATAAAGAATGTACATGTATAAGTGAATTTAATTTTAATATATGGTAAACAACTTTTTCCACCTTATACCACAAATTATATTAAAATGCAGAAATTATTTGATACGAGGGTAACTAATACCTTAAAATAGAATAGAGAGAAAATAAAACATTCCAATTGCAATTACCTAGTATTATAATATGTGTCAAAAGTCAATAGTTAAAATACAACAATTGTTATATTAAAATTCACCGTTGTTGGGTGTATTGTCATATGAATAAGTTCAATTATTTCCTTAAGTTTTCAGCTTAGCTTTCTTCTTTTATAAAATTGATGGCAAACATATCTGTTGCCAACTGCTTTAAACGACACATTAAAATAACACATTCATACACAATTTAAAATTAATATTACCCTTGGCCAATATATTGCTATTATATGGCCTCGTCATTTAACAGATGTTCACTGGTTTATACATTTGGTCATATGTACAATGCTGAATACTGAGGCTAAACATGTAGGTACACCACTTGTAGTTTTAACTTTTCTAACATATGGAATAGTTCATCCACGTATCAAATGGGATTTCTGCAATTGTAGTAGTTACTGGCATTTCTGCGTTACTATTTATGCCATCTTCAGTCCTTCTTAAATTCCGTCTGGTGTACCGGTACATGAAAACATCCAGCATGCAACATTTCTGATATATAAGAAGGAAGATCAAAAATATCCTATAAACTACAGGCCAATTACTGTCAGCTCAGTTATAAGGAGAGTAATAGAAAAAATAATCAATAAGCTCCTCCAACAATATATCTCTCTAAACCCTTATCAGACCGGATTCACTTCTCAGCCTGGTGCACAGATTAACACTGCCATAGTATATTTATCAAAAGCAAAAGATTCAAAGGAATCTGGTTAACATCTGAAAACAATTTCAACTAGACGTGCAGAAGCTGAAGAATCTAGATCTTCTTGCTTTGAAGGGATCACTGCACATTGATAGGAACCACTGTAATAAATTGACATAATGTTATATATGTTAATGTTTATGAAATTCAATTCATTTATAGATAAGATTATGTTGCATGTTATACTTTGTCTCTAGGCAACCACAGTGGTAGGAAGTGTTAAAAAAAATTAATATGTGGCATTAAAGCTGCGATAATGAATCAACCCAAATAACAAAATACATGCGTTGCCATGGTAGCTGAACTCCGCCAATGTGATAATAAAACAAGTTTCTCTGCAGTATTTATGTTATATTTAATAGACTGCAATGGTATGGAACGCGTTATAAATCAGTTTAGGATTTATTTTATTATACACTGAATGACGTTGTAAACATGTTTTCATTATACAGACTGCACTATATTTCCCAGGATACGACTTCTGTTTTCATTGTAGAGAAGGTTATAAAGTGGGGAAACAAATATTTTGAGAGAATTCCTTTCACGAAAGCACTGTGAAATATCTCTGCGTATCTTTTACTGAAAGAAGTGTAACCACTCTTACTGTAAATTAAACTTTGTGTTACTACTAGGCTTTCTGAAACATTCACGGATTGCTTGCAAAAGGGACGGTTATATAGGATTTCAGTTGTTAGCATAATTAAGGTTTAAAAAATGTCTGCTTTGACCCCCAGGAGTCCTCCCAGTACTCAATTGTTTTAGAGGCTGAGTTGCTCCCAGGGCTATAGTCCAACCAGAAGGATTAGGTCAATTGAAAGACCCTAGTAACCTAATCAGTGATAGGACCTTGTCATAGATTCTCAACCTGATGCACCACGACGTACTCTAAATTGAACTGTTGTATAAAATGTACTGTAATTCATACTGCAGCGTCAAAAGAATAAAAACGAACATATTTTCATCTACCTTACAACTAATGAATAAAAAGGTCACAGGTGGCAGATCGTAACGTTGATGAAACCTCATTAAAAATGCAATAATCTGATCAGCTGTTAATGTTGGTAAGTTTTAAATGACATAACTTATTATTAATGCATTATAAAGACATGCCTTATGAAACATATTTATACATAATTATTGCATAATAATATTTACATGATTTTAGTCTATTATTAGGGTGATGGGCTCTGTCCCTCTGCCTTCCCTAGGAAAATAAGTGCAACAAAATTCACATCGGTAAACAGAATCCTCCACGTGGAGGCCATTCGCCCCAATATGGGGGCATAGGATTCGAGAGAGAGAGAGAGAGAGTCTATTATTACAAAAAAGGAATGGAAAGCAATAAAATAAAACTACAAAGTTCCTATTTATGTATCAAATACGCAAAATAAGGCTTTAACAGTCGAATTAAGTAAAGCTTTGCGTGCATAGTGCCAGAAAAATCTCGGCAGCAATATGAGAAAGAATATATTGCATTTAAAGAAACGGTGCATGGTAAGCCGTAATTTTCTTGTAAACGTAGGTGTGATGTGGGTTTCTGATAAACAATGAAATGTTGTTGGAATTTAGTTATAAAATGAAATGTTTTGTAAAAACCCCTAGTAAAATTGCTTAACATAAAGAAACAATGTTGTTAAAGTAGACTTATATTTATTGTTTTAAGATCAAGTATTTTGTTTAAAACCTTGTTAAATAAGGTGTGACTGCTCACTGCCATCTGGATTTTGTTTAATATGCTAAAGTACTATTTTTCGGCGTATTATGAGTGCAACAAACATCTGTTTTCATTTCACATTAAACAATAAGCAGTGTGTAAGTCTGTTTGTGCCATGTCAAAAACAATATGTTTTTACGGGCCTCCTTTCATCTGCCAGCAATAGAGAGAACCAACCATTGCTTGAAGTAGGGTCATGGGGATCATTACATTACAATTCCATATAGGCTAATTTACGAAAACAACGGTACTATAGTAAATGTGAGCCTCCCAATTTTTTCCCCCCAAAAAAGCACTGGTGAGAACGAAACACATGATGATCATGAAGCGCAGAGCTTATATAATATATCTCAGTCCACTACATCTTTCACTAATCGAACAAACCAGGAACGTTTTAATAGCTGGAATCACACATGATACCTAAGACTAGAGAGATTAGATTCCAGGTATTAAAAGGACCTTATGTCTTGCTTGGGCTGGCAAGTATTTAAAGATGATGGCGCAGAATAATTCAGTTCCCATCACTTTTAACGTTTAAAAAATATTCACCTGGGCATAGAACAAATGACGGGATAATAATTAGATCCTCGGAATATCTTGTAAGCTAACGACTAGAACAATGATTCGAATCGTGACAATAGTTTCTTGATGGAAACCGAATAATCAGACAGACAAATTTTAACTCTCTCTTAGATTATAAATATGAACTGGTAGCATAGATATCTAGGTTATTAATAATGTGGGTCACTAACAAGTAACAAAGTACTTGGCTCTTCTCTCTTTCTTTCCACTCTCCACAGTTGAAAGCGCTACTCCAGGTTCCATTTGTTTGTAATGGAATGATATATGGCCAAGGCATTTATCGGGATTGTGTTCAGTGGATTTATATTACTGTTACACTTAGATTAAGCAAAGTCCCATTCCAATAGTGCTAATGTGAATAGTATAGAATCCGTTTCATTTACCTTTATTCTTACTCATTTTGCTCTGGCAAATAGAAAACTATCCTCTCTTCCGTTTGCACGTTTTAGAGCTTTTTGACTGTATGCTTCGTGTAATGCATTTCTTTTGTTTTCCGTTTAATCGCGTTCCTTCTTTGTGAATTTCGGTAAACGAATTCAATTAATCTTTTCGTTTATTTAGTTCTGCTATTGTTTGCGATACCTTTATACTCAAATATAAGCGCTCGAAAGCACTGCAACAAGATGAGCAGTTTCTAGAAATGTTCCAAACGTACGTCTATCGTAGATTTTCCACAAAATTAAACGTACGTATTGTTCTACAACAAAACCTTGTTTAATGCAAACTGCAAGGCACCAAGGTATTTAACAATTTTAATCCTGCTGTTTTGTTCGGGTCTACTCGTATATGACCCGAAATGAATATTTCGTTTTGTCTTAAATTCTAATATATGTTTACGAAACTTAATGAGTTTGTCTGAAAACGCAAGAGCAGCACATTTTTAAAAAGCTATTAAACAATTTATGTGGTTTGGTCATAAACTGTAATAGTTACATAATATGCAACGTTCACGTCATTATAACCCACACAAATATGGTTACTATAATGTCGGATATTTACATCTTTATTGGAAATATTCAACTCTGATATATCAGTTCAACTTACTGTCAAGTCTCAACAATCAAGGCATTTACAAAAAATGGGCTTGTTTCTTGTTTTTTCCAGGAAATTTCAATTAGCAGATTTTAGCCATTTGAATGCTTTACTGTTTCTTCTCAGTTTGAACAGTATCACCTTGGCGTTTAAACCATTGACTGATGCTGAGTTAGAAGAATTAATAAATGCCTTAACAGATGAAACACAGAGTTCGAAGATCATGCTAGTAGAGCATCTGAAAGCGAGTATTCTGATGACAGTTACGACAGTCCACTGCCAATACAAAACTGTGTACAGACTATTATTTCTAAATATGGGAATATATGTGACACCGGATAAATTAGGGATTGAGGGTAGTAGCTGATCTCACTTCTAAGTTACGAAGTCAGAATATCACAGCTGACAACTTTTTTACATCATAAAACTTGGAACAGCTGCATCTCATAAGGAAATTTACAATGTTGAGAACTATTCGGAAAAATTAGCCGGAGCTTTCACAAAATATAGCCAACTAAGCTTTAAACAGGTCTTCATTTTTCTTCACGAATGACACTACCGTAGCCAATTGTTCCTCCAGGATAAATTCAATACTTATGTTATAAAAGATGGCCATCAGAATTATGAATTTCAGTTGTTACAATGATCAATGTAGGCTAAACCTCTGTTCATAAAAAACAAAATTTTGACAGCCATTAATGAATATATATATATATATATAATGTATATATATGTATTTATATATATTTGTATGTTTAATTTATGTTAAACAGAGGCATAGTAGCTTAATAACAGGGGATCAAGTCCATAGTTACAATACTAGGTGGAAATATCAATTGTATCCTGAACGGAACAGACTCAATTGTAACAACCTCTTCTTTAAATTCTGTTTCTGTACATATATTTAACTTGGTGACTGGCAGTGCTATAGTACGCTAACTTTAAATGGTTGACTGTTAACCAATTTTATAGTTTAACTTAATTTTATGAATCAGACCACTCTGCTATTAGATTCTAATTTGTATTTTATTTTGTGTTTGGTGACGAGTTCTATAAAAATTTTGTTCTTTGATCAAACTAATAAATAATAATACGGTAATTATATTCCTAAGAGAACTAAAACTGTACTTGTGAGCATTCTCCACCGTGATGAGGAAATCAGTGACAGGGCAGATTTTGGACTATAATTCAATCGAAGAATTTTACAGGTACTTGACGTGCTTGATCAGCTAACGGGTACATAGGTAGGCTTGTATGCGAACAAAAACCAATAGGTATCCAGCGATAGTTTTCTGCTATATTCTTAATGTTTCTGCATACAATACAAAGTTCTTATGGACTTCGACTGACCCTAAGTGGAATGGAAGCTAATTGACTAGAAGGAGGATATTCATGGAGGAACTTATAAAGTCAGTGGTCAGTTGAATCAAGAATGCATTTTCCAAGGTCAGAAGATTCTTTGGAATGGTCAGAAACATCCAAAACCCTAAAGATGTGGCTAGTATGATAGAATCAGTACCAACGAAAGAAAACCTACGAAACATGCATTCTGTAAATTCTGCCCTTTGAAAAAAAAAAAAAAATTAATGCAAAACACGTGTCACCTACTTGTGTCCTAATTGCAATCAGTGAGAGGGAACGTAAGAAAGGAACTATGGTATAGTGCTTTCTAAGATGAATGCCAGTATTGAAAACTGTATGTTGTTTCAAATTCATGTGAATTTAAGTAATAATAAAAGCTTGTGTATTATTATTATTATTATTATTATTATTACTGTTATTACTATTATTACCAAAAACGTATCGGAACAGAACAACAATATCCTTAGCTCACAACTGTACGCAATATGCGTGTGTGTAAAAGTTTTCTACAGCTTTTTGATAGGCCTATGTCGAGCCATATTGACCCCTACATTTGTAAAGTAAATACGAACAGAACAGCAAGGTTAAAAATTTTACTTACAGCATGAAATCGGTGCACTGTTATGTGAATAGGTTATGAATAAACGATGACATAAGTTCCGGAGTAGACCTTCAACCACTGGGAACATAAAGGCCTGAATTTTTGTTGAGCACTTAAAACATGTACAATACATATTATACAACAGTCTGTTTGAATAGGTTGTGTAGGGCTATACTTTTGGAGGGCTGTAACCGCTCTACCAGGGTCGTTAAATTGCAAACATAGAAACATGAAAATATAAAAGTGTTCATTCATATAAATCCATTTCTATTTTTCTCGACTGTTGGAAGAACAGAGAGGAAATAATGAAATGTCACATCTGTTGCAAATCATCACTGTCTGCAACACACTGGGAGAAGATTTCCCTCGTGGTTATTACAAAACTCAAATACATGCTCGTTTATTAATATGTAACTGCCACTGCGAAATACAAAAGAAAGTTAAACATTTCATACTATATGCAAGGTTTCACACTGTAATGTAACGTACTTGCATGTTTATAATATTTTATAGGCCCTTAGGGTTCCAGTGGTTGGGCTCCCAGATATTTAAGCAATTGAGACATGGGGTTCATCAGTTGTAGGTTATGCATAGACCGGTCATACCCTCAGGATTGCTCTATGGCACTCATTTTATCACTCCACCCCATGGCCCTAGGGTTATAAGAAGTATTGGGGCAATTGAAAGATCCCAATGACTTCATCGGGATCGAACTTGTGACATTCCGTCTTGTAAACAGGCCTTCCACCATCTGCACTATGAAATAATTACAAAGAAAAATCCTGCAACTTCGCAGTACATCAATACGTTATTAATTTGATCGAACTAACTAACTGTTGAGTGGTTGGGTGATAAAAAGGACATTAACATTAAATCTTTAATGTTGATATCAAACTAAAACACTTGTTAGTACATTGTGCTTAAATGTGGTGGGAATCCTCGCTGATGGTTTTAAAAACCATTAAATCTTTATCTGAAATGAAAATACGATGTTTACAACGAACTCTCTTAAATTGGCTGTATTCTTCTGATTCGTTCAAACTTCCTATTTTTCTTCTATTTTTATGTGTTAGTTTGAAAATCACTTTTGCACATTCTATATTTATATCAGCATTTCACAACCACAGAGACGAGAAAGTAATAAGTAGTGAAAAAGTAGACAGTCCGATCCAACGGTATGAAACCACATCCAATGTCTCTAGGTAGTGCCGGTACAATAATCTGCCGGTCTTACATATTGTTTGCAGCTAGCTTTCGTGTAATTAATTTACGGTAATCGTTTATTGCTAAATATAAACTACATTGGATTCACAGGTCTATTCACAGGTCTGTAAACTTGAAGGACAATGAAAGGAGTATATATATATATATATATATATATATATATATATATATATATATATATATATATATATATCTGGAGAGTGTCTTCTATTAACGTTTAAAACTCTCCGTAGTGACGTAGATGACATTGAGACAAGTAAGTTTTCACGCGTTACAAATAAAGACAAAGAACAAAACGCAACCGAAGGTCCGTAAAACCTTAGATCTTGTTTGATAACGTATTAAGCTTAATTTCAAAACACATGTCTAATGACCAACTTGAAACTTTCCCACAACGAAGTGTTTACCTAGGACACTTTGTTTACTTACGTGCACAGTTCCTGTTTCCCGAATTCGTCGGTCCACATTCGCGAACGACACATGCGAAAGTAGAACGCGCTGGGGAAAACGTTGTGCGTAAAGCCGCCTTGCAGCAAGTGCATTCGAATTAGGAGCACCATAACAGAGATGCATGTCTGCAAGCTCGACGAATGTAAACCGATTCATTTCGACGTATCTTACTTCATGGTTAAGGAATAACTTTCAAACCTACAGTACTGTATTGTACAGCAGTTCTCGCCGAATGACCGATTTTGCCCCAGCCTACAAAGTTCAGCCCCAAACATTCGTAAGAAGAAGTGTTCTACGTAATGTAAACAAGCAGTTTGCTGACACATGAGTGAAGAAGAAGAAAAACAATGTTTTCCTTCATTAACAGATAAGTACACTAAGAGATAAGTACACTAAAAATACTTTGTGTATTACAAAACGCTTGATACTTTTCTTTTTGTGTTATTTCGTTTCTTTAAATTTAACGAATCACAATCGTGAAGAAAAATCGAGGGGATTTAAATACGAGAGAAAAACGTTATTCCTGAACTTTGCATACTGTACATTTACTTAACAGCACTGTGCTTTACTTTACTGTAGTGTGGTCTAACAACAAACAAATAGCACACAAATGTTGTTTTCCTTTCTCTCTCTCTCTCTCTCTCTCTCTCTCTCTCTCTCTCTTTTTTTTTTCCCCTTGTGGCACGTCTTTGTTAACAGACTGAGTACGATAAAACTAACTTTATGTGTTACAAATACAGGCAATGGAACATGTTGATGTTATACATAAAATAAAAAAAAAAAAATACTGTAGGAGAGACAAAAATTTACGGTATTCCTGAACTTTGCATACACCTACTTAACAGTACTCTCCAGTATGTAATTAGTGTGGTCTAATGTTGAAGCAAAACAAAACATGTTATTTTGTCATTTTTGTGACAGATTTGTGTTAACAGACTGAATACTGTGTTACAAAACGCACGTTTTCGTTGTTTTATTTCTCTATTGTTTCTTCAAATTGAACCAAATAAAATACGATAGAAAAGAAGTAACTGCTCAACATTGCGTACATCTGCTTGAAAGTACTGTATGCAATTGTAGTCTAATGGTACATAACAGAAAAAGAACGTCTGCTGACACGTGAACAAAGAAAAAAGGGTTGCTGACACATGAGTGACAAAAAAAGCTAGTTGACAGACCCAGGGGAACCTTCAACCCCACGGCTCGAGTTGCACACGCAGACACAGAGCTACAGTGATGTGACATTCGACCATTGCTTTGAATGCTTAGGTGTGCGTCGGAGTCAACGAGCTTGGCAGCTAGAGGTGTGTCGTCACTGGTGACGTCATATGTTTCACATTTGCGATCCTATGTGTCCTATATCAAATTACTTGTCTCAATGTTATCTACGTCGCTACGGACATATATATATATATAATATATATGTATTATATATATATATATATATATATATATATATATATATATATATGATCTATTTCTGGCAGACCTCAAAACGAAAACAGCTAAAGGCATTATCTCAATGAGTATGAACTTCCGGACTCATTTTGGGAACGTGTCCAAGGAATGAGATCTATCATAGCCGAGAAACTCACAGGGTCTCACAGTTCAGGAGGCAGTCCATGCTACCTGAACACTAAAGAGCACATCAATATTGTAGCCGTCAACAGGGCAACTAAAATAGGAATGTCCATAGATCCCATTATCCAAATGGAATCCTGTCTTTTAATGTCCACGTAAAGAAAATAAACATTTGTACTCCCAATGTCAGGTAGTTCAAAGAACAATATAATCTAACAGACAAAAGTTATTCGATTGACGATGATTGGTATGTGAGGGAATTTTCCTTCTTTTTCGAGACTTCTGTAAACACATTAATCTAGATATAAGTTCAACCAGCAAGTGACACACGCAGCATTTCCATTCGCAGAAACCATCTCTTATCGCAACAATAATTAATTTGTAAAGCTGAATTTAACTGATTTATGTAATTATATACCTCATAATTATATTCTCATCCTGTGGATAGAGAAGTTCTGCAGATCGGGTACTTCGGGTACTACGATGGTACTACGATGTAGTGGCATCGTATCAATTTCGGTTGGCCGTGATTTGAACCCCGGACCTTCGGGATGACGATCCAGCATGTTAGTCCTAATTGTTGCGCTAGCAGATTATTTAACAGAGCACTACATTGGACGTGCTGGTGAATGCGGTGTGAGCTCCAGAATTTCATTTCGTCTGTAAGATACAGGTTTTCAAAGTTACCAGAAAGATTTACCTGGTATATTTGTTTAAATATATGTTTATATTTATTTGCAAATATATATAAAGTATAACTTACTTAAGTTCAAGTTTTCCCCCTGTAAACTATAACAGTTTACCTTCAAATGTTTTTCTTTTCTCAAAATTTCCTTTCCTTCCCTATTTCGTTGCTTAAATTGACCATCAACGTATTGAAATTTCAGTTGCTTTTAAACACCCATTTCATGTTTTCATATCTATTCACTAATATTTTCAACAAATACCAGGAAATGGACTTTGTTATCGTGAAACGATGAAGGCAGTTCAACACTGTTGACTTGACAATTTATAACAAAGAAGTTCAACTCGCCTCCATATCTCATAAGGGATTCCATAGTATTATTTAAGTGATGCCTGTACTCTACAAACGCTATCAAAACAAGGGAAGAAGAGAAGAAGAAGTATGTTCATGTTTAACAACAGCCCATTAAAACTGCAGATGTTATGGGCTCGCTTCCCCTCATTGGTATGCAACCTGCTTTATCTTACCTGCCCCGAGGCGGCCTTGCATTGTTTTCATACACTCACTTTGTGAAACAACAAAACCCTGTTTCTGTTGCCATGGTAATTTTCATCATATGGGGCACTCCGTTTATACCTCAGGCTAGCAGTTATGCCCTTCTTCATCCGGTTGATGGTGATCTGTTTATTTTCTGTACTGGTGCCGTAGTTATTATGGATAAAAAAAGCATAGTGTGTTTCAGAATTCATCGAGATAAATTTAAGAGATTGTCGTGGGGCCATTATGAGATTAAAAAAATTGCTCTCCCAGGGTTTATAATTTTATATTGTGATGTCTGTTTGTGGTCTTTTTAATAAAGGAAGTTAATCTGAAACGCTGTCAGGAAATGACAGTTATGCAGACAACCGAGAAACACTAAGAAGACACACTAAATTATAATTAAGGAAGGACCGGACAAACATAATCTGGATCTTTTATACTGTTTTTTATTTTTTATTATTCTGTACATGCGTCTTTACATCGAAAATAAGTCAAAATATATATTAATAGTGTTAAATTTCTTTCCAAGTAGCTCTTCAGTTTTTATCACTATGCTAAGTGCATTCCTTCCTTAAAAAAATCCTAGCGGGGATCGAACCCAGGCCTACGCGTCCGTACCTAGCAGACAGTCCTACTTGACTTTGAGATTCTTCAATTTCCATCCTTTAGAATGACTGAAATAAAACTGAATGTTGTTTTTGATTCATTAAAAATTTTCAAGAAACATTTGTGTGGCGGTAGTAATAGCAATTATACGTTCAATAATTTAAGTATTGTAACTCATCAAGAATCTTTAGAAGTGCTTGTCATAAGTGAGTAATGCAGCAATCTAGAGGTCAGCACATTTGACTCTTATTTCAAATGTTCCAGGTATGTAGACTATAATAAAAAGTAGTGAAGTAGTATTAAGAATCAAAGCAAGAGAAGAAGAGAGGAGGAGAGAAGAAGAGGAAGAGAGAGACGGAATAAAAGAGTAAATAGGGAAAAATAAATGTTTTCCTTAATTCTGTATAATTTGATTTATAAAGCCATATGTGACATCATCTTCGCCAAAAATAGAGGGGTTTTCTAGGAAACTACCATTTAAAGAATAAAGGAGGGGAAGGATTTATATGATTATCAACCAGAGTTCCAAGATAGAAGAGTCTGACAGAATGCCTCAATCCTTGCTTTACGATATCATCAACAGAGACTGATTTGAACACTGAATTCCCTTGGATACAAAAAGCTTCGTTCTAAACAGAAGGCCTTGCTCTAACAAATGGCACGGCAGAAAGGAAAGAAAGAAAAACAGTATACAGCGAGCATTACTGTAGCGTTCAGCAGATCTAGTATCGCGATATACATCAATCCCAAGCGTAAGACGTAAAAGAAATAAGAAGTAAACGTTTTCTGTCAGATACGGATTTCTTTAATCTTATTTTATCTTTTTTTGTGAATTTGTACAGTCGAATGCATCCTCAAGTTCTTTACGGCGTGGGAAAACATGTGATGTTAAACTCGCGCATCAATGTACCTTATAGGCCTAGATAGGTCAAACCGTCTGCGTGGTCTCGTGCTTAGCGTCGTTTGCTACGGATTCGCAGGCTCAGGTTCGATCCCTGGTATCTCCACTAACATTTATGAGGTAGGGAGGTCTAGAACTGGAAGCAGCCAGCCACGTGATACAAATTGAGGAGCTACTTGGTGAAGAAGTAGTGCCCCCTGTCACGGAAACCATCATTAACGGGTGGAAGTCGTCATCCTGGCCACGTGTCCCCAATCCTGACATCTTCCTCTGGTAGATGACGCGGCGGTCAGATGATAAGCCTAGACCCTCCAGGAACATAACGAAACGGAGTTTAGTTATATTATAAAGGGTGTCCCAATAAGAACGCCGGATTTAATAATGCACAAAATACATTTTATTTTCAAGAAATGACATATACTCGTATACATGAATACAAAGGACACATGTTCCGATTTATGTATGAAAAATATCTGGCATATGTCCACCACGTCCTGCAGCTAGTGACTCTGTCCTTGAAATTTGTGATAATTCTTGCAGTCTTGCGCCTGGATTTGGGCGATGACACGTCGAATGACGATGTTCTGAAGAGACCGCTTACATCGAGTGCGTTCGGGTGCTGGAATGTTTGCAGTGGACACGGTTGCCTCGAATTCAATAGTTGCATTATTCTGGCCTAAGATCGCACGAAGCCTTCGAACAGTTAGAGCATAGCACTCTTGTAATGAGTTTTGACAATTAAAACTCGTTGTTCAGCAGTGTAGCGCTCCATACCAAGTAATTGCAACAAATACAGCAATCATGGGCAAACCCCTATCCATTGACACGCAACCCGCAAACATGGTCAACTTACACATAGTTCGAAAAGAACGGGTAGATGGAGACACAAGCAAACAATAAGTGCAGTGGCGGTTGCTCATTCTTAGGGAAACACTAATTTCACTTAATAATGTACACTACAAGAAACAAATAATACAAACAATTTTGAATTTTTAATCATTCTTTTACGTGTGCAATTATTTCACTATACAAAGGCTTAGAATGTGCCATAACGCCTTTCCAATCGGTACTGTGTCGCGACCCGTCACTGCTTGCAAAGAGAATATGACTCAGTCATGGGAATAATCCACCACGTACACCGAATGTCCGCAATGCCATCTTGTGGGTTATGCGGAAAGGTCAAGAACCACAAGTGGTTCGCGAACCAGTAAATGCCCATGTATGAAATACAGGTAACAGAAAAGCTAACTACAGTGTTGCCAAACCCTCAGCATAAAAATGGCGGCCAATTCAAATCCGACGTTCTTATTGGAACACCCTAATAGGCCCATCCTTTTGGCCAAGAGGTTAGGACTGATCACTTCTGTATATTAAAGTTCGGTCTTCGATTCTAGAAGCAACTATGGGATTTTTCTTCAGTTAAGGAATGTTCCCTGGTTTATAATACAGTTTAAATGTTTATGTTGTCCTCAGGTTTGTTAGATCTAAGATTGAGAATAAACCCTTACGGGATCTCCAAGCATTGTCCCTCGCAACCAGTAGGGTCCACAGGTACTATACAATGTGTGGATCTTGCGGTTTTATTATTTCACAATCCAGGAATATGCATTGTACGTTATGCAATGAAGAATTTGTTATGAAATTGAGCGTGTGTCTTGTGTTAACTGTTATAATATTGATTGTGCTTCTCTTTTCTTTCAGGTGAGTAAGTTTGATCAAACCGTCTTGACCAGTATCCTAATGAAGGTACGTTTTCTCCTATGTAAAAGCTCAATAATCTGTCAATTTTTAATATTCTTCGTTGGTGATTATAGTTATTAATACAATAGTTTTTTTATTTTGTCTGGCCTTGAGGCATTCTATTTTGCTCAGCCAGATTTAAAAGTAATAATTACGAAAATCTACATTTGTTACAAAATTAGCTGATTGATATTTTAAGAATGTAGAGTAAGATTACAAAACTTGATGCAATGTTAAATATTGCAATAAACGGTTACGTAATGATTGAATACCTCCCTGGAATAAGAATGTAACCATCAAAATAATCATTTTTCCGGAGAGAGAAAACTGATTAATGTATTGTAATTGTGATTTATCTGAAAAGAACAATGTAAACATGCAAGAACACATACATATTGATTTGCTAAAACTAAAATCTTATTGGTATATATTGATACTAGCTTAAAAGACCCGGCGTCGCCCGGGTTTTGTATTTTGTAATTGGAAATTAGCTTATGAAGGATTTTCAATTTTAAATTCTAGGTCCTTATATAGGCATTTATAATTTGAAATAGGAAGAACGACTTATTACACTCAAACTATTCCCTCAGAAAACGCTTGATATAGTTTTTTATGGCTCATAGAGGATCTAGAATGTTGCATCCCATCGCTTGTACAGTGCACAGCAAGCCTGGTAGAGGTTTAAATAAGAAGAAACATAAATTCCTGTAACATAAAATTGTAATATCGAGGCGGGAAATTTCCCACTCTTATGTTACCATAAAGCATTATCACTTTCATACTTTTCTCTCTAAAAACCTGCGATATAATATAATAATATACACATTACCATACCTCGTTTTGTTTTCTCTATGTCCAGAGTAGAGAAAGTTATGTGATTCCATTATTTTAGTGGATTTCATTCTGTAATATTTATTTATAACATGAATTATTTTGATAACTTCTCTTATTTGTCAAAAGTGCATTTCAATTGTTTTTTCCAAGCCCACCTGATACCATTTGGCAACAATATATTCTGTGATTTGGAATTGATAATTCTATGTAAAAAGGGATTAAGTATTTTCAAAAACATTTAATTTTTGGCATTTAGAATCAGAATTTTTCAAAATCCTTTCTTAGTGAGCACCTACATTATGAAACGAAGGTACTGTCAAAATTCCAAGTCTCTACCTGTTATAGTTTAGGCTGTACGTTGATTCCTGTCATTCAGTCAATCAGTCAGTCAGTCATTCATTCAGTCAGTCAGGACAAAGCCTTTTATATATATAGAGAAGAGATTTCAGAATAACTGTATGACATTCAATTGTGACAGTGAAATAAGCATGTATCATCATACTTTAAAATTAAGTTCTACACTTTCTAATTCTTAATATTTCATATCTGGTTGAAAAAACTCATTTATCGTGTAACTTATTATTTTACACATTGTTTTTTAAAGGTTGTTATTTATGTTAAGGTTGTTACACCCTTTTTCCACATACCTCAGCTCAAAGCTGCTTTCCTGCTTTTTCTTGTTGTATATTCTTTCCCATTCTACTTTAAATGTTTCCATTTTGTATTTTTCCACTCATTTACATTTGTGTTACGTCTACGGCTTTTATTTAGCAACTTAAAGACGTCTGATGATGTTCCAGCACAAATATTGTCAGTCACTGTGAATGATAATTTTTCCACACAGCTTAATTTCTAGGTGGCTCTAGTGTTCCATCTAGTTCAGTATGTCAAAAAATGGTACCACAGTGCAGAGTAATGATGTCGCATCCTATTTCTACCAAAATCTCAATTTCTAGATGTAAGATTACAAAACTTGCTACAATGTTAAATATTACAATAAACGGTTACATAATAATTGAATCCCTCCCTGGAATCAGGGTTACATCCTTATTCCAGGGCGGTATTCAATTACAGGATTCGAAATTAAAACATAATGGCAGTAACCCAAATAGTAATTAAAAATATATTAAGATAATTAAGATAATAACAAGTGTTACTTCGACCCTATACAAAGCTATATGACGATTATATTTTTTAAATGTGTTAGTGATATTGGTAAACCTATTTATATTGATATAAATCACCATATTAATAAAACATATAAATTATAACAGCTAGTAAAATAAAAAAACCTGATGTGAAACTCACATAACTTCCACTTCCCAGATAAAGTTTGCCTATTGGTTTAATCTAATGTTTGACATTCTCCTCATATAAATTGGTTGTAAAAATGAAGAGAATGTCGTTACCACATCGTATTGCATCCCGAAGGAAATATAACCCAAATAAAATCTGATCAATGCGCTAACGTAATATTCTTTACTCTAAGCATGGGCAATACATCTTTCTCACAACACATTTTGATATAGAATAAGAGATCATATTACAAAGAGCGCGTAGTCAGTTGTTTCAATCTAATGAAAAGCTTTATTGTTCACCAGGCCAGACTGACTTTCTACAAACAGTGGATGGTTTATAACTACCCGTCAGAAATTTTTTCGAAAAATATTTCAAATAAAAGCTTTAACTTTTGGTATAAGCACTCCATGCGCAAACCTAAAGAAAATAGTTAGAGCCGTTTTCGAGAAAATCGCGAAAACAGAAATTTTTTCATGTAAAGTCCCCTTAAAAATGAAAGAAAATCCTTCAGAAGGTACTTAATCTAAGTACAAAATGTTGTTTTCATATGATTTTCCGTTCTCGAGCTAGGCTGTTCACAGACACACAGCCACACATAGAGGTTTCCGAAAATAGTATTTTTTTTTATTCAGGGGAACCTCAAAACTTGTATATATGTTAAAAACTCAACTTCGAATTTGAGGGTCGATAACAATATTTCCTCTATCTATAGTACCTACGGTACGAGCAAGGAAAGTAATAAAATGAAAGACCGGGCTAACGAATATTCTGTTAAATATCTTTTCCCAATATGGGATTGCTTACCATTGAGTATATAAACTGGGACTATGGCTGCCCCAGATATCACAATTCAAGGAATTCCAGCTAGGGACCACAGGGATGCTCCATGATATGGTGTTGAATAATAACAAATTTTGTTGGGATCGGGTTTCCAAATCTTGGTACGAATACGAGAACGCGATGCAATGCGAGTTTCAAAATTTAGTAAGGAATGAGAAAGGGAGTGAATCCTTGGTATTTCATTTAGTTGAACCATAAGAGTTCGGAGAACGTTGGAGATACGATCATAACGCCGTGTATTGGAAATGAAGCGGATGAAATCGTTATGGACACGTTGTAGCTTTGAGATAGTTCAATGCTAACAAGGAAACCGTATGGGTTGTCACATCGAAACCTACCCTCAAATTTTGCACATCGATAGGTCTTCATTATAGATGGACACATTAAAAAAATAGCTGCTCATACGATCTGTAAGTGAGTGAAAGCGTGTTTGTTATGATCCATAAGTAAACAACGGCGGGCATTTGTAGAGCTCGCTTGAGTAGCCTGCATGCTGGGTTCAAGTGAGAGCGGGGTTGGGGTGAGCGATAGAGGGAAGGAGCTGCCTTTTTACTCGCGGAATGTGTTTCACCGAATAATTTTTATAGAACCATTTGTTCTTATCATTTCCTAATTTTAAAACTATATAATATGTATAGACACCGAACGGGTGATTATGGTTGTTAGTGTGTGTAGGTGTTATGGAAGCATTACCACTCAATTTGCGTTATATTTGAAGATATTTCCCATGCACAGCGAATCAATAGTAGTGCTTGAATCAACTTATTCTCAATGTTGACATTTATTGTCCAGACAAAAGTCTGTAAGTGTTAAGAACTCTGACTAGCATACTATGTACCGTATTTTACGGACCATAAGACGCACTTTTTTACCTTGAAAACAGAGTCTTGGAAGTTGGGTGCGTCTAATGATCCGAAGTACACTAAAAAAGGTAAATACTGCCGGTAATACCATAGTTATAAACAAGGTGTTATAAACGATTAGTTACAAATTTTGTCACAGACTGTACATAAGTGGACTTGTCACAGTCGTAAAATGAGAGTTGCTGGAAGCCAGGTATACAATGCGAAAGGAAGGGAATGTTGAGTTCTTTTATATGAAAGTTGTTTTTCTCCACCGTGTGGTTTAAATAAAGGCAAATAACATCTAAGCAGCCTAGTCCCATTACACTTACTTTATGCTGAATTGAGGGTTAGAGGGATGTAAAAATATTTTCAGTCTTTTATGAAAAATCAGTTCAGTTGTTAAAATTTACGCGATGCCACCTGTACAGAAGAGATTTTCGTACAACGCAGGTTTTAAGTTAGAAGTGATTTGCACTGATTCCTTTGTACAAGGTTATAATTGTTTATGGAATGAAGTATATTATTCCCTTTTAAATTTTTTGTTTAGAATCACATTAAATTTCTTTTCCTTTAAATTTCCATCTTAAAATCAAGGTGCGTCTTATGGTTCGGAGCGTCTTATATTCCGTAAAATACGGTAATATTAATTGTATTTTGTTATTATAGGCCAAAGTAAAAATGAACTAATGTAAACAGCATACGAGATTCACTTAGCTAATCCTAAAAATTTAAGCAGCTACTAATTATTTCACGAATACTACTGGAATACAAACATGTGTATCAGAAGAGGATATTATTCATTATTATAATATTATTCCCTCCTTTATTGATATATATATGTATATATGTATATATGTATATATGTATATGTATATGTATATATATATATATATATTTCGCCATATCTCTCCCTTTCCATCTCTGACACGGGATTCGGGAACACTGCGACAGCCAATGCCAAGCATGCGCTGGATAGGGAAGGCAGCTACCCGCTCCCGCCGACAGCTGTAAGAGGCTCCTCAGTATTCCGAATTTAGGACATTCGCAATTAATTTTCACCCACTAAAAGTCTATATGAGTAGCTAAGTTTTGGCATATGACTAAGTGGAATGAAGACCTACCAATGTGCAGAATGTGAGGATAGATTTCGATATGACAACCCGTATGGTTCCATTGTAAGGCAGTAAATGTGCTAGAACTTGTCTAGGGTCTAGGGAAGGAAATTATTTAACCGCTTTAAAGAATAGGAAATAGAAAAACTTTTTCTTACAGATGTAAGGTATTTTATTTGTGTTTTGCAGATGAGAGTTGTGTCGATGTGAATTACAGAAAACGTGTTGCCGGTTTATTTTTATTAGATCAATTGCTCAATTACATTGCCAACTGTTCCTTGTGTTTCCATAATTTGAATAATATAACCACTTCTTATTCTTTCTCATGATTTTCTCTCCGATCACCGTTAATCTTCTTAGTTCTACAAGACAGAAGTGAATGTACCTGTTACCTTCTTCCCATCTCTTAACCACTTTACGGATAATGGAAGGCATTCACCTTCTAAATTGTCTTTCATCAATCAGTGAGTATCTCTATGCCATTTTTCAAATACTCTGTTTTATTAGGATTTATCTCCAGTTCACTTTTCCTGTATTCCGTTGTTATTAGGTTACGTTTATAATTGGCAAACGCTACTTGCTTTTTATCACATGGTCATCCGCAAAAGAACAAGTTTAATGTTTTAAAAATCAGCCTTCCGCTTTTCTGTTCCCATTTTTACATTTTGCGAGATAATATTCTCAAGTTCATTGCTATGAAGATTTTAAATATTGTAGGGACACCAAACAGCCTTATAACATACCTTTACTACATTTAAATTGTCATAATATTGTACTAATAGTAATAATAATATTAATAATAGGAAAGCAAGTGCTTACTTATGTCCGCATTGCGTCGCATAGCCATATGTTGTATTGTGCAGTTTGGACAGCTGATAACATTATTTTATCGTACGCCTAATACTTATTCAGTCCCATCATGCTTGCAGTAAACACTCATTAACAAAACCCGCAGTTAACTGGTGACTGTGGAAACAGTATTTAGATAGTGTTCTGTTATTTGCATTGGCAACCAGGAAAGCTGAATGGCCTACAACTGAATATTCATTAATTTGTTTTCGAGTACGTTCCCATAGGCAGGCAAATGTTTATTCTCTATATCCCTAGCACCATCGTTTAAGAGAGGATAATACGTTTTTAGTGGGCTTACATGAATACATAGTAGACTTGACGTGATATCGTCAAAATACTATAGGAGTAAATCTTGTACCTATAAAGTTGAAGCTCAGTATAAGAACCGATCTATAGGGACAGCTTCTGTCCAAATAGTAATTTTAAAAGTAATAGGCTTTTCTTTTTTATTAGTAAACTATCTGAAAAGGCCCGGCGTCGCCCGGGCTATGTATTTTTAAATTTGAAATTAACGTTAACATGCGGTACATCAAAGGCATGCGATTTCATTATTGTTCTTCGCCGCCTTGTCACTCGATAAGAATGCGCTGTTGTCAATGTAACTTAGCGCCCACAGACCAGTCAGATGAAATATACAAACAATCATTAATATACACGCTTTTAATAGTTTGCATGCACGGCCAAGATATCTTGCAACTCTGCTAAAAGTACTCATGCGGAGTTGACATGTAGCTGTCAAAATACATTCTGATTGGTTGAATTTCCTGAGGTAACAATCAGATTGGCGCGGCAGGAAATAAAGAACATTGCTGTCCCCTGTATTAAATATAAAAGGAATTCCGCATGTTAACCATAACAGTCTCACAATAATACTCATTTATGATGGATGCCGAGTCGATACAGGATCAACAAAAAGAGAAGGCCATCGGGACCGAACCCGCGACCCTCTAGTAATTTAATTTGTATCGCAATACAGAGTGGCCACCTAGAAAGACTTTGGCCGCGCATGCGCTCTTGATACCGTGCAGTGTAGGCTTCCCTTCCTCTCCCTGCTGCTTCACTGGTGCCGCCACCTTAGCATTTCCCCTCGCCGGACGTTTCCCTAATTACAATGGACAACAAAACTGACCTTCAAAAAATTTTTTTACACAAAACATATCATTTCTTATGTATTTTGATGTGCTGAGTTCAAATATGGCCTTTGTTTTTGTCTAGCACCCTCAGTTTTTTAGTAAATCGTATACTTACACTTCTAGTCGTTTATAAATAAATTGTAAAGTCATCGTAATATCAAAGACTAACTGGTAATATTTTTTTACACAAAACATATCATTTCTTATGTATTTTGATGTGCTGAGTTCAAATATGGCCTTTGTTTTTGTCTAGCACCCTCAGTTTTTTAGTAAATCGTATACTTACACTTCTAGTCGTTTATAAATAAATCTTAAAGTCATCGTAATATCAAAGACTAACTGGTAATATTTTTTTACACAAAACATATCATTTCTTATGTATTTTGATGTTCTGAGTTCAAATATGGCCTTAGTGTTTGTCTAGCACCCTCAGTTTTTTAGTAAATCGTATACTTACACTTCTAGTCGTTTATAAATAAAACGTAAAGTTGCCGTAATATCAAAGACTAACTGGTAATATTTTTTTACACAAAACATATCATTTCTTATGTATTTTGATGTTCTGAGTTCAAATATGGCCTTAGTGTTTGTCTAGCACCCTCAGTTTTTTAGTAAATCGTATACTTACACTTCTAGTCGTTTATAAATAAAACGTAAAGTCGCCGTAATATCAAAGACTAACTGGTAATATTTTTTTACACAAAACATGTCATTTCTTATGTATTTTGATGTTCTGAGTTCAAATATGGCCTTAGTTTTTGTCTAGCACCCTCAGTGTTTTAGTAAATCGTATACTTACACTTCTAGTCGTTTATAAATAAAACGTAAAGTCGCCGTAATATCAAAGACTAACTGGTAATATAATTTTACACAAAACATATCATTTCTTTACACAAAACATATCATTTCTTTACACAAAACATATCATTTCTTATGTATTTTGATGTGCTGAGTTCAAATTTGGCCTTTGTTTTTGTCTAGCACCCTCAGGTTTTTAGTAAATCGTATACTTACACTTCTAGTCGTTTATAAATAAATTGTAAATTCATCGTAATATCAAAGACTAACTGGTAATATTTTTTTACACAAAACATATCATTTCTTATGTATTTTGATGTGCTGAGTTCAAATATGGCCTTTGTTTTTGTCTAGCACCCTCAGTTTTTTAGTAAATCGTATACTTACACTTCTAGTCGTTTATAAATAAATCTTAAAGTCATCGTAATATCAAAGACTAACTGGTAATATTTTTTTACACAAAACATATCATTTCTTATGTATTTTGATGTTCTGAGTTCAAATATGGCCTTAGTGTTTGTCTAGCACCCTCAGTTTTTTAGTAAATCGTATACTTACACTTCTAGTCGTTTATAAATAAAACGTAAAGTCGCCGTAATATCAAAGACTAACTGGTAATATTTTTTTACACAAAACATGTCATTTCTTATGTATTTTGATGTTCTGAGTTCAAATATGGCCTTAGTTTTTGTCTAGCACCCTCAGTGTTTTAGTAAATCGTATACTTACACTTCTAGTCGTTTATAAATAAAACGTAAAGTCGCCGTAATATCAAAGACTAACTGGTAATATAATTTTACACAAAACATATCATTTCTTTACACAAAACATATCATTTCTTTACACAAAACATATCATTTCTTATGTATTTTGATGTGCTGAGTTCAAATTTGGCCTTTGTTTTTGTCTAGCACCCTCAGGTTTTTAGTAAATCGTGTACTTACACGTCTAGTCGTTTATAAATAAAACGTAAAGTCACCGTAATATCAAAGACTAACTGGTAATATTCGTGTGTAGAAGAATCCTTCATAATAAAATTATATTTAATTTTGTAAAAGTAAACAATTAACATACCTGAATACATTGCCAGCTCGTTTTCAAGTCCAACCTCTACTGCTGTCAGTTGAATTTCTGACGTTTGCTGCTTCTTCTGTACTTTCCTGTGGTTTCTCTTTTGAGGCTCCAGCAGTAATCTGCAAGCATATTGGGTTTCCATCTTCCTTGATACCTTTTCTCCATTTCGGAAATATCTTGGTGGAATCTTTCTCCATGTTCATCACTAACTTGTCCTAGATTTGCACGGAGAAAGTCCAAATGGGAATGCAGGTAGTGCATTTTGAGAGACATGTTGCAACCTAGATTTCTATAGGCTCCTAGTAATTTCTCAATTAATTGTTCGTAATTTTGTGCTCTAGTATTACCTAAGAACTGTTCGCAAATTGTCTTGAATGATATCCATGCTTCAAGTTCCACATGATTCAGTTTACTTTCAAACAGCTGATCTTTCATTAGTTCTCGAATCTGAGGCCCAACAAAAATGCCTTCCTTCAACTTAGAAGCACTGATTCTTGGAAATTTTTCTTCTAGGTATTTGAAACCTGCTCCAGATTTGTCTAATGCCTTGACAAAATTCTTCATTAGGCCTAATTTTATATGAAGTGGAGGCAATAAAAATTTTGATCTATCAACCAATGGTTCAGCTGAGATATTCTTTTCTCCAGGGACAAAATTCTTCCGGGAGGCCATATTTTAGTGTCGTAATGTTTGGATTTATCACGACTATCCCATTCGCACAAAAAGCAGCAATATTTCGTGTATCCGCTTTGCAATCCTAACAGTATTCCAATCATTTTGAAATCGCCACAGATGGACCAGTTGTACTTGTCATACTGCACTTTTTGTAATATTAGCTGCATATTTTTGTAACTTTCTTTCATTTGAACTGCATGACCAATTATCATAACACCACGGTCCTTACTAACTAAAGCAGTAAAATAATAATAAATAAATGTTATAATCGCTATTAGGTCTTGTTTACTATGTCAATCACTTTAACAGAAATTTAAGCATTTACAGCCAGTGCTAATTCAGAAAACAGGCTTTCTTTTTGAAACTGAGGGTGCCAGAGAAAAACTGTTTGCATAATTGAATTCAGCACTAAAATCCACATGTATGTATGTATTTGGCCCCTGAAGGGGGAAGGCGGGTTGGGACTACCCTAAGCACTTCAGCCTTGTGGCTCATTGTGCCAACCTCCGGAATGGAATGATGTGCAGGCCCAACGGTCCCTCGACAACAGACCCCACCGCGAGCCCCCACGGAACTCCCCTACATCCAACAGATACCTCTACCATGCCACGTGTGCCGCTGCCTCGGTACCTCTTATAGAGCCCCCAGGTTGGCAGCACACCAGCCAGCAACTTCAGGACCATAAGCCACGGGGAGGACGGGAGAGACCCACAGCAGGTGCTGGGGGCGAGGGTATACCGGAAACCGGGAAAGGAAACGGGATGATTATGAGGGGGAGTTTGAAGATGAAATGGAGAGTGTTGGTGGAATGAGAGGAAGAAACGGGAGGATCCCCGAGAAAAACCCCCAAAGGTCACGGCTTCGTCCACCACGAATGACACGCCCGCCAGGCCCGGGGATTGAACCCGGGACCGCTAGCATGCCAGGCCCACGCGCTAAGCATGAGCCACCGCGACGGCAAAATCCACATAATAAACGCCCAATATCATGCAAAAAAAAATTTTGGCTGTTGTCCAGTGTTATCTTGCTCAGTACAGCTAAGAAACTTTTGTAGTGAACTTCCTTGTTTTGGAACCAGTGAAAGTGGAGAGGGGGTGGAAGGGAAGTCTATACTGCACGGTATCAAGAGCGCATGCGCAGCTAAAAGTTTCCCTATGTACGTTAACACACGTATCTGCACGCGGCGTAACCCCAACATTTGATCTTGTCCCCAGATAGCAACATAGTTGGTGTAATTTTTTCAAACTGCGGACAGATGTCACACTGCACAGATGATTAGAGTTTGTAAACTTGTAATCTCAAACGATCCTTAACTATTTTAATTACAAGTTTCTGG